>CM061534.1:12920036-13624618 GCA_030545055.2 Neoaliturus tenellus | reverse complement strand
AACTTGGTATTTCATTAGATGGTCCTGCTAATGGTTCTTTTTTATGTTCTTCTTCTTCTTTTTCTTCTTGCTGTTCTTCTTGTGGTTCTTCTTCTTCAAATAGTTTTAAATCTTCATATTCGGTTTCTGTTACATTTTCATTATTATTATGGAATAATTCTTTATGTATTTCTAGTAGAATATTATCATGAAAAGTTTCTGAGCAAATATCACATTGATGCATCGTGTTGATGTTTACTCTTTCAAATTTAGCAGGGAAATAAAATGCTTCTCTCTCCTGCTCCCTTTATATAATGCTTCCCCCACTATATTTGTAAGGTTTTTTTATATAAAATGTTAGAATTAGTAGTTTAAGACCAAAGCTGAAAAGTAATGATAATACCCCATATTTTCTTCCAATTGCAAATACTTCGCATACACCTCCGCCCATAGCCATAACAGATCGCTGTTTCTCCAATATACACCAAAGGTATGTCTACCATTAACTAAAATTGGAGATCCTATGTTTACTAATCTTCCATTTTCTATCCATGTCATAACTTCAATTAAAAACCTTCCTATAACATCCATTGGAGAATTTGGATCCACTAATATTCTTGTTACAACATTTTCACTTAACAAAGGCATTTTAATTTCTTCATCGTTTTCTTCGTCCAGCTCCAATACTTTTTCAACTTTTGTACATTTGTTGTAAAATATTGACGCATCTCGGGGAGATATGTTCACTCTAGCTATTATAGGTGAAGAATGTTCTCAACACAAACCACACCACTCTTATATCGTCATGTCATTGAGTGGAGGGTGTTTTTTTTTATGGTACAATTTTAGTAAAAGAAAATAATACAATTCTGTCTTTACCACAATATTGCTCTTAATTAGAGCTTTTCATTGATGTATGACTTGCCCTATTCCGGCAAACCATTCTTGAGTTATTAGTCATTTTCTAATCCAGATTATTGCTGGGGAGGGGGGGAGGGGGAGGGGAGGGGGAGGGGGAGGGGGGGGAGGGGGAGGGGGAGGGGGAGGGGGAGGGGGAGGGGGGGGGAGGGGGGGGGTTAATTAACCTAATTGAGGTCAAGGTCACCAAAAAATTATAATTTACCAAAGTGATGGGGACGGCCGGAGCCATCCCCACCACTCTGTTTGCCTAACACTTCCCCAAATCCCAACCCGCTATAGTTACGTCTTGCAAGGGATCCCAATTTTTGGCCCGCACGCACGTGGCGATCCAGTTTGTGGGCTGTGATACGGGCGGCCGGCCTCGGGCCTGGGCACTGGACCTGACCATTCCAATTTTACAATAGGGAGTCTGGAACAGTTAATGCAAGACGCAACTCTAACCTCCCACCCTTAATCTAAACCCACCCAAATATAATTATTTCCTAACAAAAAATTAAAAATTTAAAAAAAAATAAAAATATGCGCTGCCTATGGCACAACACGCATGTCCCACCCATATTTAATGAAGTTCAACAGAACTTCTATAATTTAAATTTAAATTTAATCTACCCTCCTAACAGCTAGCTGTGAAAGGTTATTAGTACACACACACATACAATAATTATACCAAAACTCAACATCAAAAACACATTTTCCAAACATCAACAATACCATAACACCTTAATGCTAACATCGCAATGCGCAAATTAAAGCTTAAAATTAGCACAACTTAAAACTAAAATAACATTTTGCACACACACTCACACACAACAAGTATTAATATTAAAACCCTAACAGCAAGAGTAACTCAAATATATATCGGCCGCTTATACATTTGAGTTACCCTCTGAGTTCGGAACAACCATCGCGTCCGACGAATTGTTCCGAACTAACTCAGCGATAGTCGCCAGAAAGGTTCTCGGCTCACAAAGTGGTAGGGGGACAGTAGGGGTTTGAGGGGGGTACAACGTCTAACGTCCAACGTCAGTGGAAATTTCCAATGATCTATTCGTCACATGTAGGTCGCCGCTAATGCAGGTGGAGCGTTGTACCTTGCAATTAACGTTAGGCAACACCTGGTTTAATCCGCCGTTAAACTTAACTGAGGCTTTCCCCATCGCGTAACACCATAATTGTTGCCTGTTATCATCTGAGTAATGGCAGAAAATTATCTGTCCTTTTTTGCCGCTTAACTATAGTTATTAAACTATTGGCAACATCAAAGCTAAATTGGTGTTACATAAATGTAACCACTATCAACCTAATTTATATTGATGAGTAAAAGTGACGGGGGGGGAGGGGGGGGGGGGAGGGGGGGGGAGGGGGGGGTGTCATTACTTTTTCCCTCGGGGGGGGGGGTCATTACTTTTTCCCTCGGGGGGGGGGGGGTCAAGTTCAACATAATTAATATCTGTGCTTATATAAGCCACAACGCGGTCGCGCGTCTGCCATTCACTCCTCAGGTACCGCAGCTGAAACAACTAATCTGTAAGTCTCTACCACCTAGTAATGTTACATATGTTTTGTTTTAACTTACACCTGTTAAGCTTGCTATTTTTTTTATGTAATTTATTTTTTCAACTATTTCTTAACATATAAAAATACACTTTTATTTTATATATATAATATATCAAATAATCTTGTGTTACTATTTTTATTTTAGTTTATACTTATTATACAAGCTAACCCCTACGGAATAATTAACTAACTTCTGCTGCTAGACTAAACTACTTAGACTATAAACAGTTAACACCCATATATTAATATATAATTATTATACTGCGATTTTACCTGTACAAATGCTAGATGTAATTGCGATTAATCGTCTACGACACAGTTCTTAAACCCTTATAAAATAATTAACTAACTTCTACCACTAGCGGTAATTTTTAAAAATTTTACAAAAATTTATTAACTATTTTTTCCCCCTACTAGAACTTTCGCTACGCTGCCGCCCCGACAAAGAACTGAAATCTCCAAAGTTCTTCCCTTTTATCTCATTCTCTTAGGGGAGGGGGTTAGGGGGGTTTACACAACCCTATATAAGCGGCATCGGCACCTCACGCGTGCGCCATTTTAATGGCGATAGGGCGACAGTAAACATCTATCCATAAGTCTCTAAGACTATCAAACATTTTTTTAACTTACTCTTGTTACTCTAACATATGTTTGCGCTTATTATGCTAATTGGTCTCTATATATTCAGACACACTCGTGGGCACCAATCATATACTCGCTGAATTTTGGAGAGTACACATCTACCCTTTCAATATTATTATGGATCGCACACTTTACATTTAAAACTTTTGCGTACTAAACACATTTTACAGAAACAATCTAACTCTACAATTTCAAAACCGCGTACTACATTGAGTAAGCTTAAAAAATACTTCAGTTTTCACCCGTTGTACTTTGTAAAATCTAACCTTTGTAATACTTGTTCTACTGATCCTATTTTACACTCTGTCTTAACTGAAATGCTGAAATATCAAAATTTCAATCTTGTTACACCTATTGACGATCCTATCCAATTATTCTTATTCACTATATTACCAGGTTTATATGATCATTCTTCCTCAGACACATGTCTTGTTCTGCTCTATCAACTCACACTGTAACCAACTAGGACCTCTCCTTTTTTGCAATTATGAACACACAGCTGGATTCACCCATACTTACAACAAGCACTGACTCCTATCCCATACAGAGTGATAAAATAACTATTACTGCTACAAATAATGAGAAAGCAATTCTCCAATCATTAATGAGTTTTTATTAAATAAATATATTTTTAAAAACCCCCTCTGAGTGACCTTGACCCACTTCCCAAACCCACCCATCACTGTCAAAAAAACCCAGCCGCTTACTACCCCTACAACACTTACAACCGCCTGACCTTGACCTGAGCCAACTGTAGCCATTCCCCACTACTAATAAGCTTCCCTACAAAGTTGTTCAGACATATAGACTACGCAAATAAAAAAAAACTATACAATACGAAAATAATAAAATACATAGTGAGGTAAATTCACATAGGCTATACATTTCCAATTTGGAAGATGAATTTGATCTCTGATAGGGAAATTTCTTGAGCATAATTGTGAGCGTTCTACAAATCGTAGGAAGATAAGAGGGGTCTCAAATTAAAGGTATCGGTGCTATGCACGAGGGAAAATTGTCTTGATGTCCGTAATGTTACCAGGAAATGAGGAATAACGTAAAACGTCCTCCATAAGAATAGCATGAGGAATCGAAAAACGTCTGCTTTGTGTACATTGGAACAAATGTTTTGGTTTATTTTAAAAGAAAGCCGGGGTGGAATACAATGAGTGAAGATGATCTTATATTATACTAATCACTTAAAGTGACAATACTTTAATAAAATAGTTTTTTTTCCGTCGAATGACTACAAAAATTCACTAGGAGTGTTACTTTAATCTTACAAACTATTAAAAATTTACAGCTGATTTTTACATCAACATTTAAATGAAAGAAAACTTTATAATCCAGCGTAGGCCTGGATGCAAATAAATGGTAAAATAGAATTTGATCTTGAAACGGGTACAATGGGCGATGGGTTATGGTTCAAGAAAAGGTTTTTTGTTTGCATTAAAGTATGTGTTTAGTTTGATTTTAAAAAGAGAATAAACTAAACCCATAGAATAAAAATTAAATTATTATTATTAATTCAAACGTAGGCCTATAGTGTGGCAGCCATCAAAGTGTTGGTGTTCTGAAAAATTACACTATATATACTTTTTTGGTGTTTTACTAATAGTAGAATGATAGGATCGATAGAGTTTCAATTAAAGACGTTTGCACCAAAGACTAAGGAAAACAGAAACATGCCCAAAATCTTCCAAATAAATGAGAAAGAACGGGGAAATTGCTCCATAAAATTTACATGGATTAAAAAATTTTTACTTTTTTACCAAAATAAGTTACGTGTATCTATTAGGAGAGCCGAATTTTGTATAGTGAATGAAGACACTGTACTTTAAGGAGAGTGTTTAAATTTGATTTTGTGACCCTAAAAATTAAAACAGGAGGGAAAATACTATTTCAGCTCATGGACAAACAAGGTAATCAAACAGTTGAATGAAGTATGGTGTATGATGAACACTATTGAAAGTGTATTTATCCTGAAATGGGTGCTGATCATCCGTCACGGTTTTTAATAATTGTCCCTTTTTTATAAGAACGGGGAAACACTCTATAAAATTTATAGGGATTAAAAAAAGTTTACTTTGTTTTCACGCAAATAAGTTACGTGTATTTATTAGGAGAGCCGAAAATTTTACAGCGAGTGAAGACAGTCTACTGTAACGGAGTGTGTTAACATTTTGTGACCCTAAAAAATAAAACAGGAGGTAAAATATTTCAACTAATGGAAAAACAAAATACAGAAATCAAATGGTTGAAAAAAGAATGGTGTATGATGCACACTATTGAAAGTAGGCTACTGTATTTATTCTGAAATGGGTGCTGAGCATCCGCACGGATTTTAATAATTGCCCCTTTTCTACATTATGTTAATTTTTGTCTTAGCTCAAGGATTATGATTTATTAAAAAGTCCATTTTTAGAATCGATATAGGTTTTAACCATAGACAAAATTAAGCATTCATTCACGGTATCATGACGGGTATCTCGAGATTGTAAAGAGTGCTTTAGAAGCGGATGACTGCCTTTGGTCATTGTGCTATTATTTAATGATCCTGAATAATGAAACGGCTGCTATTTGTCAGTAACAAAGACACCTCATCTGATCCATCACAACCATCACACTCACCCTTCAGTCATACTCACCTTAAAATATGCACCACAGAGTGCGTCGGGGTTTTAAATAAGTATAAAATTCTTTGCAAACAGTATTGCTAAAATATTATCGATAAAAAACAAATCTTCTGATAGCTTTATTTGTAAAGCATTTTCTTGGTAATCCACTAAGATCTAAATTATTATAGTTAGGGGCTTTTGTCCCTATAAGTCACTAGTATATCATAGTTCTATAACATAAGCTTATTACCATATTTATGCGATCAAAAATATTACAGTGTAATGGATCAAATATTATAATAATAACCTATGAAATGCTACAGAACGCATTTTCATATTGATTTTACAAACAAAATTAAAATACCAGTTGTAATCATTAAACTCTAAAATAATAAAAACAACCAAACAGTTTGTTTTTTCAATTTATTACAATAATGGAAAAAAATTCTAATAGAGGGTATCTTACAAACTGTTATGTTATTATTTTACTAACGGTTATAATAATATTTTGTTTCTATCATAGTTAATATAATAGATGTGATAATAGAAATATGTTGCATAGTACTATGATAGTGTAATACCGGACTTAATCAAATGGTGAAATTGCGAACTTTGAGGGCTTTCAAGGCCCTTCCTTTCGTATTGCTATTTACCAACAACAACTTCACGCTGAGCTATTAAATGCATCGGCCGCACGTATTTTCGGTGCCGAACGGCCCCCTTAAGAACGAAACTCGAGCCCCTGACCTCGTCGGAAACTCTACGTTTTCTAAACATTTCGTAATCCCATTCATTCAAGAAATGACAGACACATACTTAAAACTTTATCGATTCCATTAAATTTAGATATCTTATCAACTCTATATTCAATGAAAGTGAATCCGAAGAAGTTTAGCCATAGAGGAAATAATTCGAGTATTTACTATAATATTAACACATTATTGAATGAATTGATGGGTTTTTTTAAATGGTTTAAGAGGAAACCTATGTTACGTTAACCGAGTGAGAACGACTGGCCGGAGCGCCGGGGTGTGCCGTGCGGGGCCGGCTGCCACAGTGGCTAGGAGATCGACGACAAATCGATGGCGTGGAAGGTTGGGTTTGTTTATAACTTGAAAACTAATTTTGCTTGAAGATATTTGTAAGATGGATAGTATAAAGAAAACAGAAAAATTAAACAGGACTGGTAGTAGTTTCCTTCACGTAGTTCGTTGCCGCGCCGCTAGGTTCACCCAAAACAGTGGCCTTTTTCCCCTACGAGGGCAAAACATGCAATCGTATTTCCCGTCTTCGGTTAGTGTTTACCGACCAAAATATTTTATTTTGCGATTTATTTGAAGTTAAAGAGTGGTTCTAGTGGAAGGCTACCTGCTTTTTCAAAAATTTGTGATATTATTACGTGAAAATGTATGTCAAAGTTAGTGAATTTCAGCATAAAATAAAAGTTATTATAAATTTTTTTAGAAAAAAAAACAGGTATACTTCCACTAGAACCACTCTTTGACTACCATATAAAACAAACAGTTTAAGTCAACGATGAACAGTTCCAACCGAAGGCTGGAAATACGATTGCATGTTTTCGGGTAGATTTTCGGTGCCGAACGGCCCCCTTAACCAAACCAACGAACAACGTAAGGAACACGATTACAAGTTGTAATTTACAACTACAACGAATAACGAATTAGAATATCGATTCTGAATCATAATCGAACTAATCTAACTGAATATCGATAGTGCTGAGGATGTGATGTCATTACTACGGTAGCAATTTTTGAACGGTGTATGCGCGCGCAACTATTAATGACGACATTTTGGCTTCGCAATGTCTATCGCACAGTCTAATATATAGGTTATTGGGAGACAGTCGTGACACTCGTATCGACGCTGCATGTTAGGTGTTGTCCGCCGACAACTAGCGCTTCAAGCAGATGGAACCGGCGTGACTGGAGTCGCGACCGTTTCCACCAATGGCGGGAACTTTAAAATGTTACTCCAATGAACGGCAACAAATTCTGAAATATATTTCGGCCTTTATCACTCGATTGGAATTTAATTTGACAATTTTGATTGTTATCAGCATTGTATAGTCAATGGCATTATTGTCAGCTGTGATAGTGTTGCACTGATGGCTGCTATCACCTGTGATTGTGTCGTCAACTCGGACGCCAACCACTATAAGCGCAAGTGTGCCCACACTAGCGCTCCAAGCCGCTGTTCCTTGCGTAACTGGAGTCGCGCGGTGGTTCCGGCGGACAGCTGAAGTGACGGAGTGTCACGACTGTCTCCCAATAACCTATATATTAGACTGTGGTCTATCGTGTGCCCCACCCGTATAAAGTAGTACGCTTGAAAACGTTTGGTTGTCGTTGTATGTCGTCTGCCTTATTGAGTCATGAGTTAGAGTTGATGTTTGAGGTTAAGTTGTTCCGATCTCTTGCCATCTTGCCATTGTTTTGTGTTACAATAACTAAATTATTTACCAAGTTATTAATGCTAATGAAGTTTTAAAAACACAGTTTATTTGCAATGGCACTGATGTCTAAATCGCAGTCTCAGTTGGTTTTACCGTGGACAGCTTACAATCAGTTTTTCAAACTTCATAAAGTACTAGAAAATGGAAATTTTGAGCATATATACAGGGTGTCTCTGAACTTTCTACCGACCTTTTGAGGTATTATTCCTGAACCAAAGACAAGTCAAAATATCATATTTAAAATTCCCAAAACTTCATAGTTACCCAAACTTCCGCCATTTTGTATTTTTTTAAATAATTTTTAATTAAGAACGGCTTAACGTAATAATTTGAAATTCGGTACACAGCTTTTTAAATTAAAGACCTTTGCTGGAAAAAATAATAAATTTTTTATCACTCATATTTTCAAAATGGCGGCTGTTAAAAATATTTAACCTTGAATTGCACGAAAACTAGATAAGGTAGCAAAGTTTATGTTCTAATGTGTTTTTTGGAAAATTTAAAATAAAATACAACAATGTAAAAGTTATGAAAATCGGTTTATGAATAAGTGAGGTAGAGTGATTTTAATACAAATAGTCACGCATCTGAGCTGGTTGCCGCGCGAAAAGAGCGGCCGCGGCGCCGGCTTAACAATGGTTTTGTTACCAAAACTGCTCTCGGTGAGGCGGTACGACCGTGACTAGCCTCTGATAAATTGCTCTATCTCGCTTATTTATGAACCAATTTCATAATTTTTACATCGTTGGATTTTAAATTTAATTGCCAAAAAACTCATAAGGACATAAATTTTTCTACCTTATGTAGTTTTTATGCAAATTAAGGTGAAAGATTTTAAACGCCCGCCATTTTGAAAATATCAATGATAAAAAATTGATTATTTTATTGCAACTAGGTCTTCACTTCAAAAAGATGTGTACCAAATTTCATTTTATTACGTCAAGCTACTCTTAAATTAAAAATTATTCCTTAAAAAATACAAAATGGCGGCTGTACGGGTAACTATTGAGTTTTGGAAATTTTAAATATGATATTTTGACTTGTCAGGAATAATACCTAAAAAGGTCAGTAGAGAGTTCAGAGACACCCTGTATATTCTATAACGGTATGACCTATATTCACATTGGTATTATACAAATGGATGTCAATCAATGTATGTATGTTAGTGTGTACGCATAATGTTTTTGCGTTTTGATGGACATTTGTCTAAACCACATGACCAAAATATTCTATTATGACTTTTTGTAAAGTAGTGAAAAAGTAGCTAGCTACTTTTTTGTTGTAGTTGTAGTTGTAGCTAGCTATTTTTAAAAAAAAAAGTAGTTGTAGTGTAGTTTAGCTCCTTTTTAAAGAAAATAGTTGTAGTTGTAGCTAACTACTTTTAAAAAGTAGTTTACCCAACACTGAGTATTGGCTGTATCATTGACTAAGGTATCCTTTTAGTCAATGGCTGTATATCGTATTGGTGCAAGGCAAGGCCATTTCTAGTAGAGTTTACTAGAGAATAGAGATGGCCGTGATTGTTGCTATGACTAATTATGGTAATTTAAATCATTTTGTTTTAGTCTACGATCTAATATATCTTCTCAATAAACAAATAATGGTTTAATGTCATAACTCTATTTTATTTCAAACCAAATAAGTGTAGTGTATTGTATTCCTTACATATTGCGTAGAGGATATATTTTAAGTTAATCATTGATTTTACGTAAAAAATCAAGGATATAATCAAAGGTGTGACCATTGACTACAAATACTGTCATTTTGGTCATATTAATAGTATTAATTAAATATTTGTTGGTTATATTTTTTACTTCCTGGTATAACTTACAGTCAATTTAAAAGCGTCGATAAAAAAAATCGATTTTCTTAAAACATCGATTTTTTGTCCACGATTTTTTTATCGAAATCGATTTCACTCTTTCGATACATCGATATATCGAAAAATCGATTTTTCAAGAAATTTTGCCATCACTAATGACGGGTCCCATGCCCCATCGGGTCTCTACGGGACAGACTGCGGAGGTAACAGGTAACAGGTAGCGCACGCAACTATTAATGACGACATTTTGGCTTCGCATATCTATCGTGTGCTTGGAGGAATTATATATAATTCCTCCAAGATCGTGTGCCGTGCCCCACCCTCTGTTGCTGTCGCTATCACGCTGCCCACGCTGGCTTTCGCCGGACGCCGACTCGCCGGTCAAGAGTGCTCCGGGCGCTTCTCGAGTCAAAATCGCATCGCCCCCGCCCGGGTCTAACAAATTTTCCTATTTAGAAGCATAGAGTATGTTTCAATAGCATAGAGTATG
Organism: Neoaliturus tenellus; assembly: GCA_030545055.2. Lineage (NCBI taxonomy): Eukaryota > Metazoa > Arthropoda > Insecta > Hemiptera > Cicadellidae > Neoaliturus > Neoaliturus tenellus. The sequence continues at coordinate 13,614,116 of CM061534.1, read as the reverse complement.
CAATATGTTTCATGGTAAATGTTTTACTCTATGTACACAACTATCGAGAGTAGTGTAAATCGATTGTCGGCATGAACGAACACTCGATGATTCATGTCCATGTCACTGGCCCGGCCATGTTGGATTTTTTTATAAAAAATTATACCAAAATTTAGTACCTATTTTGTACTATTTAGTACTAAGTTTTAAAAAATTAGTACCTCATTCATAACGGAGTTATTAATTGTTTTAAATGTCCGGGCCAGCGACATGCTAGCCCGGCCATGTCGACATATAACCATAATTTATATATCATTATTTAGTACTTATTTAGTACTATTTAGTACCTTCAGTAAAATAATTAGTACCTCAATGGATTTGGAGCAATGCCCTCTAATTAGTAGAGGTCAATGACCTCTCAGCCCGGCCATGACGATATATATATAGTAAATACTTATATCATCATAACCGAATTATTTTGTACTATTTAGTACTAACATTAAAAATATTGTATCAGTCACTAAAAAAACATAAAAAATATAATTATTACAACGCGGTATATTGTTAATAAATGGGCTTAATTACCATGTCGCTGGCCCGGCCATGTTTGATTTTCAAACTAAAACTTATGTCAAACGATTGTGCATAATTTGTACTATTTAGTACCACTGTTTAAATAATTAGTACCTTCAAGGTATAGGAAGGGAATGTATAAACATTCATAATTATTCAAGATATTTTGATTCATGATCTTGTTTTTACTGTTCATGGTAACCTATTATTTTTTATAAAATACCTTTAACCCTTACACCACCATTGAGTACTTATTTTGTACTATTAATTTGTACTATTTATATAATTAGTATATAAAACGTTTAAACATAAAAAGGATGGAAAGATTCAATTTATTTTTATAATTTGTTTCGAGATGGTGATTTGGCTCAATATTGTAGACCAGCTCTAAAAAAATACCCATGATACTTATACTCCCATGTAGTACTAATTGTGTTCTATTAAGTAGCACTATTTTCATAATTAGTACCAAATACATTTACCGATGAACAGTGAATAAACTTTTAAAATATTTTGATTTTTTGTTTTGAGAAACTCATTTGACTATATATTGTAGCCCATCTCTGATATAAAATACACATAATACTTATACTCCCATGTAGTTTCAACTGTGTACTATTAAGTAACACTACTTTTATAATTAGTACCTTATACGTTTAAAAAATAAATAGTGCCTTAACATTCAAATTATATGTATTTTTTGTTTTGAGATGCTGATTTGACTCAATATTTTAGACCAGCTCTGATATAAAATACCCATGATACTTATACTCCCATGTAGTACTAATTGTGTACTATTAAGTAGCGCTATTTTCATAATTAGTACTTAATACATTTATAGATGAACAGTAAATAAACTTTCAAAAACATTTCATTTTTTGTTTTGAGAAACTCATTTGGATTTATATTGTAGAACATCTCTGATATAAACTACACATGATACTTATACTCCCATGTAGTATCAACTTTGTACTATTCAGTAACACTACTTTTATAATTAGTACTTAATACGTTTACATATAAATAGTGCCTAAACATTCAAATTATTTTGATTATTTGTTTCAAGATCCTGATTTGACTTAATATTGTAGACCACCTCTGATATACAATACCCATGATACTTTTACTCCCATGTAGTACTAATTGTGTTCTATTAAGTAGCACAATTTTCATAGTTAGTACCTTATACATTTACGATGAAACAGTGCCTAAACTTTCAAAATATTTTGATTATTTGTTTTGAGATGCTGATTTGACTTTATATTTTAGCCCATCTCTGATATAAATACACATGATACTTATACTCCCATGTAGTTTCAACTGTGTACTATTCAGTAAAACTACTTTTATAATTAGTACTTAATACGTTTACATATAAATAGTGCCTAAACATACAAATTATTTTGTTTATTTGTTTCAAGCTCCTGATTTGACTTAATATTGTAGACCAGCTCTGATATAAAATACCCATGATACTTATACTCCCATGTAGTACTAATTGTGTACTATTAAGTAGCACTATTTTCATAATTAGTACCCAATACATTTATAGATGAACAGTGAATAAACTTTCAAAAACATTTCATTTTTTGTTTTGAGAAACTCATTTGGATTTATATTGTAGAACATCTCAGATATAAATTACACATGATACTTATACTCCATGTACAGTAGTATCAACTTTGTACTATTCAGTAACACTACTTTTATAATTAGTACTTAATACGTTTACATATAAATAGTGCCTAAACATTCAAATTATTTTGATTATTTGTTTCAAGATCCTGATTAGACCTTTATCCTGATTTTATCCTGACCTTTACCTTGATCCTGATTAGACAAGTAAACTATTTATATGTTATAGTCTAAATTGTAGACAGCTCTGATATACAATACCCATGATACTTTTACTCCCATGTAGTACTAATTGTGTTCTATTAAGTAGCACTATTTTCATAATTAGTACCTTATACATTTACGATAAAACAGTGCCTAAACTTTCAAAATATTTGATTATTTGTATTGAGATGCTGATTTGACTTTATATTTTAGATCAGGCAATCTTATTATTTCTAATAAATAAATAAACGGCCTTGGGCGTCATGAGGCCATACTCAGAAATACTCAGAAATATCACAAAACACCGTGTCGGTTGGTGCCTTTACTTACCATTGACAAACAACCGCGACTTAAAAAGTAACACAGCAGCTGTCCCCTGCTCACAAGGTATTTTTCGAGCCTCCCACGCTTCATTTTTGTCGATCTTGACACATCAAAACTCCGCCACAGACTGACTACCTAGATGACAACCTTGGGGACTCTAAGAGACAAAGGTAGGCAGCGCTGGACGCCTACCCCACTTAAATCATATCGCCACCAAAAGAGTGTCGTCTGTTTGCTAAAAGGTTCTTTGGGCTACTCGCATTTGTGCGGCACGCCGCGAGGGCTGTTGGTTTGGAAGACCCTTGAGTAATGCACAAAAATATTATTCAGGATAAAAAAGTATCAATATTTTATAAAGGCGGGAGACCATATATGTTAGGATACTACTTCACGCGTGTCTTAAAAACTAATTATCACAATGTCATTATTGATTATGCACCCACCGTCTATAACACTGAGGTACTATTGATAGTTTTAGTAGTGGTAATGAATAGTAAACAAATAGTAGGCCTGCTAAATATCAATATGTACGTGGTGCGATGCATGTATCATGCACCATGTTATGTGAATACATCATCTCAAGACTAAATAACTAAATTTTATTACATTTTGTGTAGGCCTATTTCCTGCAACCTTTTAGGAAGGGTTAATAATGATTTAAATGCAAATTATAGAGGTATTGACTTATTAACATAAAGTTTACAATAAAGTCTATTTATTACAATTTGTACAAAATCAATACAAAATATCTAAAAAATATCCACACAATATGTAAGTTTACGCACCTTTCATCCGTAAAAGTTTAAATTACTTATTATGTAAGTAGTGGTACTTAATAATACACGATGAATAATACATAGTTGTATAAGTATCATGGGTATTTTTATATCACAATCGGTCAAGATTTTAAAGTCAAAACAGCATCTAGAAACATATTATCTAGAAAACATGCAGGTTTAAGCACCTTTCACTTGTAAACGTTTTAAGTACTAATTATTTAAATAGTGATGCTTCATAGTACACAATGAGTACAAAAAAGTACTTTGAGTAACATGTTTATTTTATATCATATTATCTGGACTATAGTATAAAGTCAATAAGTTTCACGACACAAATAATCTGGAAAATACGTATAAGTTTACACACCTTTCATCTTAAAACTATTAGGTACTAATTATAAAAATAGGACTTATAGAACGCAATTAGTACTACATTGTAGTATAATTATCATGGATGTTTTATATCATAGCTGGACTACAATTAAAGTCAAATCAGCCTCTCGAAACAAAAAATCAAATAATTTTTAAAGTTTAGACAATATTAGTTTATAAATGTATTAGGTAATAGTTATTAAAATAGTGGTACTTAATATAACACAATTAGCACTACATGGGAGTATAAGTATGATGGGTGTTTTACATAAGAGCTGGTGAACAAAATTATAGAGTCGAATGAGTTTCTCGAAACAATAAAAATGATTTGAATTTTTGGAAATATTTATCTGTAAATGTATAAGTACTAATTAAAAAAGTAGTGTTACCGAATAGTACACAGTTGATACTACATGGGAGTATAAGTATCATGTGTAGTTTATATCAGTTGTACAATATAAATCCAAATGAGCTTCTAAAAAAAAATGATAGTTTTTTAAAAGCTTATTCACTGTTCATCTGTAAATGTATTGGGTACTAATTATGAAAATAGTGCTACTTAATGGTACACAATTAGTACTACATGAGTATAAGTATCATGGGTATTTTATATCAGAGCTGGTCTAAAATATTGAGTCAAATCAGCATCTCAAAACAAAAAATACAAATAATTTGAATGTTAAGGCACTATTTATTTTTTAAACGTATAAGGTACTAATTATAAAAGTAGTGTTACTTAATAGTACACAGTTGAAACTACATGGGAGTATAAGTATTATGTGTATTTTATATCAGGGATGGGCTACAATATATAGTCAAATGAGTTTCTTAAAACAAAAAAATCAAAATATTTTAAAAGTTTATTCACTGTTCATCGGTAAATGTATTTGGTACTAATTATGAAAATAGTGCTACTTAATAGAACACAATTAGTACTACATGGGAGTATAAGTATCATGGGTATTTTTTTAGAGCTGGTCTACAATATTGAGCCAAATCACCATCTCGAAACAAATTATAAAAATAAATTGAATCTTTCCATCCTTTTTATGTTTAAAACGTTTTATATACTAATTATATAAATAGTACAAATTAATAGTACAAAATAAGTACTCAATGGTGGTGTAAGGGTTAAAGGTATTTTATAAAAAATAATAGGTTACCATGAACAGTAAAAACAAGATCATGAATCAAAATATCTTGAATAATTATGAATGTTTATACATTCCCTTCCTATACCTTGAAGGTACTAATTATTAAACAGTGGTACTAAATAGTACAAATTATGCACAATCGTTTGACATAAGTTTTAGTTTGAAAATCAAACATGGCCGGGCCAGCGACATGGTAATTAAGCCCATTTATTAACAATATACCGCGTTGTAATAATTATATTTTTTATGTTTTTTTAGTGACTGATACAATATTTTTAATGTTAGTACTAAATAGTACAAAATAATTCGGTTATGATGATATAAGTATTTACTATATATATCGTCATGGCCGGGCTGAGAGGTCATTGACCTCTACTAATTAGAGGGCATTGCTCCAAATCCATTGAGGTACTAATTATTTTACTGAAGGTACTAAATAGTACTAAATAAGTACTAAATAATGATATATAAATTATGGTTATATGTCGACATGGCCGGGCTAGCATGTCGCTGGCCCGGACATTTAAAACAATTAACAACTCCGTTATGAATGAGGTACTAATTTTTTAAAACTTAGTACTAAATAGTACAAAATAGGTACTAAATTTTGGTATAATTTTTTATAAAAAAATCCAACATGGCCGGGCCAGTGACATGGACATCGATGATTCGATCATTCCATGGTTGGAACGTTGGAATGATGACTGACTGAAATCGAAATCTCTTCTTCCTTCCCTCCATTTCTTGAGAATTCTGAAGAGGAAAGTATAGCTTTGTCCAGTCGGTAAGTTACTTCTAATAAATCATTCAAGATCAAGAGCATCTATTAAACAAGGTATAATACGTTTAAACATATACGTTAAGATAGGCCTAATTAATATTCATATTAGGCTTTCATTTTATTATTTGTGTCTATTAAATTTTATAATGTACAACTCACTTGTTCTAGGGTTAAAATAGATCACGCGTTCATTTTGAATAGGCCCAACTAGTATATCATTGTAATTGGTATTTAGTTTTAACGTTTTTTAAACGGCCATGTATTAAAACCAAAGATTTAAGCTATGAACAGAGAGTTCTTATGATTATTTAGTCGGTTCAAGGTTGTGATGGTATAACTATCAGGCCTAACGTAATGGTGTACATATGTAGGCCTAATAAGTTTAGATCCTGTAGTTATGGTGGGTGATTTTTTTATTCATAGATTTCTCCCATTCCTTGAAGACATGTAATCCTGATAAACTTTGCTACCATTCACAACATGGGACAGCTCTTGATTGCGAAAGATGTTTACAAGCTTAGGTTAAGGTTTGAGAAGTACTTATTTATAGGGGTAGGCCTAGGCCTACATTTTATCTCTCAGATCATGTTCACATGTAACATAAGTTTAGCCTCATTGATTCTGTCTTAACTTAATCCCAGTTAAGTTACTAAGGTTTCCAGATGTCTGTGTTTACCTTGGATATTATTCAAGTGTATCTTTAACCCTCCGAGCGTTCAATATAGCACCCCTGGAGCGTTCCGCATTTTTTGAAGGTTTTGCATACTTTCAAATAAAAATTTGTAAAAAATATATTTTATGACCTAGCACTATAAATGTATATATTATATGAAAGAAGATAAAATGGGCTACCTAACTTAATAATAGAAAAATTTTTACCCCTAGCCTACTTATTGTGACCAAAATTAGGCTAGGGCCTATAGGTTTAACATTAAAAAATTACAAAAAAAATTTGTATATAACTTTGTTCTCCTCCAAAATATTTTTGGATACACATAATTAAAATTCCAAGATAATACATTTTGTTTAGAATTTTATGAAGTTCAAGAAAATATATAATTTATATAGGTTTGAAGTATTTGAAAAAAAATTTATGTTGAATAAAATCAAATATGTGGGACGGTACTTACCCTAATCCCATAAGAACACATGTAAAATCAAGCTAGGAATATTACACTAATTCCTACTCATATTTATGATTATAAACTTGATATAAAACATATTAATTCATTCCAATAATGTAAATTAAAGGTATTAGTAACACTTTTAATCATTCATAACCTTAAAACGATTAGTAAAATATGCATTTCGTTGTTTACAAAGTTAGCAGATGGTAACAGTTTTTTTACCAGATGTTTCATTGCATATTACAAACAACCAATCACGTTCCGCTATTTGAAATCGGTGTTTTTGGATAGCTTAGAATCTCCCGGTAACATCGGTAGCGTTCACGGGTCCACTTCTGTCATTCACTATAAAGTTACGTCACTTTTTTGAAAGGTCGAAAAATCGACTCAAACGCTCGGAGGCCGAAAAGCTGGGCCGAAAATTATCGACAATTAACGCTCGGAGAGTTAATAAATGTACTTATTAATTTCTGACTAGCCTATTTCATCAGCCACGTTCTGCTTCTCCTCAATTTTTGAAATGAAACAGGATGGTGTTGAATAGGTTCCCATTAGGCCTATTATTTGTTGCCTACAATCTAGTCAATTTTTCTCTTTTAAAGACATATATTAAGTTAGCCTAACCATCAGTAGCCTATTTTTACCACCCTATTGTAGCCTGATTTATAAAGGTCACCTCCAAAGTTGACAAATAACCTAACTTAATTACAGCTGGTGAGGGTTGAATAAGTTATCACTATATCACTATTTTGAGACAGGGACCTCTCATATTGGGTATTTTAACCTCAATATGAATGAGAGATGAGTGTAGGATGATTGTGATGCGATCTTGTAGTCTTTGGTACTGACTAAGGCCGACATTCTCCTTCGACAGGACTGTTAATCAATAGCCCAACAGCCAATGTTATCTAGAGACCTACAGTTTAACACGGGATCCGAACCACTATTTTGACTTTTTTCATAAACATTGGGCTTAAACATAATATTTATAGAAAATCTGATTATCGAATAGGCCTGACTTACTTAAGTTAAGTCTGAATAACAGTGCAAATTCATTAATAATTAAAGTTTTGCGGCATAATTTAACTTAGCCTATATAGGTACGGTACAGTAGCTAAGCTCAAGAAATTGACAACCTCAACTCCGCTTCGGTGAATCACTGAGCGCCGAGGGATGTTGGATGTAAGATGTAAGCCAATGATAACCAAATTCGGGCCATTCCATGTCAAATCAACCTGAAAAACAGAATTTCCAACCTGACCCTCCCACATTTTAATGAAATTTGGTATGCTGTTAGTCCTAGTAATTATAAGCATAAAACAATTTTTTTGTAATTTTTTATCCATTGTAGTTTTTTATTTATCGATTTTTCAAAATGGCCGAAAACAGCATTTTTTGACTTGCGGACAAACTCTCAAACTGCCATAACTTGAGTTCTATTGCACATAGAGAAATCAGAGTGGGCTTATTTTGTAGCTAATCAAAAGGGCTTTAATTTAATATGCATGATAACCATATTTTAAAAACATAAAATTTCCAAAAAGTTTTTCAAAAAATTCAAAATGGCGGATTTGAAAAAACTGTACTTTTAAAAATCTGGAAAAAATATATATTTATCATCAGACTTTTATCTACACATGGTGCAAGTTTGATCATGGGATGGCAATGGGATCATATTTTAATTAATTTATCAAGTATGTAAGCGAGGCGTGATTTAGCTCTATACTGCAGTTGAATAGGAATCTCTCAGTCTATGGGTTATTTATTACGATTTTTAAAAGGTATTGATAGAAATAAACAAAAATAAAAACATCAGTAGTGTTTTCAACTAATTTTACATGTTTTTAGTACATACACATTCTATAATCATATGATAGTAGCTTACCTACATAATATTTTGCAGAAAGGAAGAATTATAACTGTTTTTTAAATTTTTTTTATAAAACCTCCTAATACGTGTATACTGGTACAGATATCGCAGAATATCTTGGCCTCTGACATACTCCACTTCTGGATTCAAATTGGTAAACATATGGCACTAAAAACAGTCTGCGACAATCTGAAACTTCGTCGCTCTACTCCAATTGTTTGAACTGTAAACGATCATCACAGGCCAAGATATTCCGTGTTATCTGTAAGTCATAAAAAGTCTTAAACATGATTTGTAATTATTTTTCATTGCTCAGCCTGGTGCACCCATACTGGGGTACAGTGGGTCAAAGTGTAATGGTTTGGAAAAATATTTATTTCCCATAAAAATATTAATCCCACAGATGAGAAAAAATTTGAATAGTACTACAAAATGTCAAGCCAAACAAATAGCTATTTGGTAAAAATGTTAATGAATAACTTCTTAGATTAAAAAATATTAACCAAAAAATTACCCACTGTACCCCGGTCTCCTTGGTGCATAGGTGCATAGGTATCTATCAGTCTACCTGCTGTCTATGTGTTATTTATAACAATAGTTATTGTTTAGGTACTGATAGGAATAATAAAAAAAAATATATCAGTAGTGTATTATATACACACTAGTATACGTGTTGCTCAAAATCGAGCAATTTATAATACAGGACAAATGTTACTTTAGCTCTAAATCAATGACATCCAACCAATCCAATAATGTGAATATCTTTAATCGCCAATAACTACACGTATTTACAGCTGATTATTAACAGATGTTTCAAATGCTTTATTCAGTCCCCCAGTTATTCAGTTATTTAAATGGGAAATTTTGAGATTTCAATGTTGGATAGCGCCTTTATTTTCAGTCCGATTCTCATAAATTTTTGGCGGAAACAACTACAGACCAAGCCCTATCCAACGACACCAAAAACTTGAAAATCGGTTGAAAATTGTAGGAGGAGTTCTCAAGACAAAAAAACCCTAAGCGTATTAAATAAGTATAGATTAATCAATAATCATATATGATGATAGCTTACATATGATTGGCAAGAAAGGAAGAAGTATAACTGTTTTTTTTTTATAAAATACATAATACGTCATAATAATAAGTCATAAAAACTAAAAACTATAAACATAATTTATAAATCATGTTATCCTAGCCCTATTAATAATTGTAGCCTATTTGATAAAATTTTTGAGAAAAACATTTATAGAGAAACCTTCTAAAATTTACTTACTGCTTTTATGATAGCTCAGAGGCGCATTATAAAAATAGAAAAAAACTATCAATTTATGCCATCATGGAGAGGACTTTGGGGCTAGTGCAGAATGCCATTTTTCTGCCACTTCCCATTTAAAAGGACCCAGAGATAATAATAATAATAATCTTCATTGTATAAATAATCTTTATCCATTTACGATGATGTAAATGGTACACGGTGAAGAGATTGACAGCATATACAAAGAATATCTGACCAAATTCTTAATTTGCTAGAATTTTATAATTTTGTAAAGGATAACATCCATGAAATACAATTTGAATACGGTACCTCACTGCATATGATCACATCAAACAAGAAATAAAATTCAAAAAAAACAGATTTGACAATAACTGCAACATTGATGGAACACAGAAATTGTATGGTTTCATACCGCTGATCAAAAAAAGAAAATTAAGACTTTTGTACTCTACTTCAAATGATAGTCAAGTTTAATTTTTTTATGAGAAAAAAATATTTTTCAAACCATTACACTTTGACCCACTGTACCCCAGTAAGGGTGCACCAGGCTGAGCAATGAAAAATAATTACAAATCATGTTTAAGACTTTTATGACTTACCGGTATACACGTATTAGGAGTTTTCATCAAAAAAACTGTTATAATTCTTCCTTTCTGCAAAATCTTATGTAGGTAAGCTACTATCATATGAATATAGAATGTGTATGTAATAAAAACATGTAAAGTTAGTTGAAAACACTACTGATGTTTTTATTTTTTTTTTCTATCAGTACCTTTTAACAATCGTAATAAATAACCCATAGACTGAGAGATTCCTATTCAACTGCAGTAAAGAGCTAAATCACGCCTCGCTTACATACTTGATAAATTAATTAGCCTAAAATATGATCCCATTGCCATCCCATGATCAAACTTGCACCATGTGTAGATAAAAGTCTGATGATAAATATATATTTTTTCCAGATTTTTAAAAGTACAGTTTTTTCAAATCCGCCATTTTGAATTTTTTGAAAAACTTTTTGGAAATTTTATGTTTTTAAAATATGGTCATCATGCATATCAAATTAAAGCCCTTTTGATTAGCTACAGAATAAGCCCACTTTGACTTCTCTATGTGCAATAGAACTCAAGTTATAGCAGTTTGAAAGTTTGTCCGCAAGTCAAAAAATGCCGTTTTTGGCCATTTTGAAAAATCGATAAATAAAAAACTACAAGAGATAAAAAATTACAGAAAATTGTTTTATGCTTATAATTGCTAGGTCTAACAGCATACCAAATTTCATCAAAATCCCAGAGGGTCGGGTTGTGAGCCTTGTTGATTTGACATGGAATAAATAATAACTAGAGATCGCCTCCTGATCGAAATTCGATCAAAATTTCAGTTGATCTGGACCCAAGAAGCTTAAAAACATTTTAGAACTCAAACATCTGTTCTTCCTAATTTTCTTGCAGTTGTTTTTACAGCAGCTTTCTAATGATTCATTCATTTCTCTTTTCTCCATAAGATTAACATTGGAACTTTGAAAGCCTGTGGGGCGTAGCCCTGGAGTCCGACGTGAATTAGAATGTGATTCAGCTCATCTACAGGAATATACCTTTCGAACGGTATGCTCGGATTTCTTCTACGATGTACACGAGCTGAGAAAAAAGGAGGAAATGAAACATGCTTGCGTATTAATATATACTAGAGATCGCCTCCTGATCGAAATTCGATCAAAATTTCAATTGATCTGGACCCAAGAAGCTTAAAAACATGTTATAACTAAAACATCTGTTCTTCATAATTTTCTAGCAGTTGTTTTTACAACAACTGTCTAATGATTCATTCAAGTCTCCTTTCTCCATAAGATTAACATTGGAACATTGAAAGCCTGTGGGGCGTAGCCCTGGAGTCCGATGTGAATTAGAATGTGATTCTGCTCATCTACAGGACTATACCTTTCTAATGGTGTGCGCGGATTTCTCCTACGATGAACACGAGCTGAGAAAAAAGGAGGAAACGAAACATGCTTGCGTATTAATATATAGATAATAATATGTTAAATAGATCTTTGAATAATTTTGATACCTCTTTTTGTTTTTAGGGTCTTGTTATCTGACACAAAAGTGGACCAGGGTAAAGTGACAAGTTAATTTGACAAGACATGCGGGCTGGTGACACTGATGGTCACTTAATCACTTTTGCCATAAAAATAAACTACAACGGTAAGTTTTTTATAAATTCTCGGGAAAATTGCCAAACTATATAACTTATCCAGGAAACTACGTAGAACATTTCTGCCAATATTTCTACTTAATAATTATCTTAGGCATTCTGTAAGTTTATGTAAAACTATAAAGTTACTTATTTAAATTACTATTTTTAATTTACACAGACCTAAAGTTATTTGTCTTAGTGAGTAAGTTCTGGAGACACAAAGTAGGCCTACATATTTATATAAAACCAAAATAGGCTAATTCGTCTTATTCACTTACCCAAAATCTAATTTATTCAATTAACTTTATCATATGCTCAAATGTAATTATGAACACAATATTAATAATAACTTTATTGGTATTATCAAGTAATACATAATTACTAGGAGACCAGTGCATCACAATGTGCTGTATTTATCAGAGTACCAGGTGATCAAACCTTGCTCATGTCTAAAATCTAAAACCTCATTGCAAAACTAAAAACTAAGATGAATATTTTCGACACCACAAATGTTAAAATTGGACTAGAAATAAAATAATTTATGAGTTATTTATAATTTTTAAAATGAGTTATGTTAACAAAAACAGCTTCCCGTACTATATAGATAAATAGATGTTAAAAATTGCAATTTTCAAACTTTTTTTACATTAAAAAGGGAACTTTTCCTCCGTTGAGGTTGTCACCAGACATTTTTGTGTCGAAATCCAAAGTATAAACAATTTACCTGCTTTATTTGGAGAAAAATATAATACAGTACAATAGACTTCTCAAGGTATAAATTTTGCACTTTAGGTAGCAATACTTCCAATTGCTTGTATTCAGGTTTTAACATAGTGCTTTTATGATTTAACTACAAACAGCTGTTTTATTTGAAATTTAATAAAAATTGTTCCTCATGTTAATCTTACTAAGGACAAATAAAATGATAAAAAAAAATAAAACTATGAACATATTTAACAGCTTTATCAATTAATTAGTATATAGAAAAATAATCTCTATTTGTTAATGGGCTAAGGTAATATGTCATTGGCTTAAATTTATCCCATTTTGTGATTTTGACCCTCATGAATGCGGACAAGGTTAGACTGTTGACGGTGTGAATTGGTTTATAAGTAGGGTAAAGATCGTATTTATTTTCAATAGCCTACAGTAGATGCAATCGTCGAAAAAAGGAAAGACTTGTTGCAAAATATTGTAATCCGACCCCATTATTATTGTCGCTGAACTCACTCAAATAATAGGCCACTGTATCATTAAACTTGAAAATTTAGGTACTTAATTCAATTATTCAGTTGACTCTCTGAGGTTATAGCACAAAGGAAAAAGGAAAGACTTTGCATAATTTTGTTATCCAACCCCATTGTTATTGTCGATGAACTCACTCTAATAATAGGCTATCATTAAACTTGAAGATTTAGGTACGTAATTAAATTTTTCAGTCGACTCTCTGTGGTCATAGTACAGAGAGTAAGTTAATAACCTAACCTATCATACCAACATTCACAAAATATTTGTTTTTCAGATCCTTAGTATAACTATTGGAAAAAATGAAAGTGGAAAGAGACTTGTAAAATTTTTAATTCATTTTCAGGTAAGTAGGGTAACTAAATTTATATGGTCTTAACGGTAGGCCTGCTTATAATTTTTGAGAATACAGAAGAACCTCGCATATCCCTCCCACAACCATCTCCACCCGATATCTGACCTAGTTGCAGAAAATCTTATTTACACAAGTTTTGTTTGCGAGCCTGTTCATACTAGGAAAAGTGTCTTATCTACACGATGCGTTGTTTTTCTGTTACCAAATGCCGGGTCGTAATGCAGCTGTTTGTTGATGTGGAATGTGTTCTGATTGTAATGTTTTCTTTTTATGTCTACACTGTTTGTGTTTTCCCCATTAGTCTCCTCCTGATATATAACCTTTTCTCCAAGAAGGTTCTGAACTTGGCCTGGTGGCATCACGTTCGGATATGGGAGGTTCTACTGTATGACATAAGACTAACTTATAGTTAGTAATCCATATCTAGAGAAAAACTACTAATATCCACTAGATATTTTGGTACTTTGGTCATTTTCTCTTCAATATCTTATTTTTATTTTAAGCGTACTGTAGGTCCAATTAGTTTTTTTACAGATAATTGGATGACATTTTACCAACCGATAATACGAGATGGGTTGTCTTATCTGTGATTACCATGTTCCTCTATATTTAATGTTAAAGAATAGGCATCCCAACAATAGTTTGTCGTTGTGTTTTTCTCATAAATGAGGCAGCCAAGTGCTGGAAATGTTAAATTCAGTTGAATAAAAATAAAGTTTTGAAATATTTGCTTGTTTTATTTATTTATTTTATTTTTTATTTATTTATTTTTTTGTGTGCCCTGAGATAAATGCATTACAGAAGTTTTAAGAACTGCTTACCTTATGTTTGTTTTAAAGTTTAATCTTTTAAGTTTAATTTTTGTGGTCCAACCAATTTGTTTACAAATGGTTGTATGGTATTTTTTTGTATTGTTTAGGAGCTACGTTTGTTAAACTAGTTTTTTTAACAGACTAATTTAGATCTTGTTACCTCTTGCTTTCAATAGGTATGGTAAGGTATATAATGTTAATTTAAACTTAAAATATGTAGGAGAATCCTTTAAATTTTAGGGCTGGAATTCAACTTGGGACAGATTTGTGACAGAAGATTATGTTTTAAAAGATACAGAAGAAAATAGGCAGCTAGAAAGAGAACTTGCAGAAAAAGCCTAGCTTATAGCGTGAGTTTTTTTTGTTGGAAAAACCTGGTTAGCCTTAATTTTTTAAAAATTTATTATTATTATTATTTTATATTTTAAATCCTTTGCACATCTAAACAATTGCTTATTGATTGAGATTGTGGTGTTGTGATATTCCTTCAGGGCTTTCCCTTTTTGTAATGTGTGGGAAAATCACTTTTTAAGCAATGTTTTTCCTACTTTTGTGTCTTTGTAATATTAACAACTAAAACTTAGAGATTGCCTGAGAAAGTAATAATTTGACTTACCTAATATTTTGGAATAAGCTTTGTTTTTAGAGAGGATTTATATAAATTATAAAACTACAATACTAAAAAAAGAAAACTTGAATTTTAGCTATAAAATCAAAATGATTGTACATTTTGTGATTTTGAAAGAAACACAACATCTATAACATTGAAAATACCCCCGTCGCAGCAGACCTGCGTACTCAGCGAATTTCCAACCAAAAAATTATTGTTTCAACATCAAAGAACTTTGTGGATATCTTATATAATTAACCCTCTAGGTGTCCATTACATAGCCTTAAAATGTCCAGCGATTTTTTAGAACTGTGCAGCGTTTTATTTAAAACCAAATAAAAAGTGAAAATGAAATCATACATGGACTATGTTATATATTTTTGTAAAGGTTATAAAATGGGCTATCTAAAAATACTATATTTGATATGTCTACCTTATATTGCAGATTTGTGGTGTGGGTTCAAATCCAGATGTTACAAAAAAAGTTAATGACCTTATAAATAAACACCTCTCCTCATTAATTGTATGCACACTGAATAAAAAATTGAAGATATACGTTTTGTTCTAAATTTCATTGTGAAATAAAAAATATATAGTTTATCACACTTTCTCCCATCACCAATTTAAAAAAATAAACAAACACAACGTACACAACCACAATAGAACGTAGCCTAACCTCAACACGTAATAAGCTAATGACCTCCATACTAATTATATGCACACTGAATAAAAAATTGAAGGTATGAAATTGGTTCTAAATTTTATTGTGAATTCAAAAATATATAGTTTATCACACTTTCTCCCATCACCCATTTTCAAAAATAAACAAACAACTTACAAAATAACAGTAGGCCTAGGCCTAGGCTCAAAAACCCAATCAATGACGAGATCGTAATAAACTAAAGATTAATAACTCAAAAAGGCCAACATACATAGTTTTTCATGAAGCCCAGAGCACCCTGAACACGTTTGTATAGTCAATGATGCAAAATAATCAATCACATGGCTTTAAATTATGTGCCAAAAAAACGCTTGCAAAGCCAGCTGAGATTGGATGATGAGACTGTAATAAATTAGTGACAGACAAAGAGGAATAACTTGAAAAGGCCAACATTTATATATTTTCATGAAGCCCAGAAATCCCTGATCACATTGGTATAGTCAATGATGCGATATAATCGATCGCACGGCTTAAAATTACGTAAAATGAGACGCTTGCAATGTCGACCGAAATCAGGCGATGAGCACTTAGCGGTAAAATTGGGTCGCCTGAAAACAGTCGATTGACACTTAGAGGGTTAATAATCTTTACAAGGAAATATAATATATTTAATGGCATTATATTTCTGAGTAAATTATTTTTATTTAATAATTCATATATTAATATTTATATTACAATAAATGACTTTTTTAACAGTAATAAAAGTGCATAATCCAAAGCTTTCCATGCAAAAGGAAAGATTTGTTTACAAATAACAAAACATAAACATTTCAAATTTGACAAATATGCAGAAGACAGCTGATCAGCTGATTAGGAACAGATACCTTATATCTCCATCTCTCTTGCTCCCACTATACAATTATTTTCCATGAGAATACCATGGGATTTAGCATGTAGGTTTGCTGCCATGGGGGTTTTTGATCAAATCTTAATTACTCACCACCTAGTGAAGGTTCATAAAAATTTTTATGAAGATATGTTGATAAATAAGCGATATATAACTTTTTAAAGATTTACCCATAAGAATAACATGGGAAACTTGATTTGAATTATCTCTATAACCAGTTAAGCTATTTCAAAGATTCAAAATACTAAATTGTTTGTTTTTTAAGCTCTTTCAAATGGGTTTAGTTAAAATTGATGAATTTTGAAAATTTAGGTCCAAAAATTCCAAAAACCCATTTTTGACCCCTTTGAAACCCCGTTCCCATAACCCGACAATGCTGGTTCGCGAACTCATGAAAATAGACCTGGTCTTAAACCTTCATACCAAATTTGATCAAAATCGGAGGTCCGCTTCAAAAGTTATCGGTACCACGGACACACATATTTTTATATATATATATATATATATATATATATATATATATATATATATATATATATACATATATATGCATATATATGAAAACGAACGAACGGTGTTTTTGGCTACTGGGGACCTCAAAATGAAAAAGTAAAGTGGTCCCGGGCTTAGGTCTTACCATGGCTACTACCGTAATAGCGTATTCCCTATAGGGAAATTCGCTAAAAGTTCAACAAATGTTCCCAACAAATGTATGTATGTGTCCATACACACGATAACTCATAAAAATTGTCCGATTGAGACCAAATTTGGTAGAGTTGTGCTTTAAGGCCGTTTTCGAGATCCGTGTTCAAAGATACATAGATACATATATACAGTAGACTCCCTCTTAACCGGCCACCTCGGGACCTCAGGATGCGGCCGGATAATGACTTGGCCGGATAAACCGATGTTCATTTAAGAATGCCAACCTACAATTTTATATGGTATAAATATAATTATCACTCTTGAAAAACAACTTTAAATACATAACTGATGATTTATAGCTAACATCCGACACCCATGAAATCCACATAAAACCTACACTAATAATACAGTAATTCGTTTCTTTATTTTGGTCTAATGGATAGTAGGTTCAAACGCATTGAATTTCGGTGGCATTCACTTCCGTCCAGGACGTTACATTTTAATTGGTTTGAGAACGTCAATATGAAATAACGTTGAATTGAATGATACAGTAGATAAGAAAACTACGTTTCCGGAGAAACACGGCCGGTTAAAGCGATGTTGAGTTAAAAAATTGCCTAAAAAGATGTTCTTTTTGTGTTAGGGTAGATGACTTTTTCACCTGTTTCATGCCAAAACAACACACGTGTAGCGTGAAACTCTCAGTTTGCGCTGGGACCGTACAGTGAGTGTTTGTTTACATTTTTATAATGATGTACTATGAGTTTTATTTCAAAATGATTATTCCTAATGACCCACATTTTGCTGAAGGTGTTATAAAATGCTAAATAAGAAGTGCATCTGAAGGGAAATTCATATTTGGCAGTGAAAATAACTATAATATAAAAATGATTCTAGCGAAAAAAGCGATAAACTAGACGCACAATTTATTGTAATTCTTGCATTTTAAGATTTTTTAAATGTTTTTTAGTGGAACTGTTTTTAATGTTACATTATGATACGTAGTAAATAAAACAACAAAATGACATAAACGGATATATCCGTCTTCCGCCTGAAAAAGTACTCCTAATTATCAGTAGTTTTGATATTTCTTGGTTGTCGTTCTGGGCGTTAGACGGATATATACGTTCACACAAGTTTTCTTGCGGGCCAAAGATGGATGTATCCGTCTTCTCAAATTATCTTTTCTTTATAACATGTGCAAAAAAATTATTTCAGCAGTGAAAACATTTTTTTATAACGTATGAATTATTTAGAACAAAATTAATAACAACAAACTACAATATTATGTTTTGAACTTTTGCTTGAAATAATTCCATCTCAACCGGTGATTTAATGTAGGCTGGGAAGGGTTAATTTTATAAATACCTTCTTGTAGTTTACTTAATACACACATTATTACATACTATGTTTTTTACACATGAATTTCATTTTTATACACTTTGTTCCTCAGAATGGAGACGCTGCCCCCAGAGATGGTGGAGATGGTCGCCCGCCGTCTGACTCCGCAAGACCTGGCCCGATGTTGTGCCGTGTCTCACTCGTGGCGGGACATCTTTAACCAGGACTGGCTGTGGAGGCCTCTATGTGGTACTGCGCTAGAAGAGCCTTTGCGCACTACGCCATGTGTCGTCAAACCAGTGTTTGATGTTCCATGGGTTGAAGATTCTACTTTGATGCCCATCTGTCAATGGAGGCTCGCCTACATGCGAGAGCAGCATCTTTGGAAGAATATTAAATCGCGTAACATTCGACAACATCGTATTCCAGTAACCGATAGTTTATGCAGAAAGGCTTTTTTGACGGACACACTGTTTGTAGTAGTAAGTCATATATGTATTCAAATTTGGGATGTGAGTGTAAAAAATCCATCAATAGTAATAGAAAAAAACATCTCATTAGACTTAAATCACTTTTTTGACTGTCACATTCTTGGGAGTCGTATGGTTGTTGTCGTCCAGGATTCATATGTTAAGGTGATTAGTGTGGATGTCATAAACAAAAGTATCAGTCAGATACATGACATACAGATGGATGAAGAGGATGAAGATGAAATTGATTTTGGTTATAATCACTTTTATACTAAACAATTAATTTCAGATGAGGGATCTATTTTTCTTGGTATAAAAGTAACTAAATCTAAAGTAAGCATATTTGATCTTGAGAAGGGAGTGAAAATAAAAGAGGAGCCTTTTCCAGTATTTGGAATTTTGAATTCACATTTACATTTAGAGATACAGTTGCAAGAAGTAATAACCTCTGCTTCAAGTGATGATATTGTTGTGCCATTGAAAGTAATTTATACTGCTGAATTTTCTCATTGCATTTTCCGTTTGAAGGAACAAATGTTTGTACCACTAACATACAGTTCATTACATGGATCTGATAGGGTTACGGCCATTAACAGACACTATGTTGCTGTAAGAGGGAGTTCATCAATCAAGATTGTAGACTATCTTTCATCAGAAGTAATCTACCGGATCAAACATGAGACTTGTATTACAGATCCAAAAAGTTGTAATGACTGCTTTATTGTACTTTATTACAAAGGAAGAAAACAATGGTTAGAAATGATATCCTTGAGCAGTAAAACCATTAATACCATTGTTGTCTATGATACAGGCAACCCATGGTTTGATTTTGGAGTGATAAATGACAAATATCTGGTAATCTTCTTTGAACCTTTTTGGAAATATGTATATGCACTATCAAACAACTCATCAAAACTGGTACTCTCCCTTGCTAATAACAACAATAACTGCAAGAAATCTTTTAATAATTCATTGACCATGTCCTTTGAACTTGGAAACTATTTTTATTGTCATTGGTGAACTCACTAGAAAGTTTATCTGTACTATTAGCAGAATATTTGAAATCTCATTATCAAGTTGTCATTAAAATTAAACCCAAGGATCGTCTGCCCTCAAATTGGGTCAGTTTGTTTCAAAGTTGAAAACTTGTTAAACCACTAAAATAACCAAACATGCACCACACTTATAGTGACCTCCACCAAAGAGTTGTGAATCATTGCTCAACCACTCTGATGTATAAGCACTCCCCGTAGCCTATATCAATAGATAATGATTGCTCCGGTGGTTTGAAAAATTCTAGATAAGATAGTTTCAACCGAACTGGTCAGACCTCTCAACAACATGGCCATTAGATTAATTGTGTGTTACATTTTCTGTATGTATCTCAAGTGTGTTTATTATTTACTTATATGTTATGTACATGTTGATTTTTGGCTTTTGTTGTCTTTAAAATTCTATATAAAATTTAATTCTTTAAAATGCAGTTTACCATTTAAGAATCCACTTCAAGAAACAATTAATTGATTAATTATAATTAATGGAGTTTTTCGTTCCAAATTACAAAGATCGGTATTTTAATC
This sequence comes from Neoaliturus tenellus, assembly GCA_030545055.2. Taxonomy (NCBI): domain Eukaryota; kingdom Metazoa; phylum Arthropoda; class Insecta; order Hemiptera; family Cicadellidae; genus Neoaliturus; species Neoaliturus tenellus. The sequence goes on along the minus strand of CM061534.1, from coordinate 13,593,220 downwards.
CCATTGACTATTTTCATTTCCTCGATTCCATACGATCCAGGAAGTTTGTTTTATATAAAACGAGTTTTCATCCACTAATCTACAGATGTTAAACTGAATAAAATACTTACGGTACCATACACTAACTGACAAATGACACAGTATTATTATGGAATGCAGGTAAGATTCCTAGTATTTAGGCCCTATGATTCCATAAAAAGTTGATTGTACAATAGCAATATTTATGCGCTTCGTGCCAAGTGGTCAGGGGATGTCATGACATGCCAAACCCAAAGCATTCTGATTTGTCATCAGGTCAAAAAAATGGTACGTTGTTTGGTAATATGTTATACTGTATTAACAAATTAAATAATATATACACACATCACAGGTTGGGAACCGCCAATTTTATATTTCAGTTAATTGTGTATGGTACAGGTAGTCTAATGTTTAAGATGTAGAGGCCAAAATTGTTTATTACTATGTGGCAATGTTTTGTTTGTACAGTATTTTGAAAAGAAAATAAATAATTTAGAAATTTCTTTTGTGCTCATTTTATTTACCTCATCATTATCATTTTAACATATTTACAGAGGTATTATTTTAATGTTTTGACGAGTGCACTATCAGTCAATGTCAAGTTGGTTGAAGGAGCCTTGAATGCTGCAGATAAGCTTATGTGATTTTCCTTTGGGGTTTTGAATGGTGACACCTTCAAACCTCTCAGGTTTTTAGGGGATTTTATAATTTTTTCATGACTTAAAAAATTGTGTGTTTGGTCTAACTATATAATTTTAAATTTAAACGATGTTTTCCTAAAAAAAAAAAAAGAAAAAACTATATAATGAGTTAGTGTGCATTCTTATCCAACCACACTTATTTTACATGCTTCAAATGTTCCTAAATTGTTATAATAGAAATAAAATGGCAACACTGAAATGCAATAAAATACTACTCTCTAACGTACTATAAAATAGATTTTTTAATACCCTTGCTTTCGTAGTCTTATTAATCTATACTTATTTAATACGCTAAGGGTTTTTTTGTCTTGAGAACTCCTCCTACAATTTTCAACTGATTTTCAAGTTTTTGGTGTCGTTGGATAGGGCTTAGTCTTTAGTTGTTTCCGCCAAAAACTAATGAGAATCTGACGGAAAATAAAGGCGTTATCCACCATTGAAATCTCAAAATTTCCCATTTAAATAACATTGGGATTGAATAAAGCATTTTAAACATCTGTTAATAATCAGCTGTAAATACGTGTAGTTTTGGTGATTGCAGATATTCACAATATTGGATTGGTCGGACGTCAATGATTTAGAGATAAAAGTAACATTTGTATTGTATTAAATTAAATTGCTCGATTTCGAGCAACACGTTTACTACAATCTATCTTCTTATTTCTATAAGGGTTTCATCTGTTACATCCCTTTTTCTTTCGACCTACTGAACTGATTTTTAAGATTGAGGTGTCATTTTAAAGCTTAGGAAATACCGCAGTGACGAATCGTAATTAAAAAGGTCACATTGTTTCGGGCTTTGCCCCCCTTGACTTTGATTTATTTCTAGAGGGCGCTTTAAAATGTTGACCAACTTTTATTGCAAGTTCTTTAATGTGAATTGTAATTTAACAGCTGATTACCTTCAGATGAATTTTTAAAGCCAGATAGTGAACAAAAATAGATTTTTGTCACTTCATAATTAACATTTAAGTACTGTAGGTGAGTTTCACTAATACAGAATCATAAAATGCGCAATTTGCGCACGGGTCACCTCGTAATCTTCTTATTTCTATAAGGGTTTTGTCTGTTACGTTCCTTTTTCTCTCGACCTACTGAACTGATTTTTAAGATTGACGTGTCATTTTAAAGCTTAGGATATACCCCAGTGACGAATCATAATTAAAAAGGTCATATTGTTTTGGGCTTCGTCCCCTCGCTTTTGATTTATTTCTAGAGGGCGCTTTAAAATTTTGACCAACTTTTATCGCAAGTTCTTTAATGTGAATTGTAATTTAACAGCTGATTACCTTCAGATGAATTTTAAAAGCCAGATAGTAAACAAAAATAGGTCTCTGTCACTTCATAATCAACACTCACGTACTGTAGGTGAGTTTCACTCATACAGAATCATAAAATGCGCAATTTGGGCACGGGCCACCTCGTTGGTCAATATTAATGCAATAGGAAGGGCCCTACAAGCTCTTAAAGTTTGTAATTTCCCCATTTGATAAAGATTGGAAAGGAAATTGATTGATTTTTAAGTTGAGAACAGCTGTAAAGAATAATACCAAAGAAAGCATCTGTCTATTTATACTGAACCAAATTGGTTATGTTAAACAAAGTGGTTAACTCTGGTTAACAAACTGCAACAATTATGTACACGAAAATAGTGAAGAAAACTTATAGACAGATCGTAGAATGATGGAAATGGTCTGAAATTAAAGGTCATAGTCACAGGGACTTGGAAAAACATAGGTGTGTCGAAAAAGGGGTACAGGGTAATTAGAAATTACGTAAGACGTTCTCCTTAAGAGCATTAGATTAGAAACGTCTGCTTTGACTTAGGTGCTATAGTCCAACCCTTAATATTTGAATAAAATGTGTAATGACAGCTAATTAGGGACTTGGTCCTCTCAAAGACACCTAGCGATAGAGCCACTAAAACTTACTGTACGAAAACCAAGGGCACCATTGGACGGAAGTGAATGCGTTTTGGACCTGCAATCCAGTAGACTACAATAAAGAAAGAATTATTATTAGTAAAGTTTGTTCGTGGATTTCAAGGGTCGGATGTTAGCTATAAATTACATACAGTAATATATTTATAGTTGTTTTTCTAATCATAACTGCATTTAGGACATATTATAAATTTAGCGTTTTTAAATGTACACTAGTTTAACGGGCCAATTCATTATCCGGCCGCGGCCTGGTCCCAAGGTGGCCGGTTAAGAGGAAGTCTACTGTAGTTTAAGTATTAAATAAACAATAATAAATAACTTTTTTTGCAATGAAAAGCTATTAAATTCAAATAAAAAAATTGATCTACTTCAGAAAAATTTGTTCTCACAGTGACTGTGTAAATTCTTATGGTTTATAACGTCCTTATTTAATAAGTTAGCATCTTTATCAACCAAACATTACACACAATTGCTAACCTATATACGGTATATAAAAGCAAAATACTACTCACTGACTGACTGACTCATCATGAAATCTCAGGAACTATCTAACGGATTTACTTGAAACTTTGAACACAGGTTCGTCTTGCCTCTTAGGTGCTCGTAAGAAACAATTATAAAAAATTCACAATCCAACCGCGGTAATCCACGAAAAATCGAAAGATTTCTTTTGCTCTAGAATCACAATATCAATAATCAATTCCGCTATTTCCCGGATGTGTACAAATTTGATTTGGGCATTAGACTTTGCTAATAGGTGCTCAATTAAGAACATTTTTTCAAATATAGTCTTTGAAGTTTTTTTGGGCTCTGTCCCACATGACTTTAAAATATTCTATAGGGCCTCTGTTTAAATTGTTAAAGAGGACATGGACGTTCCTCTTTGCTCATTTGTTATTCAGTAAAAACAAATTTTTAACAATAAATAACATAAACATATATGCACTGAAAATATTCGTGAGTGGGAAAGAGTCCAGCTGTCTGCCCTTAATCTTAGGTGAAACATCTTAAACTATGATTAATTGTTATATCGTAAATAAAATTTCTAATAAAGCTATAACTAGTTGAAGAGCAAAAGAGAAATATTTTTATTTTAAAAGTAGATTAAGGTATTGTTTTGAAACGGTTGAGATGACGACACATGCACGTACCGTATGTAGAAAGTTTAGTGATCTATTTTGCACTGTCTGAGACCTGGTCACGTTACACTCACACACACACACACACACACACACACGCAACAGTACCTAGGACAACACACACATACTCCCTCCCTCTCACGCTCTTTCTCAATTGTTATCCCTCTATCTCTCTCATAGGTGCTCACAGAGACACGGTTTTGCAAATATAGTTCTGAAGTCCTTCAGGGCCCCGCCCCACATCTAGGACTTCACTATGACAATAGGGCCTGGGGGAGGAGTTAAAATTTGACATGGTCGGTCCTCTTTGCTCATAGGTGTTAACCAAAAAAGTGATTTGCAAAATTCCTTCATTGCTCTGAGCTCCGCCCACTACTACCTCAATGTTTCAATATGCTGAAACGTTGTAGTGTTGGGAATTTTAATTACTAATCAGTGATAGAAAATGTCCACAATAATTTACTAAACAAGAACATAAACTCACCATCACCAACAATGAACTTTAAACAAGGAAGTTACAGCAAGATTCTTAAGAAAGAAGATTTCATTGCTCTAGAAGAATTTCATTATCTATGAAATAAATTCAGTCACAGGCGAAGCCGTGATGGACCAAAGCTAGTAACATATAAAATAATAAAGAAAAGCAAATTTAAACTTTGGGTGTTGGACCGGGCTAGCGCAGGTGCAGCAACCTTCTTTGTATGAGAACTAAATAACTGAGCTGCGACGCTAAATCCCCATGCTGGATAAAAAGTGCTCGAGTGTTGATGGCTGATTTTTTTTATGTCAACATTATTAAGAGCTATGAACCCAGTCTATAATGAATGGATAAGAGTTTCTTAACTCATCAGTGAATAGCACGTTTCACATTATGGAAAATTTTTCTGCTGTTTAATGTTTTTGATGTTGGTGATATTTTCAATTCTGCAGTTGTATTAATTTTTTTCTTGGACTTAAGATTGATTGGATGAATACATATTAAGTAGTACAAAATATAATGTTCAAAGTTTATTCTTCAGGGGCGGCTCGTGAGCTGTTTCTATGGTAACCAACTTCAATTGCGTGCTCACAGACCATCAAATCAAATTAATTTAAAAACAAACAACAAATCTGTTTTTAAAATATCATCTGTAATTTTTTAAGCTTGTAGCGACCAGTCAGAATAGCTAAAACTATAGTAACCGAGGAACGAGGGTAAAGTGTGGGATGGTTTCCAAGGAAACGCGGGAATTATGGGTGAAATGGCACAAATCAACAGGGGACAAAAAATTAACATGGGTTGAGTACGCTATATCTATTTAACCTCGTTAATATTACCAAAACATCTAATACATACACATCACAGGTTGGGAAACCGCCAATGTTACATCTCAGATAGTTGTGTGTGGAACGGTAAGTCCACAAAAGAAAAAGGGGAATAAATTGTTTATTACAAATGTAACAATGTTTTATTTGTACAGTATTTTAAAAGAAAATAAATAATTATGAATTTTTTTATATTTATTTTGTTTACCTCGTCATTACCATTTTAACATATTTACAGAGATATCGTTTTAAATTTTTATCTAGTGTACCATTAGTCAATGTCAAGTTTCTTGAAGGAGCCTTGAATGCTGCAGATATCATGTGATTTTACTTGGCGTTTTGACTCATCAGTTCTCATCTTTTCATCCTCTCTGAACCAGTTTGCCTTTGCTCTGATCCTGTCTGTTGTTTCTCCTGTAAATAAGTAATTGATATAAGAAAGTTCTGCATAAAATTAATTATCAAAGCAAAATTCAATCAATACTTGGAGAGAAAGTTGTGAACCCACCTGTAATTTATAAACTATTTTGGTAAAGTCACCTTAGGGTCAAAACTTCATACGATACTATTCTCCGCCTGGATTCAAGCGCTATTTACACATGGAAATCTTTGCATGTTGCCTCAAGTTTAATAGTATTAGTCTCATGTTTTCTTTTGTAACTTTTCCATACTTGGCTTCAAATATGCTTTGACAGGTCGCCATTTCAAGTAAAGAATTTTAGGAGTACTAGTGCATGTGTTGCTCAACATCGAGCAATTTATTTTCATACAATACAAAAGTTACATTAGTTCTAGATCAATGAAATCCGACCAATCCAATACTGTGAATATCAGTGATCACCAAAAACTACAGCTGTACATTAACAGATGTTTAAAATGCTCAAACCAATCTCAATGTTATTCTAATGGGAAAATTTCAAATTTAATTTGTGGATAGCGCCCTTATTTTAAGTCCGTTTTTCATCAATTTTTGGCGGAAACAACTTCAGACTAAGCCCTATCCAAAGACACCAAAAACTTGAAAATCGGTTGAGAACTGTAGGAGGAGTTCTCAAGACAAAAAAAAAAAACCCTTAGCGTATTAAATAAGTATATAGATATAGATTTTTAACAATGCCATGTATTGTATTATAAAAATTTCCCTAATCTGTGATACAGTATATTTATATGGCAATATCCACAGGAAGGATCTCAACCCTCCTTATACAATATTGAATTTTATTGTATAAGAGCAAATATATAGTGGTTGGCCGAGTTATTTTACTTTATTACAGTACTTATGTATTTGGTAGGATAGGAAACAACTAATAACATTTAAGTGTTTTTCCTTTGCCCCAAGCTAGTTACACAATATTGTAACTGATTTTACTACAAACATCTAATAAGGCTGCAAAAGTCTAGTCATATTAGAAAATTTAAAGTTTGGTATCAGTTGTAAAAAAAATTTTTTGTGCCATTGAACACATGAATGAGGTTTGCTGACATATTTTATGAGATTACTGACAGCTTTTTTTAGTTACTATGGCTCTGTCTACTTTAATAATAATAATAATGATATTTATTGTGTTGGTGTGCAAAAAATAACAAAACAATATTTTCATGAAAATTTTAACTTACTGGTCAAGGTCTCCATAGAGGCTTCTTCACCCTGGTAGTCTTTGGGTAAGATTTCTTTTTGCACAAACTCGTAAAGTTGCTCGGTTTGTTCAGGGCTATGAAGATGAATCTGGAACAAAATTATGTTTAAAATGACAGTTAAACTAATTTGATTCTTTGATCCTTATATCACTCATCAAAGTTTAGATCCTCTCTATGCCAAAAAAGATAATTTTTCTTTTTTTTATTGAGAGTGATAGATCAATAACGTAAATAATATAGATTGGCACTTTGAACTACGTTGACTTGTGAAAAGTTGCTAAAATGGATAATTTTAAAAGGAAATTGCTGGTTGATTTTAAGCGACTGAAATTAGGTAAACACGAATTGCAACCTAAACATTTTTTTTAATTTAAAAGCGATAAGTGATAAATCTTTCTTTTTTAAATGCATTGGTGATTGTACAGTTAATTGGAAAGATATCTTATATAAAAAAAGTGCTTTGAAAGGTTTAGAGAGAAAACTACTGAACGGATCGTAGCCGTTTTGGTGTCAATAGTTTTCTTATAGCCCCTAGCTGATAGGAAAAATGTATCCCTCAGAAAGTTCCATATAACTCCACAAAATGATAATTAAAACTTATTTAAACCAATTTAAGACGTTTTTGTTGATTTGTTTACTGCTCTACTTCCTACACTAAAATTTGACCACATATTTGGTTTACAAAATAGTTTTAGTAAACAAAACAAACAATTCTGTGTAAGACCTTTTATAATCATTGACAGATAACACATGAAAGGATTTTTGATCTAGGTGGAGGGGCGGAGTATTTGTTTACCTAGGTGACTGAGTATTTGCTCTGTAAACTTGTAAAACAAACTATTTTGTTTCAACTCAAAAGGCCAAATTGTGCTACACTCTGTGTTTTAATCTTTTAATGATAAACACATTATTCATTTTATGTTGGTTTATTTCTGTAGTTATCAATTAGTTTTTCTTCAATTTTATAGCTACAAAAATGTCCATAAAGCTATCATGTTCACTTACAAGGTCTGTAGAGCAAAAATGGATGATTTCCCATCATGAGGCAACCTCCTACTGATTCCTTTGTGGCCAGAAACAATATTGAAAGAAAAATCCTAAGACGGAAAAAATGTTTCCTGCGCAAACAGGGGTTGTTGTAGAGTATAAGATTAGAAGGCAAAAATGGACTTACAAACTGGAGGTGTTGCTTGTGGATAAAGGGTCTGATGATATTCATGATGTGCGTCATCACTGGGTTGACGTTGATGATGTGAATAGACTTGAGCCGCACCGGCATGGCCTCCTGCACACACAACGCATCAAGTCACAACAATACACACCATGTGGTCATGTTTGAAAGCAGGGCGGGGCGACCGGGGCAGCCGCCTCGGGCGCCACGGCCAAGGGGGCGCCTCGGCTGTGGGGAAATCCCGGTTTTATAAAGGCTCAAACTCCACAAAAATTACAAAAACACGAAAACTTATGATAATCAAAATGACAATACATATAAATTAGAATGACTGCTCGTGCTCATAAAAATAATATGTTATATTTGTTATTTTTAAATTTTATTTGTCTTTGAAAACACTATTCTATATTAACACTGCTGCATTAGGTTTACTTGTACAGTGAGATCACGATATTTGTTATGGTTGCATTAATAACTCCAGTTAAACATTATTCTTGGATCACAATCGTTTTAATAAAAATCATTTTTAAATTTTTTTATTTAGTACTCAATCAACAGTTAGGATTTTTGAGGTGCAGTTTACCTTTTTTTATAGCGTGTTACAGTCTACAAGACCAGACTCAGATCCCATGTGTTGTCAGCAAATGGTTGTGTCAAGAAAGCTTTATAGTACAAAAGTGAATTTTTTTATTGGTTTATTCAATCTAAGAGCATTGAAATATAGCCATGCATCTAATTCAATGCTTTCGACTGTAATGACCTAGCGTTACCATTTGGCAACACAAATATTGCGCAATATTTTAAACCAGTTTTGGCATGATATTCCATAGTTCTATTGGCATTTTAGTGTACAAATATGGTCATTTTGCATATTTCAAAGCCGTAGTGGCACACACACTGTAAACAGTAGTAAAAAGTAGCAAAATCAGTGTTGACCAAGGTGCAACTCTCAGAATTAACCGATCCCGTCAACTTCCCGCAAGCCTGCCACCGTTTATTTAACGTGGGCCCTCCCACCATCGTTACCACAGATCGGCTGACCCTTTTAAGAGTTGCACCACCAGGTCAGGTTTGGTCGTGAGCGGGTATCGAACCCGCGCTTGCGTAGACACCTGGCCAAGGTGCCTACGCGTTAGCCACATCAGCTATCACGACCGGCAGTCCAGGCACGAGGGTTAGGGTTTTGAACAGTGCGCGCTCCTAGCGGCAAAAGTTTTAGGCCGTTAGTGAGTGAGTTTGCTACGAGAGCACAGCACGAAAGCGCCGCATTATACTTAAAGGAAATAATTTGGGCTAATAAGGGTTAACATTACAGTTCATAAGGTACGCCAATTAATTAATTTTGGGTTGCAGATGAAAACTCGCCCCGGGCTCCTATTACCCTTGGGGCGACCCTGTTTAAAAGATACGGTGTAATACAAATTATGAGTCAGTTCGTTTGTTACATTCACCCCTGAACTTAACAACCTAAATTTGATTTGATTTAAGCTGGTATGATATATTTGGACAGCTGCCTTATTTGTGTTAAAATATCGAGTGTTGTCACAGAGTTTTTCCCGAAGGCATGTGAATGAGCTTGCTTTGATATTGCCGTTAAATTTAAATATTTTATTTGAATTTTTCCATAGTCTTGTACTTATAGGGTTAACAGAGTAGCAGCTCATCTAAAGGATTAATAACATTAAGACTAATTTTTTAATATGATTATTTTTATCCAATGACATGTTAGTTTTTTCTTTTATCTCTTTCAGTCCCAAACTTGATTATTCCCCAAAGGAATTTTCTTCATCCTTTAACACCCCCAAGGAATAAATTACAATTTACCACAATTTAATAAAACTCAACAGTTTAGTTTTTATGTTTTACCTAGTGTTTTATGTCAGTAAAATTTAAATGAAACTGTCCTTAAAAATAAATTTGTAGTCTAATATTAGATCTCCTTTCTATTAAGGCAACTAATAGGAGTACAACTAACGATAGAAGCAAACTGTTTGGGAACAATTATAACTTATTACACTTATGTTATATTCCTGAGTGGTCAGTTTTGATCCATCCCATCGGGCTAATAAAAATGACTAACTTTTCAAAGAAAGGGCCAGTCTATATAAAAAAACCAGTGGTTAACCTACACACAAAATAATTGGAAATGGCTTTGCTTTTAATGAATAAACTACAGTTGCCATAATCTCATTAGAGTTTTCCATTTCACCGTACATAGCTGAGCTGCTTTGAGACACTGACCTGAACGTAAATGAAGTATTTGCGAACGGAAGAGAGGTTGATCCTGGTGAGGTGTCCGAGCGAGACGCCCTGCATGTCGAAGAGGAAGACCATTCCTGCAGACATCCCGTGGTCCTGGAGGTGGGAGTCGATGGTGGTGAACAGGAGCTTGATGGCATCGTCCAGGTGGAACTGGGAAGGCTCGGTGACGCTGAGCCGGCCGAACAGCACGTGGTAGCCTCTCCGAGTCGGTTTTGGCAGGATGCAGATGCGGCTGCGAGAAGATCGGTTGGTAGTGAAACGTCCAGAGTTATCAGCGGGGAAGATATGGTGGTAAAAGAGGACTTATGTAGTTTTGGTGTGGTTCAGTGATGAAATATTAAAAGTTGAGGAATCAATGTTCATGTAGTTTTAAGCCTAATTATTGCTTAAGTAAATAAAAACTTTTGAGGTTAGCATGGAAAAAATTTACAAATTTTTTTCGGTGCACTATTAAAAGGCTACAGAAAAGACCAACTTTGAGGACTAAATACAGGCTAGAAAACGGCTGTTCTGCGAGCAGTATGATGAAAAAGTTTTTTTTTTTTACATATCATTTACAGGTGCTCAATATGGCCTCCTTTAGGTGCACAGCACATGTCTATAGGTAATACTCAAATTGGTCCCATAGCTTAGCTAGCATATTTGAGTGGTGGATTCTATGGCTGCCCTGATGCGGTTCTTCAGTTCAACCAATGTTTTTGGAAGGGTAGGGATATAAACAGTGTCTTTTTCAAACCCACACAAAAAGAAATCATGTGAGAGAGTTTTTAAATCGTGGCTTCCTCAAAGATGGATCGGCCATACTAGACCTAGCGATTCCACGCTAATCACTGGCTGCCAAGGTTACCGGATCTTACTGTTTGTGATTTCTTTTTGTTTGGTTTGTAAAAGACACTGTTTATATGCCTCCCTTTCTAACAACATTGATTGAACTGAAGAACCAAATTCCAGAAAGAGCAACCATTGAATCCATCACTCTAGACATGCTAGCTAAGGTCGGAGACGAATTTGAGTATCGCATAGACTTGAGCTTTGCATTTAAAGGAGGCAATATTGAGCACTTGTAAATGGCATGGAAAAAAACTTTGTTTTACCCTTTAGTATAAAAATAACCCCATGTTCTTATGATCAAAGTTTTGAAATTATAAACCTATAAAATCGGATGATTCTTTTTGATACACCCTGTATCACTCTCTATCACTATAATGAAGGACTCACCACACGTTGAGCATGTGCTTGAGACCAGGGTTATCCAGCGTCCTGTGGTCGAAGAACTCGGGTGTGCTGCTGCGCAGAGTGTAATACGTTTCTATCGCCTTCTTGGCATTCTCCAGCCGGTAGTAGCAGCTGTGGATGAACAGCTTTATCTGCTCGTCTGGGAAATATAACAGCCGGAATAATATTTATTTGATTTATTTCAGTCATACAATCATTCAGCGCCATCAGTTTATATCAAATCAAATAAAAACTTCTTTATCTCTTTAAAATGGCAGTAATATGCATTTAATTGTGTCACAAAAACACATTTTTTAATATGAGTGTTCTATAAGGTTGATTCAAAATAACTATTGCTGAACAAAACTATACAATTGAAAGTAAAAAAAGAAAATAAGCTTACTCTTGAAACCACAGTATAAAATCAAAAGATGATAAGATTACCTCAATGCAAGTTGAACAATATCACCAATCTTAACAAAATTCTTGGATAGAGTATATAAGACATACTTAATTAAGTAATGGTCCAGTAGGTATTTGGAAAGATTGTGCCTTTGATGATAGAGATCTAAATTTTGGAACACAAATCTATGTGAAAGAAAGTTGTGTTGGCTACACCACCTATATCTCAAGAACGACTGAACTGATTTGGCTGAAAATTGGTGGGGAGGTAGCTTAGAACCAGGAAGAACATATAGGAGACTTATTATCCAGATTCCACCATAGGGCTACTCCCCACACGTCTTCAAAGTTACCATTTTATTCTTATGGAAGCAAAATTTTTGTATTGGAACATATGAATACATTAATTCTATAAACAGTTGTTCCCATTTTAAGTATTGAGGGAAGATTGGTAGTAGGCTACTGTAGAAAACTAGAGGATATTATAGACTTGCGGAGAGTGAGTGTAGCGAACGAGCTCACCTGAGGAGCAAAAGTTTCTCAAGTTGGCATTGCTTTTTTCCACGTAGAGGTTTCAAATGGTGTTTTCCAAGTTTTTAACATTAAATTATTTAATTAAATAATTATTTAAGTTACACGTTTTGCAAGAGGTAAAAAAATATTTAATATTTTAAAACGCTAAATTATTTTGAGTTGTCTTTGAGAAATGTTTAAAAGAAAATTTTGATCTATCCCATCGTACGTAACAGATTTCTTTTAGGATTTTCTCTTTCACAACTAAAGGTGTTAATTTATCTTGAGTATTTTACACACAATTTTTTGAGCTCTTGAAAGATATGTTACTCAAAATTATGTAAGCCTAATTTAAAAATTGGATGGTTAAAAATGAGAAAACCCCATTTGAAACTACAAAAAATCCCATGATGGAAAATCTAAGAGGGCCTCCTTTCTAAATTTAAGACTTTGTACCAGTAGTATTTGTGTCCCAAATTTTTTATCTCTATCATCAAAGCCTACCAATTAATCGTTACTGCATATCTACAAGCAGTTTAGTCTTGATTAAATTTATTAATTATAATTTTTTCTGGAATTACTTATCTATTAAAAGCAAAATTTTGAAAACATCTGGTGTTGTAGGAATTATGTGATGGTTGAAAATGCATAATGCTCTTTGTAATATTAAACAGTGCATTAAATATACTACAGTATACAGAATTTATAGAATCAGCAAAGTACAGTACTCTATACAAACACAATAAATCAAATAACATTTGATTGCATCGGTGTGATTTAGTCTTCTTCACTCTACACTGTAAAAAATGTATAAAATATTTTTCCAAAATAGTTAGTTTACAATCACTGATAACTAAATAATAGTCATTAAAATTTTTATATATATATATATACGTATATATGTATATATATATATATATATATATATATATGTATATATGTGTCCCTAGACACGATAACTCTCGTAAAAATAGTCCGATCGACACCAAATTTGGTAGAGATATGTAATCCTACGTTTATTTGGATGAGTTCGAAAACCAGACATATCGACCTACCGGAAGGGGTAGTTTTGGGGGGTTTTGTACCCCAAAAATGAGTTTTTTGCATTTTTCATATGTAAATTTTAAAAATCTTAAATTTTTATTTTGACCATTGGATTTAGCTCAAAAAAACACACAATTTAGTATTTTGAAGCTTTGCTCTATCTCCATTGGTTACCGAGATATTACAAAGTCTAAAGACAGTACATTGTCTTTTGGGGCTCAAATGTTAATCTTATGGAGAATAAGGATGTGTTGATATTTCACTTATTAACCAATATTTTTGAATTAAATTTGGTATTTAGCTTCATTTTGTTGAGATTCATCCATTTAAGGTAAAAAATCTTGGTTTTTGAACTTATCATGGCAGCAAACCTGCATACTCTTTTCCCATGTTAATCATATGGAGAATAGGCAAACTCTTTTATTTATGGACAGATATTGATGAAACTTACCACATGGCTTTATATGGTCGAAATAATTTTTTTCTGTGCTAAAAACCTACTTTTAGTGTCCCCCATGGCAGCATACCTGCATACTCTTTCCCTATATTTATCATAAGGAGAATAGACATTTATTTCCCTATTTATGAGCACGTGATGAAATTTTGTTAACAAGTTTAACTGGTCAAAATTAATATTACTAATTTGGAAATTCGCTGAGTACGCAGGTCTGCTGCGACGGGGGGTATATTTTGTATAGGGAGATAAAATTTTATTCCTTGCATTGTCGTCATGAAATTGAGTGTCATGTTTTAAGTTTCATTTTGCAAAAGAAAACCAATTAAGGGTTTGAAAAATGTATAGACCAGCTACTTATATTTAACTCGATCCTTTTCTTATATGACATATTTAACTTATATCAATTATATTTCCTTATATTTAACTTGATTCTTGTTGATCGAATTGATTCTTGATTCATTTATTAAAATAGTTATATTACGATAAGCTGATCAACATGATTCTCTTCTTTGCTAATACTAAGATCTTTGATTATACTTAGATTCAAACAGATTTTCTTTGAAGTATAAATACTCTTGAAAAGTTACTTTCATCACAAGCTCCCCCTAGAGGTAAGCCATAAGATTACTCTGACTGTAATAAACCATACAAACAATAACGGTGAATTTGGAGAATTTAAGAATGGAATTATTCATCATAGGCTGCAACTTTTAGAATAGAATAATTGGCAGACAGAGAAGATTTTGCTACTAAGATATTGTTTGTATATGCTAAAATATCTTGGGTCGTAAAAATTTCAAATTTATTAGCAATAAAATGTGAGGGTTTCAAAATATCTCATTTTGAATGTTTCTCATTTGCTATTGTCTCTCAAATAACCGCTTGAGCTATATTATAATAGACGATATTTGTTTTTACTCACCGGATATGCCAGAGGGCAGGTGGGGCTGTTTGGAAATCCATTCCCTTATTTGAGCCACATCTTCGGGCTTTAATTTTGAGATCCACCCGTTATCCATCTGAAATAAAATAAATGGTATTAGATAACTAGCACATGCTTTCTTCCACTAATATAAAAAAAAGTGTTAAAAGCCACCACAGAACAATAATGTCCTGATGGCCCAGTCAGTTGGCTACCAGCTAAGCATTAGCACGAGTTTGTCTTGATGATCGTCCGAGACGTTTGGTAACGTACTGCGTATACCAAAACGAAAAATTGAATTTTTTCCGCAACCACTTGACGTAGAGCAACAATTTAAGATACTAAATCATAATTTTTTAGCTTGATTTAATATGTGATAAGTAAAATTTATTTTAAGTTAACAGTTTTTTTTATAAAAAAATATATATTTTAAACGCTTTAAGCTTTATTATTTTTGAATACCAGTTTTCTGGGATAAAATGACTGGGATAGAGTAATTTTATTTGGCTTGTTATCTGCAATGAACTACAAAATTTTATAAAAATTTCTAAAGCAGCTTTTCATTAATTTTGTTTTTTACGTTTTTGAGAGTTTTTGGGGGTGAACTGTCTTTAAAAATAAGAAATGAAAAAAAATTGTAATTGGTGATTGGGTTTTACATACCAAATTTCATCAAAATCGGTCAATCTAGGCCTGCCCAACCTTATATCCTGTCATACACACAGGACAGACATAGGCTACACGGCACGTAGCGGCGCCGCCACAGCCTACATGATCTCTGGAGAGGACGCGCACTTCCCGGAACCACAGCAGCCTGCTATGCGGTCAACGACGAAATTGACAGAATCAAGTGGCTGTGGCTGTACAATGACGGGACGTTGACTTTGAATAGTACAGTATCTCTGAAAACCACTTTTTGGACTCAGGAGGCAGCAAAACGGCTAATTCCACCGACAGTTCAAATTCTAAAATTAAGACGAAAACAAGACTTTCTCCATTTATATGGAGATAAAGTGAAAGGGGTTCACTGGATTCAGACATATACCTAAACCAAAACTTGAATAGAATATGGGACTTCAAGGTAAAGGTTTGGTTATGAGTGGAACTCTTCAATAATTATTGAGATATATAAAAGTAAATAAACTAACGTTTACGACCATGAATATGAAACTGGATCTAAATTTCCAATGACGTTTTCTACAAGACGCTTTTTCACGCGCAAGACGGTCCCTTTATACCCTGGACACAATTGGGGAAGTTAGATGGACTTGTCAGTGGTACCAACACTTGCGGTTGCGTCATGTGCAGCATGAAACTCACCGGGAGAAAACCAAGTGCGTACGCAATTAAAAGATTAATTAAGGGGACTGGGATGTCCCTATGTTCGCAATGTTAAATTTATTAACTTTATGTACCTGTTGCTTGGCAACCATTAATGTTAGAGACTTGCATTTTGTTTTGTTTGAAAGATGACATTTTTCTCTGCAAATTAAGTTGAAAACATTAATAAATAATTTTTTTTTTAATTTTTATATATTTTTTTAAAATTTGTTCAAAATTGTACGTGTTTTTATCCTTTTAAATAACTTTAATAATGTGTTGGAATAGCTTAAAACTCAAACCATCAACTTAAAATGTAGGTAATAGTGTAAGCTACAAAACAAAAAAAGAATTATGTTGATATCTTTATTGGTTCTTGAAAAAAAGGAACATAAGTAAGGAAAAATGTGTTTTTTTCAGGAATCGCGATTAAAACACTGTATTACTATGGTAACAATATACAGTAGCATAAATGCATAAATACCTTAACATTTATTATTATATAGTTATATATATATGCCCACTCATAAAAAATGTGTTTATTATAATTATAAATTATTATAATTATATATTATAATTATATATATATATATAATAATTTAAATAATTATATTTAAATTATTATATATATATAATTATAATATATATATATTATATATATATATATTTTATATATATTTATATACCTAGGCCTGTTTACATTTCACCAAATCTTGTTTTTTTGATGCCACAAAACACACGTTTACGTTTTTTAAAAGGTTTGATTGATCTAGGCATATTCAAACACTTAGAAACCAAGCAACCGGAATATATAATAACTCAATAAAACTTCTCTAAGAACTATAAACACTTTACATCAACTCAGAAACTAACTATTTTGATTTTTGAAAGAAAAAACGTAAACAAAGCCAGCTGTGACTGTGACTACACTGTATTGGTGAGCACTTTTTCATACAAACAGGACGGCGACTATCGGTTATCGACATCGAAACATTTGGCGACTGCCGCACTGTCGGTTATCTCCAAACTAGCTACCAACCAGTCGTATCGAATTGGAATGAGAGTTTGAGTGTGAGTGGTAAACTGGTCTCAGAGTTCAACATCTGTAGCAATCAAGATTTTTATTTTAGGTTCGGTATTAATAATTTATGAAAATGTTGCTTCCATAACAATAACATTGTAACTATGTAGACGCCTATAGAAGGAGAGCCCTATAAAAGGTTGAAGTTGTCAATCAAGTATAACTGTGGGGGTTTTAACTTTTAGGAATGCTTAAACAACTTGTGTTACATTCCACATTCCAAACCCAACTTTAAAGAGTTTTAGTGCAAAAAAAGTAAAAGATAGAGCAAAACCTCAAATGCAAAAGTTGTAGATAATCTAATTCCAAATTAACTATTTTCCATAAGATTTCAGATCAGATAAATCCTTAAGGCTCTAAGACTGCAAAAGCTAAAGATGGAACCACAGCAATTTTTAAAGGTCTCTAGGCCTATTTCTTAAATGGTTGGAAAAGGTGATCTTTCTGGAGTTTTCACGTTAAGAGCTTTCAATCAAGGATATGGTTGAGGGGGTTTTTACTTCTGGGAATGCTTAAACAATTCGTATAACATCAACATCCTTCCAACTTCCATTTTATAGACAGCAACGAACATACACATCACAAGTATGAATATATCGATGTCGATATTTCGAACCGATATTCGACGCGATGTCAATGATTCGAATCGGCGTCGATAACCGATAGTCGCCGTCCTGTTTGTATGAAAAAGTGCTCACCCACTGGATTAGCTATTTTGTGAAGAGAATGACAGTGTAGCCAACCACACAGCGCGAAATACTTGAACCATTAGAAACTAAGCACTATGGGAAGTGAAATGTCACAAGGGGGAGTCAGGCCTTGAATTTAGCATTGAAATCGACTCTGCACGGTATAACTAAAATAGCAATAACTTTTTTATTTTTCACCAAAACTTAATAATGTTTATATCTAAATAAACAGGAAAATACACAGAATACAAAAATGCAAAAACCCAAAAATTTAAAATTTTGACCCTAAAAGTCATCCCAGTCCCCTTAAATTACAAGAAGTTAATTAAACTTGGAAAAAGACAAGTCGTGATACTTCAAAAATATTATAGAGGTTTACCTTGAAATCACATGGAATTTAAATAACCCTTAAGAACCCAGCAATTTGGATTCATAACATTAGCCTAACGGTGAGTGTGAGGGGAAAATCCACTAATATAGCAAGTACGACCAATTTTGTAAACCACTGCCCAGGCTATAAAATGATATTTTCAGAGTTTTATGAAGTGTTTATCTTTTTAAATTGTATAAATCTTGATTGGCCGTGATAACAATAAATTTCCGGTTTTGTGGTTAAATCCTCTACACGAACACACGAGTACTAAACATTCGACGATTGAGTTTGAATATAGATGTACAGTAGAATAAAACTTAAATGTTAAACTATACTCTTCTTTAAAATTAAATAGAAATTATTAATAATGCATTCTTAAGGTTATCAAACTTAGACATGATTATTATCTTAAATGCTTATCTTGCCCAGATCCCCTATTTAAATAACCAGTTCCGACTAACCTAGAATGTTAAAACCATTAAAACTAATGTTCAGATTGACGTCAGAGGGACTGAGGTCGAAGAATTTTCTACTAGGTGACGTCAAAAGTGTTTTAGTTGATTAGGGCTAGAAATTTTAATCAACGGAATTGGGTTTTAAAGTAACCCAAAATTTTGAAGTTATCTGTAAATGTATAGGCCTAAGCTCCAATAAACTGAGGAATTTGTTGACCTGATTTTAATTGTTAATCTGATTTTAATTGGAATTGTTGACCTAAATTTTATGTTGTCGTTTGGTTATGTGTAATCCATAGATTCCTGGCGCAGTCTTATTCATTTTGGAACACAAAAAATTATCATCATCATGATTACAAACAGTGTCGTGGTAAATTTAGGTGTTATTTTAATACAGTAGGAAATATATTTCAATTGATAATTACTGCCCTCAATCAAAATATCGTATGTCTATACAAAATCAAATACTCTCTTATCCGTATTTTAATATTTGTCAAAACACATAGTTAACTATAGAATTCGGGTATTGTAACACCATATTAATTTTATGTCGAGGCTGAGATTGGACAATGCTGAATTTCAAAGAATATGCAAATTCATAACTTATTTAATCTGTATAAAGCTCTATTTGAAAAAATGTGAATAAAAATAATGTTAACCTAAATTAAACGAGAAGTCAAAAACTAGGAAAATGTGAAAAGCAAGTAATGACGTTGATGGAAACCCCATGACGTAATTCAAGCACGACCTTATTAGAACCACGGGCAATTCTAGATGGTGAGATAGGACGGACGTGCAGCGCAGCCATCAGTGGTACAGGGACGTGCAGCGCGGAGGCTGGGTGATGGGCAAGGCTTGCACGTAGCGCGTCACGGCACGTAGCGGCGCCGCCACAGCCTACGTGATCTCTGGAGAGGACGCGCAGTTCCCGGAACCACAGCGCCGCCTGCTATGCGGTCAACGACGAAATTGACAGAATCAAGTGGCTGTGGCTGTACAATGATGGGACGTTGACTTTGCATAGTAAATTGGGAGAGTGAGAGGAGAGGGCACGACTGAATCGCATCCTCAGGATTGAAGAGTAAGCTTGGGAATAATCGAATTTTTAAAGTGATACGTAATTTTAATTTCATTTGAATAAAAGTTTAATGAGTACAAGGGTCAGTGCCCTGAATCAACTTTTACTGTTGTAATTTACTGACCACGTGTTAATATTGTTTAAGGTATAAAACCCTGTTCAAAGGACATATTTCGCCAGCGAACTGACTCAATAATTATATCCTTTGAATAAAACCCAGATAAGAAAGGAAACCCACATAGTTGAATGGCTACGATGCATGGAGTGTCTACTAAAACCTCGACATCATTATTATGGTCACGTGGTTGACGTTAACTTATATCTAATGTGTCAAATGTGCATTCCTGGTTCAAAAAATTTAACAAATTTTGTATCAGTTTCTCATTCATTATTGTTTCAGTTGTTCATTCATTAATTTTGAAGGCCCCATAAAATGTTAAATGTCCGAGGAATAAATCATTGTTTTGTTCAAACGTATTTATACTGTACAACATATACTGTAGGTATATGTTTGAGATCAAAAGTTGTTGACGAATGCTTTACCTTTCCTAACAAATTATTGAGTAAACTTCAGTGATAGGCCTACATGTTAAAGAATAAATGTGATACATATAAATTTTGAAATTTTTGTTTTACTTGCAGTTACCAGTCTCAAGCTCCAGACTTATATTATTTATGGCCCAAGTTTGAGTTATAACAACACGAACTTGTGCATAAATCCCTATTTTAATCTGAATTCTTCAAGATTTAATTAAGGACTTTTAAAGGTCATATGACGCTTTACAACATAAAGATTTACAACATAATGAGGTCATACAACATAAACGTTATTCAGTAGAATTTATAGGTATGCTTTTCCAATAGATTTTTTTTAGAATACGCCTATACCTCATTAGGTAGTTATTTGATGTGCTAGAAAAAGAATAAAAACGGAATCTGGACAAAAACTGTGACAATTCCCAAGACATAGAACATTCCTCTCTTCTCTTATTCATTTTGTTTAGGAAACCTTTGCAAAAAACCACTCAAGGGTGTCATTTGCTTATTCTGGGATCATTATATTCATTTATTTATTTATAAACCATTGACAAACTGAAATACTCACTCACCTTCAAGTTTAGTTTTTAAACTACTTATATCGAAGACAAAAAATAAATACTCCTCGTCGCAGCAGACCTGCGTAGCCTACTCAGCGAATTTCCAAATTAGTAATATTAATTTTGACCAGCTAAACTTGTAAACAAAATGTCATCACGTGCTCATAGTTAGGGAAATAAATGTCTATTCTCCTTAAGATAGGGAAAGAGTATGCAGGTATGCTGCCATGGGGGACACTAAAAGTAGGTTTTTAGCATAGAAAAAATTTATTTCGACCATATAAAGCCATATAGTAAGTTTCATTAATATCTGTCCATAAATAAAAGAGTTTGTCTATTCTCCATATGATTAACATGGGAAAAGAGTATGCAGGTTTGCTGCCATGATAAGTACAAAAACCAAGATTTTTTACCTTAAATGGACGAATCTTAACCAAATGAAGCTAAATACTAAGTTTCATCCAAAAAATATTGGTTAATAAGTGAAATATTAAAACATCCTTATTCTCCATAAGATTAACATTGGAGCCCCAAAAGACAATGTACTGTCTTTAGACTTTGCAATATCTCGGTAACCAATGGAGATAGAGCAAAGCTTCAAAATACTAAATTGTGTTTTTTTTGAGCTAAATCCAATAGTCAAAATAAAAATTTAAAATTTTTAAAATTAACATATGAAAAATGCAAAAAACCCATTTTTGGGGTACAAAACCCCCGAAAACTACCCCTTCCGGTAGGTCGATATGTCTGGTTTTCGAACTCATCCGAATAAACGTAGGACTACACATCTCTACCAAATTTGGTGTCGATCGGACCATTTTTACGAGAGTTATCGTGTCTAGGGACACATACATATATATATATATATATATATATATATATATATATATATATATATATATATATATATATATATATATATATATATATATATAAATTTTAATGACTATTATTTTTGGTCTCTGGGCACCTCAAAACGAAAAAGTAACATGGTCCAGGGCTTAGGTCTTACCATGAGACCTACGGTAATAGCTTATTCCCTATGGGAAATTCGCTAAAACATAATTAGGAAGGTCTACACTGCGCTGTATAGCCATCCAGCCTACTTTTTCAGCCTTCTCCGCAGAATTAGATAGTTCCTAGTTCAGAATTAAAATTTATACCGTTTTCCTTGTAAATCTGTGGCTAATTAAATTGACGATTTGTATGCCTACTTAACTTTCCGAAAATTCATCTTCATTAGCATATAAACTTGCTAACGCAGAAGGATTTAGAACGAAGTTCAACTAGTTTTAAAGCCTAAATTAAGTAGATATTTTCAACAAACATGCACGTTCACAATAGTAAAATCATTTGTTTCGTAAGAAAAGAATCCCACGGTAACAATTACAACATATTAATCGAGTTTCCCGCGGTCACAGCTAGTTTTTTACCTAACTTTTTATAGTCTTTTTGAAACTAGTTCTGTAGGTGAAGTTTTTTTTTTACAAATAACCATGCACTGTTTAATTCGTTAACCCAAAATAATGACAAGGTTGATTTTATCTGCAGCAGATGTAACACCACGTGGGAATAATGTTGGGAACGAATCTTTGAGGAAGGAAGAAGAATAACAAGCGACGCATCTAATTGTTGAGCCGACTGACCCGGAACTTCATACTATTGTTATCATAGTTACAATTGCAACGCCCTTTAAACCACGCTCACGAAATTAAAAAGTGTGGTTAGGTTGCACTGTTTAAATTTAGCAGGTATAGTTGTTTATAATACGAGAATTTCATTTTAATAATTAATTATGCTTCAAGTGGAGATCGGCATAAAATTACATTTAAAACGGTTTATTTTACAATACATAGAAAAGTTCTTGACAAGAAACCATATGAATCATTATAGTTACTGAGCAATATTTATAGTGAAGTAGGCCAAAATAGTGGCTTTTTATTAAAGATAATATATAGTTGTAACCATAAAGTTAATACGATTACATGAAATATAAATTTAGACACATTTTTTATTATTGATAGCTAATAATTGATTGAAGTTCAAAACAAGTTGACAATCACAGAGTTTCATCACGATTTCAAAGAGAGAACTTAAGTTACAAGATCGCTTTAACCTGTTTTATTTCATTAGACTATTGGTCTAAGCACGAAGCAAAAATATACTTTGAGTTTTCTCCTTTTATAAACCAGATCGTACAGACACTGTACCTCCAAACATTGACCAATTGTAATTTCAAAGTTAAGTAGCATAACCGTTGTACCTCTACTTTTTCTTGTTCTTTAAGAAGAGACTTTTTTTAGATTGCAATTAAAAATCAATCACTGTAATCTTAAAGTATTTCTAATAATGTGTTGGTTATCACGTCTTTTGATTTCAGGATATTGAACACTTTAACTTAATTATTTTCTTTTGTGTTTAGAGCTTGTTTTCGGTTTTTATACCGTTCAATTAAGCTTATCCGTAGTTATAATGCATCGTAACCTTTTACTATATTTTTTCTCAAATAAGTTTTACCACTCACTTAAATGGCCGTTCCTCTAGCTCAAGAATGCTCACTATAGGAAACGATTTAGTAAAATTTCATCAGAGCTCCGCCACACAGGATTTGAATTTAGATTTATGTTATTCTTATGGCCAATTTGTAATATGAATCTAGGAATCAACGACTTTGAAAACCCCGATAAAGGGACATTTAATTTGGAATATTCACTTTGCCCATAGGTGCTCAAAGAAACGCTTTTTCTAAAGCTCCTTCGGGGCTACGCAGTACTGGACATCAAAATTACTTTGGCGCTTAGGCCCTATAACGTGGAAATTTGTCATGTACGTTCCTCTTTACTCCCCAGCAGGTGATCACTTAAAAATGCTTTTGCAAAATTCCTTCAGTGTTCCGCCCAACAGGTCTTCGAAATTTAAATATATTGTTATCCTTTTGGACAATTTAAATAATAATTAAGAAAACAATGAATCTAAAAAAATCTATAAGCTCTTCTGCGGGGTACTAATTTGGAGTGATCTCTTTGCTCAAAGATGATCAATAAAAATTTGTTTTCACTTTTCCTTTATAGGACTCCGCCCCACAGAACCTCAAAACTACTATAGAGCGTACGGGATTTAAATTTGGCATGGAAGTCTTTCTTTGCTAATAGGTGCTCACCAAAAAAATGTTTTTCTTTAGGGCTCCGCCCCACAGGACTTCACAAAGACTCTTGTTTCGTGACACTGAAATTTGACATGGCCTCCTCTTTGCTCATAGGTGCTACGAAAAAAGTTTTGCAAAACTTCCGCCTGGGCTCTTCCCACACTATTTCAAAGTGTCGTATAATTCTCAAGGAAGGATTTCGTTGCTCTTTAGAGCGATTTAAGTATCTATAAAATGAATTCAATCACGGACGAAGCCGTGGACGGGCGGTAGCTTGTAAGCTATAAAACAATCCTATTCTTATAAGTTTTCTCATGTCATTCGATTTTTATTGGTGTAAAACATGATTTGTCTTGTTTTCCTAAATAATAGCATTCAACAAATAAAAAAATATGATTCATTTGACACTTTCTTTTCCTTTCCGCCATTCCAGCCAAGTTTCAGCGCGCTATGGGATCGCTAAAGAAATGAACAGGTGGCTCACCTCCAAGAGATGATCAGCTGCTAATATCAATCAACTGTTCGTGCGTGAGTGGGAAAAGATTGAGGTTATGTGACAGACGCCACGTAGACGCATGTAATGGCGGCGAAGGATCAAGGTCAGACAAGGCCATGACGGATATCTTGCTAGCGCCGCCGATCACCAATAATTACAGGTCACGTGAGCTCCGAGAGTAAAATACACCAATTATACCCAACTTGTCTCAATTAACTCCTTCGTTTTTTGAGACACCTTCAAATGCGATGGCTATGACGTTCGTGTTCGTTCCAGATGAGGCGTAAATCTTCCTTTCTTCATAACGTTTCGTGTTTTATAGTTCACACCTAACATATCCCAACTCCTAGGAGAAATATCAAAAGTTAGTAATGCCTACACAGTTGAAAAGATTGAGAGTATAAAAAAGGATTTTTGATGATCTTATGTCCTTAACAGATCAACCTTTGTGTTTTGATGATCAATGTTTGTACCAGTTCAACATCAGCCTGCTTATCCATTGGGTTGAAGACTTCTCAGCCATGTCGAACATGAAAAATGCTTATGCTGTTAGGCCTATATATTATCAGATTGACTAATCAGGATTTGGAAGGAGATTGTCAGATTACCGTACCCACAAGCAGCTAAAAGTAAAGAGTGTCGCAATTTCATCAAACAAAATAATAAGGGCTTGAGTAGCACATTGGTTTTTATAAGTCGCAAACATCATGTAGCAAAATAACGCTAGTTCATGGCCTGAGCTTCCTCCGAATTGATTTAATGATTTGAAACTTGACACGATTGCCCTTTCACTAAATGTAAGTAAAACTATCTGTATAATTTATGTCAGATTTCTTTGCTGGCATACAAAAATAAAGCTTCTCATAAATCAAACAAACTAAAAAATTAAGATACAATTTAGCATCGGTTTTCTTTTTATTTCAAGCATATTAAAATTGACTGATTGATTAACCAAACTAGGAGCTCAAACAGACGTTTTATGATCATTTAGCCTACAAGAAACATCCATATCTCTTTTGCTATAGGCTAAATGATTATGCTTATAACAACTTGAGTGTGGCTCATACAGAACAACGTAAAAGTTGGCATTTGCTTCATAACTAATACCGCTGAATCAATAGGTACGAGTCATTTCTTTCAATGTAGAAACCAGATTTTATAGAAAGGTGAGAGGGGCGGTAAGTAATGCTTTTGATAAAGGTGGATTGTGGATTTACACTGCAACAGTTAAAGGTAATCAGGAGAGAATCTCAAAGAGTAGCGATTGCGAGAGATCTAAAATGATAGAATAACATGATCAACTCACAAAATTAAAAAATGTTGAGCATTACGGTAGGGTAACCTAGGATTGCCATATTTGCCGCTGAAACCAAAGATACCAGTAAATGTCTATCTCTTAATGAATGGTTTAAAAAATAATTGGGTAGCGAATTTTCTAGACATCAATCAATGTACTAGTATAAAATATTCTTAATAAAATTGGGATAAGAACGAATTTTTATTGTGTCAGTCAGTGTCAACGAAATGCTTCAAACATTTTATACCTTTACAGTATAACATTGTATAGCTCGTGCTGTCAAATGAGTCTGTCCTCCCCAATTTTAGATAGTTTCGCTCAGGAAAATGGATGTTACGTTAGTCAGAATGATTGAATCGAAGTTGAAGAAGGTTTTGTTTTTTTTACATAGAGTAAAATCACCTATGTAAATGAGGAATAAAGATTGTTAGAAGAGTTCTCTATATAGTCTTCACTTCAGGTTTCTAGTCCATTCAAACCAAAGAGAATAAGACACCAAGACCTGATGGGTATCTGACAGTTTCACTATAGGGTTTTTTTTGCGGTGGTGCCAAAGCGGATGCACATGATATTTTATAGCTCTTACGTGTGCGCCACTACCACTAGAAAGCGAACTCGACCTACCAGTTGTACCTGCTCGTATACCGGACTATAATTGCATAACCTTTACATTTAAACCTGCAACCTTTCGTCTTTTAATGCTGATCTACACAAATTCTTGTTGATAATCTCTCTGAACTTTTTTCACGCAGTCAGCTACCAGCAAATAGCTGATTCATTCGTGTTAATTTCAGCCAGAGGAAGTTTATGATTTCGCCCTTGACATTAGCGAAGGTTCATGTCTTCCGCGACATTGGCAGCAATGTCACTCCGTGCGTCCTTGATACTGGATTTCTTTTATAAATAAAAAACTTTTACTTAGGCCAATAAGTGTTTAGCTGAGGTCAAAGTAAGAAAATGAACTAAATTAAAATAAACCAAATTACCTAATCCTAAGTAATAGCTTTATTTGGTAAGCCTATAATTTAAAACAGTGAAGGCAAATCAATTGATGCATACATATTAATAGATGGATATTGAAAAAAGTAGGATGTGAATTAAACTTGAAAAATATACTACATTTGAAAATGCTATAGACATAACATTTAATAATATCACTAGCTGATACCCGGCTTACTTTACAGTGGCCACCTAAAAATTGGTTTGATTGTTTCCATGACAACAGCTAAAAGTGAGTTTAAAACTCTGACATGGGTACGTTTATGACTGTCCTGGGGCTAAGCCCTGAGTACAGTACAAAAATGAATGGTTTATAAACCTTCTCCATGAAATTTTCTATGTGTGTACCACGTTTCCATGGCAAACGGTCCAATGGTGTCCGAGTCCATCAATCACAAAATCAACAAATATACAAACATCCTCTTTTATAAACATTAATAATTAGTTTAACTATTTTACTTTCAAGCATGAACTACCATAATATATGTTAATTTTAATACATTAGATACTTTAAGACTCTGTGCGTCTGAGTAACTTAAGAGTTAGTGTGATGGATCAAAAATGCCAACGAGGAAAGTCTGTAACTATATCAATCAACCAACGACCGAATTCGTTTGTTTTTTTTCGCTTTGTTTACGGTCGCTTAATCTGCATCCAGGCTACATTTCAAAGCGGCGATGTTACATAACGATAAGGAAACTAGAAATCCAATTCAGGAGGAAAACACGATAAAACCACGCCAGACCTCCAGCAAAAAACTGATGAAATAAATTACTCGTAATCGCTTGCCCGGCCCACGTGAATGTGAACATTTTTCCGCGAGCGGGCTCACAAATATTACTTGGACCTATAGAAATAAACCGTGGACTATCTCGGCATTGGATATAGTTGATTGTTGATTTGCTAGCATCAAACGCTAAAGACTGCTTAGATTTTGTTTACTGTCGAATTAGTGTCTTTTTTGTGGGACTTCTCATGGACAATCTCATATCATCTGAAATTGGAGGATTTCTTATGGTTCCAAGGGAGATTTTCAAACGTTTATAGTCAGTATTAGGCCTACCAAATTTAAATCTATAAAAATAGAGGATGTATAAGGTGTTATAGTTTTTAGTAAACTACTTAAAGCTGTAGCTTAGTTTAAAATGTATTCCTACCTTACTACTCATGGATACTAATAACAAGATTAGGCCTAATAATATGGCACAACATAGAAGATATCTATAATAATAGGCAACCATGTTTCTTTTCCTCATTTCTTCTCTGCTCGTGAACATCGTAGGAGAAATATGCTCATACCGTTAGAAAGGTATAGTCCTGTAGATGAGCAGAATCCCATTCTAATTCACATCGGACTCCAAGGCTTTGCCCACAGGCTTTCAAAGTTCCAATGTTAATCTTATGGCAGAAGAATAATTATTGATTTCATCATTAGATCGCTATTGTAAATAACTGCTAGAAAACAGGAAGAACAAATGTCTCAGTTATAAAATATCTATAATATTCTAGGTTCCAGATCAAATGAGTCGAATTTCGATCATATGAGGAGATCTCTATTATTTATTATTCTTTCAAATAGAAATAATATTCGTAACCCAATTTCTTCGGTATTGTCATCACAACTTTCAACACAGCTTGTGAATTAAATTAACTGCGAATTAATTGAAATCACTCGAATTACATTCTAAAGGTAGGTTGAATACTGTCCACAAATTATAAAGCAAATAAAAAATCAGGTTAATATGCGGGGTATCAACCCTTAGGTACTTTTCAGTAGCAAAACTTACTCAGAATACATCTTGTTATCTGCGACTCCCAAAAAAATAATAGGAAGAAGAAGGTAATATTTTGAAACCGCGCGTTTTAAACTATACATGTTTTTAGTTCCAAAAGCTATTTTATTTAGTGTTAATGATTTCAAGCATAGTCAATATCCAGAATTTGATAGCTCATTAAATTATTTAAAAGACAAAATATTAACTGTCATCTCCCTCTACATTTACGAAACAATCATCTTTGCCAGACAAATAAAACCTGTAAATTCAACCAGAAGTTCTATTCACAGTTATGGCACAAGAAGAAAAGATGACTACCAACCTTCCATTCAACAGGCTTAAGAAATCTCAAGACCATTTAATTTACACAGGCTGTAAACTATTTAATGCTCTCCCAAATGACATAAAATCTAAATCAGGCACACCAAAATTTAAACACTTATTAAAGCAGTTCCTAATAGACAATCCCTTTTACAAACTATGAGAATTCCACGATTTAACCGCATATCAGCCTAACCCTGACCCGGCCTAGCTAACAAACCTAACCTAACCTGACCTGAGTCTTTGACTTTCTTCTTTTCTTTGACATACCCCCAGTCACAGGACAGTGGCGGTGAAGAGGATAGTAAGTAAGTAAACAATCAACTACAATGACGTCTCTAGCAGTGCAATATTTCTGACCCCCCTTCCGGAAGTGGCTGCAGCCGTGTTGATAATTGAGCGAGTGAGCGAGCAAATGAGTGAGCGAGACTAGTAATGGACGGTTGTGTGTGAACATGATCGCCCGCTAGCAAGACAATTAACGGCGATGCACGCGAACTCTCGCTGAACTCAAGGTCGAGCTCGGCGTGGCATCCAACACCTGACCCGCGGAAGATCGCAACAGGATGTGGGGTCACTCGATCAGGGATTACGTTATCGCGAACCCGAGTGTAAGTCCTGCGACACCGACACCCTCTACTAGAGGTCTGAAGGACGCGTCTTGAATGATAATAAATTGGTCGATGTCATTTCATTTTAAAGGTGTTGGACACCACCAGACTTGGACATTCAGTGATAATGTTAAAAATAGTTTTTAGTTCTCAAATGAATTAAATTATTCTTTCAAATATCAAGCTCTTTTCAGACTTTTCATCGCCCACCTGTGTATTCTGTACGGTCGTATGAAATTCACCAGCCTATATTTGTAAAGTCACCATGAAAGTTCAATAGTGATTGATTTCTTAGATAGCCATGGTTATCTATGCAATATGCATGTAGCTGAACCCTTGCATATTGCACAATAGGTTTTTATTAAATGCGACGGTCGTAGCAAAAATAATTTGTCACTAAAACATGGGATTTCTACGTTTCTTGGAAGGTTGTTACTGAAATTTTATTATATATTGTTAAACCGTAAAATAAAAATGTTTACGAATTTTTCGAGTTGTTGAAGTATCATAAGTTACATTGATATAACATTAATATGATCAAACGTTTTATTGATTTGCCGTTTTTAACATTCTACAAGTCCTATACTGTACCTACATTTTTAGCGAATTTCCCATAGGGAATAAGCTATTACCGTAGGTCTCATGGTAAGACCTAAGCCCGGGACCATGTTACTTTTTTGTTTTGAGGTGCCCAAAAACCAAAAATAATAGTCATTAAAATTTTTATATACCTATATATATATATATATATATATATATATATATATATATATATATATATATATATATATATATATGTGTGTGTGTGTGTGTCCCTAGACACGATAACTCTCGTAAAAATGGTCCGATCGACACCAAATTTGGTAGAGTTGTGTAATCCTACGTTTATTTGGATGAGTTCGAAAACCAGACATATCGACCTACCGGAAGGGGTAGTTTTGGGGGGTTTTGTACCCCAAAAATGGGTTTTTTGCATTTTTCATATGTAAATTTTAAAAATTTTAAATTTTTATTTCGACCATTGGATTTAGCAAAAAAAAAAAAACACACAATTTAGTATTTTGAAGCTTTGCTCTATCTCCATTGGTTACCGAGATATTACAAAGTCTAAAGACAGTACATTGTCTTTTGGGACTCCAATGTTAATCTTATGGAGAATAAGGATGTGTTAATATTTCACTTATTAACCAATATTTTTGGATGAAACTTGGTATTTAGCTTCATTTGGTTGAGATTCATCCATTTAAGGTAAAAAAATCTTGGTTTTTGTACTTATCATGGCAGCAAACCTGCATACTCTTTTCCCATGTTAATCATATGGAGAATAGGCAAACTCTTTTATTTATGGACAGATATTAATGAAACTTACTATATGGCTTTATATGGTCGAAATAAATTTTTTCTATGCTAAAAACCTACTTTTAGTGTCCCCCATAACAGCATACCTGCATACTCTTTCCTATATTTATCTTAAGGAGAATAGACATTTATTTCCCTATTTATGAGCACATGATGAAATTTTGTTTACAAGTTTAGCTGGTCAAAATTAATATTACTAATTTGGAAATTCGCTGAGTACGCAGGTCTGCTGCGACGGGGGGTATTAATAACAATAATAGTTTATTTCATCATAAATACAATAGACAGTGATGCAAACAAATACACACAAAAAAAATAATATAGGAATATTCACATTCACTTGAATGACAAGGTGGCTTTAATTCCAAACCATCGACACAAAATCACTATACACTGTGTATATCTAGTGGATTCTTTATTTATCAAGAAAGTCCTTGGTTTAACTTGAACGTTATACTTACAGTCTTTGACAGATAATGTTACAGGTCAAATCCCATCATGCGTGGGTGCGATGTGTAAAATACTTCAGGCAATTCTTATTAAAAATGTTATATGTCGGCAACTAATCGTGTTGCATGAAAGTGATGTACCACTGCAATCAATGTTGTTCATTTTTAGGAAGTTTCCCGCCTGGGGTATCCAGTAAATAGCTTTTAAACGGCCGAGTATACAGAGACTTGAACGCTGGGTGTTTGCGAAGTCGTTAACCTCAGCTGACGGATGTCAAACCGCATTCTCTTCACCGCAGGCAAATGTGTGTTTACTTCCTCGTCATTACTGTGTTTTGCTGTTCAAGTCATTATTTGGAATTAAAACACCGTTTAAAGTGAAGTGTGATTTAGAACATTATATTATAGCCATTGCTAGTTAGCTGTTGGGAAGTTTTCGCGTGAAAAAAGTACGACTATTTGAGTCATTGTAATTAATTCGAAAAGATTTTATCTGCAATACTACCGTTACTGGTTTGTGTAGTGCACCGAGCTTTCTTCGCTAAATAAATGATAATCCACTATAACTAGTCTATTATTACGTTTGACAGGTTGTAAGTACTAATTCAGTGACTACTTAAAGTTTTTTTCAGAATGTCTGTATATTTGTGATTTTTGCTACTGCACGTCTCTGTGCTTCGGAAAAACAAAGGACCTTTTAAATATAAATTATTAATGAAGAATAATTTTACATTGAAAACGAGTTTTCCCAGAAATTAGGATCTTCCATGATGCGTTTACCCAGAAAGATTGCCATTTCTACAATTTCTTTTAAACGCAGCATAAACTGTATACGAGATCAGGAAAAATATTCGTTAGATTTACTGGATTTACTGTTCAATATAGTGAGGGATTTACATACAGTAGCTGAACTGTCCAGCAAAATGAGGTAATTTACTGAAATAGTTTATCACAGTGCAATCACTAAAAACAACTACGATCTGGTTGTAATATAAACCCCATAGAATTGCTAATTTATACTGTGCAGGCGCGAGACAAAGCATGTAGCTACAGTTAAGTATTATAGACCTAACGTCCTTGGATGGTAGGGGATCGGAGAGCAGGTATTTTGTGGCCACTGTGGCCACGGTGGCGCGTAACGCGTTAACCTACCGGTCGTCCCACTGGTGCGGCCTTGCACTGGTTCTTTGTACACATAAAGGTTGAAGCACACGTAGCAATTCTCTCCGGTATGTATTTTTCGTGATGGTTTCTATCATGATTTAAAATTGAAATAGTTAGTTACTCATCGCATTTATTGTTAAAAAAATTTATTTCGGTTTATTATCATAAACCCTGTTTTGATAACTAAGGATAACCCACTCGTCGAAATATGACAAAAAATTCAGAGGCGTAGCCCTGGAGTCCTATGTGAATTAGAATGTGATGCTGCTCATCTACAGGACGATATCTTTTTAACGGTATGCGCGGATTTCTCCTAACTGCCGAGAACACGAGCTGAGAAAAAAGGAGGAAACGAAACATACTTGCCTATTAGAAGATAGATAATGATGAATATGATAATAAAACCGAAATATACTTTTTTGGAAAATAACTGTGATGAGTAACTTATTAATTCAATTTTAAATCACAACGTGCAACCCTACGGAGGAGCGGCGAGGATGATGTATTGATGGTTGCAGAAACACCCGAGGAGCTTACGAAGGTTGTCGAAAAATCCAAACACGATTCCAGTTGCCTTTTCCACGGCTGTTACACTGCGCACACTTAGCAACCCTTAGCGGCGAGCGATTAACTTCCTCTCCGAATCGCTAGATTAAACAAATGGAAAAACAATGGAAGTTTTCCCCGCACCGCGCGCGGAGAAATTCTTCCACCGCGCCTCCATAGTTATCCAAAACTCTAATTCGGGGAAGGGGGTGGGTGAATGACCACTACAAATAAGAGTCGAATTTACGAATAGATTCAATAGACAGGGGTGCTACACTGCCAGGGGGCGCACTTCGAAGAAAAAGAAATAAACTTTAAAAATAGTAGATGACACCAAGGCATTCAGTATTTTATGTTTATAGGTAGAAAGACGCGTTTTGGAAATAATCATTAATAGTTTTAAAGAGTTACTGTCAACAATTGCTATTGTATGGATACAAAATTATATAGCGTAATGTTAGCCAATGACAACAGTACAATCATTTATTGATACTGTAAAACGTAATCTTTAGGGGAAAATGTGGGCCTTAGGAAAAATCATAATACCTAATGGTAACAATATGATATTCTGTAGGCTCGCTGAAGCATTTCAATCTCGTTCGGAAATTGGCCTAAATTAGTGTTAATGGTGTTTTCGGTCTATAGCAAAAACAATTTAAGTTAAAACTAGTTTGTAATGCCAATGCAATTAATGTAAATTGTTATATGGCAAATAAATATTATTATTTACAAATGTGATGCATAATTTTTGTAAGACTTTGTTTCGATAAAAATACCATTCCACAGACATATTGCGATTTTGTACAAAATATTTCAAATTGTAGAAAAAGAAAGAAATTACAAATTTTCTGATAAGCTCACAAAACTCTAAAAATTATGGTTGAAATGTATAAATATGACATGAAAAAAGTTAGTAATCGTTGTAAAGTTATAGTAGACCCCTACCCCAGAGCAAGGGTAATTGTGATTTCCAAACAAGTGACGAAATACCTCTATTTCATTTTAGGAAAGATTTACAGTACCCCAAACCTAATTCTGTACCTGTGGTTGGCCAATAAGTTAAAGATTGGTCGTAGGGGGGCCCAAATAAATGTTAAATCCGGCCTTACAACAGAGAGGAAACATTCATTCTACATTACTTTCTTTATCCTTGGGGATGTTCCTACACCTAACTTGACGGACTAGAACTTGACGTCATAAATCCTATACTACGTCTATTATACGAGCGAGCAGCAATGTCTGAAGCAATGTATTTTTCATTATCTCGAAATCTAGCGGGACGATTCTGCTTCATCTTTGCGTTTGGTAGTGTTTTGGCCCAAGAATAAGTTTAGAAACAGCCTCAACCCCAGGAAAATCTCTTTTTGTCTAAAAACTAGGTTTAAAAATTGTAATTTGTTTAACATTGGTCTTATGGGTTGCCATCAAGGCAACGAAATATTGCCTTGCTTTTAAGCATTGGTTTTGTAACAGTTGTCATCTATGAAAAGATGCGGCTGGCGAAAACTTCAAAATCTGATTACCATGATCCTTTAATAGAAGTGAAATTAAAACCAACGAGCAAGGCTCGGTGAACCCGGTATTACAATGATAATCATACAGTACATTTAGTGGTCTTTCAACTGAAAGCAGTACACCGAAAATCAGAGTGTTTTTATCGTAAGTATAGAAAGTAATTAAAATTTATACCACTTCTAATTTTTAGATTATCAGTTGTACCTACTTCTAGAATCTGGATGGAGTGTGAAGACCCACTTAGTTAAAATTAGCTACGGTAAGCTAACGCCATTCGTTTGAGATGTGTAATTTACCTTATCTAGCCTACATTTGTTTATAATTCAACAACTATACTTTGGGAGTGACATATTATAAATTCACTTTCGTGTCTGTCGGTATGATAATTTTGTGTGTACTTTTTAGAATAATACGCTATATAATTCTACAGTTCATCTCAAACAATGCCCATGTTTTTATATGTAGACTATAACAACTTCAGCACATTCTTGTATACTATCAGTGTTTTAAATACTGTTCAAGGTTCAACAGTTTAAAAAATTCACATTCAATTTAAAATTTGGATTTGAAATCAATAGAAGTGGAAAAAAGTAATAACTATCTCATTCTACATTTTAAATTAATTTATTAAATATTAAAACCATACTGTAAAGTGAGGTCCCTGTAACAAAATAGTGATTTAACATAAGTTATACAAATAAAATTAATTAATATTTCGATTGCAGCAAATTTTAACCATCCTTAAAAAACCTCGTTGCAGCAAAATTTACTTATTTAATCTTGTGGTAAGTAGCCTAGTAACCTTACGAAGTGTAAATAAAAATCAACTTAATGATGCTACTAAGTATAATACCACTAAGAGAATTTGCTGAGACACGCAGTCTAAACTATTGTTAAAAACTGCACGTTCAATAAAATAATTTCACTTAAGATACCTAACAATAATGAATTGAAAGTCCACGTACCTCCAAGCGACGATGTATTGGCGTTATCTCCGGACCAAGTGATCTAGCGAACTTTCCACTCCTGACTGCAACCTGCGGGCGGACAACGTGAGCGGAGAGAACAACAGTGGGGAGGGGGTCAGCTGATTAGTGCACGTCAATCAGCTGATTGTCAATTCACCTGCACCACATGTAAACATAACCTACAAATTGGACTGATCTTGGTTGGGGTTGGGTTTGTAGCAGTGCTGACAGAACCGCTGCAACTCTGGAGCGAAGTGCGTTAGGGAATCGGCAATGAGAGTGAAAGTGCTTTCTCCGGGGGGCAGCTGACAGTGTTACGTGTACGTTACTTTTCCTGCCTTCCTGGGGTCAGTTTGGCCGTTGAACTCTTGCGGTGAGAGGTTCTCAGCTTCAGATTGCGTAAGGTTGCCCCCCGCAAACTGCGAACGTAGTTTTACTTTCATTAACTCAAGTAGCAAACGCATTAATTTCGCTAGACCTAGTAATCACGTTGTTTTGGTGTCCCTCGTTTCCGATTATTTTACCAAATGCAACAGCATTTTTATGTGTAACTTATTGCGTTTCAAATGCTAAAAATATAATAAACTCTATAGTTACGGTACACTAGGTATTCGTGTTTATTTTTTACCTTTCTTCAGATCGTTTTAATTAACCTGAGTTGTCTTTTGTAATATGGGAATTCAGTAAACATAGCCTTACATACCTAACAATTGACATTCACAACAGCCTTAAAATCTACTTTTGCATTTTTTTAATCTCCCAAAATTGGTTTCATGTGCCAATGTATCAAGTTGTGTGTTGTTCCCTTCCCCGTGACAAATGTAAAGGGAGGATTGTTATTTTAATTCTTCTGTGGGACGAACCAAGCACAAAATTTTATTTGCAAATTGCAAACTGGAATAGTCTATTATCATGTAAACAAAGGAACGGTACCAGAGTACATATTGACGTTTTTGTATGATACAAACCTTAATCAAAGAAAAGGTATTTATGCTTAGTAATAAATAATATACAGTGTGATTCACGAGGATATGCAGAAACTTCGAGAGCTGATTCTACACATGAAAATACAAGCAAAAAAGACAAATAAACTTATGTCCAAAAATGCTGCGTTTAACAGCTGGACGAAATTTTTTCATATTTTTTTGGCATGAACACCTTTATCACGACAATGTTAGTTTCAGAAAATACCCCCGTCGCAGCAGACCTGCGTACTCAGCGAATTTCCAAATTAGTAGTATTAATTATGACCAGATAAACCTGTAAACCAAAAATCATCATAAGCTCATAAATATGGAAATAAATGTTTATCTCCTTATGATAAATGTAGGGAAAGAGTATGCAGGTATGATGCCATGGGGAACACTAAAAGTAGGTTTTTAGCATTAAAAAAAATTATTTTAACCATATGAAGCCATACACTAAATTTTATCAATATCTGTCCATTGCTAAAGGAGTTTGCCTATTCTCCATATGATTAACATGGGAAAAGAGTATGCAGGTTTGCTGCCATGATAAGCACAAAAACCAAGATTTTATACCATAAATGGATGAATCTCAACCAAATGAAGCTGAATACCAAGTTTCATCCAAAAACATCGCTTAATAAGTGAAATATTAACACATCCTTATTCTCCATAAGATTAACATTGCCTCAAAATACAACGTACTGTCTTTAGACTTTGTAATATCTCGGTAACCAATGGAGATAGAGCAAAGCTTCAAAATGCTATATTGTGTGTTTTTTAGCTAAATCCAATGGTCAAAATAAAAATTTGAAATTTTTAAAAATTACATATGAAAAATGCAAATACCCCCGTCGCAGCAGACCTGCGTACTCAGCGAATTTCCAAAGAATTATTGTTTCAACATCAAAGAACTTTTTGGCTATCTTATATAATTAATAATCTTTACAAGGAAATATAATATATTTAATAGCATTATATTTCTGAGTAAATTATTTTTATTTAATAATTTACATATTAATATTTATATTGCAATAAATGACATTTTTAACAGTAATAAAAGTGGACATCCAAAGCTTCAATGCAAAAGGAATGATTTGTTTCCAAATAACAAAACATAAACATTTCAAATTTGACAAATATGCAGAAGTCAGCTGATCAGCTGATTAGGAACAGATACCTTATTTATTATCTTCATCTCTCTTGCTCTCATTATACACTTATTTTCCATGAGAATACCGTGGGATTTAGCATGTAGGTTTGCTGCCATGTGGGTTTTTAATCAAATCTTAATTACTCACCACCTAGGTTCACACAAATTTTTATTAAGATATAGTGATAAATAAGCGATATATAACTTTTTAAAGATTTGCCCATAAGAATAACATGGGAAACTTGATTTGAATTTTCTCTATAACCAGTTAAGCTATTTTAAAGATTCAAAATACTAAATTGTTTGTTTTTTTAAGCTCTTTTAAATGGTTTCGTTAAAATTGATGAATTTTGAAAATTTAGGTCCAAAAAAGCCAAAAACCCATTAAAAACCCCATAAAACCCCCGTTCCCATAACCCGACAATGTTGGTTCGCGAACTCATGAAAATAGACCTCATCTTACATCTTCATACCAAATTTCATCAAAATCGGAGGTCCCCTTCAAAAGTTATGAAAACGAACGAATGGTGTTTTTGGCTTCTGGGGACCTCAAAATGAAAAAGTAAAGTGGTCACGGGCTTAGGTCTTACCATGGCTACTACGGTAATAGCGTATTCCCTATAGGGAAATTCGCTAAAAAACCCATTTTTGGGTACAAAACCCCCCAAAACTACCCCTTCTGATTGGTCGATATGTCTAGTTTACGAACTCATCCGAATAAACGTAGGATTACACATCTCTACCAAATTTGGTGTCAATCGGACCATTTTTACGAGAGTTATTGTGCCTAGGGACACATACATATATATATATATATATATATATATATATATATATATAAATTGTAATGACTATTATTTTTGGTCTCTGGGCACCTGAAAACGAAAAAGTAACATGGTCCCGGGCTTAGGTCTTACGATGAGACCTACGGTAATAGCTTATTCCCTATGGGAAGTTCGCTAAAATATTATTTTCTTATGTGTGTTTTTAAAAAATGGCGAAAATTTAATTTTTTAAACTCAAATTTCTGAAGAAAAAAAACGGCAAATTTTATAAACATTTTATTACAAGAGACAAAGAAGTTGACAAATTAAATTATCTAAACAACGATACCAATTTTGTAAAGATTGAACAACAAATAACAAAATTATTGAGATTTTTCTGCAGAGAAATTTAGACCTTTACATTATATTTAATGCAAAATTTTAGTAAATTTTCATAGGAAAAGCGCAATAATTCATTTTCTTGTCAGAACCCTACAAATTTGGTATAATTGATTAGACAATATAATTTAGAGATTTATTTCTTTGTCTTTTGTAATGTTTTGATTAAACTTAACATTTTTGGAAATGTGGAAATAAAAATTATTGAGTGTAAAACAAAATGGCGGCTGCCGGCTAAACAAAGCATTTTAGGACATATATACAAACGATCTTTTTTGCTTATTTTCATGTGTAGGATCAGCTCCCGAAGTTTCTGCACATTCTCTTGGCTCACCCTGTATTAGTTACCCTTTAGAAAAGTTTATTTTTCTTGATTCCACTTCCAATCATGCCTGTGAGGCCATCTTTCCACGACATAGC
Organism: Neoaliturus tenellus; assembly: GCA_030545055.2. Classification (NCBI taxonomy): domain Eukaryota; kingdom Metazoa; phylum Arthropoda; class Insecta; order Hemiptera; family Cicadellidae; genus Neoaliturus; species Neoaliturus tenellus. The sequence continues at coordinate 13,554,054 of CM061534.1, read as the reverse complement.
TCGCACCCTGGTCAGCTAAAGATTTGTTAAATATTGTCAAAATATTCAAATATATACGTTTATTTATTCATCATATATTAAACATATTACATTCATACAAAAATATATGATATTTTACAAAAAATTTACTAAACATAAACAAATTTGCATTTACACAGAGTGAATACATAAATATTACATTTATTAGTGTACTGATATTTTACCATTGTACATGTTGCTCGAAATAGAGCAATTTAGTGTGGATATAGATGAAACTTTTCATTCACTATAACAAAGTAATTTTCGTTAAATATAACTGTTGGCAAACATTATTTTTGTGTACAGTCTTTGTTTGGGACGCCGTCAAGGTCTGACGGCGACGAACCCTGACGCTTTTAAAAGTCACGGGACGTCAAAGTCTGACGAATAAAAAGTCGGGGGGCGACAAATCAGGACGATTTAAATTCGTCAGGTTTTGACGGGTGCGTCAGGCGTCAAATCAGGACGTTTTTAAATTCGTCAGGTTTTGACGGGTGCGTCAGGCGTCAAATCAGGACGTTTTTAAATTCGTCAGGTTTTGACGGGTGCGTTAGGCGTCAAACTCTGACGATTTGAATTCGTCCTGTTTTGACGGGTGCGTGAGGCGACAACTCGCGATGTTTTCAATTTTTGAAAAGACTGTACTGCCTCTCATAAATTACGGACTTCACGTGGCCTATTGGCCTGCCGTCTGTCCAATGGTGGGCCTTTTGGAGTTTGTGGATTATGTACAAAAGAAGGTAGCCATTGTTGTAAGAACCGCTCAACCAGTCCGAGGTGCTTTGTCAGGCTTATTTTACGGTGTTACTAAAACTGTGTTGTACAGTATAGCCAATTTCAAATACTATTAATTAATTAAGCAAGTTCTTATTTACGTTAAGCCGTTTTTTGTGAACACAGCTCTATCAATACTTAACTAATTTTAACATTTTATGTTTCAAAGTAATGGCTCCAATTTTTAGCTATGCGATGAGGTCTTGGGTCTTAGAAATTTATTTAATAAAGTTAAAATCCAGTAGTCAAAATAGTATAAGACTGTATTAATTTTACAAAACATCGCCCTATAATTTCTCTGCAGTGACATCCGGTGAGATGCCGAGTTAAAAAGCTATGCATTGTTATTTTTCAAGACGGTCCTCGTTCGCTCACTCGTCGGGCAAGTAGGTGCTGCACTCTGGTAACATTTGTTGAATCACATGGTGAATATGTAATTTTTCATCACTCCGTATACGAAAGTGACAACTTGCCGTACAGCTGAGACCTTGGAAAGTAGTCATTTCCCAAACTGTCACCGTCAGCTGATTTTACTGACCTGTACGGAAAGTAATGTTTGTAAACATTACTTTCCGTCCAAGGTAAACAAACTTTTCCGTACAGCAACAATCAGCTGGGTTTAAAACAAATTAAATTTTGAATTCCAGCTTTGTTTACTTGGTCCAATGGCGAAGAATTTACAAAAATAATCCTCCTTTAAAACTTCCACATTTATTAATAATTGCGTCGTGATGAAAAGTATCGTTCACAACTCGTCTGGAAAGCCCATTTCCAGGCTCGATAGTGTTTTCCACGCTCGGCTTCGCCTCGCGCGTAAAAACACTATCTCGCCCAGAAATGGGTCACTTTCCGGACTAGTGGTGTAATATACTATTTGGGTTATTTACACTGTAATCACCTGTACACCGTTCAAAATAAATGTTCGGCCGAAAGACAGAATTTTATTTCCCGTCACAATGAAAATTCACTCAATATCTTCTGTTATTCTAATCTTATTCTGTTTAATCTCAAATTTCCTCATGGGATCTGACTTTATTTATATTTTTGTATTCATTGGTAAAATTATTGAACGACTAACCAATTTGTAGCTTTGCAATTGAACTGAAACAAAAGACTAGTAAAAATTATGAAATCACCTATAATAACCAAATAATTAGAATTCACGTGTTACAGATTCAACACGTGGTTTAACAAATATACATCAGAGTGCAGCAACCATATTCCTAGATTGAAACAGTCTGAAAGGCGAGTGGGCGAGGCAAACGAATAAATAAGTTTTTTGCACTTGTCATTTTAGCGCACCAAAATACCAACGCGTTCTGGTTAGCGTTCTTCAGGTTAAGTTCGAAAACAAAGCTAATCGGACTACATGATTGGGTTTCAAATGAATAAAGCATAAAGTAAAAAAAAAATAAATAAAATAAATGGACATCTTCTAAAAGCATGACAAAATGAGCAGCTGATTTTAACCTAATTAATCCAGATTATATTTAATCCGGTTTATCATTTATTTGTGCAAATGACCATTTAAGAGAATAAAATTGACTTGGTCTTAAACACACCATACGATAGAACAACTAACTTCATCATACTGAAGAACTGCTCCGCCGGAACACGATTGCTTAACATACTTAAATATAAATAATTAATTATACACATTTATTAATATTGTGGCATAAACTAATAACAAATTAGGTGTGGGGATAGTGGCCTAGGAGGACAGCAATTTAAAAAATTGGGAGTAAACGGGTGGTGAGAGGAATAATTCCTTATTCGACGGGTGTGTGAGTTGTCGTAAATAATAATGGAGGTGTGGCCTAAGAGGACAGACAAGTTAAACTGTACAGTCAAGTGCATGAAGAGAGGTGAGAGAGAATCGTCAGGTTTTGACGGGTGCGTCAGGCGTCAAAATAGGACGTTTTAAATCCGTCAGGTTTTGGCGGGTACGTCAGGCGTCAAAATAGGACGTTTTAAAATCAGTCAGGTTTTGACGGGTGCGTGAGGCGACAAGCCCTGACGTTTTTAAAAACCGTCGAGGCTTGACGCCTGACATACCCGACAAAACCTGATGAAAAAAGTGGTAGGTTTTGTCACCGTCAGACTTCGTCGCCGTCAGACCTTGGCGCGGTCCCTTAGAATGTGATTCTGCTCATGTACAGGAATATACCTTTCTAACGGTATGGTCGGATTTCTTCTACGATGTACACGAGCTGAGAAAAAAGGAGGAAATGAAACATGCTTGCGTATTAATATATAGAAGATAACTCCTGATAGGGGAAAGGAGCTCAAGTCAGAGTTAATTTGTGATAGTCATGACAATTTGACCCATGGTGTTTTGTTTCTTACCGCTAAGAGCATTTAACAAATTAACACCGATGTCTGATTTATTATTGAAGCTATTTTTTAATAAGACAAAAAGAGGCTCTAATACTTTAACTAACTATTTACTTTATTTTTAAATAGGTCTGTTTAGTGTTTCGCTCTAATGCTTAAGAGAAGAATATATTATAAAATTGAGAGTCTCAACATTATAACTTAGACTAACTGCAGTAATTTTCGCGATGCGTACTTGGTTTCTGCTGCAACCCACCAGATTGTCCAAATACTCTGAAACCGGAATGAAAATACCCCATTTGATTTACATTAAGAAAATTCCCTTAAAAAACAAGTTATGTATTTATGAAGATACATAATCACCCAAACCTTGAAATTAACAAATTGTTAGACTGGATTTTAGTAAATCTTTATAAAAACAGTGATAGTTTTGAAAAATTCAGAGAGATTAGCAGTATTGCTGTTCATTTTCCTCTTCTTTTACTGACGTTTTGTTTCAATTAGATAGTTGAATCAGAGTTATTTTTAGCGAATCGTTTAAAACTAGGCTATAATCCCCCATATCCCTTTAATCTAGGAAAATAATAGGTCTACTATTAATAATACCACAAGTGACCGCCAAATTATACTCCCAACTGTCACCCTCTCCACCCCTACCCCTTTCGCCCTTTCCACTTTCCACGGCCCCCCCATCATGATAGGCAATGCCCCCCCCCCCCCCCCCCCGAAAATCGGCTCTGGAGTTGCCACTGCTGGTACTATTGTTAAAACAGTCACATTTTTTTGTTTTCACATAAAAATGTTCTCATTGATTGTTTGATATTTAAAGTAATTTAATTCCTTCGAATTGTAATGTAGGTGTGTTTCTCACTAAGACAAAGAAATGTTTTATAAAATGCGCAATTTGCGCATGGAACCCCTAGTATGGTAAATTGAACTATTTTAATATTTGACCCATTACACTGTCATATTTTTTATCGAAGAGATTATAGTAGTTTTATGTCATAGAACTATGATATCACTAATTACTATTTTGAGACAGGGACCTCACACACCCAAGCAGCATGAAAATTGTTGAAACTTGTTTTAAAATAGTTTTGAAACAATTTTAAAATAAGTTTGGTTTTAAAATTGTTTTAAAAGAAGTTTGAAACAAGTTTAAACTTGTTTTGATAGAGTTGGTAAAAACTCCTATTAAAACAGTTTTAAAACAAGTTTGAAACAAGTTTAAAACAAGTTTAAAACAAGTTCAAGATTGTTTTGATATAGTTGATGAACTCTCTTTGAAAACTGTTTTAAAACCAGTTTGAAACAAGTTTAAAACAAGTTCAAAATTGTTTTGATATCGTTGATGAACTCTCTTCTAAAACAGTTTTAAAACAAGTTTGAAACAAGTTCAAAATTGTTATAATATAATTGGTGAAATATATTTGAAAAATATTATGTTTTTAATAATAATATAATTATTAGATTGAAACAAAAACTACTAACACACAGACATATAAAAGTTAATAGCACTACAGATTTAACACAGTTGATTGAGTACTCTGATTTTATTCATTTTCAACAATAATTATGATTTAATTGCCAAAACCATATAAGTCCGAACGATTTAAGACCTATCATTTCTTATAAAGTATAGTATTATTCAACATCATTTTTATTACTTCCAAAACATTTAAAGTTTTATGTTACACAATCAAGAACCAGCTCTTAAGGACCAGTTTCCGAGTCCAGGGTTATCTCTATTCTCGGACTAAAATCCAGTATAAACCAGTTTTTAGTCTAGGACTAAAGAAATTGGGTTTCGGAGCTCAAGGATACCTAAACTCTAGGAATATCGCTAACCCGAGAGTTAACTCGGGAGGGATATTCCCGGACTTACTCTCGCGGGTTTCCGAGTCAGGTGTTATTTAATCCCCAAGTTAAGTTTTATTCTTTTGAATTTCGGAGTTAAAATTTAACCCACAACTGCTTAGTCGAGGACTATCTTTTGGCTAAGTCGAGGAATATCTTTGAGCATTTTTAATCCTGGTGAAGGGTAGGGTTAAGTTGAGGAATATCTTTTTCAGTAGGCGCTGTAACGTGAGATTAGTGATGAGATTCACTCAATACTAGGTTGGCAGTTAGACATTTAGGTTATGGTTGTTTTTAGATTAATGTGATATGGAATGCCTCGATTATTGTGATTACCCCAGATATGCGCCTCCACCCTTTCAACTGAGAATTGTGTACGAGCTGTAAACCCATTTTACGACACAAAGTAACGAACAATTTAAACCCCGTTTTAGGTTAAGAAAGTGTTCATGAACTTGCGAGACGGATTGCCCCAAGGCCTTCTGAAAATGATCGCAGGGCTCCCCGTGTCACATATCAAAAGGCATGCTTGCAAAATTGTACATTGGGAAGTATTGTATATTTTAATGGAAATAAAAAAACTGATAAAAGTTTTATACTGTACAGGCTACAATTCTACGAAAAAATATTTTTTAGCGAAATGGGTTCCTCGGTGTTCTATATATAGTTGGCGGGATCAACGCTACTATGGACAAAAAATAGTTTTTTTTACATAATATTATAAACACGTTCCTATTTTTAAATATAATTTTCATCAAATAAAATCACAACGTCGTCTAAATAAGCAAGTCATTTAATGCACAGTTTTTACTAGTATATGGTAAAATAAAATGTTTGAAAAGATTCTTTTTTTACGAAGTGTCAGTAAAAATTTTCAATTCCAAAGACATTCAGTCAATCTCAATAATCAATCATTTGTTTCTATGTCACTGTTAAAAAAATATCACACTGATACTTTTTTAATAAACTAAAACAGTTTCCTTCTATTCTTCAGTTCTTTCTCTACATTTTCCTCACATTCTGCTTGTGCCATAGTTAAATAAATTTAATCAAAGGAGATTATTGAACATAATGTCACGCAGAATCTTCATACACACATATATATACAGAGAGCACACCACCAAGACAGAACGTTGCGTTTTCAACTGATAAGGGACGAGACCTGGGAGCTGTGGCCAAAAACGTAAACAAAATCCTTTGACAGAGTGTCGTTTGTGGGCTGTACACTGGGAATACCACTACTCAAAATAGAGAATTCCCAGCAATTCCCTCTTAACCGATGGCATAAGTTAAAGAATAAAGATATTCTCGGACTACGATAATCCGAGAGTTAAGTAAGTTATCCCCAATCTCCGAAACCTGATTATTTAATATTTTTAACCCACCGATTATCTTATTCCACGGATTAACTAACTCCAGGATTAACTATCCCCGGACTCGGAAACCGGCCCAAATGTTTTTCTAACCCACTTGTGCGTCGTATTTAATAAATAAAGGGTTTGTTTTTTACTTATTAATCTATACTTATTTAATACGCTAAGGGTTTTTTTGTCATGAGAACTCCTCCTACAATTTTTAACCGATTTTCAAGTTTTTGGTGTCGTTGGAAAGGGCTTGGTCTGTTGTTGTTTCCGCCAAAAACTGATGAGAATCGGACTGAAAATAAGAGAGCTATTCACCATTGAAATCTCAAAATTTCCCATTTAAATAACATTGGGATTGAATAAAGCATTTTAAACATATGTTAATAATCAGCTGTAAATACGAGTAGATTTTGGCCTTTTAAGATATTCACAATATTGGATTGATTGGATGTCATTGGTTTAGAGCAAGTAAAATTTGTATCATATTAAAATAAATTGCTCGATTTCGAGCAACACGTATACTAGTTTAACTTAAATTGTGGTGCCATCACAAGAAACACTATACACATAAACTTCTGTCAACTTATCAAATTCAACAACAAAATATTTGACAACTATCTGTTATAGCATACAAGTGAATTAAGTGTACCACAGTCAAATTCTGTAAAATTTTTTACATAAATTTATCTTTTAACTATTGATTTTTTTTTATAATTTATTTAAACACCTGAAAATAGTAAATTTTTAAAGTTACTTGGATTTAGAGTCTACTTTTGACACTCCAAAACTTAAGACATGTAACTTTCCAAGTGCACCAGTGAAAGCCAAGCTGTAAGTATAACTAGTAATTAATTGTGAGGAAGATATAAAGCATCACGAGTAGCTCAGTTGTTAAGGCATTGGGACAATAAGTGAGAGGTCGCTGGTTCAAATCCTGGGGAAAGAATGATGAAATTTTTGATAGATTTTATTTACATTTTTTCAATCACTTGGCAAAAAATATACATTCTGTTATAAATTTTGAGAAAAAGACCTAGTTTTCAATTTATAAAACTATTTTTTGTAACATAAAATTTGACGTAAATCTTGTTTAAAACTTGTATCAAAATTGTTTTTAAACAATTTTAAACTTGTTTCAAAATTGTTTTGAAACAATTTTAAAACTTCTATCAATAGTGAAAAAATTCCACATGTAACTGCTATTAAAAGTTTTGAAACAAGTTTGAAATTGTTTTAATATAGTTGAAATGCTGCTTGGGTAGTGGGTATTTTAACCTGAATATGAATGAGAGATGAGTGAAGGATAATTGTGGCGCGATCTTGTAGTCTTGTTACTAAGGTCGACATTCTACTTAGACAGGACTGTTAATTAATAGCCCAACAGCCAATGGTATCTAGGGACCTACAGTTTAACATAGGATTCGAACCACAATTTCGACCTCATATATACGAATAATAGTGTAATATCAGCCTTATTAATCCGATTTTACCAGTAGTATTGTATTTTACTGTATTCTCTGTGAGGTGTTGTTTGATTCATCTCATCTCTATCAGTTTTGAATCCTCAGGTAGATGAACGGGTTCCATTATCTCACAAGATCCAGGAAGAGAACTCTTCACTTCTTTATGTGACTGACCTAGTGGTTCAAATGTTGAGAATACTGTAATACGAGCACTGTCTGAAAGGATGTGAGTTCCACGATCTCGAAATCTAGCAAGTGGAGTTTGCTTAAACTTTCATTTAATAGTGTTTTGACCCAAATTTAAGTTAAAACCAGTCTCAATCCCAGGAAAAATCTAAAGGTCGTAATTTTTAAAATTTGTCTTATGGGTTGCTAGTTTGGTAACGAAATAACACTGAAAGGTATACAAAAATAAAGGAACATGAATGTTAAGCAGTCTTTTTGAAACAGCTGTTAACTGTGAAGAGATTTAGTTGATTATTGGTGGAAATTTGATAGCTTTATTACCATGACACTATAACAAAAGTTAATTAAATCAACGAGCAAGGCTTGGTTAACCTAGTACTGTTGTTTTATCAAGAGAAGTCTTTTGCTGATATAAATACATTAACTATACATTATTGTTAACGTATTATACCAATAATTTGTTTTAATATAATGAAGATTCAAGTTAAAAGACCTTCCATATTTTTCTTTAAAACCTTAAGCAAAAACATCTATACTTATTTAATATGCTAAGGGTTTTTTTTGTCTTGAGAACTCCTCCTACAATTTTCGACCAATTTTCAAGTTTTTGGTGTCGTTGGATAGGGCTTGGTCTGTAGTTGTTTCTGCCAAAAATTGATGAGAATTGGACTGAAAATAAAGGCGCTATCCCACATTTAAATCTCAAAAATTTCCATTAAAATAACTATGGGGACTGAATAAAGCATTTGAAACATCTGTTAATAATCAGCTGTAAATACGTGTAGTTATTGGCGATTAAAGATATTCACATTATTGCATTGGTCAGAAGTCATTGATTTAGAGCTAAAGTAACATTTGTACTGTATTTAAATAAATTGCTCGATTTCGAGCAACATGTATACTAGTTCTACTCAAAAAACCTTAAAATTCCGAGTTTGGAAAATATTTTAATAAATTAATACACTGTGGTATGCAAAATGTCAGGTAGTTCTGATTTTTTGATGTGTTTAGTCTAGGGCCTACCGCATGAAATTCAAGTTTTCCACCTCGGGGTGCCACCGCGCGCCATGGGCCTCTATAGCACAAAAATTATTTTGGAGCAAACCACAGGTCTGAATTTGTACCCCAAAAACATGTAAAAAAGAAAAGAATAAACTCAATACTACATTTTTTTATGAGAGGTTATTTTACTGTATCATACGGTTTTACTAAACTATTAAAATATTTAAATACTAGCAACAGAGTCCGTTGTGGTTAAATACAATGGTCTCTAGAAAAATAGTACATACATGCTATCCTGTGAAGTACCTTAAAGTTAATTATATTATTTTCAAGGAAGAAATTGTTTTAAATATCTAATTGTCTAATACAGCAAGATAATATTAAATAAACAAATGTAACGTGTACATGTAACATTGTAAACAACATTCTATGTAAAAACTTCATCTAAGTTTTGTTTAACAATCTGCCTTGATCTTTATGGTTTTAATCGTAATGTCTTCAAGTAAAACTATTAATTTTGCAAAAATTGCTATTATGTATTTTATATAAAATACTGATAGAAGGCAACCAAAACTTGCCAACAAATCTAATAAACTTCTAAAAAAGCTGTTCTTAATGTGTTTTTTACATAAAATATGTGTTTTACTGTTTCACTATAAATCCTAGAAAAAGAAACTTTCACAATTATATTCACATCTACATAGATGAAACTTTCCAACGACCCATTAATTAATAAAATTGGTTCAGTAGAACTGTAGATTTAGTTACGCAAATTTAAATGAAAATATATCTAATTCAGTATTGTTTAACCACTATAAATTCAGGGGTTGAGTAGCTTTTTTGCAAATAATTTGCAATATTTGGTTGTTTGAATGGTGAGAAAATCGACCGAAGTTGATGATGATATTCTGAAAGAAAATTAAATTTCCTACACACTACATTTATGTATTTCTTGAAAATACTCAATAAAGGCAGCAAAAACTTGCCTCCAAATAAAAAAATGTGAAAAACCTTGTTTGTATTTTGTATGGAAAAAATATTTTAAATTTGTCACCATCTATTTTTAATAAAATCAATCCTTCATAATTATTTGACCACCTCAAATATACACGTGTGAAGCTTTACAACGATACATTAATAATTGAAATCGGCCTGGTAAAACTTTGGGTTTTTCCGTCCAAATATATTCAAAACTGAATTATATATGAGTAAAAGATATATTTTATATCTTATTAAAATGAAACAAACACAATTTATATTCTTCCTATAGTTTCAGTCGTAAATGGGTGTATTTTATATTTATAGCAAATAAAGTAACATACACACTTATAGAACATTTGCTTTAAACAACTATATTGTAGAAATGAACAAATTTACCATTTTCATAAATCTTTGGGAAATTGGGTTATTTTGAAGGTCATACAAAGGTGGAAAACTTGGATTTTGTGTTATGGGCCCAACACTAACAACATATAAAAAAATCAGAACTACCTGACCTTTTGCACAGCAACCATTGATTTTCTGACATATTTACTGGACTAAAAATTAATTCAACTTTAAAAAAACACAGTTTATTTGCACTTCTTACAAATGTATCACTTACAGCAGGTTTGATAATCTCTAACTATAATCACTTCTGTGATAATTAACAGATAAATCTGAATTTACCAGTAGTAAATTATTGATAATTGATCTATGAACTGATAATAACCCTCAAGATAACAGTTCATCAGTTTATCAGTTTGAAACCCTCGGGTGGATGAACAGTTAATTTCCCCAACACACGCAGGAACAGGAACAGAAATCTTCACTTCTTTAAGAGACTGACCTAGAGGTTCAAACGTAGCTATTGTATCATCTAAATAACTTAACTCTAACAGTGATACAAAATGGTTGTTAACTATTTGAAGAACATACATGGCGTCTTCTTCAAAATTAATGCCAAACTCCAAAATTGTGCTGATGGTTTTGTTTTTAAGAGAGAACATTCTTATGTAACCAACTCTCTCGTATTGGTCAATAAATACGAAGCCGTCTTTATATTCCTTCAGATAAACATCATATTCGAGACCATCAATCTTGTAGAGGACTTCTCTTGTTTCATAGTTTATGATTGATAGCGAAAGTGAATTACCTATCGCAACAAATTGTTTGTTTAGGCCAACTTTTCCACATCCTGATAATGCAGGTATCTTATATATAGGACCTGGTAAGAATTGTTGTTGTTTAATGCTGTACATGTAGTAGATATATTCATCTCCGTTATATAATATAACTAGTACATCATTACTTAGTAAAGATGAGTGTACTTTAAATATCTCTATATCTCCTTGCTCCGGCATTGGGCAATTCTTTACTAATTTCAGACTTTTTTCAAAGTCAAATATGATAAGGTTTGATTGAGCACATTGAATGCCAAAAAAATTAGTCGTTCCATCATTACAAATTTGTTCTTTGACAATGATTTTGTCATGAATTGATTGGTTAGCTTCATTCACGTGAATATCACCTTTAAATGTAATACATTTATTTTTTACATCCACAAAATAAACTTTAACTGAAGATTCTTCTTTGACAATCAGCATATTGTGGCAAACTGTGACAAGATCAACCGAATATTTGTCTTCAATTGGGTTATGTAACTTTGCAACTAAAGTTGGTGGAGCCACACTTATATCCCAAATCTCAATTTTGCTAGTACAACATATCATAAGATGAATATCTGATAAAAGTGATTTGAAACACTCTTCTTCAACCTCAATGTCAAATTTTACCTCTTCTCTTTTGTAAAGACCCTGCTTCCAATTTCCCCAAAGATGCTGTTCTCGCATGTAGGCAAGCCTCCATTGACAGACGGGAGCCAACGCAGAATCTTCATCCCTTGCAACATCAAACACCGGTTCGACGACACATGGCATAGTGCGCAAAGGCTCTTCCAGCATAGGATCACATCGAGATTTCCACAGCCAGTCCTGGTTGAAGATGTCCCGCCAGGAGTGAGACACGGCACAACATCGGGCCAGGTCTTGCGGAGTCAGATGGCGGGCGACCATCTCCACCATCTCTGGCAGCAGCGTCTCCATTTTGAAGCCTGTGAAATAATTGTACGTCAATAAATTAACACGTAAAGGCAGATAGTTGTATATTAACATTATTAATTTGTAGTAAGCTAAGTTACTTTGGTGCTGTGTAAGACTGAGTGGGACTTTGCCATCATCTTTTCGGAAAGTACTCCCAGAAAAAATTATTAAGATAAGAGTTTGTGTGTATCCCAAGGCCTAACGTATCCCAAAAAATGTTATTCAATGTTAAAAAAACTTAGTTCCATGATGAAAAAAATATCTAGCCTACAAGATGAGAAATGGTAAGGAGAGTCTTACGTTTAGATCCTAAATAGGAATTCTACAAATTTTAACACTGGTCTTATAAAGTTAAATATCCCCGTCGCAGCAGACCTGCGTACTCAGCGAATTTCCAAATTAGTAATATTAATTTTGACCAGTTAAACTTGTTAACAAAATTTCATCACGTGCTCATAAATAGGGAAATAAATGTCTATTCTCCTTATGATAAATATAGGGAAAGAGTATGCAGGTATGCTGCCATAGGGGACACTAAAAGTAGGCTTTTAGCATAGAAAAAATTTATTTCGACTATATAAAGCCATATGGTAAGCAGGGCCGGATTTACGTTTTTCTTCGCCCATGGGCATATAATAATCTGCCGCCCCTTCCCCCCCCCCCCTCCCTCCCATGTTATTTTAGAAAACGTTACACGTTCATGACGCGTCGTGTGAGAAATTAATAGAAAAAATTATTATGTGAGAGAACATTTCAGCAGGAACAGCGAAGTTGTTTGGTACTAGTAGGGTATTGCAATTGCTGTTGTAAAGTATTCCGTAACAGGATAGATACGCAACAGCATCATGGGCCATGGGAGTCGCCAGACTCGCAGAACAGTATCATGGGATGTTGCGGATCAGGTTGTTCCAAACTGTTCCGTCGGAACAGGTATATGAGACTAGTGTCTGCGCGGAACAGTTCCGTGCGGAACTGTTCCACTAAATAGGCTAGTACGGCACATCTCTATGGGCTGATGATGGCGAGGAATACGAATACGGCTCCCCCCTCCCTCACCTCGCCCCACCACGACCACATCGTCTGCCACTGCCGCGCGCAAATAAATAGAGGCTCGTCCACGCATCCGCGCAGACTGCAGACTGTAGTCTGCCCTTTGCCGCCTCACCACGATACAGCTATGTGGCCTGCGACTATGACGATGACAACGCGCCATGCATACAGATATCAAATTTTAATTTCTCAACAATTTTGCCGCCCTTGAAATTTGCCGCCCTGGGCAAGTGCCCATGTTGCCCATGCGGTAAATCCGGCCCTGATGGTAAGTTCCATCAATATCTGTCCATAAATAAAAGAGTTTGCCTATTCTCCATATGATTAACCCCATTTTTTGGGTACAAAACCGCCCAAAACTACCCCTTCCGGTAGGTCGATATGTCTGGTTTACGAACTCATCCGAATAAACGTAGGATTACACATCTCTACCAAATTTGGTGTCGATCGAACCATTTTTACGAGAGTTATCGTGTCTAGGGACACACACACACACACATATATATATATATATATATATATATATATATATATATATATATATATATATATATAAACATATATATATATATACACATATATATATAAATTTTAATGATTATTATTTTTGGTCTCTGGGCACCTCAAAACGAAAAAGTAACATGGTCCCGGGCTTAGGTCTTACCACGAGACCTACGGTAATAGCTTATTCCCTATGGGAAATTCGCTAAAACTAAATCAAATAAATTACAAAAAATACCCCCGTTGCAGCAGACCTGCGTACTCAGCGAATTTCCAAATTAGTAGTATTAATTATGACCAGATAAACCTGTAAACCAAAAATCATCACAAGCTCATAAATAGGGAAATAAATATGTTTACCTCCTTATGATAAATGTAGGGAAAGAGTACGCAGGTATGCTGCCATGGGGAACACTACAAGTAGGTTTTTAGCATAAAAAAAATTATTTTGACCATATGAAGCCATACACTAAATTTCATCAATATCTGTCCATTGCTAAAGGAGTTTGCCTATTCTCCATATGATTAACATGGGAAAAGAGTATGCAGGTTTGCTGCCATGATAAGCACAAAAACCAAGATTTTTTACCATAAATGGATGAATCTCAACCAAATAAAGCTGAATACTAAGTTTCATCCAAAAACATTGGTTAATAAGTGAAATATTAACACATCCTTATTCTCCATAAGATTAACATTGGAGCCTCAAAATACAACGTACTGTCTTTAGACTTTGTAATATCTCGGTAACCAATGGAGATAGAGCAAAGCTTCAAAATGCTAAATTGTGTGTTTTTTTGAGCTAAATCCAATGGTCAAAATAAAAATTTGAAATTTTTAAAAATTACATATGAAAAATGCAAAAAACCCATTTTTGGGGTACAAAACCCCCTAAAACTACCCCTTCCCATAGGTCGATATGTCTGGTTTACGAACTCATCCAAATAAACATAGGATTACACATCTCTACCAAATTTGGTGTCGATCGGACCATTTTTACGAGAGTTATTGTGTCTAGGGATATATATAAAAATTTTAATGACTATTATTTTTGGTCTCTGGGCACCTAAAAATGAAAAAGTAACATGGTCCCGGGCTTAGGTCTTACCATGAGACCTACGGTAATAGCTTATTCCCTATGGGAAATTCGCTAATAGCTGACAACAGACAAAGTATCAACCAACCTTGAGCATGGGCGAGGTGAAAATAAAAATTTTTAGGGGGGGGGGCCTGGACGAGAAAAAATTGTAAAATAATGAAGCACCTAACAAGTTCAAGTTTTAACTGAAAAAATATTTTTAGGCTACTTGTAAAACACTAATTTAGGCAATGATATTAAAATCAAAGAAAGACATTACTCTAATTACTCAAACTTTGTATACCTAGAGAGCAAGTGATAGAGAATTGGAGTAAATCACTGAATTTCTGTGAATTTCTGTACAGGGAATAAGTTACACTATTACGGTTATAATGGTGAAACCTAGGTCTGGGACCATAATTCTTTTTTGTTTTGAGTTCCCCAGAAGCCAAAATCATGATTTGTTCAAATTCATATATATGTTATATATTAGAGGTTTAAGTTCACTGAATAGGGCTATTATAATTAATTATTAAAATATGGTATTAAATTACCTTGATCGTTCCAGTTCCTGAGTTGTGTTCAAGGCTACAACCTGGTTTCGGTGCTTAATTGCACCATGTTCACGTAGATATGTCAATCGAGAAAATCATTTCTTCGGTCCGAAAAGGACGTCGTCAAAGAGTTTAAAAACACAAACACACACAAGACACATAATACAAAAATACGAAAAAGTTCGCACAGACGGTAGCCGTGTTTTTCTCAGTGTCCTCGAGTCGGCTACCGCGACGGTACAGCAAAGTGACGCGCGAATTGGGCACCGACCGTCCGTGCGAGCTTTTTCGAATTTTTGTATCATGTGTCTTGTGTGTGTTTGTGTTTTTAAACTCTTTGATAACGTCCTTTTCAGACCAAAGAAATGATTTTCTCGATTGACATATCTAAGTGAACATGGTGCAATTTAGCACCGAAACCAGGTTGTAGTCGCAACTCAGGAACTGGAACGATCAAGGTAACTTAATACCATATTTTAGTTATCACACCAGTTCAGGGGCAATATACTCAGAAATGAGCAAGTTATAATTATTATAAGTATTGAAATTACCTGAATAACCTTCAAATTCAATTTTTTATTAATTAACTGACAATTTTTTTGGCGATAATGCCATTTGCAAAGTTAATAAATTTTTTAATATTTATAAATATAATAAATCTGTACAGTAGTAAATTGAATGGCAAAGAAGCTGAAACTGATGTGGGGAGGGCAAGTGAATTTTATTGTATTAACACTTTTCTCTTCAGATGTGTGTATGGGCAAGAAACCTTATGTAAAATTAGATTTGTAAATCTGGAGGTCATTTTTAAAGTCATAAGATAAAAAAATATATATATAGTGGGGGAAGGAGGTTTTGTTAGTGGGAGATGGGTAAGTTTTTGGCTGACTGCAATGTGCTGGGCGGTGGAGTCGCCAGTCGCCACGTACCGACGTAAGATCAAAGAAAAATTTCCCTGACTTTCCATAGTTTTTCATAAATTCCCTGACTTTTCCTGATTTGAAAAATTCCCAGACTTTTCCAGGTTTTTCAGGTTGGTAGACACCTTGTATCAACTGGATTTTTGGTCGAATTTCGGCCAGAAGGCAGTCCCTAGTCTCTAAAGTAATACATCAATGCATAGATGTATTATGCATTGATGTTAAATAATGCATAACCCAATAGCATCAATATTTAACCCTAATGTCATCCTATTAAAAATGATTTTCTTGTAATTTTTAATGAAAACATAACTTATTGTTATTAATATGTGATATAGCTTTCAGAATAAGGCATGATTTAAAAAAATTTGTACTCTAATAGTTTGTGGAAAAAATGTATTCAGTAATGGGGAGGATGATGTTTTTATTACAGTTCTGTATTTCCAAAAAAATTTTGGGGGTATTATCGTCATAGTTCATGCAGGGCCGGATTTACCGCATGGGTAACATGGGCACATGCCCAGAGCGGCAAATTTCAAGGGCGGCAAAACTTTTAAGAAATGAAATTTTGATATTTGTATGCACGGCGCATTGTCATCGTCATTGTTGCAGGCCACATAGCCGTATCGTGTTGAGGCGGCAAGGGCAAAGGCCAGACTGCACTTAACTGCAGTCCGCGCGGATGCGTGGACGAGCGTCTATTTATTAGCACGCGGCAGACGATGTGGTAGTGGTGGGGCGCCGTGAGGGAGGGAGGAGCCGTATTCGTATTCCTCGCCGTCAACAGCCCATAGATATGTGCCGTATAGATAACACGGCATATCTTGGCCTGTGACGACCGTTTACAGTTCAAATAATTGGAGTAGAGCGAAGAAGTTGCAGATTGTCGCAGAGTGTTTTAGTATCTTATGTTTACCAATTTGAATCCAGAAGTTGAGTATGGCAGAGGCCAAGATATTCTTCGTTATCTGTACTATCCTATTTAGTGGAACAGTTTCGCATGGAACTGTTCTGCGCAGACACTAGTCTCATATACCTGTTCCGGCGGAACAGTTTAGAACAACCTGATCCGCAACATCCCATGATACTGTTCTGCGTGTCTGGCGACTACTATATGATGCAGTTGCGTATCTATCCTGTTACGGAATAGTTTACAACAGCAATTCCAATACCGTACTAGTACCAAACAACTTCGCTGTTCCTGCTGAATGTTCTCTCATGCACCTAATAATTTTTTCTATTAAATTCTCACACGCCGCGTCGATTAACGTGTAACATTTTCTAAAATAACATACTAACTCATTTAATTAATGAGATGTTAAAGTTCACTTGGATAGTAGCCTATTAATGAAAACCGCGAAATACATTTTATGTTTAATTCAGTTTCAGTTATAATAAAATATCAACCTTTAAAAATAACTAAAATCGGGTTTGATCACAGTTACTACAGCCCTCAGCATTGCACATTCAGACACTTGACAAATTTTGAAACTAGCTTGGGAGGTCCTATGTCACTTCACACTCGTATCCAAACGAATGTGAGTGTGAGGGAATAGTGTAGGGCTTAGACGCGTGTTATGGGCCGCGAACTCGGAGTTAATTGGAACAGTTGGAACAGGCTAGTTCACCATACTGTTCCGGTACGAAACTGTTTTAAACGGGTAACTGTACCAATAAAACTGTTCTGTTTTTTTCGGTACATCTCTATCAGCCCAGCCCGCCAAGTCGCCATTTCACTTCCGCTTGAGCGGTCAGTGTACAAACGTCATTCGTCAGTGTTGTGTCGCATTGTTAATGTTGCATTAGAACTGACAGCCTCACGAGTATAAGTCACGCTACATAAGTTGACGAATGGCCAAAAACAGCTGGGTAGGATGAGGGGAGGAGAGGGGGTACTTTTCCAAAAACATCGAGCTTACGTTACATGCAATTTTTTATTGAACAGCTGATTATACAATCATTTCTACTGAATAGTAGTGAAAATTCATTCGTCAAGTTACGTGGCGAGGGTTATAGCTTAAGGCTTGCTTGTTAGGCCAGCAAGGGAGCAGCATGGGCCTGAGCAGGGGCAATTCCGCCTTGGGTCTGTGACAGGGTTGCCATTCCCTCCCATGAACTCAGGGCCGGATTTACGTTTTCTTCGCCCATGGGCATATAATAATCTGCCGCCCCTTCACCCCCCCCCCCCCCCCCCAACCCACCGGCTCCCTTTGTACCCTCCAAGGAGCCACATTGCGGCAACATTGTTTTTTTAAAGAAGGAATCTAACTTTAAAGTTTGGGCAAGCACTTCTTTCTTCTTCTTCTTCACCTCAGCTAATTGGCACAGCGAGCGACTTAGAAAATAAATAAATAAAATAAATAAATAAGAGTAAGTTAGTCTTAAGTTTGTGGCAATGCAAATTGCACGTACATGCCTAAAGGAAAATAAAGATTTTTATTTTGATTTAATTTGCAGGGAAAAATGTCAAAGACATAACTTATGCATAAGTTATCTTTCCTTAGCAGAAAAAAGGTTAATCAATGAAAAATTTAACTACTGAACATTCCTTCCCAAAGTCCCATGTTCTGAGCTATAAGTGGCAATCCTGTTTCGCGCACGCTGCACAAAATTTAGTGCCCGTGTACCACCTACGCTTTTTATTTTGCGTACCACCCAAACTCAACGTACCCCCTCCCCCCCTCACCACCAAAGATACCCTTGGAGAGAGCATCCTAGGACTTTAAGCGAATTTCCCTATAGGGAATACGCTATTACGGTAGTAGCCATGGTAAGACCTAGGCCCGGGACCACTTTACTTTTTCATTTTGAGGTCCCCAGCAGCCAAAAACACTGTTCGTTCATTTTCATATGTATGTATATATATATATAGGCTATATATATATATATATATATATCTGTGTGTGTGTGAAGCGGACCTCCGATTTTGATCAAATTTGGTATGAAGGTGTAAGACCAGGTCTATTTTCATGAGTTCGCGAACCAGCATTGTCGGGTTATGGGAACGGGGTTTTATGCGGTTTCAAAGGGGTCAAAAATGGGTTTTTGGCATAATTTTCAATATTCATCAATTTTAACTAAAACCATTCAAAAGAGCTTAAAAAAAACAAACAATTTAGTATTTTGACTCTTTAAAATAGCTTAACTGGTTATAGAGAAAATTCAAATTAAGTTTTCCATGTTATTCTTATGGGTAAATCTTTAAAAAGTTATATATCGCTTATTTATCAACATATCTTAATAAAAATTTGTATGAACCTTTACTAGGTGGTGAGTAATTAAGATTTGATCAAAAACCCACATGGCCGCAAACCTACATGCTAAATATCATGGTATTCTTATGGAAAATAAAAGTATAATGGGAGCAAGAGAGATGGAGATAATAAGTTATCTGTTCCTAATCAGCTGATCAGCTGTCTTCTGCATATTTGTCAAATTTGAAATGTGTATGTTTTTTTATTTGAAAACAAATCATTCCTTTTGCATGGAAACTTTGGATATGCACTTTTATTACTGTAAAAAAAGTCATTAATTACAATATAAATATTAATATATAAATTAAATAAAAATAATTTACTCAGAAATATAATGCCATTAAATATATTATATTTCCTTATAAAGATTATTAATTATATAAGTTAGCCACACAGTTCTTTGATGTTGGAACAATAACTCTTTGGAAATTCGCTGAGTACGCAGGTCTGCTGTGACGGGGGTCTTTTAAGGTTTGCTATAATTCAAAGCGTGTGAATTTGATAAAACAAAACAAAACTCAAACTTACAAAAATTAGAAAGAAATTGATTTAATTGAATAAACGTGAATCGGAATGACCATTATAGTTCAAAACTATGCAAAAAATATAATAATGCATTTATAAATATTAACATAATAATATAAGTACAAGTAGGCATAAATTGAATTTTCCGGTTTGAAACTAAAAGCCACTAACTTATCTGCAGGTTTTTAAGTTTAATGTAATAATACCCCCGTCGCAGCAGACCTGCGTACTCAGCGAATTTCCAATGGAATTTCAGATTATTTACAGAATTTCAGATTATTTACTTTCTCCATAAAAACACCATAGGATCGAGTATGTAGGTTTTCTGCCATTGGGTGTTGTTAGAAAATCTAAGTTAATCAGTAATTGGTGAATGTAAACACAAAATTGTATCAAACTCTGGCAATTTTTTATTTTCCCCATAAACCCCATGGGGGTGAGTATGCAGGTTTGCCGCCATATGGGTTTTGTAAGCAAGTATAAGTTACCTTACATAGATAATGTACATATCAAATTTGATTAAGTTACGTCAATAAATAAGAAAGATATAGGGTTTTCTTGATTTCCCATAAGAATAACATGGAAAACACATTTTTGGATTTGCCCCGTAACCAGTTATGCTATGATAAAAACTCAAAATACCAAATTGTTTGGTTTTTTAAGCTCTTTTAAATGGTTTCAGTTAAAATTGATGAATTTTAAAAATTAATTTCCAAAAATGCCAAAAACCCATTTTTGACCCCTTTGAAACCCCATAAAACCCCATTCCCATCAGTGGCGGATCCAGAGAATGATCTTGGGGGGGGAACTACCGGCGACAATAATAACATAGTAAAAAAAAAAAAAAAAAAACGCAAAAATTGCAATAATTTATTTTTTTGGTTACATTATTTACAAATTGTTAGAATTAAATCTTACATCAAGATATTATAGGCCTAACCCTTTTGCATTTAATGTTGATTTGAAAAAACACCAAATTCAACCTTACTGAAGTTTAACCTTACTTTGACTTTACTTCAACCTTTACTGAGGTTAGTATAATAGTATTATATGCTAAATCTAGTGATTTTGCCCCCGAAACTGAGTGCGGCTTCAAAACTACAGTACCATTTTAACCGAGCCTTGCTCGTTGGTTTTCATTTACTTTTGTTATAGTGTCATGGTAATAAAGCTATTCAATTCCCACCAACAACCAACTATACCTCTTCAGAAATAACAGCTGTTTCCAAAAGACTCCTTAACATTAATGTTCCTTTATTTTTGTATACCTTTCGTTGTTACTTCGTAACCAAAATAGCAACCCATAAAACCAATGTGAAAAATTACGATTTTTAAACTTAAATTTAGACCAAATTCTATTTTTCCTGGGATTGAAACTGTTTCCAAACTTAGTTTTGGGCCAAAACACTCTTAACTTAAGTGCAAAGTTTAAGTAAAATCAACCCACTAGATTTCGAGATCGTGGAACACACATTCCTTCAGACAGTGCTCCTATAGGGTTGTATATAGGATTGTTTTAGTTCGTAAAACGGGCACGGCACAGAGTGCATAAGCTTCCAGTCACATATGGGCAAAATTGTATTTGTTTGGATGGAGAAATGTTATTGTGTTGTAGCAATGTATACCTACAACACATTATAATACCTACTACATTATAATAGCCATGTATTATTGCTATAATATTAACCTTAAAAATTTTAAGTTCACGTTTTTTGGATGGTTATCAGTGTATTATAAAAAAAAAACTATTTGTTTTGAATTATGTTATTTTTTATATCAATTGCTTATCAAACTATGTTTCTGTTGTTCAGAAATACCTAGTAAAATATTTCAACGAATGTAACTGTGAAAAATATTTAAGGGGCATTGTGTCAATCTCTGAGTTCTCTACAAACATCCAACGTGTTAGGTACCACTGACACTAGTGACACTGGCCAAGTCACAGGTACAGTCACGCTGACTGACACTGCCACCTTGTCTTGGACTTGCCTTGAGGTTTAGTTCTGAATACAATGTAGCCATCCGTTGCTGACACCTCAAAAGTATCCTCATTTATTGTATAATACGATACGACATACATCCACTTCGTCTGCTTGTTAAATAAATTGTTATTCCTAGTAAGAAAGTTGAAATAAAAATAAACTACCGTAGAATTTAAGCATTTTATGAAAAAAGAATTAAAGTAGTGAAATTTGTGGCTCTTTTACAGCTTAGGCCTACAGTAACCTCCACAACATTTTGTTGGTACTTGTTTCTTATACAGTTGAATTTTTTTACCAAGAAGCAGTCAAGATTAGGTCGACTATCTTTGGCTCTGAACTTCTTTTATTTGTAGCATAATCATGTGTGTCATATCAATCATGTTTGTAGTTTTTTTTATCAACAACGGTTTTTTACTTGTGCTTGCTTAAAGTCAGTCATGTCACCGATGATCGCGGCGAACGTGTAGGCCTAAATCCGCCTGCGGCCGCGATGTTGGGTGAGATATAGATGTCTAGAAGGTTTAACTTATGACTTATCGCTACCGTGTGATTCGTTTTGAGTTAGTGAAAGTATTTCCTTGGTATATACAGTAACAGTACCAAAATAACCTAATCGGTGCAGCGCACTGCAAACTTGGCTGAGTACGTGTAGCAGGCCCGGTGTCGAGGCCGCGAGCGGAGATGCGTTCGCCGCGATCATCGGTGAAATGGCTGACTTTAAGGAAGCAGAACTCAAAATCCGTAAAACTTAAAAACATGAAATTTTTACACTATGCTCATAAAGTAGCCTTCTTTCAATTATGTGTTTTTATTAAAGATACCAGTTCAAAATGACATAAAAGGTAGCTGGGTTATGTATAACAAACAAATATTCATAGTTTGGATAATCGGTTAAATAATCTCCTACTTAACGTAGAAAATTCTTGGGCCCTTGGGGGGGGAAATTTCCCCCGTTTCCCCCCCCCCCCCCCCCCCCCCCGTGGATCCGCGCCTGATTCCCATAACCCATAAATGCTGGTTTGCGAACTCATAAAATAGATCTGGTCTTACACCTCCATACCAAATTTCATCAAAATCGGAGGTCCCCTTCAAAAGTTATCAGTACCACGGACACATAGATATATAGATAGAGATATATCATATATACATATATATCAGTGGTGAAGCGTGCGGTCATCTCTGGATTCGGCGATGACCAGGACAAATTAATCAATTTAATGTATCAGTAAATAACAATGATAAACATACAATTTATTCCTTGTTTGCATGAAACATTAATGAAAATTTCGTCAACGTCATTGTGGTAACGTTCAAATCTGCTTCAAACTCGCAGTTCACAATCAAGCTAAGCAAGCGCCAACGACTAGCGCTCGCACGGAAGCGCTAACATCCTGCGTATCTCGTCCACCCCCCCCCCCGCGCCCATTAAAGAGAGTTCCCTCCCCTCCCTCTCCCCAAACCTGCAACCAATCACAGCGCGTTTAGGCTCCCGCTCAACCACGCTAGATCGAGCGAGTCCGGCAATATTCGGCAGCTCTCGTGACTTCTCTGCAGCATCCGTGAAGTTTCGGCATTCCGGAATACGACAGTCGTTCAGCAGACGATGCGCAGTCTTATCGTTAACCTTACAATAGTATCACGTGAATAATAACATTAGAAGATGCTTTTAGTCGCATTACATGATTTGATATACTCGTTGTGAATAAATTATAGTCTATTTATAAATAATTTTCGGGGGTTTAACTTCATTGTAAATTTTCTCTCAGCTCCTATTAAACAAAAATTGGGTTTCTAAAAATAAGCATACGATGACCGAGGAAAAATCTCACGCCTCGCCACTGATTTATATATATATATATATATATATATATATATATATATATATATATATATATATATATATATATATATATACATATATATGTATATATACCATATATACATATATATGAAAATGAACGAATGGTTTTTTTGGCTTCTGGGAACCTCAAAATGAAAAAGTAAAGTGGTCCCGGGCTTAGATCTTACCATGGCTACTACTGTAATAGCTTATTCCCTATAGGGAAATTCGCTAAAATTTAACACTCCGAGCGTTTAAAATCGGCCCACCATTTCGAACTCTGAGCGTTAGAGTAGATTTTTCGACAGTTCAAAAACGTGAAGTAACTTTATAGTGAATGACAGACAGGGCCGGATTTACGTTTTCTTCGCCCATGGGCATATAATTATCTGCCGCCCCTTCACCCCCCCCCCCCCCCCAAACCGGCTCCCTTTGTACCCCCCAAGGAGCCACATTGCGGCGACATTGCTTTTTTTTAAAAGAAGGAATCTAACTTTAAAGTTTGGGAAGCACTTCATTATCCTTCTTCTTCTTCACTTCAGCTAATTTCCGGTATTCCGCGCCACTAAGTCTTTTTCGCCCATCCATTAGGCCTATGTTTTAAAAATATAACGAAAATTATTGCGTATATCAAATTGAAATGAAATCTCACACAAAACACAGCAATAAAGAGTTATGAGCAAATCAACAACACACAGTCGCACACGCACTACTGCATAACAAGCAAGCCGCAAGCGTACTCCTACAGGTTGTCAGTTATAATGCGACATTAACAACGCCACATAACACTGACGAATGACGTTTGTACACTGACCGCCCAAGCGGAAGCGAAATGGCGACTTGGCGGGCTGGGCTGATAGAGATGTGCCGAAAAGAACATAACAGTTTCATTGGAACAGTTTCCCTTTTAAAACAGTTTCGTACCGGAACAGTGTGGTGAAATAGCCTGTTCTAACGGTTCCAATCAACTCGGACTTCGCGGCCCATAAAACGCGTCTGAGCACTACACTATTCCCTTACACTCACATTCGTTTGGAACAGATACGAGTGTGAAGTGACATAGGACCTCCCAAGCTAGTTTCAAAGTTTGCCAGGTGTCTGAATGTGCAATGCTGAGGGCTGTTGTAACTGTAATCAAACCCGATTTTAATTATTTTTGAAGGTTGATATTTTGTTATAACTGAAACTGAATTAAACATAACATGTATTTCGTAGTTGTCATTAATAGCCTATTATCCAAATGAACTTTCACATCTCATTAATAAATGAGTTAATATGTTATTTTAGAAAACGTTACACGTTCATCGACGCGTCGTGTGAGAAATTAATAGAAAAAATTATTAGGTGAGAGAACATTTCAGAAGGAACAGCGAAGTTGTTTGGTATTAGTAGGGTATTGCAATGGCTGTTGTAAACTATTCCGTAACAGGATAGATACGCAACAGCATCATGGGAGTCGCCAGACTCGCAGAACAGTATCATGGGATGTTGCGGATCAGGTTGTTCCAAACTGTTCCGCCGGAACAGGTATATGAGACTAGTGTCTGCGCGGAACAGTTCCATGCGGAACTGTTCCACTAAATAGGCTAGTACGGCACATCTCTATGGGCTGATGACGGGGACTACGGCGAGGAATACGAATACGGCTACCCCCTCCCTCACCTCGCCCCAACACTACCACATCGTCTGCCGCGCGCAAATAAATAGAGGCTCGTCCACGCATCCGCGCAGACTGCAGTCTGCCCTTTGCCGCCTCACCACAATACGGCTATGTTGCCTGCGACCATGACGATGACAACGCGCCGTGCATAGATATCAAATTTTAATTTCTCCAAAATTTTGCCGCCCTTGAAATTTGCCGCCCTGGGCATGTGCCCATGTTGCCCATGCGGTAAATCCGGCCCTGATGACAGAAATGGACCCATGAATGCGACTGCTGTTACTAGGAGATTCTAAGCTCTCTGAAAACACCTATTTAATATGGCGGAACGAGATTAGTTTTTGTAATTTGCAATAAAACATCTAGGGAAAAAATGTTACCATCTGCTAACTTTGTAAACAATGAAAATACGTATTTTACCAATTGTTTTAAGGTCATGAAAGATTAAAAATGTTACTAATACTAAATAATTTACATTATTGGAATAAATTAATATGTTTTAACCATACATATGAGTAGGAATTAGTGTAATATTCCTATCTTTATTTTACATGTCTTAGGGCTATGGGATTAGGGTAAGTACCGCAGGACCTATTTTTCAAAAGCTTAATATAGCCTATATTAAATATTTATTTTCTTGAACTGCATAATAATCTAAATAAAATGTATAGGCTATCTTGGAATTTTGATTATGTGTATCTAAAAATATTTTAAGGAAAAGCAAAGTTACCATTAAATATTTTTTATGTAATTTTTAACCTATAGCCTAAGTTTGGTAGAACAAAAAGTAAGGGTGAAATTTTTGTTATTTTTAGATAGTCCATTTGATCTAATCCTATACTATAATACGAGCACTGTCTGAAGGGATGTGTGTTCCACAATCTCGAAATCTAACGGGTACAAGACTTTAATTTACAGGCACATCACACAAAAAGGTACGAAAGTAAACTTCCGTACATTGATGCAAAGTTTTTTAATACAATAATACCAGAAGAGATTAAAAGCACCTGCCCCACCATCCTTATGGAAAACCTCCAGAAATGGCTTGTATGTTGACCTTTTTATACCATCAAAGAGTTCTTGCAGTGGAGAAACTTTTAATGTATTCCAAGTTAATGTAAAAATGTATTCTATTACAATCTTGAAGATTGTTAATAAAGATGATGCTCTCTCTCTCTCTCTCTCTCTCTCTCTCTCTCTCTCTCTCTCTCTCTCTCTCTCTCTCTCTCTCTCTCTCTCTCTCTCTCTCTCTCTCTCTCTCTCTCTCTCTCTAACATTTTGCTTAAACTTTGCATCTAAGAGTGTTTTGGTCCAAAAATAAGTTTAGCAACAGCTTCAATCCCAGGAAAAATTAAATTTGGTCTAAATTTAAGTTTAAAAATCATAATTTTTAAGATTATTGGTCTTATGGGTTGCTATTTTGGTAATGAAACAACAACGAAAGATATATAAAAAAATAAAGGAACAGGGCCGAGTTTGTAAATGGGCCCGGTGGGCCCGGGCCCAGGGGCGCAAGGGCCAAGGGGCGCAAAGGCCAAGGGGCGCAAGAGCCCAAAGGCTTTCTTAGGTTTGTTGGGAGCGCGACAAAGAAAATATTGTACAATTTATCAAGCAGATTTGGACGTTGACGCCATAACCACGGGGCTTCGTACTCCTAACAGTAATAATGATAAATGTTTTGCGAGGTCGCAGTATACAGCGCGTACTGTACTGTGTAGCACACAAGTGCGGAAAGGCGACGTGACAGGAACACCCGTCTTTAGAACGGCGCGCCAACGACTAATCCCCACCACGGGTCTCTCTTCCCCTGCCTCGCCGCCCCGCCCTCTTCCCCCCCCCCCCACAACAGCCACTACGTGTGTGAGCACAGTTTACTTTTACAATGCGCAACCGCATTATTAGCGGTCGAAAATGAACACAATAAAATAGTTCTGTCATTGTTTCATTTTCTTGTTATGTTGCGAATGCGCGTCTCAAGTCGTCAAATGCCTATGGCATTGGGTTTGTTTATTTGGTGATTCATATCCTCGGGTGAGGAGGGGGTAGGGGTGAAAGACGGGGGGCGCAAGCATCTCCCGGGCCCATAGCGCGTCACATACAAACCGCGGGCCTGTAAAGGAACATTAATGTTAAGCAGTCTTTTTGAAACAGCTGTTAACTGTGAAGAGGTATAGTTGGTTGTTGGTGGAAATTTAATATTACCATGACAGTATAACAAAAGTGAATTAAAACCAACTAGCAAGGCTCAGTTAACCTGGTACTTTCATATAATATATACATTTATAATGTTAAGTCATAAAATATATTTTTTACTAATTAATTTTTATTTGAAAGTAAGCAAAACCTTAAAAAAATGTGTAACGCTCCAAGGGTGCTATATTGAACACTCGGAGGATTAAATACCTGTAATTGTTTTTAGGGAATTTCCCTATAGGGAATACAACATTACAGTAGTAGTCATGGTAATACCTAAGCCTTGGACCATGATACTTTTTTGTTTTGAGGTCCCTAGAGAAGCCAAAAACAACATTTGTTCAAATTGATATAGGCCTATATGTAGCACCTATATCAGTGAAAACGATAACTTTTGAACGGAATCTCCGATTTTGATGAAATTTGGAACAGAGGTGTAAGCCAGCATCTAACTTAGGTACTTGAATGAGTTCGCAAACCAGAATGATTGAACCATGGGAACGGTGTTTTATGGGGTTTCAAAAGGGTAAAAAAATGGGATTTTGGCTTTTTTTACTTTTATTTACAAAATTCAACAATTTTAACTAAAACCATTTAAAAGAGCTTTAAAAAATCTAGTATTTTGAATTTGTTACCTAGCTTTAATAACTATGGAGAAAATCCAAAAACTATGTTTTCCATGTTATTCTTATGGGAAATCAACAAAACCTTCTATATCTTGCTTAGGATTATTTATTGACATTCTGCACTGGAGTGGGAAGATGTAATTATTGGAAATAAAAATGGGGAATTGACAGATTGGAAATAAGTTAAAAATGGGGAATTGACAGAAGACCAGTCATGCGGCTGTAGAGCGGAGTTCCAGACTATGACTCACATAGCCTAATCACTGGAGTGCCTATTGAGTGCTTTTCCCGAAGGGTTGATTGGTTTGCATTGTGCAAGTGAAGCTGCTGGGCTGCAATGTTTTAGCCCCCTGGAATAGCTTTACAAGAGAGATCATAAATGTTCGCTTTGGTTTAATTTTAAATGTTTTGATGCGGTGCTATGCACTGCAGAGTATATTTTTTATATTTCTCAGAAGTTGGTGACTGGCTATGAAAGCCATAGATTACATAGCCTATAGGAGTCTCTCAAAATAACTTAAGTGTAAGTGCATGTGGAAAGGCAGAACTTTGGTCAGAAAAGCTTTTATAATTTTTTGGGTAAGTTATTAATTTTTTTATTTCTTCTTTGACTCTCGCATATCACGGTTGAGAAACACTGCTCTACAAAGACTCTGATATAGTAGTGACTGAATAACTTACCGGTGTAACCTACAAAGCAAAAGGCCTCACTAGAATTTTAGGAACTTAGGCTAAGTATATAAAAATATTGCTAAGTTAGCGCTGAAAGGAGTAAAACACAAAGTTACCAAGGCTGTAAGCCTTAATTCTCCAACTGATGATGACAAGTTCTTTCGACTATGTTTAGTTAAGTTTTCATTTTTCTCCTAAGACCACTACTGACTGACACTGACCACATCATCACATTGGATTGGACCCATCACGTTCATCCAACCAAGTTTTGCTAATCACGTGACTAATTCCAAACATTTTATTTGTGGATTTGCCATGTGATAGGCAAACAAGATGACTGTAGGCATTGACTTTACATACTAAGTATGTACTTGTATGTATACTTTAGTATGTAAAGTCAATAGTGCAAATTTATTTATTTATATACGGAATTACACCATTTTACAGAAACTTTAACCAATGATTAGTGGCGGCTATAGAGTTTGCGGGGCCCAAGGCGAAGAACGGTGGGCCTCTCTTTAAATACCTGAAATAAATTTAAACTAGCCTATTTGGTTAAAAAAAAGGCGCTAATCCAAAGAACAAGCAATAAGTTTTTAATATAAATTAATATCATCATTAACTGTTACAAAACTACTTTCTAGATTTTGGAATACTAAATTGATCAATAATGTTCTTGTTTTTAAGATTAGAGGCAATATCTCCCTCAATGGATAAAATTGCCAAATAAGAAAGCTTATTTGTTCCCGTTTATTACTACCAGTACCACTCCTATTTTATTTTAAGTTAAGTTTTTTTTAATACCGTTACTCACTCACTTTAAACATCACTTAGCACAAACCAATACTAAAACTTAATTATAACCTACTAGTGGCTTTTAAGGTAAAAAGCCCCTAACCATAAAATTAAAATTTTACTTACCAGTATATTTCGCACATGTCATATTTTGTTATTTTTAACCCACTTTCAAGTATATTACCACTCACTGCCAATATTTGGCTCTCTTAATCAACAAATTAGCCTTTTTATAATCACCCTACATTTAAAGGAGGATCTTTATCGGTATTTCACATTTTTTGTTAATTTTTGGGTTATGCTGCTGTTTTTCAACATTTAATTTCATTTTATTTTCATCTGTTTGGCAAACATCTTTGAGTTGAACTCTCTCCTATTCTGCAATCTGTAAAATTCTCAATGTTTATAGGAAAATTCCACTTACAGAATCAGTACTTCCGTTGACTGTCAAGCATAAAGTTTTAATTAATATATTTCCTTCACTCAATAAGTTATGATCATTTGAATCTTGTTCTTAAATAAAAGAAAAACTCATGTTTCAATGTTATCAAATAAGTAGTCGGTTCCCGAACCACTTTGCACCTCTATCACGATTAAAATGCTTTTATAATTTGTATATATATCCTAAATTTTTGGCAAACCAGTAAATTTTAATTTTTTGTTTACTAATTAAATGGCGAAATAAAAATCTGCAGTCAATTTGTAATATGTAGTTAGTAAGGTTAGTAACGCACCTACTGAATTTTTACTCATTCAACGTAAAAATAGCGTTATTAGGCCTATAGTATATCGCCACTTAAGATGCATATTAAATAGATAATCTTCACTCATTGTCAACATCTGGTTCTAATTTGAAAATCAAACCAAAATACATGTTCTAATGTACACAAAGCAGACGTTTTTTTGAATCTGCATGCTATTCTTATGAAGGATGTTTTGCGTTTTTTCTCATTTCCTGGTAATTTTATGGACACGCCAATAATTTTCCCTCGTGCATGGGACCGAGACCTTTAATTTGAGACCCCTTTTATCTTCCTGTGATTTGGATAACGTCCACAATTTTACTCAAGAAATTTCGCTTAGATCATGTGATTAGTGAGTCTTGCAGCCCTTGCGGGAAACAAACAGCAGGCAGACTAGACAGACAACGCGTCCAGCACTGCAGTCGCCAGTGTGGCCAACACCAAAACTACAGTTAGCCTGTCCTTAAAAGTTAATAGTTTTGCAAGCCCTCACCAACCGCGTTCAAACAAACCTAAAAATTGGTTATGTTGGACCGAAGTTTTGCGGATTTTTTTGCATATTTTAAATATGACGTAATTACATTTTCCACATAGTTCGCGGCTTTGCTGGGTCCCTTAAAAACGCAGGGCCCCAGGCACCGCCTTGTTCGCCTTTATGTAGGGCCACCTCTGCCAATGAAAACAAGATGGCAGGTAACAATATATCTTAGTGACTAAATAACAATTGAAAATGAATCTATAACATGAGAAATTGTAACATCAAAATAAAAAGAGGGATAGAATGTGACAATATGACAATTAACAGCAACAATAAAAACTAACCACATTATTTATATTATAAATAATGAAGACAATGCTGACCATCGCAAGCAATAAATAACTAGTTGTGACTAATAATGTATACTGATGAACATAGTGGAAAATAACAAAGACAAAATTCAAGACTTAACAACTAACTTAACTTAAAACTTAAACTTAACTTAACCTAACTTAACTTAAAATTTAATGGAATGCTGCGGGCGTGAACAACATCACCCCCCAAATTTAATTGAATTTTTACCTACTCTATGGAACATAGAGTATAAAAATTCTATACGATCGACTTTAAATTTCACTTAGGCGAATTTTAGACCCCCAAAAGGCTTTTTTATTACTAATTTGATTTCAATGAAATTCTCAGGTTAGATTTTAAGTATTTTAAACTAGGTAATAAACTATAATCGAGCAATTATTTTCAAGTATTAAAAAAGCTTATTTTCCGGAATTTTTGACAGAACTTTAGTTGTTTAGGCTACATGATTTGACTAATGTATTGTAGTTGCTATGATCAGTTTATATTTTCCCATCGCAGCTGAGTTGTCGCTGTGTATGCTAAAAAAAACAACATAACCTTTTATTGTTTATATCTGCTCGCTGTTATGTTACGTTTTTAAATAAAATTTAATTGATATTTTCACAGACCTATTTGTTAAATTAAATAGATCACCACTGATGTTTATGTTTACTTGTTGAAGTTATAAATTATACCAAAAGATAAGCATGTTGATGTGGAATGAATTGCTGTCGTACGGAATTATGTGATTAACTAATTTATGGGATACAACTAATATCTATTTGGGAGAAAGATTTAAATTGAACAACTAATTAAGAGTGTGTTGTGCCATTGTAGCCTATGTCTCAGGTAACAAAATATGCATTAAGTGTTAAGTAAGCGTAATTCTACAATTCTTACATTACTTGATTTTTATTAATTTGCAATCATGGATTTTAAACTGTATTGTTTTTTTCGCTCTACAATATATTTACCTTCAATATTGTAAGCATAATTATTATTAAGTTACTTGCTTGTTTTGAGGTCTTAGCTAAAATCATTCTTTGTATGTATTTATTTGTAGGCTTGGCCTAGGATGTACGCCTGTTGACTTCGGACTGTTAGATGAAGTTCCACTCTTCACATTCGAGGAGATGGAAACCTCCGTTCTCTCCCTAAAGAGCAACAAGGCTCCTGACCCGGACGGGATTCCCAGCGAGGCTTTAAAGAAAGTATTTTCAATTAATGCTGACTTGTTGTTGAGAATGTACAACGCCTGTTTGGTAGAAGGGGTGTTTCCGGCTCATCCGCAGTCATCGAGGATTATCTCCGCTCTCAAATCCTTATTTAAGACACAAGGGACAGAACGTGGACGATGGAAGTCACTTCTGGTGCCGCGCAAGATTCAATACTCGGCCAGGATCTCTGGAACGTTGCCTATGACAGCCTCCTGAGGTCGGAGATGCCTGAGGAAACCACTTTGGTTGGTACGCCGATGATGTCGCAGCTCTCATTGTCGCACGCAACGTTGAGCTGGCCCAACTAAAGTTGAACCGAGTCATGCGTGTAGTCAACACATGGATGTCCGATCACGGTCTCTCGCTTGCTCTCCGTAAGACGGAGATTGTGATCGTTACGAAGAAGAGGATAGACACCGTCGTTCTGTTCCGAGTGGGAAGGGAGGTGGTCCAATCAAATTGTGCTGCTAAGTACTTCGGGATTATGGTGGACACCAAGTTAAGCTGGAGGGATCAGATCTTCCGTACGGCGGACAAGGCCGCTAAGGTAGTCACTTACCTTAGTAGGCTGATGGCCAATGTTGGGGTTCCACGATCCAGCAGAAGACGTCTGTTGATGTCCGCGGTTCAGTTCGTGCTTCTTTATGGAGCAGAGTGTGGGCAGACGCTCTTAATAAAAAGTAGTAAAGGTTACCACTCGCCCGAGTTCAACGTCGAGCGGTGCTCGGGGTGTGTTCCGCCTACCGGACAGTGTCCGAGCCTGCCGTCCTGGTGGTCGCTGGAGTTATCCCTGTCAAGCTCTTGGCAGGAGAGAGGAAGGCAATTTATCAGAGACAAGGCGAGATTGGCAAGGACATGGCAAGAACTAAAGAGCGCTCCCGAACCTTCAAGCAGTGGCAACACAGCTGGGAGCACGACACCCGAGGACGATGGACTGCACGACTTATCAAGCACGTCCAACCATGGGTGGAACGGCGGCCAATTGTTGACAATTCACGGCTATTTTCGGTCGTACCTGAGCCGGATGGGCAAGACCGGTTCACCGGACTGCATTTATTGCCCGGGCATTCCCGACGATGCGGAACACACATTCTTCCGCTGCCCCGTTGAAAAGGGTCCCGCCTGATGGCCACACAAATTTTTGGTGCATTTTCGGTGGACTCGGTCTGCCAAAAGATCTTGGAAGATTAGGGCAACTGGGATTGTTTATCACAGTTCGTCCGGGCATCCTCCTGGAAAAGAAACCCGATCTGGACCGCGAAGTGGCCCAGATCCCTTGATCGAGTGGCTAGATAAGGAGTGAGCTCCACCGGCGTTAGCCAAATTTAGGCCTAGCCTGACGTAATGTGATAAAAAATTCCAGGTTAGAATCCTAAAGAGTAGAGGAGGTTTTTTAGTGGGTAAACCCGTTTTTTAGGGGAGCCCCACACTACAGGCTTGCCACCTGTGTGCAAAATGCATTTTTCTCACCTCTCCCTCAAAAAAAAAAAAAAACAAAAACAAAAAAAATCATAAAAAAGCGTCACCCAATAACTTAAAAAGCGAGTAAAAATTCTCGCACGGGACGGACATCGGAGCGTATTCATAGTCATATATGTCCCGATACAAAAATGTTGCTTTCATAAGAATAACATGATAACTACTTTGAAAACGTGTGGGGAGAAGCCCGATGGAGGAAAATTCATAAAGTATCTTATATGTTCATCGTGGTTCTGAGTTAACTTCTCACCAGTTTTTAGCCAAATCAGTTAAACCCTGGCCACGTAACTTGACGAATGAATTTTCACTACTATTCAGTTAAAATGATTGGATAATCAGCTGTTCTATAAAAAATTGCATTTAACGTAAGCTCGATGTTTTTGGAAAAGTACCCCCTCTCCCCTTCTCACCCTACCTAGCTGTTTTTGGCAATTCGTCAACTTATGTGGCGTGACCAACGAAACCTCGTTGGGCGTGACTTAATAGCTATTTTCGAGATCCTTGAACGGTTGTAACCGTAGGCCCCGGTGTAACTAACCCGTACTAAGCTTTGCACTAGGAAATAAGTCAATCATAAGAAAAACCACAGTGAGAAAAACTAATATAAACATATTTTAGTTCTTCGATTTATTTTAGCGAATTTTGGGAAATTCACTGAGTACGCAGGTCTGTCAAAAATCAGCTGATAACTGTAGATATAAACGAATGTGTTTCATCTTTAATCTGTAGTTTAGGAAAATTATACCAAAGTGCAGCACCTTTCGGCCTGGCGAGTGAGCGAAGCGAACGAGCTCGTTTTGAAAAGGAAGAGAAGGAAAGTAACAATTTTAAAGAGCTTAAGCTCGGTCCTCCTGGTACTATTGTTAAAACAGTCACATTTTTTGTTTTCACATAAAAATGTTCTCATTGATAGTTTAATATTTAAAGTCATTTAATTCCTTCGAATTGTAATGTAGGTGTGTTTCTCACCAAGATAAAGAAATATTTTATAAAATGCGCAATTTGCTCATGGAACCCCTAGTATGGTAAATTGAACTATTTTAATATTTAACCCATTACACTGTCATATTTTTTATCGAAGAGATTATAGTAGTTTTATGTCATAGAACTATGATATCACTAATTACTATTTTGAGACAGGGACCTCACATAGTGGGTATTTTAACCTGAATATGAATGAGAGATGAGTGAAGGATAATTGTGGTGCAATCTTGTAGTGTTATTACTATGGTCGACATTCTCCTTAGACAGGACTGTTAATTAATAGCCCAAGAGCCAATGGTATCTAGGGACCTACAGTTTAACCATTGACTATGTACACTGGTTTAACATAGGATTCGAACCACAATTTCGACCTCATATATACGAATAATAGTGTAATATCAGCCTTATTAATACGATTTTACCAGTAGTACTGTACTTTACTGTATTCTTTGTGAGATGTTTTTTTATTCATTTCATCTCTATCAGTTTTAAATCCTCAGGTAGATGAACGGGTTCCATCAAATACATTAACTATACATTATTGTTAACGTATTATACCAATAATTTGTTTTAATATAATGAAGATTCAAGTTAAAGGACCTTCCATATTTTTCTTTAAAACCTTAAGCAAAAACACCTATACTTATTTAATACGCTAAGCGTTTTTTTGTCTTGAGAACTCCTCCTACAATTTTCAACCAATTTTCAAGTTTTTGGTGTCGTTGGATAGGGCTTGGTCTGTAGTTGTTTCCGCCAAAAATTGATGAGAATCGGACTGAAAATAAAGGCGCTATCCCACATTTAAATCTCAAAATTTTCCATTAAAATAACTATGGGGACTGAATAAAGCATTTGAAACATCTGTAAATAATCAGCTGTAAATACGTGTAGTTATTGGCGATTAAAGATATTCACATTATTGTGTTGATCAGAAGTCATTGATTTAGAGCTAAAGTAACATTTGTACTGTATTTAAATAAATTGCTTGATTTCAAGCAACATGTATACTAGTTCTACTAAAAAAACCTTAAAATTACGAGTTTGGAAAATATTATAATAAATTAATACACTGTGGTATGCAAAATGTCAGGTAGTTCTGATTTTTTGATGTGTTTAGTCTAGGGCCTACCGCATGAAATTCAAGTTTTCCACCTCGGGGTGCCACCGCGCGCCATGGGCCTCTATAGCACAAAAATTATTTTGGAGCAAACCACAGGTCTGAATTTGTACCCCAAAAACATGTAAAAAAGAAAAGAATAAACTCAATACTATATTTTTTTACGAGAGGTTATTTTACTGTATCATACGGTTTTACTGAACTATTAAAATATTTAAATACTAGCAACAGAGTCCGTTGTGGTTAAATACAATGGTCTCTAGAAAAATAGTACATACATGCTATCCTGTGAAGCAGTGGCGGCCGGTGGTTAGGGACGCTGGGGGGGCTCTTATCATTATTTTATTTATATTTACGCCAGTGAAGATAAGTAATGTCTGCCTCAGGAAAAACGGTTATATCTTATGTCAATAAATAATAGTTACTCCATCAAACAGGTATAACTCACAAAGTTGAATTAAATTGCAATATAACCTAAAAATCTTAATCACAATTGCTGACGAAAATAAGTAATCTCTGTTGTAGGCATACATAACTGATAATCTGTTGTACTGAAGAGTATCAGTTACGAGTATATTCAGTTGATATGAATGCGTTTAATGCTTAGGCCTACTTCTTTTTCGTGACATTTGTTTGAATTGAGGAAACAAATCAGACTGAAATAGTTTTGCCGCAGACAGGTGTGTTCTAAGAATTGAAAGCGGTCCCCTACCTCGGATGACACACACTTCCTTTGCAACAATATATTTCCGGTCTTCAAATCATGTTTACGTCTGGGTCCATGTACGCTATTGTTCATACACTGGACTAATCTAGTTCAGGGGAGTTTCTTATTTTTTGTACTTCATATTTAAATTCTTTATCGTACTTGAAAGCCTTAATACAATCAATTGTTTTATTAACTGTAAAGGATACATCACAATGTGGGATTATTTTGTCATTGACTATCAATACATAGTCAATGATTTTGCTTAAGAAATCCAGCGAAAAATAAATAAACAAATAAAAATAAAAAATCTGCATCTCTCAAGACATTTTGTAGACCTATAGTTTTATTTAATGTTGAAAATCTTTCCAAGTACTTCATCAAATTCTATACACGCCTTGATGTGTTTGTCACTCGTTTTATGTATCTTAACTTTTTAGCTCAAATGTTTAATCTCTGATATACCACCAACAGTTAAGGCACGATCCTGAATCCCTATAATCAAGCAAGTGTTACAGAAAAACGGGTTTTTAATTTTACAGCCACAGAGGCAATTTTCCTAATTGTATAAATTTCTAAAACACTTTTGACTAAAACTATTTTTTTTTTTTTTGTTCAACTTGGGCCGCAGAAGCCCCAGGTTCTTCAAAGTAATTCTAATATTCAGTGTGTTTTCATTATATTACTTACTATACGATTTACCTGGTGTAAATGTTACTCATCTCAAACGTCACCCATTTCACTTTCACCCATTTACATTTCCTCACAAATCTATATAATTCACTATTTCAACACAACGCGAACAACATTACGCACAACAGAACCCAGACGGACGACTGCATCGCGAGGGAACTGACAGTCACAATTTTGGCACTGCACGGTTGGTAGCAGTGGCTGGAGCAGTGGCGCGCGCAGCCTAGGGCGCCGGGCAGAGCGTTGCATTAGCAGCCGTTGGGTGTGCGTGTGTGAGTGAGCTGCGCGTATGAGCGTCTCCATTTGATTTTACAAGAGCGCTAGGACGCCGTGGCCGGCGTCCGTCGCTCCGGCCCGAGCCGGCCGCGATAGAATTAGAGACACAATCGTCGTCGATTTTGGATTTATTTTGGTACGATCTGTTTCTATCTTCAACTTATGACCTATCCAATTGCCATTCTGCTAAATATTCTCATAATAATATTTTTGTTAGTTTATTTGTTTTGATTTTTAATCAATTCTTTAGGAGGGGCGGCGTCCGGGAGTCCTTATGGGCGAGCCGCCACTGCTGTGAAGTACCTTAAAGTTAATTATATTATTTTCAAGGAAGAAATTGTTTTAAATATCTAATTGTCTAATACAGCAAGATAATATTAAATAAACAAATGTAACGTGTACATGTAACATTGTAAACAACATTCTATGTAAAAACTTCATCTAAGTTTTGTTTAACAATCTGCCTTGATCTTTATGGTTTTAATCGTAATGTCTTCAAGTAAAACTATTAATTTTGCAAAAATTGCTATTATGTATTTTATATAAAATACTGATAGTAGGCAACCAAAACTTGCCAACAAATCTAATAAACTTCTAAAAAAGCTGTTCTTAATGTGTTTTTTACATAAAATATGTGTTTTACTGTTTCACTATAAATCCTAGAAAAAGAAACTTTCACAATTATGTTCACATCTACATAGATGAAACTTTCCAACGACCCATTAATTAATAAAATTGGTTCAGTAGAACTGTAGATTTAGTTACGCAAATTATAATGAAAATATATCTAATTCAGTATTGTTTAACCACTATAAATTCAGGGGGTTGAATAGCTTTTTTGCAAATAATTTGCAATATTTGGTTGTTTGAATGGTGAGAAAATCGACCCAAGTTGATGATGATATTCTGAAAGAAAATGAAATTTCCTACACACTACATTTATGTATTTCTTGAAAATACTCAATGAAG
The DNA here is from genome assembly GCA_030545055.2 of Neoaliturus tenellus. Classification (NCBI taxonomy): domain Eukaryota; kingdom Metazoa; phylum Arthropoda; class Insecta; order Hemiptera; family Cicadellidae; genus Neoaliturus; species Neoaliturus tenellus. The sequence goes on along the minus strand of CM061534.1, from coordinate 13,515,310 downwards.
GCAGCAAAAATTTGCCTCCTAATAAAAAATGTGAATAACCTTGTTTGTATTTTGTATGGAAAAAATATTTTAAATTTGTCACCATCTATTTTTAATAAAATCAACCCTTCATAATTATTTGACCATCTCAAATATACACGGGTGAAGCTTTACAATGACACATTAATAATTGAAATCAGCCCTGTAAAACTTTGGGTTTATCCGTCCAAAAATGTTCAAAACTGAATTATATAAGAGTAGAAGATAGATTTTATATCTTATTAAAATAAAACAAACACAATTTATATTCTTCCTATAGTTTCAGTCGTAAATGGGTGTATTTTAGTCTTTATTTATAGCAAATAAAGTAAGGGGCCGTCCATAAATTACGTCATCGCTTTTTGGCCATTTTTGGACCCCTCCCCCCTAAAATCATCCTACCATCATAGTTTGTCTGACCTCCGTTTTAAGTAAAAATGATGTTTTTTCGTCAAAGGTAATGAAGTTCAAATCTTTATTGACTTATTAAGACTACCAATTAACTTATCAACCCTATTTTGGCGGTAGTTTGTTGAAATAACTATTCAAACAGGATATTTTCATTTACAAACCACTCACTGTAGTACCACATTACAAATACATAGGATCCATAGGATAGGAAGTTGTTGAAAAAAATGACATATTTAAATACACCCCTCATCGGATTCAAATAAACTATAAAACAACGCTAAAATAGTCTTAACATGTTTTCTTAGATAATTTTTTTATAATAGTTGAATTGTGTACGAATTTATCATTGTTTTACTGTAATTTTTTTTTAAACATGATTTTTAAAATGGCGTCATATCAACGCCGACCCCCCCCCCCCCCCTTGCACATCACCCTACCGTCATTTTCAATCTCGACCCCCCGCCCCTATTTTCAGGTGACGTAATTTATGGACGGCCCCTTACATACACACTTATACGGCATTTGCTCTAAACAACTATATTGTATAAATGAAAAAAATTACCATTTTCATAAATTTTTGGGAAATTGGTTTATTTTGGAGGTCTGTATTTCAGCTATTATTTATGCTACATGCCTGATGTTGGACTTAAACTGTCAAAAATTTAACCTTCTTTAACTTAATAGAGTAATATTTTCTGTTGAACCAACCGTTTGCGAGATTGAGTGAAAAAACTTATGAATAGTCCAATTTTAGAAAATTAACTAACAAGTGGTGCGCCTTGAGGCGCACGGTTGTATCAATCAATAAAAAAACGTAAAGAAGGTCACATCTTATGGAAGAAATGGTTAAGAAAGTTTCTGTTGACGTAGTAGCGCACTCCACCATAAGAGCGTTCACAAGACAATAACCTATTAGTCAGATTACATTCTGACTTCTTTCAGATGGTCACCAGCAAAAAGAATCTCTCTCGTCCTCACACTGCACTCACACATCATACATAACCTATGACAGTTTTCCATTACTGGACCAATTCTCACAATTAATGTAGGAAAACTTTTTCCGTCCGCCTATTAGTGTTCATTTTGGGACCAAAGTAAACAAATTTGAAAATTGTAGGATACCATGACGATGTTTAACTTGGTTTATTTTTGTAAACATATGATTCAATAAAATATCTTCATTAGAATAGCTAAGTTAAAGTTTGAAATCCCTCACGACAAAGTCTTAACAATAAAAAGATTTAATGACTTAAAATAACGATTCCTCTTGAAAAGATCTTTCCAGTGATACCAAATAAGCTAGGTAACTACTGTTTAAAATGGTGTTTTAACAACACAATACTAAATAAGAAATTAAATATCTCCCTCCCTCTCGTACAATGTTTAGGCCTATTCCTCTGGTGCTATCTCTATTTGGAGTGCTCAAGTTCAGTTAACAGCGCTCATAGCGAAAAAAAATGTTTGCCAATTTTTAACATGGGATGTGACCTTCTTTACGTTTTTGTATTCATTGGTGGTATCCCGAGGTGGAAAACTTGGATTTTGTGTTATGGGCCCAACACTAACAACATATCCAAAAATCAGAACTACCTGACCTTTTGCACAGCAACTATGTAGGGCCTATTTTCTGACATATTTACTGGACTAAAAATTAATTCAACTTCAAAAAACACAGTTTATTTGCACTTCCCACAAATGTATCACTTACAGCAGGTTTGATAATCTCTAACTATAATCACTTCTGTGCCTATTAACAGATAAATCTGAGTTTACCAGTAGTAAATTATTGATAGTTCATTTATCAACTGATAACCCTCAAGATCGTCATCGGTTTGAAACCCTCGGGTAAATGAACAGTTAATTTCCTCAACACACGCAGGAACAAGAACAGAAATCGTCCCTTCTTTAAGTGACTGACCTAGATAAAATGTAGCTATTGAATCATCAATATAACTTAGTGATACAACATGGTTGTTAACTATTTGAAGAATATATGTGGCTTCTTCAAAATTAGTGCCAAACTCCAAAATTGTGCTGATGGTTTTGTTTTTAAGAGAGAACATTCTTATGTAACCAAATGTCTCGTATTGGTCAATAAATATGAAGCCGTCTTTATATTCCTTCGGATCAACATCATTATTGAGATTAATCTTGAATAGGACTTCTCTTGTTTCATAGTTTATGATTGATAGCGAAAGTGAATTACTTATCGCGACAAATTGTTTATTTAGGCCAACTTTCCCACATCCTGAGTATGCAGGTATCTTATGTATAGGACCTGGTAAGAATTGTTGTTGTTTAAGGCTGTACATGTAGTAGACAAATTCATCTCCGTTATATAATATAACTAGTACATCATCACTTAGTAAAGATGAGTGTACTTTATATATCTCTATATTTCCTTGCTCTGGAATTGGGCAATTCTTCACTAATTTCAGACTTTTTTCAAAGTCAAATATGATAAGGTTTGATTGAGTACATCGAATGCCAAAAAAATTAGTCGTTCCATCATTACAAATTTGTTCTTTGACAATTATTTTGTCATAAATTGTTTGGGTAGCTTCATTCACGTGAATATCACCTTTCAATGTAATACATTTATTTTTTACATCCACAAAATAAACTTTAACTGAAGATTTTTCTTTGAAAATCAGCATATTGTGGCAAACTGTGACAAGATCAACCGAATATTTGTCTTCAATTGGGTTATGTAACTTTGCAACTAAAGTTGGTGGAGCCACACTTATATCCCAAATCTCAATTTTGCTAGTACAACATATCATAAGATGAATATCCGATAAAAGTGATTTTAAACACTCTTCTTCAAACTCAATGTCAAATTTTATCTCTTCTCTTTTGTAACGACCCTGCTTCCAATTTCCCCAAAGATGCTGTTCTCGCATGTAGGCAAGCCTCCATTGACAGACGGGAGCTAACGCAGAATCTTCATCCCTTGGAACATCAAACACCGGTTCGACGACACATGGCGTAGTGCGCAAAGGCTCTTCCAGCGTAGGATCACATCGAGATCTCCACAGCCAGTCCTGGTTGAAGATATCCCGCCACGAGTGAGACACGGCACAACAACTGGCCAGGTCTTGCGGAGTCAGACGGCGGGCGACCATCTCCACCATCTCTGGGGGCAGCGTCTCCATTTTGGAACCTGTGAAATAATTTTAAGTCAATAAATTAACATGTAAAGGCAGATAGTTGTAATATAACCATTTTTAATTTGTAGTAAGCTTCTTTGGTGCTATACAAGACTGAGTGAGACTTAGCTACCATCTTTTCAGAAAGTACTCACAGAGAAAAAAATTTAAAATATTAAGATACGAGTTTGTGTATATGTAACGTAACCCCAAAAATGTTCTCCAAAGTTTGCAAAAAATACCCCCGTCGCAGAATACCTGCACTTAGCGAACTTCCAAGGAAATTAATTTGAGATTTTGTATTTTCCCCATAAACATTATAGGAATGAGTATATAGGTTTGCCGCCATATGGGGGATGTAAGAAAATATCAGTAAAACCCTACCTAGTGAATATACAATGTATATTTGGTATGTCATACCAAATTTTACCAAGTTATGTCAATAAATAAGCAAGATACAGTTTTTTGTAGATTTCCCATAAAATTAACATGGGCAACTTAAATTTGGTTTTTCTCCATAATCTGTTGAGCCAAGTTAAAAATTCAAAACATAGAATTGTTTGTTTTTTTAAGCTCTTTTAAATAAATTTAGTTAAAGTTGGTGAATTTTGAAAATTGTGGTCCAAAAATGCCAAAAACCCATTTTGACCCCATAAAACCCAGTTCCCATAACCCTATCATGCTGATTTGCAAACTAATGAAACCTAGTCTTACACTTTCATACTAAATTTCATCAAAATCGGAGGTCCCCTTCAAAAGTTATCAGTACCATGAACACACTCACATATATACCGGGTGTCTCATGTAAAGTGTCTCAAATCGATTACAGATCAACAATCTTGATCCCATAATCTTGAAATAAAACTATTTCCCACTGAATTTACCCCAAGGAATAATTTAAAAACAATTTTAAGGTTGTACAAATACAGGATGTCCTAAAAACAGAGGGTCACAGGTATCTTGGAATTTTCAACTACAAACATATGTCATATTATACATCGTTTGAAAGGTTTATTCAATAGAAACATTTTGTTGAAAACAAAATTTAGTTTCTTTATTTGTTTCAAAATGGAGTCCAATTTTGCAGTCAAAATCAAAATTTATGGAATGCCCTCTAATTCTTTTATTTTTTGTCATAAATGGCTCCAGATACAAAATACTTGTTTGAAATAAACTAAGCTTTACAATGGATATGTCACAACACCACATTTATTATTTTTTTAAATGTTTACATAAACAAAACTCAAAATTTTTGAAGCAAACATGTGTCATATTGTACATCATCTTAAAGCTCTCGTTGAACTGAGCAACTTTGTAATTTACACAAATGCCGTATCTCCTTTGGTTTTGTAGCAATAACGTAAAAATGTCTCCTTTCCATATTACTTCCACGTTAATTTAATGGTACGGCAACAATGAAAGAAGGACTTTCATTTTATCATGTTCTGATCAATTAACATGCAAATCATATGGGAAAATACATATTTACGATATTACTAAAAAACCAAAAGAGATACGACATTTATGTACATTACAAAGTTGCTCAGTTCAACGAGAGCTTTATGACGATGTACAAAATAACATGTGCTTGTATTTAAAATTTTTGAATTTTGTTTATCTAAACATTTTGAAAAATATTAAATTTTGGAAATTTTTGTTTCTAATAAATGTGGTCTTGTGACATATTATCAATGAATACAAAAACGTTAAGAAGGTCACATCCCATGTTAAAAATTGGCCAACATTTTATTCCGCTAGGAGCGCTGTAAACTGAACTTGAGCACTCCAAATAGAGATAGCGCCACAGGAATCGGCTTAAACATAGTACGAGAGAGAGAGGGAAATATAAAATTTCTTATTAGTATTGTGTCGTTAAAACACTATTTTAAACATTAGTTACCTAGCTTATTTGGTATCATTGGAAAGCTTTTTTCAAGAAGAATCGTTATTTTAAGTCATCAAATCCTTTTATTGTTAAGACTTTGTCGTATGGGCTTTCAACTTTAATGTTATTCTAATGAAAATATTTTATTGAATCATATGTTTACAAAAATAAACTAAGTTTTAAACGTCGTGATGGTATCTTGCTATTTTCAAATTGGTTTACTTAGGTTCCAAAATGAGCACTAATGTAGGCGGACGGAAATAGTGTTCCTACATTAATGGTGAGAATTGGTCCAGTAAAGGTTAAACTGTTATAGGTTATGTATATGTGAGTGCAGCGTGAGGACGAGATTCTGTGCTGGTAACCATCTGCAACAAAGTCAGAATGTAATCTGACTAATAGGTCATTGTCTCGTGCGCGCTCTCATGGTGGAGTGCGCTACTAAGGCAACAGAAACTTTCTTAACCATTTCTTCCATAAGATGTGACCTTCTTTACGTTTTTGTATTCATTGATATTATTGTAAAGCTTAGCTTATTTCAAACAAGTATTTTGAAACAGAAGTCATTTATGACAAATATAAAAAAATTACTGGGTATTCCATAAGTTTTGATTTTGACTCCAAAACTGGACGCCATTTTGAAACGAATAAAGATAACTAAATTCTGTTTTCACCAAAATGTTTGTATTGAATAAACCTTTCTAATGATGTATAATATGAAATATATTTGTATTTGAAAATTCCAAGATTCGAACCTATGACCCTCTGATTTTAGGACACCCTGTATTTGTACAACCTTAAAACTATTTTTAAAATATTGCTTGGGGTCCATTTAGTGGGAAATGGGTTTATTTCAAGATTGAAGGACAAACTGTTGATCTGTTATTAGTCCGGGGCATTTAGCCAAAATATGGCCTTGACCTAGACAAAATTGGCCGGGTAACGAGACCTAGTGGAATGAGTTTGGTATGTGTCCCTGATCATTTGGTAAAAATTCCCAACTTTTCCCACGACAGGAACATCCGCCATTTTGGAAAATGGCGGAAAAAGTTGATTACAGTGTAAGTGTTTACTAAAATGGGATTTTCATAAAGCCCACACCACTTAGATTCACCCAAAAACGTTTATATTGTTCACAATTAAATACCGTACAAGGAAATACCATATTTATTGGTATTAATAATATTTTAAAGTTCAATATGTGCACTTTAATTTAATATTTCGTCAAAAATTTGGGAAGTTATTTTGGTTTTTTGGAATTTACGGCGTTAATATCACAGTTATGATATTTTTAGTCCTTACAAGAATTGTAGCCCTTGAAATTGTGCATCGATTGCATATATAATATCCTTTGTTGAAATAATAATAACGCTGATATGGTGCCTTAAAGTCTGAAATATTCACGGCTTTCAAAGAGGTAAAAATGGGTTTTTTGCATTTTTGGACCTCCATTTTCAAAATTCAACAATTTTAACTGAAACCATTTGAAAGAGCTTAAAAAAACAAACAATTTAGTATTTTGAAATTTTAACTTGGCTTGAACGGGTTACGAAGAAAAGCCAAAAATAGGTTTCCCATGTTAATCTTATGGGAAATCAACTAAACCCTGTATCTCGCTTATTTATTGGCATAACTTGATAAAATTTGTTATGTACATTCATTAGGTAGGGTTTAACTGATATTTGCTTACAACACCCATATTTCGGCAAACCTACATACTCACCCCCATGGGGTTTATGGGAATAATTAAAAGTGCCGAATATTGATAAAATTAGATATTTACCTTATCTAACCATTATACTTCCTAACAACTAACATTTGATAACAACATCCCATGGCAACAAACCTACATACGCATTTCTATGGTGTTTATGGGAGAAATACAAAATCTCAAATTACTTTGTAAATTCGCTAAGAACGCAGGTTTGCTGCGACGGGGGTATTTGATAATATGACGAGAAAACTATAAACAAATTAATTTAATCAAATAAACCAATTTAATTTTGATATTTAAACCGAGATATAAACAACATAAAATTCGATATGCCATTTATTCCGCTTGTATAGTCCACAATAGAAGGGTATAAAAATTTAAAAATAATAATGAGGTACCAATATTTTTTATTTTTAGATTCGTGAGGCCGTTCGCTAGCAAGGACATCATCTGTGTAACATTATCAGACGACTCACAAAATAAAAAAAATGGGTAGTATTATAATATATACAATATATATAGTGTGCTTAACTTTTAATAATCATTTGTTAGTTTCCTAATTTTGGTGTGGTCTGCCATCTTAGAAAATGGCGGAAAAATTAATTATCTATAGTGTAAGTGTTTACTAAAATGATATTTTCGTAAAGCTCATACCACTTAAAGCTTAAAACCATTGGTCGATTTCATTAAACTACCTGAAACGATTTCTTTTAATTTTAACTACCTGTAATTTCAAACTATTATTATGTTATAATTTCATTAGGCCCCATTACTTACCGTATATGATATTTTAATAAGTAAAGTAATAATAAATAAAAAAGTTTAAATAAAGAAAATTAAGTACCAATCGAATTATAAATAGATAGTCAGGCATTTCAGATTATAAAACTAATATTGATGTTAGTTTTTTAATATAGATCAATATCTTATATCTTAATAGATCACCTGAACCTTCCAGTAGAAATGGAACAACTAAGCTTAAAGGGAAACAAAGACATGGTTATTCTTAAAACATTTGCCATTATTTTATAAAATGTTGAAAAAAATTAGTAAAATTAGTTTAACAAAATTAAATATCGTTTTTTACAGATGGCATATCCTTATACAGTAGACTCCCTCTTAACCGGCCACCTTTTAACCGGTCTCCGCTTTAACCGGCCTACCCTGACACAAAATAACATCTTTTTAACCGGCCAATTTTTATCTCAACATCGCATTAACCGGCCGCGTTTCGCCGGAAACGTAGTTTTCTTCTCTAATGTATCATTCAATTCAACTTTATTTCATATTGACGTTCTCAAACCAATTAAACTGTAACGTCCTGGACGGAAGTGACTGCCACCGGAAGTCAATGCGTTTGGACCTACTATCCAGTAGACCACAATAAAGAAACGAATTATTATTAGTGTAGGTTTGTTGTGGATTTCATGGGTGGTGGATGTTAGCTATAAATCATATACAGTAATGTATTTAAATTTGGTTTTCAAGTAATAATTATATTTAGGCCATATAAAATTGTGGGTTGGCGTTCTTAAATGAACATCGGTTTAGCCGGCCAATTCATTATCCGGCCGCGGCCTGGTCCCGAGTTGGCCGGTTAAGAGGGAGTCTACTGTATACACCTGCATCTAATGACTCAATGATCAAAATATCAAATACTCTTTCAACTGAATAGTATGCAATCTGTAAAAACGATATTTAATTTTCTTAAACTAATTTTACTAAGTTTTTTTTCAACATTTTATCAAATAATGGCAAATGTTTTAAAAATAACCATGTCTTTGTTTCCCTTTTAAGCTTAGTTATTCCATTTTTACTAAAAGGTTCAGGTGATCTATTAAGATATAAGATATTGATCTATATTAAAAAAACTAACATCAATAATAGTTTTATAATCTGAAATGCCTGAGTATCTATTTATAATTTGATTGGTACTTAATTTTCTTTATTTAAACTTTCTTGTAATGAGTTCTTGATACACAATACACAAAGTATTAATTAATTAAACTACATATTTACATCAAAATATTCTTTTGACTGAATATCATGCAATCTATAAAAATAACTTTTATTTTCCCCATAAACACCATAGGAATGGTGGTCAATAAATTAGCTAGAGACTCAGGTTTGCAATATTTAAAAACGGACTTTAAAGAAAAAAATTGACAATACAAATTCAAATTGATGAAGGCCAAAAAAGATTATTATGATAATAAAATTAAAAACTCTGAAAATATAAGTAAAGCTTCTTGGGGAATCATCAATAAAGAAACACAAAAAAAATCAAAACATTTAGAAAATGATTACATATTAAGTTCAGACAATTGTGAAATTACTAATCCTAGGGATGTAGCAAATAGTTTGTCTCCACAGCAAAATGTCTTCAAGCTCCAAAAGCGAGCAATTCGGCTAATGTGTAAACTTAAACCCAGAGATCACTGTTCTGATTCTTTCAAAAGTTTAGGCATAATGACTATTCCAAGCCTATACATCTATGAGACTGTATTGTATGCCAAGATTCATGACAAAATGTTTGTCCCTCCAACTCATTATTATAACACTAGAAATAGAAATGTTAGAACTGCTGTAATGCACAACTTAAAACTTTTTGAATCCAAACCGGGTTATGCTGGTGCAAAGTTTTTCCAAAAACTGCCAGTTGAACTCAAATCAGTTGAGAATAAAAACATCTTTAGGCGTAGGCTCAAATCTTTCCTCGTTGAAAGATGTCTTTGTAAGATCGAGGACCTTTGATTTGGAGTTTTGATTCAACAAATTCAACAAATTCGTAAATTTACATTCTCTTTTCCTATCCTGAAACTTGACTGGTCTCACGCCACTACGTGGTCAATCGGGACGACTCTTCAGAAGTAAGAAGTAAGTAAGTAAGTAAGCTTGACATTATTTAATGTATTATATGTACATGAACAAATAAAGAAGATTTTAATTTGAAAAAAAAACATCGTACATTTTGGAAACAAACATTTGCAATATCTTAATTTAATTGTGGAGACATATGCTAATGGTAACTTTCAGCTCTTCAGTATTGTCTCGCGAACAGGCGCACAAATGACCAAAAGGAAGTTCATTGTCCGTCAAGCACTGACTCAAAGACAGTTATAAAAATAGACCCCCTGTACCCCTTACCTGTCATCTCTCTCTTTTCCTTATTCCAAAAATGAGTCATTGGGTCATAGGACTTTTAGCTGTGTTGACAATCAGTGTTTTGGAGTAGGCCAGGATCGCGGAGTTCAATTTTGTTAGCTTTATGAACTGTTGGCAACAGTTATGTAACAAGAATAATTCAATTATTCTTGTCTCATAAGTTCAACATTGAAACTTTAAAAGCCTGTAGGGCTTAGTGCCGTGGGCCGATGTAAATTAAAACGTGATTCTGCTCATCTACACCACAATACCTTGGTAACGGAATGCACGGATTTCTCCTACAATGCACACAAGCTGATAAAAAAGGAGGAAATAAAACATGCTTGCCAATTAATATATAAATTTTTTGAGTGTTGACTGTACGAATTTTAAAACTACCCTGTGTTTAATTTTTGTTTATGTACTGTGCTGTATACAACAGCTGACAACACATCAACATTAATAACGTTTAATAAACAAAGTCCTTAATAGTTTATGCTTTGTTTTTAGCGAATTTCCCTATAGGGAATACGCTATTACGGTAGTAGTCACGGTAAGACCTAAGCCCAAGACCATGATACTTTTTTGTTTTTAGGTCCCTAGAGGCCAAAAACACCGTTCGTTCAAATTGATATATACATACATATATTTTGTAAAATTCTGTTTACTTATCAGGGCTACTATTATAATAATGAATATAAAATAAAACCAGAGCACCCTATTTTTCATTTTTTTATTAACAATTATTTAAGTAAATAATTGTTAATAAAAAAATGAAAAATAGGGTGCTCTGGTTTTATTTTATATTTATTACATATATATATATATGTGTGTGTGTGTGTGTGTGTGTGTCCGTGAACACGATAACTTTTGAACGGAACCTCCGATTTTGATGAAATTTGGTACAGGGGTGTAAGCCAGAATCTACTAGGTTGAGTTCGCGAACCAGAATGATGGGACCATGGGATGAACGGGGTTTTATGGGGTTTCTAAAGGGTTAAAAATGGGTTTTTAGCTTTTTTTACTTTTACAGTACACTCTCGTTCATCGGACTCAGCGACATCGGAACTCCGCTTCATCGGAACTGAAAATCTGGATATCATTAATTTTTTTTTTCTTACGAAATAAATAATTTTTCCGTTTTAGCGCCTTCAATTTCCATTCGTTCTATCCGCAAAACAGTGAAGTATCACATTTTGCATCAAACGTCATCAGGCGTTTTCCATAATCTGTACCCATCGATGTAATTTACGAGGCCGTGGAGTATTCCTGTGGACCGCTTCCCAAACTGTCATTCAGTCTGTCTCGCGTCGCGACTGCACCTGTGTTACGTGGAAGTCAGTTGACTGCTAGAATATGGGTAGAATATGAATATGGAATATGAGAATAAAGATTTTGGATCTTTATTTGCTGCGTTGTTTTTTATTCCTATAGGTTCATTGTAACCATGTTCAAAGTTTGAGTGTCTTATTTTCATAATATCTTAAATCCTTTTGTGTTATCTTTAAAAACAAAAGTGAATACAAACACGATTGGTCACCGTACGGGCGGAAATGATGACTCACGACGAACTCCGCTTCATCGGAATTTTTCGACATCCGAACCGGCCGTCCGCCACATTAGTTCCGATGAACGAGAGTGTACTGTATTTATAAAATTCAACAATTTTAACTTAAACCATATAAAAGAGCTTAAAAAAACAATCAAGTATTTGGAATATTTTACGTAGCTTAAATGGTTATAGAGAAAATCCAAAAACTATGTTTTCCATGTTATTCTTATGGGAAATCAACAAAACCCTCTATCTTGCTTATTTATTGACATATCTTCAAAAAATTTGGTATATACATTTATTAGGAAGCGTTTGACTTATATTTGCTTAGAAAACCCATGTGGCGGCAAACCTACGTACTCTCCCCTATGGGGTTTATGGGGAAAATAAAAAGAACATCATAACCTTATAAAATGTGGTATGTACAATCACTAGGTAGTGTTTAACTTATATTTACCAACTAAACCCACATGGCGGCAAACCTACATACTCTCATCCCCATGGGTTTTATGGGGAAATAGAAAATATACCATTTCTTAGTTATAAAAAATATATATGTGTAATGTAGTTCCTTACATTGATTTGGAGCAAGTGAATTTCATTTTGTGAGGTCGGTAGTCTGTTAAATATTATTTGGGTTGAATTTGAAACAAACCGTTATCTCGCATTCATGTACGGGGTGGCACTGAGTTTATTAAATGCTCATGATAATGTAAGTATTAGGTGCAGATTATTTAATTATTCATCAAATGTGAAGCCAGTTGAATTGTGTAATATCAATAATCTTTAATATAGCGAACTTTGGAAATGTAAAATAATCAATTGCTAAATAACACTTAATTATTTACCTTTGGTAACATTTTGTTTGAATACCGTTTCATCAATTACTCTTGAAGTAAATATTGTTTGTAAATTCTTAATTAATTGGACCTATACTTAATTTATCTTTCAACTGTTATTATTTAAGTATGATTGTTTTCAGACGAGTTCCTGTAAATATTGGAATCAGCGCTGTGCCACAACCCCTGTGAGATTTGTTGGAATATAAATTTACAACTGCCTCAAGATAAGGCAAATTGACATTTTCATATGACAATATTTATCATATGTTAATACTGAAAGTGAGTGTTTATTAAGTTAAGATAAAAATTGGCTTCATTGTTTGTTTTTTTGTAATTTAATTTTGTATTAAATAGAAAATAAATACACTGCACTTTGCTGTATATTTCTTTAGTGCCACAACCCCTGTGAGATTCAAGTAAGATCGTACTAATAGTAATTTAGAATAGTTGAATAGTTGATATAACTATTGAAAGATCTCTACAACTAATATTGGTAGTAATAAATTAACTGATTGCCAAAACCTGCCAAGCTTCATTTATTGCTGAAAACCACATCAACCATACCTGCTTAATTCTGAAACTGCTGTAATAAAATTAGATTCTATTCGTACATCTAATTGGAGACTAATGGGTATACACCATAATTCCATTGGAAATTCGCTGAGTAAACAGGTCTGCTGCGACGGGGGTATTGTTTTGAATTAGAGTCAATCAACATGGTATTTTACTACGGTACATTATTATCTAATATGAACCCACTAACTTTTGAAGTGACAAAAAATGGCCATTTATCACAAAAAATACCATGTTTTCTTGATTTTTCCATTTCAAAAGTTTTCTAAAAAATCAACATTTTCACATGTTCGGATCAAGCGGATTTTCGGATTAGCGGGACTCTACTGTACATGTAATTTATCTTGACCGATTTCATAAACACCCAACATGACCAAAATAGGGTATTTAGAAATGTTGGGTGTTTACCCTGAGTTTTAAAAATACCCGGGTATTTTACGTCACTAGCAGTAATCCATTTAACACGTTGGCTATCGACGGTCGGAAATTCGGGTCGCCGGGAGTTCCCAGCAGACCGATCCTATTAGTCGATACTCTCACCACAGACCGAGTCATTGCGACAAATACCAACCCAGAGACCAAAAATTTTGTTTTGCTATTTTTTTATAATTTGATGTGTAATATATATATTTGCTCATAAAAGTTGGAACAAAAATTTATTTCAGTACTATTTTAGCAATTTTATTGCGTTACATATGTGTGACGTTGGTCTATAGTAATTAATATTTTGTATTATGTTTGTTTGCTATAGACCGACTGTCTCACATATGTGTCATGAGTTGGATGACTGGGAAATAAATGAAAAACTGTTTTACTACACTAAAAAAATACTAAAATATTCAGGACAATGTGTCACGCAATAAAAAAACGCCATCTGGAATGTTTAGTAAACAAACACTAATGGCAACATGTGAGCAGATAAGATGGTCAACTTTGAAAATCTGTAAAAAATAAAATTGAGGTCGTAACCAGAGACCAAGCGACACACATTTGTGTCACACATTCCAATAGACCGATAAACAGGTTTTAGATTGATCCAGTGGACCAAATGGGCTTGGCGAGTCATTTAACTGAATCGTTACTGCGTCCCATATGTGTGTCGTCGGTACACTGGATTTGACCTGAGCGTCCCATATACGTGTCGTCGGTACACTGGAAACACCTTGAGCGACACATATATGTGACGCTGGTCTTTTAAGGTTTTCTTTTAATATTACGTCATATATGTGTGACGTTTGGTAGCCAACGTGTTAAAAAACATTAAGATAACAACAATACTCCCGTTGCAGCATATCTGCGAACTCAGCGGATTTCCAACAAAATTTTTACATATTATCTATTTTCCCATAAAAACTATGGGGTAGAGTGTAGGTTTGCCGTCATATGGGTTTTGTAAGCAATTATAAGTTAAACCCTACCTAGTAAATGAACATACCAAATTTTATTAAGCTATGGTATTCTCATTTTCCCCATAAACCCCATATGGGTAAGTACACTACGTAGGTTTGCCGCCATTTGGGCTTGTAAGAAAATATAAGTTAAACCCTTCCTAATTAATGTACAAGATACCAAATTTTATCAAGATAAATAAATAATGTCTTTATTTTACAGCGCTCTTCAAAGTTACAAATCTGTTTTACAAGATACAACTGACATCAACTTACTGTATTTTACACAATGTCACAACTCTTAAGATATTTCTACAAAGGTAAAAGGTTTTATTTACATCCCATAAGAATAACATGGGAAACATATTTTTGGATTTTCCCCGTAACCATTAAACTGTCAATAATTCAAAATAGGTACTAAATTGTTTATTTTGTAAGCTCTTTTAAATGGTTTATGTTAAAATTGTTGGATTTAAAAAAATAAGGTAAAAAAATGCTAAAACCCATTTTTTACGATTATGACACCTCATAAAACTCCTTCCAAATGGTCCGATCATTCTGGTAGATGAACTCATTCAAGTATATGCTAGCTTATACCCCTGTACCAATATTCATCAAAATGGTGTTATTAGCTTCTGGGGACCTCAAAACAAAAACGTATCTTGGTCCCTGGCTTACGTCTAACCATACTACTACCGTAACAGCGTGTTACTTATAGAAAATTCGCTAAAATGTTAATTTATTATATTTCTCAACTCAAAAATGGGAGTAGGTACCTTAGTATTGGAATCTGTAACGAACCGAATTGAATCGTAATAAACTGATAAAGGTAATTCATCTTTTATCTTACCAGTACCGTACGTACTTTCATGTATGAAGTGTCAAATGGGCTAAATAATGGTAAAAGAGTAAGTGGGCTGTTCTTAGATATTGCAAAAGCTTTCGATACAGTAGATCATGATATATTATTATTCAAACTGAAAAACTGTGGTAAAAGAGGGGTTGTGCTTGAATGGTTCAAGGATTATCTGACTGGAAGGAAACAGTGTGTTAAGATAGGAAATGTAAAAAGTCAGTTAGGGGTTATCAAATATGGGGGTACCTCAGGGATCGGTTTTAGGACCAATTCTTTTTTTGATTTATATAAATGACTTATGTAGTGGTAACTTTCAGGGCAAAGTGATATCCTTTGCTGATGATACAGCTTTAATATACTCAGGAAATTCGGTTTGGAAACTTGAAGAAAGTATGAATTTAGACTTGGAAGCCTTAAGATGGTGGTTCGCGGAAAACAATATGACTCTCAGTGCCAGTAAAACTAAATTCATTAATTTCACGTTAAGGGGGGGAGTTTTTCTTTTCACAAAATATTAAATATAAGTGTATGAACTGTTTGCTGAGTGGTCGCTTTTGCTTAAGAAACTGTAGTGTGGTAGATCAGGAAGACACTATTAAATATTTAGGCGTGACCTTAGACAAAAACTTGAATTGGAAAACCCAAATTTCTCAAATAAAACGGAAATCCTTGCACTTATTGCGGTTCTTTTATTATTTGCGGTCTTGTTGTGATAGTAATCTTTTGAGAACATTGTATTTTTCTTTGGTTCATAGTAGGCTGGACTATGGAATAGTATGTTGGGCAAGTACATATTTGACAAGCATTAAACCAATAATTACCATGCAGAAACAATTCATTCGGATTATCTTGGGAAAAAATCGCAATGAACCATCATGGCCACTGTTCAATGAGCTGAAAATTCTTCCCCTAAGACACATGTATGTGTATAAAGTGTTAAAACTATTTTATCTAAGATCTAAAAACTGTAAAAAGGAAAATAAATATAGGGAAAAATTAAGAAACAGGGACAACTTTAACATTCCGAGACCAACGTGCACATTTTTTATGATGACAGAAGGCTTTTTGGGTCCAAAAATCTTTAATAGTCTACCCACTCATATAAAAACGGTATACGCTCTCCATATCTTCTTGAAAAAGGTACGAGAGTGGCTTTTTAGTCTTGAAGATATAAATAATAGCATATTCAACATACTAGTTTAGGGGTTTTAATTATAAGTTTTTTTTCTTTTTTTTCATGTACCAATTCTAATATATATTTTATGTATATTTTGTTGTTTGTTGTATATTTGCAATTGCACTGTCAAAACATAGCATACTGTAAACTGCTGTTGTTTTTCCTCATAAAAGTACCGTAATATTAAAGATTGATTCTTTTAGATTATTTTAATACCTTGTGAAGTATAAGAACTTAAGTTTTCAGTGATTTTACCATTTATTAACTGCAATTATTTTCCTTTTTTGCTACTGATATTTTTATATGCAACACTGCTGGGACAGCAAAACTCTTTTTTACTAATGTATTTTTATACTTGTATTCTGTATTAGTTTTTTATTGTTATATTACAAAGCTCAGGAGTTCTTTTCTTTTCTTTCTTTTTCTCATTTCTTGATCTTTTATACAATAATAAATTGTTCAATAAGTTTGGCACCACCTCAAAAAAAAAAAAAAATTCAAAAAATGTTTACCTCCAATCAGGCTTTTGCCTTGGAGGCATTTTCTCAAAAAGCATTAAACAAACACAATCTTTTAAATATACATACTAATATAGTGATTATGTCAGCCAGGGTTTATATATGAATGAATGTGTATTTATATGTATGTATGTGTGTATGCATATATGTGAATGTGTATATGTGTATATATGTATATATAGGAATATAATGTATGTAAAAGGTATATTAACAAGTGTTTGATCTGTAAACTATGTATTGTTATTATGAGAAAATAAAGATTTATTATTATTATTATTATTATTATTTTACTTAATTTTCAATGCACCACAGACCCCTATTTGTGAACAATTTGACTCTTTGGTCGAGCCTGAGCAAGACACGTGCAGGTCTCCACCCCTTGAAGGAGAGATTGGGGGAGAAGAATTACAGCCAACTGTGCTGTAAACGAGCTAAGTACATTCTGTCTCCAAAGCCCAGACAACAGTTAATGGACAAAAGTTGGAAATCGACCTACAGTAAGCCACAGACCAGGGGGTGCCTTCAGGGGGGAACAATGACGTCAATGGCATCAAAAAATATTTTGGGGGGTTATTTTTATGACTCATAAAAACATTAAAATATATTTTGTTTGCATGAAAAATGCAAATTCAGTTTCTTTGGTAATTGTTCAGTTTACGATAACTAATTTTATTAATAAATCATCAACAAACATTTCATGCCTGTATAATTTATATTATGACTAGTGTCTTCATTATTATTATATTTTCGTTTTCATTATGTCAATGTGGGATCTAGTAGTGTGGAATTGGGTGCCACCGACGCATGACTATCGACGTGATGTAGACCTGGCCCTAGACTACCTTTTGTTTCCCCTCCCCACAACTATAGTTAGTTTTATAATTCCTCGAATGGGGGGGGGGGGGGTCTTGGTAAGTCAATAGTGCAAAAATATTAAAATGACTGTATAAAATAAAACTTTCAATAAAAGATTTGACCAAATTTTTCCAACTTTTTCCCCTTCAACATTGATATTTTTGACAGAAGTATTTAGGGGAAAATATCCCCCTCCCACCAATTGATACGCAACAACTGTAATAAAATTGTGGTTAAGGGGGCATTTTCACTCTCCACAATACTGTCATTTTTAGGGGTGAAATGTAAAAAATGGTATGGTGACATGGCAAAAATATCTGTCAGTTATATCATTCATTTACTGTAGTAATTTCTCTCAAATACTGCTTTAATGTTTTAGAAATTACTTCTAAACGGGTAGTGGGGACCCAACCGCCTCTATCGTGCATAATAAGCGAGATAGTGATACCCGAAAGATATACTCTGGAAACCGATTGGACCTTTTTCTGGGGACACTAGGGGTCACCAAAACCAATGTTGCCACGATGAACTCTCTTGCAAAAGTGGTTTTATCTTGTGTTAAAGATATGGAAATTTAATATTTTTTAAATGTACTTATTGCATAATAATAGTCATAGCTCCATTGTTTTTCGGTCTATTTTGATAAATTAAAGATAAAAATGTTCACAAAAAGTAGGAAAACAAGATTATAATGCATTTTAAGCGATTTTATTGGACCGGAAAGAAGTTTAAAAGCCTCTAAAACAAAAAATATTGTTCAAAAATATACTTTTGTTTGTTTTCAATTATGTTTACATCATACCAATGGCTTCGATGTGACTAAATATGATACGAATAGATAGATTAGGTAGTCTACAACAATTTATGTCTCTTATAGTTTTTTTCCTATGAAGTGCCGTTTTCAAGTAAAATGTAATTTTACAAAGTTTGTCAGGTCGAGGGCCGCGCGCTGTTGGCGGGTCTCGTCGACGTAGACCGCCGCACAGAGCAAAGTTATCAATTCATCTATTTTCATTTTAAGACTTAATAACGTATACCAAGTTAATATTAATTCTTAAATTCTTTCATTGTACCCGCTTGAACATAAATTGAAAATACCCTGTTGCAGCAGACCTGCGTACTCAAAGTGTTTTAAATTGTTTCTATAATAAATTGTGATCGCCAAATTGAGTGTTTGGGGTTGCAGGATTGTTAATTTTTCTGCAGAGTAACAAATTTAACTGAAATTATACATAAAATGGTTTGTCTATATTTGAAAAAGTTCTGTATTACTTTCAGACTATAAAAATTACTATTTTGTGACATATCGTTGCTAAGCGTTGATAACTATTGATAACACTAAACAAAGTTTATCCATGTTACAACCTTCATACAGCCTTTAATAAAAAATTCTTTAATTTAGTCAGACATAAATAGTTGTAGTTTTAAAAAGAAGGATCATGCAATTAATATTAAATCCCTGCAAACCAGTCTATTTTTCGATTTATTTCGATAACACAGTTCTTCATATCAATAAAATGTTGTATAATTATACTACATACAAATGTGATATTCTTGCCATAATGTACCATCATTATTCTTAATTCTACAGGGTGTTTCCGAACGACCTGGAGATATTTTGTATTTGTGTTCCTTAGGTCAAGACAATAAAAAAATGTCATATAAACATATGTCCTAAAATGCTTCGTTAGGCCGCTAGCCGCCATTTTGTTTTTTACACATAATAATGTTTATTTACCTGACGGTTTGTTGTATTAAATTCATATTTGGCATGAATCTTTATGACATTTCATCTTTATGTGTATTTTCAAAATACACATTTCGAAATTTGAAATTTTTAAACTCAAATATCTTAAAATCGGTAAATGTGATCAAACTACTATAAAATAGCAAAAAAAGTTTAAAAATTAAATTATTTAACCAGTGGTACCAAGTTTATAAGGATATGACAACAAATAACGGAGTTATTGAAATTTTTCTTCTAAAGTAACCTAAATTTGCATGCATTTAAATGGAAAATCAAAGATTTTATGCATAAAAATGGCAATAACTCCATTATCTGTTGTTCAATCCTTATAATCTTGGTATCATTAGTTAGATAATTTTATTTTTTAA
Organism: Neoaliturus tenellus; assembly: GCA_030545055.2. NCBI lineage: Eukaryota > Metazoa > Arthropoda > Insecta > Hemiptera > Cicadellidae > Neoaliturus > Neoaliturus tenellus. The sequence goes on along the minus strand of CM061534.1, from coordinate 13,495,113 downwards.
CTTTTATGTCTCTTGTAAAATTTTTATAAAATTTACCAGTTTTGAGATATTTGAGTTTAAACATTTAAAATGGCCGCCATTTTGAAAATACACATCGGACAAAAATAATTTTTTTCCTGAAAATGGACATTGGTGTCATAAAGTTTCATGCCAAATATGAACTCAATACAACAAACCGTCAATGAAATAAAAATTATTAGGTTTAAAAAACAAAATGGCGGCTAGAGGCTTAACATAACATTTTAGGACATATGTTTATATGATTTTTTACAGTCTTGAGCTAAGGAACATATACTGTATACAAAATATTTCCAGGTTGTTTGGAAACACCCTGTATAAGGATTTTGTCTGTTACATCCCTTTTTCTCCCGACCTACTCAACCGATTTTTAAGATTGATGTACCATTTTTTAATCTAGCGCGGGTCATTTCGGGCTTCGCCCGATTAAGGTTCATTAGTTTCGGGCTTCGCCCCCCAAGCCTTTGATTTAGTTCTTAAAGGGCGCTTTAAAATGTTGACCAAATTTCATAAAATATTTTAAAATGTGAATTGTGACTTAACAACAGATTAGGCCTACCTACAGATAAATTTTGAATACATATTATAAACAAAAATAGATTGTTTTCACTGCATAATCAACATAAATATAATTACGCATAATCGAAAAGGCATAATTCCTTTGAATTGTACTGTAGCTAAGTTTATCACAAACGGAAAGGAATACATTACAAAATGCGAATTTTGTGAACGGGCCCACTAGTTTTTTAATGGTGTTAACCAAGTATACTTTTTATCATACTTTCACACATAATAAACTAACTTTCACTATATTCATCTAAGATGGTGTGTATTAATATTGATTGATTAAGCAAGGAAATTGTGTATTGACTATTTTGAACTTTCAATGCATTGGATTAACAACTCTGTTTCGTTATCGTCAGTAATTTATATTATGCCTACATAATTTTTAAAACTTTATTGAGTATCAAACAGTTTAGGTTTATCGGAGTTGTGGATAATACAATTTTTTGTGCATGAATGTTTCTCCAAATATTTTACAAGATTGATTTTATTTTCACATGTCAATTCCCTTTATTCATTGATTCCAAACGAATATTAATTATGAATTACAAGTATCACATAAGAAAAAAATAGGTCTGTAAGTAAAAAGCTTCATTAGCCTAATCTTTCCTTAAAAGAAGGTTTCTCACAACTTTGTCGTTTATATCATTACGTTAAGCTATTGTTATATGAAACATTATTCTCAACAACTAAAGTAAAATTTTGAAAATTTTGAAAAATCTATATAGGTGTAATATAAAAAATCGTGTTAGTTACACTATTAATAACTCAAGAACTGCTGAACTGATTTCCCTGGAAATTTAAGGGAGGAGGTAACTAGAGAAAAAAAAAAAAGAAAGAACAGGACACTTTTCCCCAGATTCTTAGATGGGGCTCCGCCCCACACGACTTCAAAGTTAAGTTGCCATGTTATTCTTACAGAAGCAAAAATTTTGCTATTTGAACATATGATTAAATTTATTTTTAATTTTATAAATATCTGTTCTTGTTTAAAGTATTGAGGGAAGATTGAAAATAAAAGACTAGAAGATATTATAATAGACTTGCGGCGAGTGAGCGTAGCGAACGAGCTCACCTGATGGGCTAAAAGATTCTCAGGTTGGCATTCAAATTCAAGCGATAAATTTTTCGATTTTTATTTGTCAAGTTATTAATTTACAATACTACGATTATTCAGATATATATTGCAAAATAGGTGAAACAAATAATGTTTTTTTTCTACCGTAAGAGATAAAAATTTGATTAATTAAAATAAAAAATATGTTTAGTAAAGGGAAATTTTGATTTTATTTTAAAATTTACCTTTATTGGGCGTTTATTTTACATTTGTAAATTTGTTCTTTTGTTTTTTAATCTGATGTAATGATTTAACTGAAACTAGACAATGAACCAAGAATCTGTTTGTTTAATTCATAAAATGATTAATCTATATAAAATATTATAATCAAGAAAAACGTAAAAGTAAATTTCCTAATTCTGACTTACGTCCGAAAGTGCTTTATCGTTCCTTAGTTAAGTGTTTTATCATTTGCTTAAACGTACCTTTACCTATAATAATATTTTTATAAAAAATTAATAGTAAATTTGTCATAGTCAAAAATACATACCAACAACCAAATTTTGTTTTAGGAACAATATATTTTAAACATATATAAGGAAAATAATAAGGTACTTTAATCATTCGCTACATTAATCTGGAAATATATTTTATTTGCAATTTCTTTTCATGTTTATACTATGTAATACTGTATACTGGTTTACAGGGATAGTGCATTCATGATTATATTTCAATATAAACTGTATAGAAAAACAAAAAGAATAAAATATGACAGTAGTAGCAAAAAACATCACGTTTATTTTACAGTATTTCAATGATATTTTAACCAATATTGTTAAAATATTAATATTGTTAATATTGATATTAATTGTTGATAAATAATAATCAGTTTTAGTAATATATTAAGGTTAACCAAACAATAAAGTCAAGACAATAGTAATTTTACGTCTAAAGGCCTTTTTTTGTTTAAGAAACTATTCATCAAAATCCTTTGCTAAAAGGTGAAAAATAGTGATTTTAAATCAATACTAATTTTATAATAGTGCCATGAACCTAATTTAAAAGTTTAAGTATCCTTGCCTGCTGATATGGGAGGATTATCATTAAATTTTGTATACGGATATAAAATTTTATGCAGAGTTGGCAAGAGTAATCAATGAAATATGTCACTAAATAGACAATCTCTTTTCTCCTTTTTTGTATTGAAATAATATTAGTTCAATTAGTTTATAATATATCTACAAACAACTAACCATTCATATTACAGATATAATGGATTATGGTGTTTGCATCGATAGTAAAAAAATAGTGTTACGATTTCCAATTGTTATTTTGTAATATCTGAGAGTGCTAAACCAATTTTTTGAAAAATACATAGACAATACATTTTTTATCCATTAATTACTTTAAATTTGTAACCCTGCAGAAAAATTAACAATCCTGCAAACCCAAACACTCAATTTGGCGATCACAATTTATTATAGAAACAATTAAAACACTTTGAGTACGCAGGTCTGCTGCAACAGGGTATTTTCAATTTATGTTCAAGCGGGTACAACGAAAGAAGTTAAGAATTAATATTAACTTGGTATACATTATTAAGTCTTAAAATGACAATAGATGAATTAATAACTTTACTCTGTGCGGCGGTCTACGGTGACGAGACCCGCCAACAGCGCGCGGCCCTCGACCTGAAAAACTTTGTAAAATTACATTTTACTCGAAAACGGCACTTCATAGGAAAAAACTATAAGAGACATAAATTGTTGTAGACTACCTAATCTATCTATTCGTATCATATTTAGTCACATCGAAGCCATTGGTATGACGTAAACATAATTGAAAACAAACAAAAGTATATTTTTGAACAATATTTTTTGTTTTAGAGGCTTTTAAACATCTTTCCGGTGTAATAAAATCGTTTAAAATGCATTAATCTTGTTTTCCTACTTTTTGTGAAAATTTTTATCTTTAATTTATCAAAATAGACCGAAAAACAACGGAGCTATGACTATTGTTATGCAACAAGTACATTAAAAAAATCACTTAAATTTTCACATGTTTAACACATGATAAAACCACTTTTGCAAGAGAGTTCACTGTGGCAACATTGGTTTTGGTGACCCCTAGTGTCCCCAAAAAAAGGTCCAATCGGTTTCAAGAGTATATCTTTCGGGTATCACCTCATTGGGATTTTGAGGGCTTGGGTCCCCTACTAGGGGGTGCATGAAAAGTACAGCTAAAAAGAATAGGACGTATTTTGCAAAACTTTCTTCTTACAAAAATATCTCCTCGTCCAATACCAAAAACAATGCCATGGTCTATAAAATGTATATTTTAAAAATATAAATAAGTAAATTAACGAATAAATAAATAAAACTTCTTGAATGACATGTTTTTGTAGCTAGGTTAAAGGTACCTCTTTATTATCAATTTTTAATTTTAATTTTGGGAATAGTTTTGAAAATAGTTTCACCTTTGGGGTAAAGTGGGGTGGGTATTCAATGTTGTACACAGAATGCAGTGGAGAAAGAGATTTTCTGTAGCTCACGTAGACAAGTTTTTAAAACAAAGTATTAACACAGTTGTGAGGGGTAATGTTGTTTGCGTCCGCAGCATTCCATTAAAGCTGCACGTTCTGCCTGGGTGGTGCTAAACAAACAACAATTTTAGGCAGCTGAACTATTACGCAAGTGATCTCTCAACTATGCCAGCTGCCAGACCAAATCCAAACGGCCCTTTCCAGAGCCACTTTAGAAATATAGACTCAGTTTTAAATATTTGTTATTTTAACATAGAGGGTCTGAGCAAATCCAAAAGTGACTGTCTCAGGAAGGTGCTGTTAGAAAATAATGTCGATGTCCTCGCACCACAAGAAACACATGTAGAAGATTTAGAGAACAGTGTGAGGGGCAACATCACAGGATATAGGCTTGTGGATGAAACAGGACACAGGGTCTATGGTGTGGCGACTTACGTTAGGCAAGACATAGACGACGTATCAATCCCTTACAAAAGTAGTGTGAACAGCATATTTACTGTTGCTGTTAAGGTATCTGAGACAACCATTGTAAATGTCTACATACCACCAAACATCCAGTGGTCAGATACAGTTTTCCCAACTTTTGAACATCCTGTGGTATATGTAGGTGACTTTTACAGTCATCACACATAGTGGGGATACTCGTCCAATGATAACAACGGCACTCATCTTTCAAGCTGGGCTGAAAATAACAACCTTTTCTTGGTATTTAATGCCAAGGACCCACACACTTTCCATTCAGAACGATGGCATCAAGGGTACTCCAGACTTGTGCTTTTGTTCTTGTGTCCAATTATCAACACCCACACCAACTTACAGGAAGCCTTTCCTCACTCTCCTTCCTCTTTCCTCAAAGGCCTAGGTGCCTTTCCTCACTCTCAGCATAGGCCTGTACTAATATCAGTGGGAATCCAAATTCCTCACGTAATATTTTTTCCTCCGCCTAGGTGGAACTTAAACAGGGCTGAGTGGGAGGCCTTCTCCACCAGGCTTGACAAAGGCATCAGGTTCATCCCTATTGAAATAAAAAACTACGATCAGTTCACACAACTTGTTCTGTCTTCCGCTAAAGCGTCTATCCCAAGACGTTTTAGAAAAGAGTATATACCAAGATGGAGTCAAGAGTGCGAGGACCTTTACAGTGAGTTCACTGATACTGCTGTAAGAGATGTAGCGGACCAACTGCTTAACTCTCTCGACAACACCAGGAGAGAGAAATGAGTAAAGACTTTTGAGAACATGAACTTTAAATACAGAGTAGTCACAAAGCCTGGTCTCTGCTCAGAAAGCTCTCCACTAGTAAGACAAATAATAAAGACGCTGTCTCACAACCTTGCCCTTGTGAAATTGCTATACGCCTATCCTGTTTGTCTAAACCCATGCGTACGTCATCACCTTGCTGGCTCCCACATGGGAAGGTAACGCACAAGTTCTGAAAACCACTGCTCTGTCCCTAGTTTACTCAACTGCTGAGTACTGTGCATGTGAAAACAGATGAAGGAATGCACTCATTACAGAATATACTAAGATCTTATCTGCTCCACATCTACCCATCCATGATTACCTAGCCCAGATGACGGGCCGATTGAGGTCCCGAAAACCACCCCTGCGGACAGCATCCCAGTTGACGGACTCAAACTTTTCCATCCATACCAAGGTCGGAATTGCTTTCTGATTGCTGCCCCGACCTTCGGGGTAGATGGTATGGCTCTCCCTCGGAATAAGAGGACTTTAATCAATTGATTCTGCACTGGAGTGGAAAGATGTAATTATTGGAAATACAAATGGGGAGTGGCAGAAGATCAGTCATGCAGCTGTGGTGCGGAGTTCCAGACTATGACTCACATTGTCACCGAGTGTCCTTTGAGTGCTTTCCCAGAAGGACTGATGGGCCTGCATAGTGCAAGTGAAGCTGGGCTGCAATGGCTTAGCGCCCTGGATTTAGCTTTATAGAGAGATCATAAGTTAAATGTTTATTTTAGTTTAATTTTACATGTACTGACCAGGTTATTTGCACTGCAGAACATCTTTTATTTATTTTATTATTATTATTAGGCCTATTTTAAGTTGGTAGCTGGCTATGATAGCCAAACGATATAGGCCTATATAACACAGTCGTGAACGTTTAAACATAATAAGTTTGGACACTGGAACACCACACAGTATTGTTAAGCGTACCTGCAGTAATTTGAAAAATGTATTTGAGTCCTTATTCTTATATAGATTTGATGTTTTGCTGTAAGAGGCAAAAGCCAAAAAATAGCTTTGTGTAGTCCATTAATCATGTTTCAAGTTCAAGACTGTAATTTGAAAATAAAGTTAAGGTTATCAAATTGATGGTAACTGTATGGGGTTTACTCCAAACCTGCAATAAAAATTATGGTTGTGGCTTGTAAAATAAAATCATTTGTGACTAATATTTAAGAGCTTTTATACATGCGTTAGAGTGTATGGAAGACAAATACGGATGGTTTTTAATACATTGGAAACATTCAGATCAATTGTAAAATGACGGACGACAGTGAATATACAAGCTCATCTGTTGCAGTGTATGGTACTGTATTTAAGAAATGTCTGTTTTTCGTCTGCACGAAAACGCATGCCCATTCATACTCTCATCCCCATGGATTTTAAGGGGAAATAGAAAATAGGCTATACCAAAATTCCATTGGAAATTCGCTATGTACGCAGGTCTGCTGTGACGGGGGTTTTATTTCAACCACACGCTTGAACAGAAAAAATATTTTGCATTTCTATTAATGTGACTGAAATAAATTTACAAAATTATGAAACTAGTATTGAGGGCATAAAGGTTGTTATTGAGAAACTTGCTCAAGAAAGTCTTAATGTCGAGACTAATTGGACTAATTCTACACTTTAAGAAATAAGGTAACTATGAAGACACAGTCTTTACCAAACAAATAGATTTGTGTACCGGTGTTGTACAAAGTGATAAAGTTCTCTGTGGATATAAGCAAGTATATTTTTTTGTTTCTGAGGAGCATGTGTCGTAACTTGAAATAGTGCAAAGTAAATCTTGAACTTAAAATAATTCAAAATTTGGATGAATACTGGACACAAAATCGAATTCTCTAATGTTCTTGGAAATAGGGAGTCTAAAAATAATTTACTTTGCTAAGGTGGTACGAAATTGCTTTAGACAGTCAAAGGTGCTAAGCATATAGGACGAAGCCTACATAAAGGCTTATAGCCTATACATAAGCCTATATATCCCAGTTGACGGAGACAAACTTTTCCATATACCGACTGGACTTCCTCTAAGGTTGTAATCATTTTTTAATTGCTGACCCATCCTTGGCAATGGGTGATAGGCTATGAAATTTCCTCGGAAGCAGTCGATTCTGCACTGGAGTGGGAAGATGTAATTATTGGAAATACAAATGGGGAATGACAGAAGACCAGTCATGCGGCTGTAGAGCGGAGTTCCAGACTATGTAAACGTTTCCAGACTTGTATAAACATGTTTCCAGACTTGTTTGTGTATAAACATGTCCAGACTATGTTTCCAGACTTGTATAAACGTTTGTCTTCTGGAGGGAATTTTCCCAGAATGTTTCAAAATCTCAAAAATTTGTCCAATTTTCAAAAAAGGGGATAAAACTTGCCCAGGCAACTATCGGCCAATATGCCTAGTACCTGTTCTGTCCAAAGTACTGGAACATGTCATTTTCAATCAGGTCAGCGATTATTTTGAATCTCTTTCTCTTTTTAACAATCACCAATTTGGTTTTAGAAATGGACAGTCCACTGTGAATGCAACAGGTGCCATGGTTCAGGACATCTTAGAGGCCTTTGAAAATAGGAGTTTTGCCTGGGCTACCTTTATTGATTTAAGTAAGGCCTTTGATTGTGTCGACCATGGTATCTTGCTTCATAAGTTGGAATTTTATGGGATAAAAAACTCAGCTTTAAATCTTTTCCAAACTTATCTATCAAACCGAAGACAGGCGGTTTACACTGGGGGTGAATGGTCGAAAGTTCGCACAAGCAACTGTGGGGTCCCACAGGGCTCTGTCCTTGGGCCCCTCTTGTTCCTGATAGCGATAAATGACTTACCCTCTTGTTTGAACTCGAAGTCATATTTATATGCTGATGATACCACTCTGCTGTCTTGTAACGATAACTTCGTTGAGCTTGAGGGAGCTGCTAAACTCTCTCTCAAAGATGCTGCAGACTGGTTCTCAGCAAACAGTTTCATGCTCAATAATGAGAAGACACAGACTGTCATTTTTGGGCTTAGACAAATCCCGGAAGTGCAGGACACTAACCCAGTAAATGCAGTCAAATTCTTGGGAGTCTTCATGGACCAACAACTCACCTGGTATCATCACATTCAGCAATTATGTACCAAACTTAGCAGATTAACTTTTTTGTTCCGTAGACTTAGTGATGCAATCCCTGTTAATTACATTAAGACTGCTTACTTTGCTCTGTTTCAATCTGCTCTCAGCTATGGAATAATTTTCTGGGGCAATGGCTCTCACATAAAAGATGTACTTATAATTCAAAAAAAGGTCATCAGAATCATGGCAAAAGCAAATACCCAAGACCACTGCCGCCCACTTTTTATTAACCTTAAGATTTTAACTGTTGTTAATTTATATATATTTAATATCCTGTTAACTAGTTTTAAGAATTACAACTCTCACTGTGTTAGAGGCGACTTTCATAATTTTGACACTAGAAATAGAGGAAAAATTGATGTACCCTTTGTAAGATTAGAAAAGTCAAAGTCAAATTATAGAATGTTGGGATTAAAATGTTTAAATAAGTTGCCAATGGAAATCAAGCAGCAGCCTTTTAAAACCTTTAAAAGAAAAATATTGCAGTGGTTGCTTGATCACCCCTTCTATGACCTCAGGGAGTTTTTAGATACCCCTTCAAAGGACATCTTAATGTAAGTAGAGTTTGCATTTGTACTGATTTTTGTTCTGTTTGCTGTGTGTGTGTTTTTTTTTCTCAATTTTATGTGATTTTATTTATTTATTTTTACTTGATATGATCCAATTATGTCCTCACCGCCCACTGCCTACCTTCTTTATATCATTTTCTCTCGTAGGCCTAGTAGACTATATTTAGACAATTTAATGAAATGACTCAATGTATCTTTCAGAACATGTTGAAACTGTTGACGCACCAATACATGTATTATGTCTTTTGGATTAATAAATGATTCTTGATTCTTTCTTGATACTATGACTCACATAATCACTGGAGTGCCCATTGAGTGCTTTTCCCGAAGGGTTGATTGATTTGCATTGTGCAAGTGAAGCTGGGCTACAATGGTTTAGCACCCTGGATTTAGCTTTAGAAGAGAGATCACAAATGTTTGTTTTAATTTAATTTTAAATGTTTTGACGCGGTGCTATGCACTGCAGAGTATTTTTTATATTTCTCAGAAGGGCAAAACTTCGTTATCCGTCTCCACCGTTATTATCGATGTGGAAATTTCGATATTGCGATTGAACAAACAATCGAATCAACAACGATACTGAGAAAAGATATGTATCATAATAATAATCTAACCTAACAGTGTAACCGTAAACCTCCGTCACTTTAATTGACAGCGATGTTTATGACAACAAAATCAATGGTGTTACAATACCAATACTCAATACAATACTCAATACAATACCAAAAAAAAAAAGAAAAAAATACCTTTCTGATTTGTATTTGGCAGCATTTGTGTGACGCCATTTTAGATCTAACAAAGTGTGCTTCTTCTCACAATTTGAATTTAGATACAGCTACACAACAAACTTGGTTGGTTAGTTTATTTTGTGTTGTTCTTTGTTACGGGTTACATTAGCTACAATTTTTACTTTTTCTGTTATTGTTATTTTTAGTTACTTGTTTGAATATATACGGCATTTGTTTTATTGTGAAAAGTTTTATTTTATTATATTAGAATGAGAAACTAAATCAGGTGATAAAATCGTAATCGTATCGTGTAATTGTATCATCGATATAATAGCAATATTATCGCAATATCAAAATTTCCACATCGATAATAACGGTGGAGACTGATAACGAAGTTTCGCCCTCAGAAGTTGGTGACTGGCTATGAAAGCCATAGATTACATAGCCACGAGTCTCTCAAAATAACCTAAGTGTAATTTTTGTGCATGTGGAAAGGCAGAACTTAGCAAAACGTTGATCAGAAAAGCTTTTATAATTTTTCGGGTATTATTATTTTGTTTTTTCTTTGACTCTCGCATATCACGGTTGAGAAACACTACTCTACAAAGACTCTTGATATAAGTTAGTACGGTAGTGACTGAATACCGGTGTAACCTACAAAGCAAAAGGCCTAACTAGAATTTTAGGAACTTAGACTAAGTATATAAAAATATTGCTAAGTTAGCCCTGAAAGGATTAAAACACAAAGTTACCAAGGTTGTAGCCTTAATTCTCCAACCAGATGATGACAAGTTCTTGACTATCTTTAGTTAAGTTTTCATTTTTCTCGTAAGACCACTGACACTGACCACTGACCAGTGACCACAAATCACAGAGGTAGTATTCCGGGCGCCTCACCGGGTTTACCGGTGACTAATTTGTCGTCTGCTAAACAATGCAAATGCCTTGTTAGCAGACGACATAGCAGACGAAGTTACCGTTTTGGTGTTACCGGTGAGGCGCCCGGAACACTACCAATCACAAACAATAATCACATCTCACATCACGTTGGACACAGGCGTCTACGGAAGCCCTGAAGGGCCAAAGAGTAAGCGGTCATTTTTTACACCGCCGTGTTTTAAACACGGCGAGCCGTGTTAGAAAGGCGGCGAGCCGTGTTAGAAAGGCGGCGAGCCGTGTTAGAAAGGCGGCGAGCCGTGTTTGAAAGGCGGCGAGCCGTGTTAGAAAGGCGGCGAGCCGTGTTAGAAAGTCGGCGATCGCCGTGTTAGAAAGTCGGCGAGCCGTGTTTGAAATTCGGCGAGCATTTCGATAAATTAACTAAGACTAATAATTAAAAGCTTTTTTATTGACTCTTAAACGGATTTTCATCCTCTTATAAAATTGAAAATAACCAAAACAATCAAATCTCTGGAGCAAAAATAGTCTGTGCATTTGTTATGATGACCATAACCAAACAGTTTTCTTTGTTTTTGGGACCTCTGATTTCATAGAAATCTGGCATGAAAGTTGTAATATTTTTTAATTAGTTTGCAAATGAGATTATATCTAGTCATATACCTAATCTAATATCAGATATCTAATTATTACTCTTAATTACTTTATCATAATACTCGCCGAATTTCAAATACATCTCGCCGACTTTACAACACGGCTCGCCGCCTTTCAAACACGGCTCGCCGCCTTCCAAACACGGCTCGCCGCCTTACAAACACGGCTCGCCGCCTTTCAAACACGGCTCGCCGCCTTTCAAACACGGCTCGCCGCCTTTCTAACACGGCTCGCCGCCTTCCAAACACGGCTCGCCGTGTTTGAAACACGGCGGTGTAAAAAATGACCGCTTACTCTTTGGCCCTTCAGGGCTTCCGTAGGCGTCTATTTCAGCGTGTTTTCACTTTGTGGGAGAGCAAATTGTGACGAGGAGTGGGGGTAACGCCGACAGTGTTACCAACACCGCAAATACCACGCACGGTCATCACGGACAATGCTGAAGACCGTATTTACGAATAAGAGAGACCGAGACAAAAGAAATGATACCGAAGGTTGTTATTATTGATAATGACTATTTAAAAGACTTAATTAGATAAATAATACACCAATATAACTACGATATATTAATGTGATAAACGTGTAAAAATGTAAGCTTGTTGGATGTCTGATTTGTACAAATTAGTCTACTTCCTTGAAATATTTTAGGGCAGCAAATTATTGTAACTTATTATGTAATTTACCTACGTGAACAAATGTAATAGTAAGAACAAATGTAATAGTAAGCTGTAATTGGTATTGCGTTTTTAATATGATGTTAAATATTAAAAATATAAGCCTTTTCAAAAATGTATATTTATAAAGGAAAAAATTATTAATTAATTTTAACTAAAACAGCAAGTTGATTTTTTTACACGTTTTAATATGAAAATTTAAAACTTAGTAGCCTATTTACCTGGTGGCTAAGGCCGGTTCCTACGTGGGCGACAGATGCGACGCGACGAGAGCGACTGGAGCGACACCAGCGACAAGCTTGCATCGCCATAACGTTATACATTGTAAATTGTTGTCGCTCCTGTCGCCCATTTGTTTGAAAATTTGTCGCTCTCGTCGCGTCGCATCTGTCGCCCACGTAGGAACCGGCCTTATCTGTTATGTACTTCGGCGATAACCCGTTTAGCCAAAACGTGTAGAAAAATCCACAGACTGTTTTAATTAATATTAATTAATAATTTAATTTTTTTCTTTATAATATACAATTTTGAAATTAAATAGGCTTATATTATAGTCCTGTAGATGAGCAGAATCACATTCTAATTCACATCGGACACGAGGGCTACACACTCCCCACAGGCATTCAAAGTTTCAATGTTAATCTTATGGAGGAAGGAGAATTGATTGAATCATTAGACAGCTGTTGTAAAAATAACTGCTAGAAAAACAGGAAGAACAGATGTTTGAATTATAAAATGTTTTTAAACTTCTTGGGTCCAGATCAACTGAAGTTTTGATCGTATTTCGATCAGGAGGCGATCTCTAGTGTTATTTAAATGGGAACTTTGAGATTTCAATGGTGGATAGCGTCTTTATTTTTAGTCCGATTCTCATCAGTTTTTGGCGGAAACAACTACATACCAAGCCCTATCCAACGACACCAAAAACTTGAAAATCGGTTGAAAATTGTAGGAGGAGTTCTCAAGACAAAAAAAACCCTTAGCGTATTAAATAAGTATAGATGTTAAATATTTAAAAACCTTTCTAACGGTATGCGCGGATTTCTCCTACGATGTACACGAGCTGAGAAAAAAGGAGGAAATGAAACATGCTTGCGTATTAATATATAGATTGGCATTGAATAAAGCATTATAATAAACATCTGTTATAAATAAATCAGCTGTAAATACGTGTTGTTTTGGTGATTAAAGATATTCACAATAGTGGATTAGCCGGATGTCGTTGATTTTGAGCTAAAAGTAACATTTTGTATTGTATTAAAGTAAATTGCTCGATTTCGAGCAACACTTATACTAGTCATGTTAAAAACGTAATACCAATTACAGCTTACTATTACGGTACATTGGTTTACGTAGGTAAATTACGTAATAAGTTACAATAATTTGCTGTACCGTAGTTGTATTGGTATTATTTATCTAATAAGGTCTTTTAAATAGTCATTATTAATAATACCAACCTTCGTATCATTTCTTTCGTCTCCGTCTCTCTTATTCGTAAATACGGTGTTCAGCATTGTCCGTGTGATGACCGTGCGTGGTATTTGCGGTGTTGGTAACACTGTCGGCGTTACCCCCACTCCTCGTCAGAATTTGCTCTACCACAAAGTGAAAACACGCCGAAATAGACGCCTGTACATTGGACCTGTTCACTGTTCACGTTCATCATCCATCCACCGCAAAAGAGGTTTGTTTACGTTTTGCTAATCACGTGACTAATTCCAAACATTTTATTTGTGGGATTTGTCACGTGATAGGCAATCAAGATGACTGTAGGCATTGACTTTACATGCTAAGTATGTACTTGTATGTATACTTTAGTAAGTAAAGTCAATGGTGCAACTTTAATGGAATGCTGCGGGCGTGAACAACATCACCCCCCCCCAATTTAATTTAAATGACAACAGCCAGTGGCGGATCTAGGAAAGTAACAGGGGGCGGGCTAACCTGGGGGTCTGGGGGGTGTGGAATACCCCCCAGATTGGCGGAGGGTTCGGGGGTCCTCCCCCGAGAAATTTTTGAAATTTAAGTGTCCAAAATGGCAGTTTTAGATAATTTCTTCACTCATAGTTGTGGGAAACAATACTAAATCGCAACTCAATTTCTATCACAAACAACAGTTTTGCCAATGTACCAACTTTCATTGCTCTTATTATCATTAATATTTGCGAATATTAACAACTCAGTTTTTATTACGAACAAAAGTTTTGCCAATGTACCAACTTTCATTGCTCTTATTATGGGAGGGTCCCTTAGCTCCGATGAGGTTTAATTTTCTCAGTTCTACGAAAACAGCGATCACTCATAGCCCCGAAAATTTCTATCCGTCTGTCCTAAACAAGGCCGTAGCCAGTGAGGGGGTCAGGGGGTCGAACCCCCCCCCCCCCCGAAATTTTGACACAAATAATAAAAAACAGACCAATAAAAAATGTTAGGAATTTTTCCATAATAAACACTGTTTGAAAATTAAATAATGACAAGGAACAAACTTAAAACAAAGTAAAACATTTATTTTTAATTACAATGTTCAAGTCATAACGGAAGTCGTAGATAGTCAGCTGAGTGCGCGCCAAAATGGGGATGATCGCGGTTCACGGGAGAGTGTAACAAAGAATGGGTGGGAATTTGACATAACCTTAGCATGTCAATTCCCTCATCAGAACGTGTACCGATCGTACTGTGCAGTTTAGTTTTACGTAGTGAACTTGGAGTTAGTCTTCATAAAGCTTTCTGTCGTCTGTTTAAATTACTTAGACAATATAAATGCTCAGTTAGGTAGGTAAAACAAAACAAAAACATTGAAAATATATTTTAATTGTGCCTGCTCCTGCATCAACAGCGTTGATTTAACTTTTATTTATATGACTAGTGATGGCAAAATTTACCGAAAAATCGATTTTTCGATATATCGATGTATCGAAAGAGCAAAATCGATTCCAATAAAATATCGAGAGAAAAAAATCGATTTTTTTTTATCGATGCCGTAAAATATAATATAAAAGTCAAAAATGCACCAGGAAATGAAATTATAAACGGCAAAAACTTAAATATAAATTTTAATGTGTAGACTTGGACAACAGATAAAATACATAGCAACGAAAATCGTTACGCTCAATTTAGGTGTAAACACAGAAGATTGAGGTTAGGTTCGTATCATTCGTATGAATGAAAAATCCTTGATTTTGTTTTTCTCATTCTTTGTATATATTATATATGTAATGACACTATTCTCAATCTTGAAGATTGTATAATAAAGAATATCTCTCTCTCTCTCTCAATCTCTCTCTAATGAAAAGGACTACACCATTACACCTAACAGGGCTGCCATCTCTCCCGGTCCCTGATGTCAAAAGGATCACTTCTCAAACAACAATATCCCCTATCACAGCTGTCTTTGTTTTGACAAAGTTTTAAAAACTCTGTATATTGGAAAATATTTAATAATTGTTATTAATTATTGTGGATCTAATTAATATTGGCCTCCCAGTTGAGGTAAAAGGTGTCAAGCGCAAGCGAATCAACAAATGACACGAAACAGGTGTACTAATTAATGCAAAATCAAAATCAAAAATCAAAATCAACTTTATTTGCACATAACATTTACATGATTACAATGTAACCTTAAAAACAGGTGCATCGTCAGTACTTAACATTACAGATAAACATACTTACAATGATACATTTAACAAACAGTAAAACTTCAGTCAAGATGGCGTCTACTTAAAGAGTCCCAGTATTCATTAAATTCAGAAACTTTGTACATGGATAGATTTAACAAAAACTGTTTTAAAAATTCCTTAAACTTATTTAGATTAAGATTCTTTACATGTTCAGGCAGTCTGTTAAACATTCTTTTACCAACCTCTAAAGTTGAATTTATAGTTCTATGGAAATTACATTGTTTGATTCTTAGATGAGTGCTTTGTCTTGTTGAATAACTATGAACTGCACTATTGATTTGAAACTGATCTAAATTAACTTTAATATAAACTAAACATTCTAATGCATACAATGATGGAACAGTCAGTATTTTAAGTTTCCTAAAAAGGGGTTTACAATGAGATCTACGGTTAACATTTAACATTAGTCTTAATGCTCTCTTCTGTAACAACAATAACTTTTTTATGTTACTATCACAGCCCCAGGCCAATATACCATATGACAAATGACTCTGTATATGTGCAAAATATATAGCCGATAAAACCTCTATACTAACAATTAACCTAAGTCTTCTGATAATAAAGATTGCTTTGGAGATTTTATTACACAAGTACCTTATGTGGTTGTCCCATTTTACATTTGACTGTAATACAACACCCAAAAATTTCACAACAGACATTTCATTACTGCTATTTGCAAGGCAAAATTCAAGACTCTGCATTTTTTCTTTATTTAAACATAACATATTGGCAGCGGCCCAATCTTCAATTATCCTATTAAAACTAAGAAACAGTCGATCAGCTAAAATTCTACTACTATGAATCTGTAAAGCTAGGTCATCTGCATACATATACGGTGTTACATGTTCATTAAACAGAGCAGCAGGTAAGTCATTCACATACACAATGAAGATAGTAGGGCCTAAAATAGACCCTTGAGGTACACCTGAAGGGACATGTAAGTAAGAAGAAAAACAACCATTATACAAGACTGACTGATATCGTTGAGACAAGTATGAGCCAATCAATTTTACAGAAAGAGAGTCAAACCCATAATAATGAAGTTTATTTAGTAGAACTTGATGGTCTATAGTGTCAAAGGCTTTTGACATGTCGTAGAAATATCCACGTACATTCTTTCTAGCATCTAATCCAGATATACAATCTTTGGTGAAATTAATAATAGCAGTACTTGTCCCTCTCTTTGCCCTAAAGCCATACTGCATGTCAGAAAATAAATTATTACTCTCAAAATAAGTTTTGACTTGAGCATTCAACAAAAATTCAAGAACTTTAGATAAAACTGGAATTATCGATATAGGGCGATAGCTTTCATATTTTTCTTTAGAGCCTTTCTTAAAAACAGGTATCACTTTTACAAGCTTTAAACACTGTGGGACAATACCCTCATCAATACAAAGATTAAACAAATATGAAAGCACTTCTGCAATGTAAGGTGCTGCAAGTTTTAAAATTAGAGAATTAATAAAATATACATCAAGACAGAGGCTATCACTTAATGAATTAATTGCACTATATACATGTTCAACTGACACATTGTGAAAAGTAAAATTATTCTGTAGGCCTACCCTATTAATACTAAGCTTATCAAGATAAAATTGTACACTTTCTTTTGGCTTTGGCACACTTAAAACAGTAGCTTTCACAGAATCAACAAAATTGTAATTAAACCTCGAACACTCCAAGCTCAAAACGTTACTATCAGCTAAAGGTTTCTCATTTTTGTTCAGGCCCTCATTTACAATAGACCAAATTACCTTGGGTTTATTACAAGCATTTTGTACTCTTTTAGAATTATAAGCTAACTTTGCCTTCCTAACTGCTTTTTTATAGTCAGATTTAAGCCTATTATAATGATCTTTGAACAACAAACACCCAGTTTTTTTTAAATTGGTGATACATCAAAAGACATTCTTCTTTTAATACAGCTAAATCATTATTAAACCATTTAAACTTTTTTGTTCTTTTAGATACTACTTTTCTACATTTGATTGGAAAAACTATATCGACAATGTTCATAAAAGTATCAAAGAAATATTCAAACTTTTCATCTAAACTACACAAACTATACAAGAATAACCAATTAACCTTGCTTAACAAAGTAATAAAATAAGAAACATTTAAATCATGAACAGGTCTAGTGATTGTAGGAGCACAGAGTGCTTGCCTATCCAAGTTACTGCTACCGTCAACATCCAAATTAGCCTTAAAAATTAGGGCATGATGATCTGAGACAACCATAGGCTCAACAAAGGCCTTGTCAATCCTTTCAGAATGCACTGATACTGATATATTATCAATGCATGTTCCACCAATTTTACCACCTAGGCCTACAGGCCTACTTGGTCTGGTAACCTCAAATATTGTATTTTTCAAATTAAAACTGATCAACAGATTATCAACAACATATTTTTTAACACTACTTGATAATATATCTACATTGTAATCAGAACACAAAATTAATGAGGCATTCGTCTTATTTCTACTACTTAATAAACTAAAAACTTTATACATACATTCCAAAAAACCTTCAAAGTTTGTTTCATCAGGTACTCGGTAGATTTCTATGCATATAATGTTCACATCCTTAATAAAAACTGCCGCAACCTCACAGACATTTTTGATTGATAGATCCACAAGAAAAGTTAATTCTTCACAAACAATATTTGACTTAACAAAGATAGCAGATCCACCCCTATCCTCAGAAGATCTAACATAGGAACTGGCAAGTGAAAAACCAGGAATAACTATATTTGATAGGTTATCTTTGCTCCCAATCCAATGTTCACAGACACATAGGACATTTAAGTTATATTTTTCATCTAACTTTATTACCTCATCAATTTTACTAATGCCAGTGATCCCTTGAACATTCCAGTGTGCAACCGTAAACACCAATTCCTTTGTGTGAACGGTATCTACGGTGCATTCATAGGATGTTGATTCTGGTTTAAAAAACGGTTTTCACGAGTCCAAACACCGGACCTGTTTCTAGGTGCACGATACTTACCGATGACACAACCTTCAGGCCATAAATTGGGGTGCATAAGTTTGCCTAGTACTACTACCAATGTTAACTATCTTCAATGGCTAAGGTAAACAACAAATAACAAAACAACTCAACACTATGAGAGACGGACGGAACAGTTTGTACGAATGGCGTCTGTCAGTCATCAATGTAAGTAAACAAATAGAAGAACGCAGGGCAGAGAGGGCAGGTGCAAACTAACAAAAGCAAAAAGCAACTGCATTGGAATCAGCGAGCACAGAACAAAAATAGAGGGGTCACTCGTATCCAAATAACATTACATTTGTTGAAGCCAATTTCCCCCTCCACTTTTGTGGGCAAAATGAGACAAACAGATGATTTTAATTTTTATTTTGAAAACGTAAACAAGTTAGTAAGCGAGGATTTTTTTATTGATTTTTGGTTAGGAAATATTTTTTGCGGCATAGTTTGAAAACATGAGTTGAAACTAACTTACTCATATATGGTTACTCATTTGTCTCGTATAACTTATATTTTATGGGACATTGTACGATCTTTGGTAGTTGAAATTAATTAGGTTGAAGAGAAAGAAAACTCCGGTCTGAGGCGCGTCTCGGCCGTTGAGCGCTGCCCCTACGAGCATCGCTCACTGCAGGCACATGAATGAGTAAAATGAAACGTTTTCACTGTATACTAGTTAGTTTACTCATTTTTCTACTCTAATTGTAATGCTATAGACCTATTATTTTGGGTACAAGAAAAGAAGCAAGCTTTTGTTCTAAGTTTTATTTATACAAGTAAATATCCTTACTAACTTATCTAAAATACATATCAAGGTCTACTGACCTAAGAAGGTAACAACTTTCGTAAAGTGGCGTCTAACACGATTGCTGTGAAGTTTATCATTGTATTGTTTACTGTATTGTTTAGTGTCCTGCATTGCAGTGAACGGATCAAGTAGAAGATGCGATATTTTAGTTATTGATGAAGCTAAACATACGGGCTATATTCTTGACCCTACCGTAAGATTTGAAATTAATAAAGAACAGCCAGAAGAAGTAAATGAAGAAAAGAAAAAAATATATGAGGCAACCATTCCTTTCATTCAAGACAAATACAAACTAAAGAAAGTAGAAGTCATTGGTTTGCTTATTGGATCCAGAGGCACTATTCCAAATTTTTTATGTGTGTTTTGGAAGAAATTTCAATTAAATAGGGATATCCTAACCAAAATTTCAATTGTGGCGTTAAAACACTCTATATCTATCTTACGGAACCATTTATATTCATCATGAACATCATACTCAAAATTATTGTAGTATTAATATTTATTTGTTTTAGTATCCTTTGTTTTGTAGCAGCTTTCCCAGTGGGGAAAGAAGGTGTAATTTTAATAAATTATCTTATATATTCATTGTATTGTCTACAGTAACAGCCTTATATTAAAATACTTCCTACTTACAGATTTTAAGAGAAGGATCAAATGGTTTTGCTCTAACTCTTGTTCATGGTAATGATCAGTGTTGAACAGTGTAAGGCCAATACAATTGTTTAAAAATTTTGAAATTAAAACTTCAATGACATTTGCTGTTGTTGTTGTTTTCTTTGAATTTAAAAAGTTTTTGACAATAGCTTCACAAATAAGACATGTTTTCACCACTCCATCAGAGGGTTTGATAAGCCCACCTCTGTTCTTACAATATATTAGCATTGACTTTGTACACTATATTAGGCTATTGCTATTGCATTTTGGATTTTCTTTCATCAAAAGCTCTAAAGAAGATTCACATGCAATTTTCTTTTGAATTTGTCTCACTAATAAACCAGCAACATATTCCACTATATCGCATGCGATATCAGCAGTAGTGTCAAAAATAGTAAACAGAACCTCTTCTTCAACGTCATCTCCTATTTCTTCTGCAGATGGAGTCTCGTAGGTAACGTTTCCTCCTCGCCATCCTGGTATGGATGTGTTGATTTCTTTAATTTCGTCATTTCTTCTGTTCAAAGAGAAAGTAAGCGACTTGTCAAGTGCTAAAGCGTTCCCAATGTTTGTCTCAACAAGCTCCTTGTGTAATAGGATTCTCTTAAATGAGCCAGTAAACTCTCTACAAGTAAAGTTATTATTGTGCCCGCCTCTTGATCTTATGTATCCAAAAAATCTTATGTAACCGAAACCCTTACTGATTTAAGAAGATAAAATCCCACTGGCATATTTTGATATACCATTAATTTTGATAGTATTAAAAATTATGTGAATTTAAATCATGATAATTTGTTTAATTACCTGTGGTAGGTTACACCTTCAATTTTCCCACGATTATTGCAACCGTACACCTCGCAACTTTGTGGCATGTTTGGCTTGAATAAACAACTGAACGATACAAACAACTAAACTCAAAGCTGACGGTGGCGCTCGGGACTAGAGTGAATCACCGTTCCCCCCACTACTTTTGTGGGCCTAGCCGCTGTCAGAATTGGCTTCACCGCTGCGCTCAGCTGGCCTCTCTATTTTTGTTCTGTGCTCGTTGATTGGAATATTTGAAATTGGAAGAAGAGTGGAGTAGTCAAGTGGGATTAGCGCTCTCAGTGTTGCCAACCAAGAAAATGATACACATTTCCGTTTTTTCCTATATAGAGGCGTTAATTCTCAACCTCCACGGTCCATAGCAGTATTCACCAAAACCGATTTTAAAATCGATATTTTTAGTGAGAAAAATCGATTTCGGAAAAATATCGACTTGAAAAAATCGATGTCGAAAAATCGATGTATCGAAAGCAAAAAATCGATTTTTCCAAAAAATCGATTTTTGTTTGCCATCACTATATATGACTAGGCAAGAGAAGAAAAACAAATTTTTCTTCTTGTAATTTTTTTTTGTGGTCAAAGCCGTCTGGGCGGCTTAGCACTGAAGTACGATGTAAATTCACAGGAGAGACGGAATGATATAAAAATACCTTAGTTTACTTTTTATGAATCTTATTTCGTCTCATTTAAATTGTAACACTTTTAAAATTTTACTGAGTTAAATATCTAAACAAAGGAATAATGAAAACAGCTGACTCAACTCTCAAAGTACAGCAGACGTACCAACTTGAAGCGAGTGAGAGAAGCAAACGAGCTCAGCTGAAGGATATAAAATTTCTCGGGTTGGCACATATATATATATATATATATATATATATATATATATATATATATATATATATATATATATATATATATATATACTAACAAGGCAATTGCCTTGTATACTAATACACCTGGATCGGTAACTCCATGTTACGAAAACGAGCCGTTACCCCCACCACTAGCCAGTATTCTGGTCAGTGTTGCCAACCCTGTGTGAGTAATTATGTACTGTAATTTAAATTAATTAATTAATTAATTGATTAAACTACAGTAATACTGTATTTTTAGTCTTCCTTATCTATGAAATGATAAATTTCAGCCTTGTTGTTGTTGTTATTGGTGGATAAGGAGACCCCGGCCGAACCGTTGAGCACGTCTGCCTCAAAATGGGCATTTTGCGCAGGCCCCCGGTAGGACGGGATATTGAAGGAAGAGAAAGGGTGAGGCATGGGACAGACTGTCCACTCATGTTCCAGCTAGGGGTTTCCATGCTCATAGCATTTCTACTCACCCCCTGCCGTCTACATATATTCCAGCTAGGGATTAACCATGCAGTTCGCATTAACCCCCCGCTGTCTTGAACATGAATGAGGTTTGAAGGAAGGGAAATTGTCATAGTGGACAGCCAAAAGACTTACCACAGTGTTATGACAACTTCGTTTGCTGTACCCAATGTCAACTTCGCAACTAGTATAAACCAGTTTCAAAGTTGTCCTGGGATAAATTTCAGCCTTATGAATGTGTACTAATACAACCAAAAGCTTCACAGTAAGAACCATCTTTCATCATCATAATCATAATTGAAAATTTAAAAGAATGTAAACAAACAAGAATGCAGCTGACGCACCGACAACAATCAAGTCAGCTGTTATTCAGCGCGGCGCGGCGGCGGCGCAGCGGCGGCAATACTGGCTAGTGGTGGGGGAAGCTGGCTCTTTTTTACCGCTATTCCGCCATTTCAGTTACCGATCCAGGTGTATTAGTATATATATCTATGGTAGGCCTTCAGTCTATGGAATGCAAACTAAAGATTTAAACAAAAAATAAGTGAAAACAAATAAAACATAATTGTAATAATCAGTTTTAAAAATATTTCCATACAATCATTGCAAAATCTTTAATAATTATTCCAAATCAACGGTATGACCTTTGTGCTCAGTTACAACAGTTACAGTTTGTAAGACTTTGGAATTCATAACAACAGGCTGATCGCAGTCATTCATTGTAGTACTACGCCATTAGCAGAAGTTAGTATTATTTCCCGTCAAATTTACTGTAGTGTTTGATGATTTGTCGAAAATCCAATTTCACGAGTACATCCAAATTTATGTTTTCTTTCGTGTTATTTTATCTCTAGTGTTGTCAGCGAGGTAGTAAGGTGAGTAAATTTCATCCCTTATTGCTATTATAAGTGTTTATCTTGTTCTGTTGCCCTTGTCAACGGACTTCCCAATAAAATAGATCCAGGAAGTTGTTTGTCTATTGAGTAGTTCAGAAATCTTCTGGTCTGTTAGCTTAAACTGTTAAACAAGTATGTTATAATAGTAACTAACTTACAATATTTAAATTGTTAATTTTGTGTATATCTAATCAGTTTGCTGGATGGATAATGGAAGAGGATGATTAGCTTTCCCTGCCTATAGTGTTATGGTCTTTATTGCCATGAACTTGTGTGCTGTCATTGAATTTTTTTTAGAACTGAACATGCTTGTTGATTTGTTCAGTAATTGAGCAGGTATCATTTTCACCCCTAACTATTCCATATCACTGGGTGCACTTTCCAAATAGGACTTTGGAGTTTTCACAGCATAACCTCTAAATCTTAAGGTCTATGCCTTTTCCTTTTAGCTTAGTCAGTTCCCATCCCAATTCTTAAAATGAGGTATGCACAGTTAGTAATGGGTCCTGCTGGGAGTGGGAAATCCACATACTGTTCTGCCATGGCCAAACATGCTGAAACCGAAAACAAAGTTATTCAAGTTGTAAATTTAGACCCAGCTGCTGAATATTTTGATTATGAACCATTTGTTGATGTAAGAGAACTTATTCAGTTAGACGATGCAATGGAGGACGAAGACATGCATTTTGGACCCAATGGTGGATTGGTTTTTTGCATGGAATATTTGTTGGAAAACGCTGATTGGCTAAGAGATCAGTTGGGAGATGTAGATGATGACTACACAATTTTTGATTGCCCAGGACAAATAGAGCTATATACACATATGAATACAATAAAACATCTCGTCGAACTGTTGCAGCAGTGGAATTTTAACATTTGTGGGGTATTTTTGGTTGATGCTCAGTTTATGGTTGATGGTCCCAAGTTTCTGTCAGGAACAATGGCAGCTCTTTCTGTTATGGTGAACTTAGAGCTGCCGCACGTGAATGTATTGAGCAAAATGGATCTACTCACTAAGTCTGCTCGGAATCGGCTTGATAGTTATTTAGATCCTGATCCTCATGCCTTGTTACAAGACAATGAAACAACATCAACCTGGAATTCCAAGTACCGCAAGCTAACTGAGTCCCTTGGACAGTTAATAGAGGATTTTAGTTTAGTTCGTTTTCATCCTTTGAATATCAAAGATGAAGAGAATCTGGCAGACTTGCTTCTAACAATCAACAATGTCATTCAGTATGGTGAAGATGCAGATGTAAAAACAAAAGACTTTGAATATCCTGATCCAGAAGAAGAGAATGATGACCATGGTGACTACTAATTATTATGAAACTATCAAGGCTAGACCTAGCCTACGGTACTTCATAATTTGGAACTTTCTAATTTCTCTTATTGATGGTTTGTAATAAACCTCTTAAAAACAAAGAGTTGCTGATTAAAAATAAATTTTTTGAATCTGTCTTTTTTCAGTTATTAAGTCCTAGATTAAGTTTAGTTATTCTTTTATAGCTTCAATACGTTAGGATAGCCTATTTTTTTACCACGGTATTTGTTTGTTATTCATAAACCTCTAAGTTTTTAGGTTGTTTTAAACTGGGATCTTCAAAAAACACCTAAATTGAAAGACTATTTGGACTACTTAAATTATTGAGTATTTATGTGAAAATTACACATTTCTAAGTTTTGTGGTTATTTAATTCTAATTGCCAAAAGTCAGCCGTGTCATGAGGATCATGTCAAGTTTTCAGAGCTGTGGCGGTTAGGTTATGAATGTTATTGCTGAATACCGTAAAAATACATTCAAAAGTTATTCACAGTGAAAATAACTCTCAAAGTTAATTACTCAGAAAATCAACTGTAGTGGCAGAGGGATGCTACCGTCACCACCTGACCTTGGTCTGTTTATAGCTCTCCAGACTGCCGGTTACTTATACCAGCTTTCTTGTTTTGAGTTAAGTTTAATGAAAGTATTTATCTTCATTGAAGGCACAATAGACCGCGTAAGTTATCTACCATTTTTTCTGTAATTGAGTTTCGGTATCCTAGCAACAGCCATTTGATTACGATGGCAATGGCGGCCGTAGTTCACTGAAAACCCAAAGGATAGCGTAAGTATAGCTATGTTCTAATACCGCCCCTTTGTAAAAATCATGAATTTTAACGGGTACAGTTTCATATAGCGTCTACATTTCTACCGAATGAAAATGTCGATTGATACGATCGATATATCGCATCGGGTCAAAATTTTTATGTATGTATATCTAATCATATAGGTAACTATGTTTACACATCAAAATTCACAATTTGGTATATTGTTGCTAAAAAGTACAATACGGTAGTTAAAATGCTGATCAAAATCTAAACCTAAATCCCTCAAAAAACTTTTTAGTCAATGTGAGTTATATAATGGTTGATTTTGCACCACACTGCTCACACATCATTTTCTTTGGTACGGTATCAGTTCATTGTCTTGTAAAATTCTATCACATTGCTCATATCTGTGACCCAACTATCTAGGTAGTATAGAATTTCTATTATAAATAGATTAATAGAAAGTTCTCTGAAACTCATGAGGTTAATAAAAATAACTAAACTATCAATACTGAATATGAAATCACCTAGTAAAATCTTGGTTTAAATGTTAAACAAACAATAATATTTAGTAAATAAATATAAAAAATTCTCAAAAAACATTATTTGTTTTAAATATTTCATCGATATTTCACCCAATGTGTCGTATCGATATTTTATCCGATGCGATATATCGATCGTATTGATCGATATTTTCATTCGGTAGAAATGTTGGCGCTATATGAAACTGTACCCCTTTTAAGGTAATGCCACCAAACTACCAAAGGAATACCGCCTATCTGAATGACTGCAAAATTAAAAAGTATTTAAACTGCAAAAAAGCCATAAGAAAAATTTTTCATGTACCTTCTACCAAATCATGTTGTCACCTCTTTTAAGAACAAAACATTTTAACACTGCCATCATTATACATTCTGCAATCTGCTTGTTTTGTGCACACAAATGAATCAAAATTTCAACTGAGATTGAACATATACATAATTATAATAAAAGACTAAAAAATTTCACCAAAACTCCAAGTTGTAAATCAGCTTTTTATCTCAGAAGTTTTGAATATATGCCAATTAAAATATATAATAAATTACCTGAATATTTAAAGCAAATTAAAAAGTTGAAAAAGTAAAAAAAAACATTAATTAAAATAAGAGCTTGCTACTGAATGCTTTTACAAAATTGAAGATAATTTAAACAAAAATTGAAGAAAGACAACAAAGAAATAACAAATAAATGCCTTGTTAAATTTAGTTTGTAATGTAATGTTAGGGTCTTACCATTTATATGGAAATTAGATCTGAAATATTAAATAAATAAATCTAAGGATCATTACTGCCCAGGTACATGTTTATGTATGTAAAAAAATACATATATAGGCCTACCCCAAATAAGTTTGTAATCTATATATTAATATGCAAGCACCTTTTTTCTCAGCTTGTGCGCATCGTAGGAGAAAACCGGACATAATGTTATAGAAATTAGTGTCCTGTAGATGAGCAGAATTCCATTATAATTCACATCGGTCATGAGGGCTCCGCCCTACAGTCTTTCAAAGTTTCAATGTTAATCTTATGGGAGAAGGATAATTGATTGAATCAATATACAGCTATTTAATAACAAATGCTAGCAAATCAGGAAGAACATGGGATATGTTTCAGTTATGAAGCATTTTAAAACTAACTATAGAGATCAAAATTCGACCAAAATTTCTGTTTATATTGACCCAAGAAGTTTCCAAATAATATTTTACATCGGAAACACCTGTTCTCAGTGTTCCCAACAACAGCTGTCTAATAAATCAATCAATTTCTATCCTTCCTCCATAAGATTAACATTGAAACTTTGAAAGCCTGTGGAATGTACCCCAGGGGGCTAATGAGAATTTTAATAGGATTCTGCTCATCTACAGGAACCTTTCTAATGGTAGGGATTTGCGGATTTCTCGTAAGATGCACACAAGCTGAGAAAAAAGTTTGAAAGAAATATGCTTGCCTATTAATATGTAGATTGGCCCAAGATTAACTGAATTTTTGGTTGAATTTTAACCAGCAGGCGGTCTCTGGTATGATGTTAATATTTCAAGAAATTAGCAATAAAACATTAAAATTCCATTTGTAAATATATATTTAATTAAGTATTAACTATAGATATATAGTCAATGATTGAAGTAACCAAAACAGCTTTTCTTCTCTCCTGTAAAGTTTGTAATTTGTCAGAAAGGCAGTAGGCCTATTGTTCCTTCAAGGACTCTATGACCTATATATCCATAACAAACTTAACTCTAACCGCCACAGCGTGCTGTAAAATAGTGGATTATGAACAACAATGAAGAACCTGTATTACTGTACCTTCTAATAAATAACATATAACTTAAATTTCTTGAAATAGGCTAGCTTAAGACATGACCTGTCAACTTATTTTAATCGGAAAACTGGATAATAGAATAAAAATAGGATAAAAATTACATAAATAATTGTGGGATTTCAAATAGATTTGGGAAAGCTGATTCGATCCCCTCACTTGGCCCAAGGATTTTGCTCATTGTGCTTACTGGCAAAAAAACTCAGGCCTAAGTTAATACCAAAGTAAAAATAATGAAACCATCATGCATGGTAGTCGACGTTTTTCATATTTAAAAACCTATTATGAGTGCCGCAGTCCGTTGTGTGATTGTTAAACTAAATAAAAAAAAAAAAAAAAAAAAAAAAAAAAAAAAAACTACATAGGCCCTTTAAAAAATATTAGGTTCTCTGTTGAGATAAAAGTCCATTGAGTGAGAAGTCCTATTATATTATCTATCCTACATTACTCAAAGAAATCAAAATAGTTTTTGAGATCATTCAACCAAGGTGATTTAGAAATATCGTATGGTAACGATTCAATTTCTTGGCAATGAAACACATAGGTAAATAATTAAAAATTACTTCTGAACAATCTTGTCTGATGTTTTTGATACCATAGCCTTGATTTGTTATCAGGGTTACAATTACTGTGATAACAGATTTGATAATTTTACTTAGATGATAAAACTATGATTACACATGGTTTACACTTCAATAGTCAAAGAATTTTGTTAATATTTGTTAAAATTTTGAAAAATTAACACCAACAAGCCCAGCACGGGCGGTTATGGGGTTGCTGAAGAGTGTGCCGTACCAACAGAGTTTTTTAATGATAACTTTTTTAATAGTTGTAATGTTTGTAATGAGCTGTCACATAAACTGTGAAAAGGTTTAGTTTGTCAGATAAAAGAAATCTTCCTTTTTGGCATAAAAATGAACCATTAAAATTGGGTTTGGTGAATGAGTTTGGTATTCGAATACCGCATTACCCTAGATAGCCTAGGCCTATATAGCCTATAGATTACTAGACGTCTACCCAGATGGTTTACCCTGGGCAGTCCGGGTTTCAAGGGTCGGTCCGGTGTCCAATCTAGGATTTCAATTTCAATTTCTTTATTGGCGATTATACATTTTACATAACATCACAAGAACATAGAAAGCAGGTGCTTTGTCATACAATGGAACTTATCTAAGCATTTAATAAGATAAAATAAAAAATTTTGTACAAGACTCTTCCTTTCAATACGAGAGCTTTTTGCAGCCCTAATATCTGTTAACTAATGAAAAAGTTACCAAGTTGGTTAAACTAGAAGTAAGGATCGTTATTCTACTTTTTCGGCTTTTTCAATATGACTACAACATTGTAAGTTTAGTCTCAAAACACACTTTAAAGTAGAATACAAACGTTGATTTTTAGTAATATAGCTATGTTTTATTTTTTAATTTGATTTTTTTCCTGCTGAGGGATAAGGTAAGTTTAATAAAACCAACCAGCATTTGAAAAACAGTGAACAACATTTGTACTTTGAAGTGTTTGCAAACAGTTTGTCTATTGGCAACAGCTAATCAGTTTTCCATGCAATTGCGCGAGGTGATAGCCATACCGTATAGTGTTTCTATTAGTTACGATGAGCTTTCTATCATTAGGAGATTTATATCCCTTTCTCATAAATTTTATGCCCCACAGGATTGAAATAAGAGTATGATTGAGGAATAAGTTTTAGGCAATTTGAGATAATTTCCCTTTCTTTAAGAAATTTTAAGAATATATTTTTCAATGGAATAAAGCCATTTTAGGCGGAATTCTGTTTGTTTGAATATTTTTCATATTTTGTGTTCATCTCGGTACAGTTACTTTAACTGGCTCTATTTCATACAATACATTATGTAAATGTGTATGAATTTTATAGCTTTAAAACTATTATTTCTCTTATTATTATTTTCCTTAGGCATTTGGCCGTAGGGGTGGGCGGGTTAAGAGCATCTGGGAGGATGTTAATGGTACCACTAAAAAGTCTTTGGTTGGTTTAAAATATCTAGTAAGCCTATCTAAATAGGGGGAAAAGATACAGAAATTGTTAAAAACAGGAAAAAGTTGGTGAACTCAGAGTATATATTATTATATGTACGGTAACAGATACTTTTCAATTATCTCGACAACACCTTAATTTCAGGTAAAACAATACTGTAATAAAACCGAGCATCCCTAATATTATAAAATACAAGTGTACTCAGGTCATAGTCTAATCTAGGCCTAGACAGATTAACCGTCAATTGGAAAATAAGTAATTCCATGGCCTATATAGGCTATGGTTTTGACGTCAACTCAGATGCCAACCATTACGACCGCCAGTGAATTCACACTAGCTCTTCAAACCACTGGCTATCTCTTAACTGGAGTTCCAGGTGGTACAGGGTGTTTTACCTCCAGCCTAGTCTGGCAGCAGAGACAGTAGTTCCCTGGATTCCGCTACAAGCCACCAGTGGGGCTTTACAAATCTATACTTATTTAATACGCTAAGGGTTTTTTTTGTCTTGAGAACTCCTCCTACAATTTTCAACCGATTTTCAAGTTTTTGGTGTCGTTGGATAGGGCTTGGTCTGTAGTTGTTTCCGCCAAAAACTGATGAGAATCGGACTAAAAATAAAGGTGCTATCGGCCATTGAAATCTCAAAATTTCCCATTTAAATAACATTGGGATTGAATAAAGCATTTTAAACATATGTTAATAATCAGCTGTAAATACGTGTAGTTTTATTGATTAAAGATATTCACAATATTGGATTGGTTGGATGTCATTAATTTAGAGCTAAAAGTAACATTTGTATTGTATTAAAATAAATCGCTCGATTTCGAGCAACACGTATACTAGTGCTATTTCAATAAGATAAAAGGGCGAGAGCCCTTCCCAGTTGCAAAAGGAATTTTCCAATAATAAAGGTGCAACAATTTAGTATACTGTGATTGGTTGTGGGGGTTTTTACTTCTGGGAATGCTTTTAACAACTTGCGGTTACATCCTACATTCAAAACCTAAATCAGTGAATAAGTTATGCCCCGACTCTTTCAGATCAACAAGGTTACAAGTAAATCTGTGATATTTCACCAACCTCGCAATTGTCTATTTCAAAATTTTTATTCATTTTCTTAATTTTTTTTTTTTTTTTTGAAAATTTTGAAAGAAAAAGCTAAAAGAATTTGTAGCGATTACTGAAACTAAGGGTTTTGGTTGGTGTAAATGCCAATAACGTTGATAGTATAAGCAGTGAGTCTATAAAACTGGGGGTTTGGTTAAGATAAAAATATTAGTGATAGTGATTAAATAATTATTTGTTTAAAGAGGAAAGCTATATTTCAAGAATTATTGAAGTCTTAAAGGTAAAAGGAAATTTTGAAAGTGCTTCTCAGAATGGGGTTTGAGTTGGTATTAAGTGTAGTATAAATAGGACTGGTTTAAAAAAAAGTGTTGAGTGGCCTAGGTAAATATAGTGGTTAAAGTACATTGTACATGATACATTTTGCAAATTTTTGCTACTCGACTTGTGTCAGATTTGAACAAGTATAGACCAAGTTCTTGCTAATCTAAACTAATCGGGGCTGGTTAGCTGGTTCGGGTTAGCAAATTTTCGGAATAAGCGGAATCCACAAATAGTGCAAGATATTGACTCGGTTTACTTGATCAAGGCGTACATTACCCAACTCAATGATGATCTGACCGCAGGATGCATTCAGTAGCCTTGTATAGCCAGTACCCTCTACATCTAGAGACTAGTATTGGCTGATTCTTTTAGCTTTATTACTTAAAGTACCTGGGTACTTTAAAAGTAAACAAGATATTATTAACCTTAGCCAAACAGCGAGAGAGCTAAAATGTAAAGTTTTGCAAAATAAAGCAAAAAATATGAATAAACTGTATAGAGAAAAATTGATTTGTTCAAAGAAGCAATATTATAAAGCCAAAATCAGTAATTCAAATAATGTAAACAAAACTGCTTGGATGATAATAAATTCTGAAGTGGACACAAGCTCAAAAAATGACAATAATATAAATTTAAAAGTAAATAGTGAGCTATGTTCAGATCCTTTATTGGTTTGTAATCAGTTTATTGATTATTTTTCAAATGTTGTAGATGGAAATGTAGTGTCAAATTCAAGCATGATTAAGGATAATTTAAGAACTAGTTTAGAGGGTAAAACGGTTACAACTGGAAAACAGTTCAAATTTTGCTTTGTTGATGAGAAAGACATTAGTAATGTTATTAATGGCCTTAAAAACTCTTTCAGTTCGGGGTATGATGAGGTCCCTGTGGTTTTCCTTAAAAAAGCCTAACTAGTTTTATTAAAGCCAATCACTCACTTGATAAATTCTTCTTTTATATCTGGAATTTTCCCCAAAAAACTCAAAATTTCTAAATTAAAACCACTATTTAAAAAAGGCGACAAACAAATAGTATCCAACTATCGTCCAATTGCTTTGCTACCCTCAATATCTAAAATTTATGAAAAAGTAATTTACAATCAACTGGTTCATTTCTTAGAAAAAAATAAAATATTTGATGATTGCCAACATGGGTTTTGTAACGGCAAGTCTGTTATAACAGCAGCTACAGATTTTATTGAATCAATTATAGATAGCTTAGATGATAAATTAAAAGTAGTGGGTCTATTTATGGACTTGAGTAAAGCCTTTGATACAATATCACACGATTTACTGCTTTCTAAGATGGAAAAATTGGGATTAACAAATACTGCATTGAATTTACTTAAATCCTACCTTTCAGATGGGTATCAATTTGTAGAAATTATACACCACAACAACAAAAATTACAAAATTCCATATCGATCATCTGTCACAAAAGTAAAACACGGAGTTCCTCAGGGATCCATCTTAGGACCACTTTTATTCATCTGTTACTTGAGAAATTTCCCACAACTCAGTGACTTAAGCAAATTGTGTTTATATGCTGATGATACAAATTTAAAAATCACAGCTCCAACTTATGATGAACTAGAAATTAAGGCCAACTCTGACATGCTTCTGTTAAGTAATTTTTTTAATTCAAATCATTTACTTTTAAATCCTGAAAAAAACTAATTTAATCAATTTTCAATCGAAGTCAAATAAAAACAAAACTCAGCCAATTATTAGATTTCTAGACAAAACTATTGATGTCAAGGATAAAATAAAATTTTTGGGGCTAGTGGTTGACAAATCGCTTAAATGGGATTGTCATGTTGAACAATTACTTGACTAGAATTTCATCTGGGTTATATTGTTTAATAAGGTTAAAATATTTCTGTGAAAAAGAAACCTTGAAAGTAATTTACTTTTCTTATATTCATTCTATTATATCATTTGGGATCTCTCTTTATGGGGCCACGACCAAAAACAATTTAAATTCCATTCTAAAAATGCAAAAAAAAAGCTTTGAGAATAATTTGTAATCTTCCGTTTAAAACTTCAGTAAAAGAGTATTTCAAATCAGAAAATATTATGACAGTA
The DNA here is from genome assembly GCA_030545055.2 of Neoaliturus tenellus. Classification (NCBI taxonomy): domain Eukaryota; kingdom Metazoa; phylum Arthropoda; class Insecta; order Hemiptera; family Cicadellidae; genus Neoaliturus; species Neoaliturus tenellus. The sequence goes on along the minus strand of CM061534.1, from coordinate 13,461,924 downwards.
TACGGAATGTACGTATATGAAACAGTTTTATCTGTAAAAAACAGACTTCAGGAATTAGAAATGGTTGGCGACAATCATGAATATCTCACAAGAAGTCGTGGCATTCTCACAATAGTCCCCCACAAATTAAAACTTTTTGAAAAAAAAACCTAGGTATGCTGGTTCAAAATTTTTCAATAATCTCCCAATTGGTATTAAATCAGAGGTTTCACTGAAAAAATTTAAAACTGAACTCAAGAAATTTCTCATCAACAAGGCAATGTACTCCTTTGAGGAATTGTGACAGTTTCTTCCATTTTTATCTCTCTTTTTTTGTCCATTCAACTTTCACATTTTAAGTAGGCCTCATTAATATTTGTTATAATTCTCACTAAATTTGTATATTTTATTTTTACTATCTCTCCCTTATTCATTTTTCATTTCTTATTTGTTCATTATCTTGCAAAATGTTGACACTATTCATGTATAATTGCTTGTACATATGAATAAAGATGATTTGATTTGATTTGATTTGATTTGGGGGCCGAGCATTAGCTAGGTAAACTTAAATAATTCTTGGTAGTAATAAAGTAACAGACAGTGTGCTAAAATGCCAAGTGCAAAAACTTTCTTGTTCAAGATGAGCTTGTTCGCTCCGCTCACTCGCCTTTGTGACTGTTTAATGTAGGAATACGGGTGCTTCACTCTAATATATAGTTATTAAACCACATTTTGAAACTGTAACACGTGGATTCTAATTATTTGATTATTAACTTAGGTGATTTCACAATTTTTACCAATTCTTTTGTTTTTAAATTCATTTGCAATGTTACAAATTGATTAGTTGTTTAATACTTTTACAGAAATTTTATTTATCTAAACATTTAGCAGTATATAAAGTACTATCAAAAAGAGATCAATTATTTTTATTATTGTACCATTAAATAATTTAGTAACTGGCTGCAACACAAACCCACATGGAACACGTGGTCTGCACTTTGACAGTTGAGTCAGCGGTTTTCATAATTTATTTGTTTTGATTTTTAACACCACAAGACCAATGTTAAAATTTTTTTTTAAACTTAAGGATTGTAATGAAATAAGATTTTTCCTGGCATACAGACCTGTATTTATATTATTCTTATACCAGAACTAAGTTATTTACAAAGTTTGAAGAAGATTGTTCGAGCAGTTTTTATGATCCATGTGCCAACATACATTCATACAAATATACCTTACTTGTATTAGAGTATGAGATTAATCTGACTTCAAGTGATAAGATGTCAGGAACATGAGTATAATGGCATTGTCCTGGAATATTGGCAAGTTTTATAAGCAAAGTGTTAAATTATGTAACTTATCTGTCATCTAAGAATGCTATCTAAATCTTGCAAGGTACACAATTAATTCATTCAAGTAGTACAGTTAGAGGTTAAGTGTGAAAAAGAAAACATTTGACACTGAGGAAATAAATAAATTCAAAATAACTATAAGATTCAAAATAAAAAAAAGATAAAGTAAAGTAAATAAATAAGGTTCTATCTTAAAAATAAGAGTAGGTCTACATTCAGACAAATGTATAACTTAAATAATTATTCCTCTAAAGAACCGTAATCTTGATATGTGGATTGGAAAGTAAATTTTCAGTGGAAATAATGTCTAACTTTGTCACTAAAGCATTTCGGTAACTAGCTCTTAACCACAGTTTAGCATCTACAATTCAACCATAGTGATGGTCCTGCAATTGATTCCGAAAATGTCCCAATTTTGTATGTAATTAATAATGGTTTGTTGAAATTTCAGAAACTAGATTAAAAGTTTAATATCAACCGGTATATTATCTTACCTTGAGAAAATTGTCTGGTGGAAAAGTGAAACTGGAATAGGCCTGAGTTTATTTTACTAGGGTCCATGACATCAGAAATAAACAACTGTAATAATATCAAATAATGAAGAAAGTGCTACAATTTTTGTCTCAGAACACCCCCTACCTTCAAGAGTGATATTTAATTACAACTTCATGCGATGCATGAATGACAATCGTTTATCACATAGGTCGGATATTGTATCTCGTTGTTATCATTTATTGATAACATAACCGAGTAGTTCCTCATCATTGACTGACTCCTCCACACCTGAGTCGACTATCACTGGTATGTAAATGTTGCACATAACATGTGCCTTGTGCTAATATGCTTCATATTCATCACTTTCATTTGAAGATCAAAGCGGCAAACTTGAGAATATCAACTTTATCTAGCCTACTAAAATAGATTTTATTTTGCATTTAAATAAGTTTTTCTTTGGAAACAGTTGTCACAGAACTTGGTTTTCATTATTTTAAAACCCCTTGGAGTTGAAGGAGTAAATAACCTCCAAATTACTAATAACATTGAAACATGTTAAGCCTTGGCTCAGTAGAAAATGAGGATAAGCCTTCATATTGCTCAGGTATTCGTTATATTCATATCAAATGGCAATCCTCATTAAAATTTTGGTCATAAAATGTCAAAATTGTTAAAGAACAATAATTGTTCTTAAATAAGATTTTATTTCATACTGATATTTTACCAGATGTAAAGTAGTAGATTTTAAGGAATGATCTGTTTGCAAATACAGTAGAATCTCTCAAATCTGGCCACTTTGGGATCATACTGCCGGCCAGATTTCAAAATGGCTGGATTAACCGGCAGATTATTAAACAAGATGAACAGAAACCTGTATTATATATGTGTGTTATAACAATGAACTATTCTTGGGTATTTTTACCAAATGAAGGGTTTCATACTTGCCCAATTAACTTAATACTGTGTATCGACATTGTAACAATCATGATTCGTTCGCTCAGACGTAATGCAGCCAAAAAAACAATCGGACAACGGACAAGTGGTCACTACAGATGGAACTGCATTTAATGGACAATAATACTGGTCTTCTGAAGAAGGCATAACAGATAAATAGGACTGTAATAGCGACGGAATTCGTCTAGTGATCTAAATTCTGTGTAACATCGACGATCGGGTCGCGAATTGTCCAGATAACAAAATGATTGAAAATATAACTTGAACTTAATGTTTCAGGAGACATCCAAAACCGAGTAGTACGGAAATCGGCAATTGATCTGATGTATTTTAGTGATATATAACTAAACAAGTTGATTTGTGTCTATTTTGGCCATGGGAAACGCCTGCGGCTGACTGTTTCATTTCCGGAAGACTGCGGCCGGGTTGTCTGGCGAGGGCTTGACTGAAACTGGACTAGAGGGCTTCTACTCTACACAAATTAAATAAACACATAAGGAACAATAATTTCCAACCTCTCTACCTTGTTTGCGACAAACTCATTTTGTGGGAAGCACCCTGAACCTAAAATGCTTTTACAATTTGGTTAACATTTGGTACATGAGCCTTAACATTTATTAACATCCTTGTAATTGAACTGATGACAATTCATGTCTGAGCTTCAGGCTCATGATTGACGGCCAACAGAATGCCAAAAAGAGGCTGGAGGGAGCAGGGTGAAAATAATATTGCAATAAATGTTAAATTAATTAGAAAACCTCTCAGTGGGAAATAATTATTTTTATTAGTATTTTATTAGGTATTTTTTTCTCAATAGTTTCTAAATCCCGTAACACATACCACGTTTTCTTTCTTAGTGAAATCCCTCCATCGTCATCATGTTTCAAGGAGCAAATAACATGTTTAGTAAATACAAAGTGTAAGTAGAAAGGCTTAGGTTATAGCCAGCGCTGTAAGATTAAGCCTTAATTTTTAACAAACTTACAGAGTATCATAATTTTGGAAGTTTGGTGGATCAGAATTGTTGGCAGTTGGAAGAATGTTTTATGAATATTTGCAACTTTTTCAAAAATGAACTGGACAATTTAGCTTATCAACTTATGAGTCTATAAGTAAATATATGATAATTTTTACGTTACCTTAACCTCTTTTCACATGCCGTGTTTATACTTTATGGTTTTAAATTAGTATTTGTTAATTTGAAAAATCTCTAATAAAACGAACGATCATCTATAATGTAACATAAAATAAGACAGCAAAGAGAATTATGAACACCCTCTCATTTAATTTTCAAAGATATCCTTGCGACAATTAATTAATAATTTTCTGATTTTTCCATTCTTAAACTAAAGTATCATGTTAACCGAGCCTTGCTCGTTCGTTGGTTTTAATTCACTTTTGTTATAGTGTCATAGTAATCAAGCCATTAAGTTTACCCCAACACCAACTATATCTCTTCACAGTTAACAGCTGTTTCAAACTGTTTAAAACTAATGTTTCTTAATTTTGTTTACCTTTCGGTGTTATTTCGTAACCAAAATAGCAACCCATTAGACCATTGTTAAAAACTACAATTTTTAAACTTAAATTTAGACAACATTTGATGTTTACTGGGGTTGAGGCTGTTTTAAAACTTATTTTGAAACACTCATAAATGCAAAGTTTTTAAGCAAAATCTACCCGCTAGATTTTGGGATCATGGATAATACATCGTTTCAGACACTGCTCGTATTGTATTATAGGATTCTAAATTCTGATCTAATAGAGAAGTAGGTTAATTGTTTTTATTAGTCTCTGGTATCACCTGTATTGGTTAAATAAAATGAATAATTAGTTTCGCTATTCGGTTATAGAGGAGACAGAATTTTACCACTTAAAAGCTACAATTCATATTAACAAATAAACTTTATCATAAAAACTTGTTTAATGACAAATTAAAAAAGATTAAAACCCTTCCTCCATAGTCCCTAGCCAACTTATTCCTATGGCAATCATGTGGGTAAAATATAAATAATTAGCAAATCCTCGTTAGAGTCACCTATTGGATGTTAAAAGGTTACAATTGACTGTTGGCAAGGAAGTTTGCTTGTCCGTTGCAGCTAATACTAATATATTGATTGTGAGCTGCATTGTTACCCCGGTCATGCCACCTGCCTTGGTGACCTTGTAGTCAGCCTCGTATCCGCGCTTCCTATCCAAAGTTTATCGTGATGCAGCCCCTTAGTTTACGATGATTTTTTAATAACGGTCTTTGACAGTTTTTTTTGTTATGAATGAGATTACAAAACATGAAATATATCAAAATCCCTCTGGACCAATTTCTCAAAGAGTGATTAGGAAATCTTATTCTGGCGTAGCGTGTAGATATCTAAAAGAAACACAAATATCGTACCGAAACAGAGCTAAGAATTCCTACCTTTACCTTTTAAAGTTTTCTTGGTTTATTTACATGAATGTTGTGTCATTTTAAAGACTTTGTGGCAGTGCCCAATCTTACTGTACAATTTTCCTTAGATACACCAAAACTTTTTATAGTTCTATTCTATAAAAAGAATAGAATTTAGTTAATTAGTTATGTAAGACATTAGTTTTGTAAGACGAAGTATTTTATCGGTTGACATGAAGTTCTGTAACACAATAAAGCAAAATTGGATCAGAGATCAGTCTGCTTATCAATTTTATTACTTGACTATTATAGTAGATTACAATACCTTAGACCGTCGACAATCCACTAGTTTTCTTCAGTGATTACTAGTTTCGGGAACAATGTCCCATTGTCAAATCTTCAAAATGTCGAAGTTGAAATTTATTGGACATCTTGTCGTCGTGGAATAGTTAAAATGACACATGCACAGAACACAAAACACGATACATTTAAAAACATTATTACGGAGAATTAAATAGCGTGGCCGGCCAAAGACACGTTCCTGAATATCTTTGGCCGGCCACGCTATTTAATTCTCCGTAATAATGTTTTTAAATGTATCGTGTTTTGTGTTCTGTGTATGTGTCATTTTAACTATTCCACGACGACAAGATGTCCAATAAATTTCAACTTCGACATTTTGAAGATTTGACAATGGGACATTGTTCCCGAAACTAGTAATCACTGACGAAAACTAGTGGTTTGACGACGGTCTAAGGTATTGTAACCTACTATAATAGTCTAATATCAATCCAGGAGGCAAATCATCATGAAGTTATTACTTGACATTCCCTCATTTTGTAAGATAGAATTGTATCCTGTTCTCCGGGAACAAATCCTCCTCACAAAAATTTGTATATTTTAACTGACTCTTTAAGGTCAAGAATTTAATGCTAATTAAGTGCATTGATTTTATATCAGGGTGTCTACTGGTCACTGAAGTCACCAAAAGTCACCAAAAGTCACCGAAAGTCACAGATTTTAGTTAATAGTCACAAAAGTCACCAAAAAGTCACTCATTTTTCCTTAAAAGGCAAGAAAATTCACAGATTTTTAGCATGAATTGAGAAAACAGTGCGATTGTGTGCAAGAGTGTTGGGACCTTAACAATTCCCCCCCCCCCAAATTTTCCTATGTTAGAGACCGAAAAGTCACTGAATTTTAACATTTTTTACCCCAAAAATTCACTGTTTTTTTTGTATCTCTTTGGCAGTAGACACCCTGTATATAGATAAATTTTTCTTCCATCAATAAACTAGTAATTTTACTGAAAATAACAAGTGCCTTTTTATTACAAAGAAGATAAAAATAAGATTTAGTGTAGAGCAAAACCACTCATTTGTCAAAATAAGGTTTTATGAAGAATACAATCCAAGAACAAGTATGTCATTGCCTTGAAACCAGAACTAGTTTTTGCCTTGAGCCATTACTTAAAATTCAGTTCCTCTTGTCACTTTTACAACGGTTTTGCTTCCTGACTGCGCTCTGAGAACTCAAGTGGGCTCAGCAAATTCCCACTTTTTACTAACGTATGATATTAATGTACATTGACATTTCGCTCAAAATTTATTTCTCAAAATGTTTTCGTTTACTTGAATTATTTTATAGAACTCAATCAATACCTTTCAAGTGTTTATTCTTTTTAAAAGCATATTTTTACAATTAATAGTTTGTTGTTGAGTATTGCATACCTTTAATTGTAAACGATTAAGTAACAATTATAGGCCTAACTTGATTGTTACTGAGTGTGTTTCAATTTGATTGTAGTGGTTAAAAACATCAAAACAGCTAAGACAAAACACAATCGATGATTTTTGTCTGTTAATCAAAACTTAATCTTTTCTCATGAATGTAAAATACATCTTTCTATTGATAGTTAATTTTTTTTATTTAATTACAATTTTTAATAATTGCTACAGTTTACTTTTTATGACTATTATTTTAGATTGTCATTGTTTTAAATTTATTATTTCGAATTATTTTCATGTATGAACAATATTTAGAAATATTTGTCTCAGTTTCTGGAGTCAAGTCGACATTGAGGTCAGGCAAGTCAACAAAATGATCAGAGCACTGCAGCCTAAACTCGGCAAATGAATCAACTGCTTTATTGGCGGCCCTTTCTTGTTTTCCTCCCTGAGCCATCATGTAATGCCAGATCCAGATTCAAACTACTTTATTGCAAATCAAATGTGTAGTTTACTGTATTATTCAAATAGTATTTAGTCTTTTTGTATGTTTTTAATCTGATCAATTAAAAATTGTTGATTCTTTACATGTTATTGCTGTCAAATTACATTTAAATCTTCCATTCAAACTACTCAATTGGTACTTTTTTTACATAGAGTAAATCTGTCATACATATAATCCTCCGTAGCACATGTGCCTACCTTCACTGCTTAACACTTACCTAAAGATCTTATCCCATTATAAACTTGAAAGCTCACTGTGAGTCAATGAATTTTTGAGTACATTTATTTTATTATTACTAGATGGGGGACTCAAATGAAATAACAAAAAATTAATTGTACGTCGTATGATTGAAGAACATTAATTAATGGTTGTAAAACTAACTGTAACAATGTAGGCCTACTGCTAAAATGTAATTTTTTTATTTCCAAAATTAAAATCTGAATGTGTAACGATAGGATTAAAAACATGTGTATTAAATTGGGTCGTTTAGGTAGATCTGTTAGATAAAAGTTACTCCTGTACAGCAAATTACTGTATGTCCTGATGTGCATATTTGCTCGATTCAGTCACATATAGCTTACTGTAAGTAATTCACAGAGGTTGGAAACAAATGGGAAATTAAAAATGAATTATCCTTTCAGCACAGTAACAAAGTTAAGCCAGATTTTTTGTTTCTTTCTACGCCTGAGGCATTTTATAATATTTTAAAGGGGATTAGTCCAAAACACGGTCTTATAACTATTTAACATCACCCTGTCATTAGATAGCATCTTTAATTAGTAGCCAAACGACAAATAACAACAGGAACCAGTATTGGATCTTATAAAAGCGATTAACTTTTCTCAGGATCGAACCACCAATCTTTGGATTTCAATGGCGAGCACTATAACCATTCAGCTACCCTTAATACTACATTCAACCGTCCCTTGTTATTCCACCAGCCTCTGTTATTATTTTTATTGGGGTGTTGCTTTTGTTTAAGTGTTTAAAAAGCAAGCAATTTGCTACCCATTATAATCTATACATATTTAATACTCGACACTTTTTTGTACAAGGAACTCCTCCCACAGTTTTCAACCAATTTAATGGTTTTAGTGTCATTGCTTAGAGCTCGGCATGAAGTCTTTTCTAAAATAAATTGGTAAATATCTATGTAAACGGGAGGGCCATACAAGCCCTTCAAGTTCTGTATTTTCCCATTTGATCAACATTGATTAGGAGATTAAAAGATTTTCAAGCTTAACAGGTGTAACAAATAAACACAATACACCAGTGAGAGCATCTGTCTATTCATACCAAAGTGTTTATTTTTTAAACTTTGGAGGATACACTGGTTAACACGTTGACTGCTGAAAATCATGCAATATTGGTTACCATATGCTGAAAACAAATTTTATTGGTTTTACTTACATTTAGGTGTGTTATGACAGAAAAACATCTAGGAAGACCATCCGGTAGAAATAAATTGGATTTTCGGCCATTTTAATTTGCGTCCACCATCGTGGACGCGCCGCAACTGGGGACGTCTTTCCACGCGATCAGTCACTAACTAATTTTTCAGTTTTGCACAAAACTTTGCTAATTGTTTAGATTTAACACAAGGATAGTAAAACCATTGTAAAATGTAAAAAAAAACTTGTAAATTACTACGTAAAACCGCACCAGCCCACCCGAAAGTTGATCGTTTACCATTGTGGCGCATTGGCCTCGTAGTCAGGGTCATCGTCCTCCCCCTTGTCGGTGTCGTACCGTACCCGGTCTAGATCCTGTTCATCTAGGTTTTCGTCGTATTACCTTTCTTCAGGCACTAAATTAAAACAACTTGGGCTAGGAGGCAAATCCTTTTTGATAAAAACTAATGTAAACACTATTTACAAACAAACAAAGTTTATATAAACATATGTTACTACGGAAACGCAAAAACCGAAAACGGCGTTGACAAAAATTGATGAAAACAATCTCCCCACATGCGCAATAACAGCCATTCACACCGCACGAATGCTGGTGGAACACTGACGTCGCTTAGCAACAGCAAATTTGCGTCCACCATGGTTGACGCACGCACCTGGCGCCGCCCCCCTGCGTCAACGATCGTGGACGCTCGCCGCCAATGTGTTAACCATGCATTATAAAGCGTAATCAGTAAAAATTAACCAAACTAAATCGCTTGATATTGAGCAACAAGTACACTAGTACTTATTTTATTTGTGTAAATTTTCTTTAACCTCTTGAAACAGTAAGACAAGTTTTTTTCCTCCACTGTAGTTAGTTTTGTGTCAACTGTTTTATAAAATGAGTTAGTCTCCGTTGAGTAACTCGCATAACGTTCTGCCTGTGGCAGTGATCACATAGGACCATAATTAGTCATGTGATGGGCAAGGTCAGGGGGGTGGCTCGTGTTGCTGATAATATCTGTGATAACGGTTGAGCTCAGCATCATGAGAGGCTATTGACTTGTCGTGTTGGCAATCTAACTAGATCGCTTTGATATAAATGTGTCTGGTGTACGGTACTGTCCAAATCTTGCAGTCAGTTATTTCAATGCTATACATAAAAATTAACAAACTTGTTTAAATATCTGATGTGATTGTTCAGATTGATAATTATTAATGTGAAATTGGGAAAAATGTAAATCACTTAATAAAAGACAGAAAGAAATACAGTATTATGTACATTCATTAAAAAGTAATTATGTTATGCTGAACAAACCAAATAGTAATGATTTTACGTTGCAAGCAAACCAATAATGCTGTTGTTTTAATTATATTTTACCAGTGATTTTAAATTCAGTTTTAAATTCAGTTAGTTCTAGAAACAATGAATGAATGGCCTTCGGTCAGCTGAGTTTTGTCAAGGTCGTTGTCACAGTTATGCCTCGTTGATATCCCAGCGAGATAAGTCAAGTGCTGTAATACCTGTCTATGTTGTCTTTCAGTAGGTGGAGTTTTCAGATATTTGAAAAATATAATCTTTGTAGTGTTTTTAAACCGTTGAATTATTGCTACAGTATTCTTTACTTACAAGTTAAAGTTTGTGTTTTGTATTGTAAGAGATATGACTGAAACATTTTTGTCCGCAAAGGTGGTATCGGTGTTTGGAGCGGTGAGTTAAATTGTTTAAAAGTATGTGATTTGATGCTATATCATAATGGTACAAGTGAGTATTAAATAATTACTCACTCTAAAAATTGCAATTTTTCTCTGATGAAGGTTGATTTTACCTAAGACTTGGTATAGATTTTTAAACTCTATTTGCACTTCTCTGTAATTTAATCTCACATGTAACCAACAATTCCTTCAACAAATTTGCAGGTTAATTTTACACGCATCTACTAATGTATTTAATTTTAATTTTTTATTTTGTGTTTTTATTGTATTTTTTGTTTTTTTATTGTCAGAGGCATTTTTTAACATTTGATGGGGAATGGTACATATTATAATAAAGTATTATTTTGTAATGTTTTAATGTGTTTGCAAAAAACATTACACACATTATCCGTAAGGAAAATAAACATAATCAGTGTAACCACCCATAATCAATAAATACTTAATGTTGAGTTTATCTGTTGTCTTTTATGCTCCTCTTAAACCCTAAGGTGAAACCAGTTAAATTGAAATTTAGATTTCCTTAATTTAACACTATAATTTTTTCCACCTCAAATAAATGAGATAAACAAACAGACCTTGTCAGACACAGTTTAAAGATGCACTGTTTATACCATGATAAAATTATTGATTACAGAATGAATTAAATAACTTAATTTTATTGGTAACAAGCTATGTAAAATCTTAATTACTCCAAAAGCTGAAATAGCACCTACCCAAAAAAATTTTTATTGTTAAAACACCATGGTAGAAGTGAGCTTTATTTATTTCATATGAAGAAAAGTCCCTCACAATATGTATTTTTAGACCTAGTGTTGTTTTCTTCTAAAAATGTTACCTGAAGTAAAATAATTCTTAAGCTAGGGGAATTTTAGGATTCAGGATCCCTTATATTAGGTCAAATACTGACGCAGTTGCAACTGTAGGCGGTTCATGACCTGGTCTATATTGATTTTTAACAGCTCCGTGTATTTAGTTAGGTGCCGGGAAGGCTTCATCTAAAGGGATTATGGAAGCCGCACTACGGTGCATTCACGTTGTGCGACATTCAGGCGCAAGTGCCGTTTCGGTGTCACACTGGTGGTTCCTTACAAAAAAGTGTTCTACTCAAGACCTTTTAGTGCCCCAGCAAAGGTACAGGTTTTTTAAACCATTAATTATTCTGATTAAGTTCGAACTTTAAAAAATTCCTGTTATGGTTTGGACAGTTAATTTTTCAGTAGTTTGTTGTTGTTGTAGTAATAACAAAACCCTCATGCAAAACTGATGTTTCAGAAAATTTTTGTGGGGAAAGGGGAAGTAAAAATTGTCACACGATGCTAGCGATTGTAGTTTGTTTCAACAAATTTAATGGTCTCCGTGAAATATAATTGTAGATCAATAGTGATGTCATCAGGTAACTTGGCTGATTCATACACTATTACTACAACATACTCACCACCCACTTCGTCCCTCCCATTTGATATATTCCCTTTTGAAATTAGTTGACTAAAATTTTAAAAATTCAACAGTCTTGAGTTATTCAATGCATCCTGTCCAAAGTATTAGTTAATTATCATTCTTCAAAGTTTGTTTTAAAGTACATAGCATTGTTAGCTTACAAAATAGTTGAAGTGGGTTAACTATTACTGTTGGTTTAAAATAAACTAAATTTTAATATGGTAAAATAGCTTAGCCAAAAGGTACAAGAAGAAATGGATTAGATTGTGCTAAAGTCCATGTTTCAACTTAGACCTTAAACGAACACTTTACAGAAATATTTCCCTTTTTTCACTTTCTCCATTTCCTCTTAAGATTAATGTTAAGGTAGGCCTACGTGTCATAGCTCTTCAATAGATAATAATGTTATTAATTTTAATGAGCATCAAATTACACAAGAACTTGTTTTTAATATGAAGCGGTTCCAATAACAAATATTTAATAAAAATTTCATAAATGTTTTTAGATTTTTTTTTTTTTTTAATGAAAAGTAATATTCTGTACTAGGCAAATTGAAATCCACTCACTACGATCACCATTTTTATGAATTTCCATTGAATGAATTTCCATTGATTGAATTTCCATTGAATTTATATTGTGTTGGATAAAAATCATTATAAATGAGGAATCGTTGAGATCAAAACCTACACATAATAAGAGATACAATCCTTTTAAAATCAAGATTAGCAATTAAAATTAACACAAAAAATTAACACTGTTTGATGATTGATAACAAAACTAACTTTTTAACTGATGGAGTTATTACCACTTAATGACTATAGTGTACCTTAAAAAGTAGTAAATAAAATACATAGTAGAATAGATTTTTCTAGTAGGCCAAATTGGTAAAACTAAAATATTCTGTTACAAGTGAATTAAAAAACAATTAACCAGATACATTGCTTTAAAGATGCTGAATTTCTAATCACAATCCTTCGCTACGGCTCATTTTCTATGAAAGAGTTAAAATTCCTTACGGCAAATAATAAATAAATTTTTTTTATTACCCATACAAGGACTAATTGTGCAGCGTGATTTTTCTGTTTCAGAATCACTATGTGGTGATGGTGAGGGGCAAATGAATCTCAATTTTCCCCTCGCCCCAACCGTTCCCCGGACCACTACCAGTTCTAGGCCTAAGGTACCGCTTTGACTTGCAACACAAACCCCACGTACGAGGCACAAATTATATCATCCCTTAAGTTTACAACACTGGAGTGTAAAAGTACCAAACAGAGCATTTAAATATTCATGCGGGTTTGATTAATAGTCTTTCTCACAGTGAAGGCTAATTTTTAACAAGAGTTATGTTGACTCCTAAAAATACTACTCGTAGAGGAGGGAATCCCTTCACCTTTTTTCAATTTTGCACATTATATGGGAAGAATTCAGATATACACATTACAATATTAGAAAGAAAATACTGAGCTCTGTCTAAAGATCTAAAAATTCTTGCACTTGGACTGTTTCTACATTAAGAGCCTGTTCTTAGTCATTTTGTTGCCCTTATACTAATTTAAAAAAATGTTGTCTAAGGTATTTTTATAGTTATTGCCATTTTTCCATCAATGATTAAAAAGTTTTATCAGAAAGTCACCCAATCATCTGAAATAAGTTGGTAATCTTTTAAATCATGATCTTAACTAATTTTTAATTTTTATTGTGCCTCTTACCTAAGGTGGTCTGCACGAGTGTTCTTGTGTATTAACATCAATTTTGCTTTTCATGTGTGTTATTTTACTTTTTTACATATAAAAGATGTAAATTAGTTTTAAATAAAAAATTGATTTAAGTTTAAAACATTTTTTTCCCTTTTCTTTAAATCATTTAAGAAAGGCACATGCCACTTTCTTCACTTCCAAAACTGAATTGAAAAATTCCATTTCTGATATGAAAAATTTCAAAGATGGTTATAATTTAAATAATCATTAGCCTACTAATCTTAATGGGCAGTTTTACACCCTGTTTATGTTTTACCTTGCTTTGTTAATTCTTCCTTCCATGCTTTAAATAGTTTATTTTAGAGAAAATCTCTCCCTCTGTGCAGACTACTGAAAGCTTTTGTGTTGTAAGTCATTGCCTTTCTGGTCTTTTTAGGAAGGTCACTATCCTTGGCTGTGCCTTTCCTTCTTTTCTTATTTTCTATCCCAAATTTCTCCAACTTTTATTCCGCCCTTTACACTCCTTGGGATTTTCTAATTATTTGCTGTTTTTCTTTTGAGTGAATATGTGTTCTTGTATAACACTTGTTTCTCTTCTCCTCTTTTACTTCGCACCGCAGTTCATCACAAATTGCCCCGAGAAATTTATTTGTACAATTCACCTGTTCAGTGAAAGTTAACTTTTTTTCTCAAATAAAATTATATTATTCTCTGCAAATATGACTGCTATCAGTTGGTTTAGACTTGTATAAATAATGTTTTTATAAAGAATACTCCAATTATTTTTAAAATGATCGTTGAGTTTTGTTGTGAAAGTTATATCTTACTAAAAAATATGAAAACATTATCGTTTTACCTCCATTAGCCCATAAAAGTCATGTAAGAGTACTTTGTTTGTTACCTACCACAACTCAATAAGATAGCGTGACCTTAACGTATATTTGCCATCATGTTATGTTTCTTTATTGTTAAGTCTAACACACACTAGCCCTAATAATGTCTTCTTGTTTCCAGTAAGTTCTTTTGGGATTATTTACCATTGACAGTTATGGGATGTTGTAATTTAATTGTTTAAAATGTACAGAACTAAATTGATCTATTTTTTCATTCTATGATTGATAAAATTAAGAAATATGCTGGAAAATTGAGTCAAGGTGGTTTTTTACTTAGCAGATTTTTCAGCTTTTAGGGTAGAGGGGAAACACCAACAGGATGAACCTCTTTAGAAATGATTTTTGTTTTAAGAATTATCTTATTAGTTATATTAAGTAATGTTTTCAATGTTAATTTTAGGTCTGCGAGTTTCAGTCCAAAAATATCCTCATGTATCTCTCAAAGCTTTCCTCCCATCGTCTGAATGTTGTTGTGGACATTTTCCATGGCTGACGATTGAAACAAGTGCATGGTATTTAGGGATCTGCTTTTACTGGTTTCAGTTTTAGCTGTGGTTTTGAACAGGTTTTTGTGATGTTTTATTTACTAACATTCAATAATATTGTTTTTTTTTTCTAGATATTTCTTTCATCTAGGATGGGACTCCAGATCCCGTAATGTTATGAACTTACAGGATCACTTTTGTCACTAGTAAAAAAATATCTACTAGAGTTTGAAAATGTTCCACATTAATACTGTAGCATTAACTCATCATCTCCAACAATTAACTGTAAATAAAAATTCAAGGGGGTTGTTCCTTTTAAACTTGTTTTCTATGAATAATAAAATTGATTTTTTAGCACAAGATGGTACAATTTATCTATTAAAGTGATGATACACTTTAAAAATTGTGCAGAGAAGACTGTCCAAGTGCACCAAGGCGCTTTTCTTACCATAAAGCTCTCAACAGGCCTGAGGAGGAATCAAACAGCTACAGCTCGCAATGCAGCTAAACATGTTCATTTCTTTATCCATGATGTTGTTGACGATATTGTTGTGTTTTCAGATGAGAAGACAGAGAGAGGGGATGCAGGTAAACGTGGCAGGTTTACGTCGGAACATCATGAACTTGGCCCACAACTACTCGGGGGCTCAGGTTAGTGAAGTGTGCCTGTCTTAGGCTGATCAGTTTGCATACATAGTCTTATTTGGGCAGTTCGTGCACATTTGATTGTTTATTTGAGTGTAATTTTTGTTTATTTAGTTAGTAATTTCACACATGTACAATAATGTGAATATTGCTTTAACTTAATTTTAGGCCTAAACAGATAGAGCCACCAGTTTATATTGATCCCATAAATGCAAAGTGCTTTGCTTAAGAGGGAGTTGAGTCAATCCCGATTCCATCTGTTCCCCTTAAGAGCAATGTTAGACGGGAAACCCAATTAATCCTTTATTTGTAAATAGAAAATTATGGTTTTTAGCTCTAAATAAAGGGTTCATTTCTTCGATAGAAATCGACTTGAAATAAATTGTTTTTTCTCATGTTACAGTCGAGGAAATTTTTACTATGTTTTAAACTGCCATTTTTCTAGAAAAAAAATTGGTTCAGATTGTGTAATATCATTTTACAATTATGGTTGGTCTGTGAAAAATTTGTTGTTAGCAATAGTACCATGTGTAAATTAAAAATTATTGATGGGAAATTGTTAGCTGTCAGTGATGTTGATATCGAAAATCATGCAACCGCGATGAAATCCTGTTTAACACGTTCGCTACCAGCCGCCGCATATGCGGCGGTCAAGCCAATCCCACAGCCCACCAAAATAATCATGGACTTCCCTGTAGACCGGTCCTAGTGGTTGTGACTTATGCCACAGACCACGGATAGAAACCGACCAAAATTAGTTTTCACACTTCAAAATATCTTAATTTCATTAAATAAAAAATATATACAATTTTCTCTTCATTTTTGGTAATTTTTTGAGCGCCGCACATTTGCAGCGCATGGTCAGAGACTAAGTGACGTATGTTAGCGTCGGCACTAATATAACCTTATTTTTAGTCATAACCTTTAAAAAGCGAAAAATAAAATACGGCTTATACATAAAAACATTGTATTGAAATATTTAGTTTACAAAAAGAGTTGTTTACAATTCATTTACGTGGTATAATTATGATGTTTTACAAGTTTACAAAATGCAAATGTTTATACATTTTTCTTACACAATAAACTTTTTCCAATGTGTCATATAAGAGATTTGACGAATATTTGTGTAAAGATACCTCAAATACGTTAAAAAATGTTACTTTCAAAAATACATTAAATAAAAATGTACGTAAAACATTTTAGTGACGTCAGTGATCGTTTTAGCCACAGACCAAGCGCCGCACATATGCGGCGGACTATCCCGTAGACCGCGCCTAAACTGTCTGACCATTAAAATAGACCGCACTGAAGAAATTTCGTATTTAGTATCATGGAACCATCGCCGCAGATATGCGGCGGCAGTCTATTTTAATGAGCCCAGCCGCCGCAGATATGCGGCGGTGGGCTCTCAGTAGAACTCGCCCGCCGCAAAATTGCGGCGGCGGGCTGTGGTTACGATTTTTTTTTAACATTGTGGTAGCGAACGTGTTAAAGATCTGACAGTTTGTCTAATATTGATGATCGCAATGTGAAAAGAACACCTCAAAGAGATTAGCGATTCACTTGATGCACATTTCAGAGGTATCAAGTTATGAGGAGTGTTGAGTATCAAAATTGAGTTTATGTGGTTAATTGAAATTTCCACACAGTGTTTATTAAATCACTTGTCAGGACTAACAAGTAATTTTATAATGTATCAAAATTAAACGAATATGGTCCTGGGTGTATGCAGGTGAAGGTGCGCGAGGCGACCAGCAACGACCCATGGGGTCCGAGCTCGACCCTAATGTCGGAGATCGCCGATCTTACTTACAACGTGGTCGCCTTCACGGAGATCATGCAGATGGTATGGAAGCGGCTCAACGACCACGGCCGCAACTGGCGGCACGTCTACAAGGCACTCGTGCTCCTTGACTACCTCATCAAGACTGGCTCCGAGAAGGTAAACGGCCACAAGCTTTCCAAAATATGTCCTCTGGTCCCCGGCACATATATATCTCGTATATATATATATATCTAATTTTACCTAACCTAAAATAAATAAAATCTTTTTTTCATTCATTATACTGTTAAGTCCACAAATTAAAACGTGAACTGTAGTTGTGTCGATTTTTGTGAATATTAAGTTTCTGTATTCTGTAATGTTGGCACCAAATGACAATAGGACCATTGAAAAACTGAAAATACTGATTGAATATGTTAACATGGTCAGTGACTGTTGTAAGTAATTTGGGCTTCAGGAATTGTTTTAAGGTTTTGCTAGATTCTGTAAACATTTGCCACCGAGACAGTAAAATAACCCAAAGTCTTTTCAGGTGGCCCAGCAGTGTAAGGAGAACATCTTTGCGATCCAGACGCTGCGGGACTTCCAGTACGTGGAGGAAGGGAAGGACCAGGGCATCAATGTGCGCGAGAAGGCCAAGCAGCTGGTGTTGTTACTCAAGGACGACGAGCGGCTGCGCAACGAGCGTGCTCGAGCGCTTAAGGCCAAGGAGCGGTTCGCCCAGACCGCCTCGGGCTTCGGCAGCGACACAGGCCTGGTGAGTTGGCGACCCTGCTAGGCTAGCGTCAGGCTGTTGGGCATTCAAATGAACTAAAATTCAAATTTGATTATTAGCTCATACTTTATTATATCTCAGGGATATGCAGAACTGGTGCTTTGTCAGACTCTTGAACCTAAATTGAATAAACAAAAGAAGAACATAATAGAAATCACAAAATTAGCATCATAACAAAGAAAATAAACTTTAGAAAGCCACAGTCTCCAAGAAAACACAGTAAAAATAATTAAGAACAGGGCAGGTGTAGGCTTCAGTGTGAAGCCCCACACCTTCAAATTTAATTTACTGTAGTAGCTTCTTCCTACACACTGACATGTTAAAATATGCTTTTTATAGTAGAATGTTTTTAGATTCTTGATAACACTTAATTTTAATTGATCTGAAAGTTTCTTAATTTTTAGGAATGTTTGTTGAATACTTTTATTGTCACATAAATCGTTCTTTTTTATATAAGAGACAATATATGAATGGTGTAGGTAAAACTATGAGGACCTCTGGAAGTATAGTTATTATTTTAAATTCATCAAAAATGGCAAGATTCCATAAAATATAATTTACTAGTTTGGATACGTAAATACAAGGAACAGTAAAAATTTCAAACTTTTAAAGATAGGTTTGCAAACAGAGAGAACAAATCGTACTCTTTCCCTGCTAAAGTCATTTTTATTATTCCGAGGCAAACCTCAAAGAACTTTCCCATATTTAATAATTGAAATTGATACAAGCAAATTAAACAAGTTAGGAATAAAATACACTATTTAATTAAAATCCATTTTTAGCCCTTGAACTGTATATTTAAAAACTAAATATAGGCACATTCCTTCGTCCAAGAACAGTTCAAAAGTGAAATTCTCCACGACTACTACTGCAATGTCTGCATCATCAGGTAGTTAAAATACTTCATCCATTAGGGATTCGTCTGACAAATATAAAATCGACAGTTACAAAACACACACAGTGACACAAGTAAAACATTTAATTGTAACGAAAACTTCGGATAGGCCTACCGCAGACGACATAACCTCTAATGCCATGCCACAACCGAAATGAGACAGTGAGCAGACTGACTCCCGATTTTTTTGTTTCAATTTAATGTTTTACATGTGTCACTGTGTTGTATTTTGTAACTGTCGATTTTATATTTGTATGACGAATCCCTCATGGATGAAGTATTTTAACCACCTGATGATGCTGTCATTGCAGCGAAACTAGTTGTGGAGAGTTTCAGTTTTGAACTGTTTGGACGAAGGTATGTGCCTAAATTAAGACGATATTTAAAGCGACAATAAATGCTGACATTCGGAACTTACAACAGGACTAAAAACTACTTTTTTTTGTGCAGTATGGCGAAAAGGTGTTCAACTGTTTTATTCCAGAAGTCAGTAGTGAGCCCAAGGCTTTATCTTTTCACGCTTTTATCCTCAGATTGAAATAAATGATTTAAATTTGATACAATTTCAGATTCAAACATATATTCATTTGTTGGTTCTAAAAAATTACGCAGGGGAGAGTGTCAACAAAATTCTCACCTAGAAACAGAGAATTTAAGTGAAACCTTTTTTTTTGCCAGAAATTGTTAAAATATGTTGTGATTGAATCCTGTCTTTGGTGTACGGTACATATAAAATTCACCGTCACTAAAAATACTTATTTTTATTTCCTAAAACCAAAATATAAAAATGAATTCAATGTAATCACCTAGTGATAAATATAGGTACAAAATATTTATTGAGTTCAAAACTGATTTTAACCTGTGGATTGTTTTTAAGGAATCTGAACTTCCCCCAATGCTCAACAGCCTGTTTGTGTGTGAAATGTAATTAGTGAATTTTCATTATGAGAAAGTCTTTTTTTATTATTTTTTTTTATTTGCATGCACATTTTATTTCAAATTTTCTGTGAGCAAACTAATTTTAGTAATGTGTTTGAATTGTTGCTTTCGCTCTTCTTAACCTAACATTTTTACCATTGAACTAGTTGATTTTTAAAACAGACATTAAGGTTGTCGATTGTCTTTCTATCATTGGCTGAACTCGTTGGGGAATCTAATAACAGCAGATAAAAAAGATAGACTTCAAATTATTCCTTTATCTTACTCATTTATGGTGAAACAAAGCTCTAGTAGTAATCCAATCTTTTTGGAAACTAAGATTTAGACAAATTTGTGGACACGCTTTTGGGTGGGCCTTTTGCCCCTGTGGTAGATAGAGCCCTGTGGCCTTTTGACCACTGCACTGTGGTAGATATCAGAGACAGGGCATAATACAGAATGCAAGGGAGAAATTATTACTTTAATTGCAAAAGGTTTTTGGCCCCACCTCCTACCGTATAAATATGGTTTAGGACAAAAAATATATTTTCTTTAAATGTTTGTTTAGTAATTTGTTTGCTCTGATTTTTAGAAGGAATAATAAATTTAATCGGGCTTAAATAATCTATACTTATTTAATACGCTAAGAGTTTTTCGTAGTTGGAACTCCTACAATTCTCAACCAATTTTCCAGTTTTGGGGGTCGTTTGGTCGGGCTTGGCAATAATCATAATATTGGATTGATCGGATGTAATTGATTTAGAACTAACGTAACATTTTTAGGAATGACATGTCATAGTTCAAATTAAATTGCTCGATTTCAAGCAAAAGTACACTAGTGACGTCTTAATGGGAGTAAGGTAAAAGAATTACATTTAGTGACACATCCATTATTGTTTCAATAATTATTTCTAGTGAAACATCAAGTTGTAGAGTTCATTTTAGTCTATAATTTTCCTATGTTTCATCATGATCTATATTTCTTCGGCCTCATCATCTTATCCGGAGGTCATGTCCTAAGTTACCGGTAGTGTATATCAATTAACAAACTTGTTTTTCTAATTTCAAGAAAAAATGTAGATTCTTGTCTCATTTCATCAACGATGGTGGTCTATTTTTTTCAAACCAAGTAGTTGCAGCTGTCAAGCGAATTTGTTAAATTTTTAGCTTCTAATCTGGCAAACTCGTTTGTTATAAAGCAAGACAGACTATAATTCAAGTTTATAAGGTTTTGCCTAGAGGCTAACCATTTATGATTCTAGACCCTCTAGTCAATTACAGTGAGTTGTCAAAATAAAAATAAAGTTGTGTGAGTCTTTAATTTCTTCACTTTTACACAATCCCCAAGTTAACTAGATGTACCTAATATTTTTTGGAAGGAAATCTCTTTGACAGTGAAAATTGTTAGATACCAACCTTCCTGACTTTCTTATTAATTTTCAACATCAGATTCATAGAAATACTCACGTCTCATGACATCATTGATCTCATTGTAAAGCATCTTGTGATCTGTTTGGTACGTGACCCACATAATCTGTTTTTAGGACACTGTTTCCCCTTCAAGCCCTGGTTTTCCATCAGTAAGTATTTTCAAAATTGAAAAAAAATAACCCGCATGAATGTTTGTATTTTGAAAATTTCCTGGATATTGACTGTAAATTGCTTGCCTGTTTGATTTTTGTGTTAAAGCATGTTGATGTGATTAATAATTCCTGTTTAGAAATTAATAAGTTGTGTAATCTTGTGATTGGGTTATTTATGTGAAAATTCATGTTTCTCCTTTGGATGGTGTCATTATTTGTGGATAAAAAGTATTACCTCTGCTCCTTTTAGTTATAGGAGAAGATTTAATAATTGTTAATGGTAAGGTTAACTTTTCTTCTCCTTTGAAATTCTCATCCATATGTTTTAGAATAATTTGTTTAAAATCAAATTTAGGAACTTTTATTATAATTTCTTTCAATCTTACAAAGAACTTCATATAAGACTAGATTTTTTGTTAGTTTTTTGCAAATGCAAATATTCTGAGTGTTTTTTCCCAAAAACAAAGATTGTTATATTAGTTGTTATGAAAATAGTTTGTGCTGCAATATTGCTTTGTAAATAATTGGTTGAACCTTCTTTATTGCTTATGTTTCATGTATAAACCTATGAATTTATTTATGGTAAAGAAACTAAAACTTCAATTTGGTAACTTTAAACCTTGCTATACTAACTATGCTTTTCTCAGTATTGATAGTGTTAAACTGTATCTTAAAGTGTAATTATAGTTTATTTCTTGATAAAGACATCCAGTTAAGCCTGGAAGTTAATGTAGGGGTTCTGTCTATAAAAACAAAATTTCAATCAAAAATATTTATTTAATAATTTTTATCCTCTGGAATAACTTTCTGGAGCAAAGCCTTCAATATACAAACATAGGTGTAGTCAGGGCGGTACAGGAGGCAGTTTTTTGAGAAAATATAAATATCCCAGTACTGATAGTAGTTCATAGTGCTAATTTTTGTTCTGTATGACACCCCCCCCCCCCTCCGCGCCCCTGCAAAAAAATAATTATATATATATTTAGTCACACTCACAGGTGTATTGCTACCAACTTTTTTGGGAGGCCTTGTAGAACAAATCAGTACTATGAAGCACAAGCATCTAAGTTAAGTTGAAGGTTAAGCATTGACATTTTAGTTTTGACTAGAAGTGGAACCTTTCCTCTTTATTGCTTGAATATTTTTGTATGAATAATTTATTAAGATGTATTTGTTATTTTGCAGTATAGAGATGCTTGGGGATCCTGCGAAGATGCCACTCCTACCAGTAGAAGTAAGTGTTCCAATAACTTTACGATTTCTAGCCGTAGTACTGTGGAATCTTAAAATATATCAACACAAGCCTACAGGCAAGTGGATGACCGAGCTCATGGCAGATTGAGTGAGTGAAGCGAACAAACTAGCCCTACAGGCAAGTGAGCAGAGCACACAAACTCATCAGTGAAAAGTGAGTGGATGTGCAAAGCGAATGAGCGAATTCTTAAGTCAAGTGAGTAGAGAAAAACAAGCTTATTCCAGTGGTGCAATAAGGGGTACTCGATTAGCTCACTGTAAGGTGAATTAGTTATTTTTTAGATGAGCAACTAAATAATATTGTTAGAACTCAAAATATTTTTTTATCATGATATATTGCAAAGCATGGCTTATATTACAGCTAAATTTAGTTAAAATAGAAATAAGCTGAATAATAAGAAAATGCTACCACCCAGTTGAGGAGTTTTTTAATAAATAGTTTGAAGTAAATAATTAGATCAATGTAAAACTCAACCAAAACTTGAGTCTTTGTAATACTCTTACATAGTCATTTATTTATTGGTGTTTTCTTTTCTTTTCAGTAAGGAGATGTATTTGGTTGGTTTTATTATAAGATTTTTTAGGTTTAGAAAAGATTTACAGGGTCATATGTTTTTTGCTAGCATTTAACGGCAAACTCTGATAATATAAAGGGTTGGAAAAAAGATGGAAATTTATCATAAAATGAATTGAAACTTCCAAGATTAAAAGTCTTTTTGTTTATTCCATTTTTGTCAAGACAAGATAAGATTAAGATTGAGAACTGTCTTAAACGCAGCTCTGATAGTGAAACACACTGACTCGCCTTCCTCAGCATAGACTGAGACAGTGACATGTGAGTGTGAAACAGACTGGCACAAACACGTAAAAAAAATCTTTACTGTCTGTAAAAATATTCCACCTATAAATAAATAGCCATTTCATACAAGTTGGTCATTTATCAGTACCGTGATAGGACTAAATTTCATAGTCCAGGGTTGATGGAGCCTTGTTCTTTGGCTTTAATTCACTTTGGTTATAGAAATCATCGTAAACAGGCTATGAAGTTTACGCCAACAACCAAGTATACCTCTTCATAGTTTATAGCTGTTTCAAAACCAGTCCTTAAAAGAAGTGTTCTATTGCTTTGCTTTCCTTTTTATTATTTTGTTACCGAAATGGCAACTCATAAGACCAGTGTTAAAATTTGTAATTTTCGCACTCTGTTGCAGACCAAAACCGATTTTTCCTGGAGTTGATGCTGTTTCTAAACTATTTTTTTTAAAAATTACTATTAAATAGAAATATTAAACAAAATCCTCCAACTAAAATTTTAAGTAAAATTTAATGCTTTGCTATAGACACTCCCCATACTATACTATAGGATACATTCTGACTAGAGAAATATTCCACAGCTTTGTAAAATATCTTTTAATTGCGATTTTGAAATTTTGCTTGATTATCCTGTTGACTTGGATAATCAAACTTCTACTGTTTACTTAAAAATACCTACTCTGGAGTACTTGCTAACTAAACATAACCAATCTGTGATTAATTATAAGTAGCAGGCCTTTTATCAATGGTTGTTGCTGGAGGATAAGAATACTCTGGCTAAACTGCTAAGCGTGTCTGCCTCTAATGGGCATTTTGCCTAAGCCCCCTGAAGGACGTGATACTAAAGGAAGAGAAAGGGTGAGAAATGGGGCAGCAGACGGCTGATTGACCAATCAGAGGGCCAACTTCTGTTGCTCCTGTGACAACTGATTGGCAGGCTCAAACAGTCGGTGTGCTCTGCCCTCTAAACGGCTAACCATCCGATTGTGCATTAATATTCCCCTGCTAGTAGTTTCCATGTCCTCCGAATAACATAACCCCCTGCTCTCTAGAACATGAAAGGATCATGAGAGAAGGGAAATTGTCATAGACGGCAGCCAAAAGACTTACCATTTGTTATAACACTTACCATCTTGGTTTGCTGTACCCAATGTCAACTTTGTAAATAGTATAAACCAGTGTTTAAGTTGCCCTGAGATCTTATTAATGTTTTGTGGCAGGCGGGGGCGCTGGCGGTGCCCCGGAGCTGGAAAGTGCCCGTCCCCAGACGGTGGGCGAGGAGGAGCTGCAGCTGCAGTTGGCGTTGGCCATGTCGCGTGAGGAGGCGCAGCAGGAGGAGCAGAAGCGGCGCAGCGACGATGTGCGGCTGCAACTGGCGCTGTCACAGAGCGAGAACGAGTTCAAGTGAGTCACCGTGGGGACAGACAAGTTGTGCTAGGCCTGTGATAACTAATGAACGGTGTACTTAACTCTCCACCACAGTTACCTGACTATTCATTCGGTCACCTTGATTTGATTTGGAATGCCCAATAATGTTGTGGAAACCCAACCTGTGTTAATTTCTTCAATCTTGTAGAAATTAGATCATGCACTATGGACACATGTCTAAAAATATATCCAGACCTGTAAGTTATCCTAGACTCCAATTTATAACATGTAAAACCCCTGAAAGTAATAGCCTTTTATGCAACAATTCAATTGAAGGTAAGGATTTCAGGTGAATCCTTTTTACTTCAAAAACGACAGCGCCTAGTTCATTAAAAAAGTGCCAACGTCCAATTAATTTACCAGCAAAGCTGATTGATCATAGTCTTATTTCTTATGTAACCTCAGTTGGTTTAAGTTAGTACTACATTTTACCCATTTTAAAGCATTATTTAAAGCAATATTCGTGAAAGCATACAAAATTCTATTTACATTGCACAACTATTAATTTTGTGTGAATATTGAATCCATACCAATTGTGATATGACAACACCAGAATATAGTTCAGCTAATGGTGTGTAGCAAATTCAGGCAGCATGATATTATCATTAGCCTTTGAAATATCAAATTAGAATAGTCTAGAAGATGGCGGGGTAATCAAAGTTTTGGAGGCAGTCCCACAGGCCCATTGTTATGTATGACATATAATAACTATAAGCCTGTTTTAACAACATATTTTAAAATTATTTTATTTTTGTACAATTTTACATTTTAGCTGAAAGTTGTTAGATTATATCCTTTCTTTGCTTTTTGCAGACAGAAGCACGTTCCCAAAGATGCAGACATGCCCTCCAGTCACATGTTGGACCTGCTAGATGTCAACCTCGGTGCGGCTAGTCCCCCACAGCCGACCCTCGACCCGTGGGGCATGCCCGCCTCCCAGCCCCCGCCCCCTCGACCGCAGGTGTGTGTCTAACCAACCAAAGATTTAGCAAATCCTCGGCTATCATAGTTACCCATGGTGGTAAAAAATACTAGGGCTGTTCAGATCCTCGGCTATCATAGTTACCCATGGTGGTAAAAAATACTAGGGCTGTTCAGATCCTCGGCTATCATAGTTACCCATGGTGGTAAAAAATACTAGGGCTGTTCAGATCCTCGGCTATCATAGTTACCCATGGTGGTAAAAAATACTAGGGCTGTTCTGATCCTCGGCTATCATAGTTACTTATGTTGATAAAAAATACTAGGGCTGTTCAGATCCTCGGCTATCATAGTTACCCATGGTGGTAAAAAATACTAGGGCTGTTCAGATCCTCGGCTATCATAGTTACCCATGGTGGAAAAAAAATACTTGGGCTGTTCAGATCCTCGGCTATCATAGTTACCCATGGTGGTAAAAAATACTAGGGCTGTTCAGATCCTCGGCTATCATAGTTACCCATGGTGGTAAGAAAT
The DNA here is from genome assembly GCA_030545055.2 of Neoaliturus tenellus. Taxonomy (NCBI): domain Eukaryota; kingdom Metazoa; phylum Arthropoda; class Insecta; order Hemiptera; family Cicadellidae; genus Neoaliturus; species Neoaliturus tenellus. The sequence continues at coordinate 13,435,355 of CM061534.1, read as the reverse complement.
ACTAGGGCTGTTCAGATCCTCGGCTATTATAGTTACCCATGGTGGTAAAAAATACTAGGGCTGTTCAGAAAGTAAATTTTGTATCTGGTGGGAAAATTAAAGTTTTTGCAAAACTAAAATTAAAAATGAAAGAAAGATAAAAAATGCAAGTGATTATAGGCGTGTGAGTAAAGATTTTGGCTAGATAGACCCTTAAGGAACCTGTTTGTAAATTGTATAGTTTATTTGGACTGCTCTGTGCACTGTGATTCAAAATGAAAATGACTGCTACAAGTTCTATTGCCACTGGCTTCTCCGCCGCTATTAACAAGGCTAAACAATTTAAATCGGTTTACAATTTAATTTCAATGCGTAAAAAGAATAAAACCCCACGATAATCATTTACTATTGTGTGCCCTACAGTTAAGAGATAATAGGTAATGAGCATTTTTTTTTGGTTTTGAACATAAACTTCAGCGCAGTTTGTTTAGGAAGAGAATCACAATGAAGAAAAGAGTAGCTGGGTGGTCCACAACCACGCCGGCTGTCTGGGTGTAACCAATGATCTTGTTGCTAAAATTAACAATTAATTTTGAGAAGACATTAATTTGACATTACATAATCCATCCTTAATATTTAGCTTGAAAGATGAACAAAGATGGACACGAAAAATCCACAGATTTGATTTTGACAGAGATCACCCGACCTCTGAGCGGAGCCAGGGCACTTAGATCTTGTAGTGGTCACTTTGATTTTGACTTTAAGTGCACAGTGCAGCCCCACCAAGCTCTGTGACCTACAGATGGGTTCCTGAAGGATCTATCTAACCAACAGTGACACTTATATGCCCTACCTCAGTCACCAGAAATAATCGGAACATTGTATGTGAACAGATCTTGTACTTCTATGTCAAGTGAGTCTGGCCTCAAGTGATGAAGAAAAGGTTTTCTTCACAGTTGTCTGTGCTCTGCCAATCCAGCCTTGTTCCCACCCTCCTGAGGTCCTGTTTACTTGGTCACTCCACCTGAGTTTTTCCTGCAGTTGTCATCTTACTGGTTGTCTCCTCCATACTCTTTTTCGGATATCCTCTTTTCCTTGTATATGTCGCAGCCGTTTCAATCTCCCACTTTTCCTTTTGGTTTCAAGTCTCAATTCTTATGTGTTTCCTGAAGCTCATGATTATTTTTCATGCCATCACCATTACCATTGATTGGCCCAAATAACCTACATAACATTTTATTTTGTTATCTTTACTGTTCTACTTTATACAATGAATGGTTCAGGTTTTGTGATTACATTTACACCTGTGACAAGCTGTGAATACAAAAGGCAATAATGTGTTCTGCAAGCGATGCATAATATAGATGCCCTGGTAGAATTAATCTACTTGCACATTCATGTATGATAAGTCAGGCTCTATGTGGTGGTCCTATGTGCTTTACAACAGCAACATAGTTTTCTGCCTTCACCTCTTGAATTCACTACAATAGATGGAACAAGAAATAATCATCTCAGATTATCTTAAAAATTGTTTCAATTATTTATTTAATCCTTTTTGGAAATATAGTCTTGTCTTAAAACTACAATGATGGTTTGATTCATTATAAACTCAGCATTCTAGTTTCATACTATTTTGATTAAAATTGTTCCCAAACGCACGGTTTTTTGCTGTTCAGCCATTTTATTCTGATTGTAGATAGACTGAATCAAAGTTGTCTGGTATTTTAAATCAATCAATTTGGTTTATTAAATCTTACAACAGTTTTTCCTCAATATACAATGTCATGGTTAAGTTACGGATAAAACTTAACACTCTTCTAGAAAATTATACAATAAATAATATTAATTTCTGACTTTAATTTCTATTTTAAAGTCTTCAAATTTTTGTTTGATTCTTTTTAATGGTTATTTTTTTAAGACAACAAACATTCTGGTATCCATTTATATTATTTCTAACATTTATAAAACTTTTAGTTGAGATTTACTTTACATTACTTAATGTCAATGTGTTAACATTGTTTGGGATTTCATTTTTTATTTTTGTTTGTTCAGACTCTAGACATCATGTATACAAACTGGGACTTGGTAAGGAGTGTGTGTAAAGTAAAGCCGCTTAGACCTTTTGAAACATAACGAGCTTTCTACTGTAAAAAAATATTGTAACTGCTTACGTTCAAACCCTTCAGACTTAAAATTGTGGCTTTTGTTTAACAAAAATGGCATTTTTCCAATTTTTTTTATTCTAAAAAGTTTTTATAACTATCATAGGCTTAGTTGTTTTTGTAACACCCAATTATTTTATTTTTATAATAATTGTAGATGTGTTTATGTCATCTTGTTATTCTAAACGTTGTTTTATTCCGTTTTGTTTTAACTTCTAATGTTGTTTCCAAATATTTTATTGGTCCTTTAAGTGTGTTTTGTTTTTAATAGAATTGAAAAAGATGTACTAGAACCACCCTTCTAATTTCATAAATTTCCTTGTACATTTAATACTTATTTTCAACAGATAGTGAAGATAATATTTGCCACCGGGTTTTTAATCTGAAGTAAACACTCGGTGAGGTTATCAAACGTCAATTAAGTTTTTACTTTGAAACATAAAATATAAAATAAAATAGTCATTGTATTGTAAGTACTTAAGTCATAAGTCATTTATTTGGTCAGTTGTGACATTACAGAGATGCATTGGGTAAGTTTCTATCTATTGTCAGTAAACATGACATTTTAAAAGCAGTCGAGACTCTCAAAAAACTAAAATTCTTATGCTGGTTTGAGCAAACAAGGTGTTTTATTAATTCTCTCTGGTATGTGTTTTCGTGATGGTTTTTATCATGGCTTAAAATTAAGTTAATGAGTTACACATCATATTTATTTTTTCAAAAAAAAAGTATATTTAGGTTTTTTGAAAAAAAGTATATTTTGGTTTTCAAGTTTTATCAACAAAAACTCAAAAAATCAAAAAAGTTTTTTTTATAAGCTGAAGATGGTTTATGATAATATATCAAAATATACTTTTTTTGAAAAAATAAATGTGATGAATAACTCATTAACTTAATTTTAAGTCAAACGAGTGTTTACCACCTTACTTGTACAAATTAATATTTTTGGTGTTTTGATGACCATTCGAGGTGTAATTGGTTTTATTCATCTGTTTTGGTCGTCTGTCATGGGGTCTTTTCTATTCATGTTCTTTGGTTTAGTATACATGTCTTTCCACAGTACTTCACTGCTGGATGTTAAAATGTTTATTCAATCAACCAACCGATTAATCTTAAGCTGATTATAAACTGAAAAGCCTACTCTTGTGGGTTTTCACAAGAGAATAATTTTTCAGCAGCAGAGAGCAGAATCAGTTTCATGACCTTAAGGTTGTGCACCTGCTAGCTTACTCTGATGGTGGAGGCAGTACCTCCCCGGACACTGCTACATACCGTTAGTAAAGTGTCACTAATGCACTTTCTATTAGGTGGCCAGCTCATATTGTGCATTCGTTTATTTTATTTTTCCAATTCTCCAGGGGAAAGGAATTTAAATAAATCTGTCGCCCATTGGGATTTTATTCACAATATATTTCATGAAATTAAAAATGTTAAAAACAATTAAATTTAAATAAAAGCAGATTAAAACTATGTGTACAGTTAATGTTTTTAATTTTAATTTTTTTAAAAAACCAATTTTTGTTAGGTTTTAAAATACATTTCCAAAATAAAGCTTTCTTATGAATTTTGCAGGAATATACATAGATTTCAAATTTCAATGCTTCTGACCTCCATAGCCCTTAAATTAGTAGTCCAAAATAAAAAAAATAAAAATTGTACGTGACAGTTACACATAAGAAGTAATTTTAGGTGAAAAATCTGTTAAAATTTGGCATGCACAACCTTACGGAAAAATTCATAAACATGATCGTGTGATTAAATGGCAGAAAAATATCACACAACATTGATACCTATAGGTTGAGGAAGAAAAGCGTTGTTCGGTTATAAAGAAGCTGATTTCATTCGCTGTTGAAAAATGTAATAACTTAGGTAATGAGCACTAACCAATGTAAAGTAATACAAGAATCAATTGGTGCTGTTTGATCACTTTTCGTTACTGAATGAAGTGATCAACATTGCCCGTCGGTTATTTTGTGTTGTGCTGACGTGCTCTGTCATGTCACCAGACGGATCCATGGAGCGTGACGACCGCCAGCTCGACCCCTAGTGTGAGCGACCCCTGGACACCGGCCTCCACCTCCGCCCAGCCCCTGCCGCCCAAGCCAGGTACATGACACACACGCACACATCCACACATGCACACATACACACACGCACACATCCACATGCGAAAGCACATAGCCTCCACCTCCGCCCAGCCCCTGCCGCCCAAGCCAGGTACACGACACACACGCACACATCCACACATGCACACATCCACACACGCACACATCCACATGCGCACGCACATAGCCTCCACCTCCGCCCAGCCCCTGCCGCCCAATCCAGGTACACGACACACACGCAAACATCCACACACACGCACGCACACAGCCTCCACCTCCGCCCTGCCCCTGCCGCCCAAGTTAGGTACACGACACACACGCACACATCCACACAAGCACACGCAGACGCACACACGGTTTCTGTGGTGTCTGAAAAGGGGAAACTGCAATAGTGCTCTTGGTGTCTATTTTCGTAACTAGTAATTTTCTGTTAACTTACTTTAAATGGTTATGTGGTTTGGCGATAGAAATATTCATAAGAATAGTTTTAATTTCAAATTAACATCTTCAATTCATCTTACATTTTCCCATTTATTAAAGAATGGTACGGCAAATTTAATTCCCTACCTGCAGGGCGGAACCATCGTTCTCCGGTAAATATCGAAATATTAATCAGAAAAAGTCTAGGCACCAGGAACCGCTAGCTACTTCCAAGGCTGCAATTTCAGATGCCAAAATTCTGTATTAGACTGGTGTTATTATGCTCAAGTGGGAGTAGCCGTAGCCTCAGCTGTTCTGTTTTCATCAATCTCTTTCAAACAGCGGTATAGTTGCAGTTGCGTGCGTGCAGTTGAGTTGAGATCATGACGTTATAGATTGAGGTTAACTAATTGAAGCTAAAGTTTACTTTGATGAAAATAACAAGTTTAGACATAATTTTATGACAGAAAACTTAAAATTTGGAAAACTGTGATTCTTTAGGTACTTGTTATAAATTATAGTAAAATCTTTGTAGCAAAATCGCGAAAGACTGTCAGAATATTGTCGCAATTTTGTGGCGAATGTCACAAAATGCGACAAATGCGTCCGCAGCTTAAACCCTGAAAGAAATATTCAATGTTAATCTTATGGGAATATTTAATTCTACCTGTTTTATCTATGCTTTTTAATCAGCTGGATTTGACAGTTTGCCATTTTCACCACAGATGGCAACACTTTAAATGTTAAATACAGACTCATTCATATCTAACCATTTACATTTTCACTAGCCTAAATACAGTGAGTAAAGTCAACTATTTCTTGGTTCTAAATATGAATATTAAAATAGTTTATGCATATTATTACCAAATTAGTTTTGTTCCTTAAATCTTAAAATATAAATTAGTTCTTATTATCATTGCAAACTAATTTTAGTTCCCAATTTAGCTTTCATTGCACGTTCTGACAAAAAGAGGTGTATTTCATCAAACACAATATGTAGTTAAAACCAACGAGTTTTAAAAATTACTCAATCTTTCAAATAGTTCAGGTATAGACAGGGCAGTACTAATATGATATAACTTAATGAGTAGGGTTCTTAAGAAGTGAGAAAGCCCCTCATAAAACACTGATAGTACAGATAACATGGAATATCTTGGCCTGTGAAGACCGTTTACAGTTCAAACAATTGGAGTAGAGTGACGGAGTTGCAGATTGTTTTTAGTGCTACAGTACACTCTCGTTTATCGGACTCGGCGACATCGGAACTCCGCTTCATCGGAACTGAAAATCTGGTTATTATTAATTTTTGTTTTCTTACGAAATAAATAATTTTTTCGTTTTAGCGCCTTCAATTTCCATTCGTTCTATCCGCAAAACAGTGAAGTATCACATTTTGCATCAAAAGTCATCAGGCGTTTTCCATAATCTGTACCCATCGATGTGATTTACGAGGCCGTGGAGTATTCGCACAAAAGTAGAAAGAGGAAGGGGGCCGGAAGTGAACATCTGCGTCGACCGCTTCCCAAACTGTCATTCAGTCTGTCTCGCGTCGCGACTGCACCTGTGTTACGTGGAAGTCAGTTGACTGCTGTAATATGAATATGGAATATGAGAATAAAGATTTTGGATCTTTATTTCCTGCGTTGCTTTATTCCTATAGGTCCATTGTTACTATGTTCAAAGTTTGAGTGCCTTATTTTCATAAAATCTCTTGTGTTATCTTAAAAACAAGAGTGAATACAATCACGATACGTCAACGTACGGGCGGAAATGATGACTCACGACGGACTCCGCTTCATCGGAATTTTTCGACATCCGAACCGGCCGTCCGCCACATTAGTTCCGATGAACGAGAGTGTACTGTATATGTTTACCAATTTAAATCCAGAAGTGGAGTATGTCAGAGGCCATCCCATTGGTTTGGGTATTGAAATTTTAATTAATTTTGAATTTGGATTAAATGTTGTACATGTCTGTACATATCTTTCATGGGTAGAACAAGATATGCAGTGGTGGATTACACAGGATTTTGTATATGTCTATAGTCACATCCAATCAAAGATTCAATATTATATTTCATAAGAATCTAAAATATTTTTTACAAGTCTGAGTTTTCTTAAACCGTTTATGAGTTTATACTCATAAAACTATAAAGTAAATCACTATACGTATATAAATGTTTAATCAAACTGCAACAAAAACATTAATAGAAATAACTTCTAACCCAAATGAGAAATGAATGTAAAAAAGATTTTGACAAATGTACCTAGGAGCTATTATGCATAAAACTTAATATCTAGATATGTTGGAATATAGCAACTAAAGGTGATATATTGAATTTGTGAAAACATTGATATAATTTGTTTAATAAATTGTACACACACCCACATCCCGTGCGAAGAACGGTGACACAGCTAGTTAAGTATAATCATTATACTGATATAACTTTTAGACACCATGTTCCATATACCATGCTTATTTTTCTTCAATAATGAACTTTGGACTAATTTTATATGGTCCATCAAGTCAAAGCAAAAAAATTTTACCCTTCAAAAAGGGTGATTAGATTGATTGCTTAAGTTCCTCAACATACACACTGTAAACAGTTCTTTGTCAATTTTAAAATCCTAACTCCATACAGTTTTTATATACACTTGAGTCCCGCTAGTCCGAACACGGGTAATCCGAACGTCCGCCTAATCCGAACAAGCTCCGGACGCATTTTGCAAAACATTTTCATTAATGTAAAAATATAATTTACGTAATAAAAATAGAATTTTTGATGGAAAAGATAAGAATTGTGGTAAAGAAATGAAAACGAAATATTCCATTGAGGAATATACTGTACAAATATTTAGTTTATTGTGTTTTGACTAAATTTACACAACGTAAACAAAAGAATGTAAACAACAAAAAAATACAGTATACCCTGTAAAACGTATTGCACACGTAGTAGATTAATGCAGTAACACATAAAAAGTAACATTAATTTATTTGTTATTGACCATAAAGTCCAACATCGTCTTTTGTTGAAGTTTAGTCAGTCAGTTTTTTGCCGCGTAGTTCCGCCATTTTCTTATAAACATCACATCTGCGGGCGTGACAGTACAGTCTCTGCTGGCAGTGGATACAGTCCGTGGCGCTAGGCGCGAGCAGCGTTGCCAATTCGAGGGTAATTACCCTTTTAGAAGGTATTTTGGACTTTCGAGGGTAATGATTTTTTAGGATTGAAGGATAATTTTACTAAAACTGTCAAGTTTGACTAAAATGTGTGAATTTTTTGGGAATGGGTCAAAATAAAAAGTAGATTTAATACAAGAGTGATTGATTTTACTTGAACAACAAATACCAATTGAACAGCTGATACACTTTTATTAATCAATCTTGTACACTAACAACTTAGATTGTTGGTAAAATTATTGATTTTCCGATATTTTGGTGTTTTTGAGGGTATTTGAGGGTAATTTTGTCAAGGATCTAGGGTAAGTTGATGAAAGGTGATTGGCAACCCTGGGCGCGAGCGAACACGACGAACAGTATCTTCACGCCATGCATACAGGCAGCACACGCTGCTTGGCCGCTCTGTGATCACAACCTAAAATTACGTGCATTGGGCCATTGTGCCGTCTGCTATGGGCTGTGCAATTGTTGGTTTTGAATAAATAAGGGTAAAAGCACTGTTTAAATTGGTTTTTGTGTATTATTCGCTAATATTACAACACGTAAACCCGTTTAAATTGCTTCATTCTCCCTTATTGAATTATTTCGGATAATCCGAACAATTAGCTGATCCGAACAGCGTTCGGTCCCAATTAGTTCGGATTAGCCGGACTCAAGTGTACAGTATATCTCATATCTGGCATTAGTGGTCAAAACTAATTTTGATACATTCGTGGTGGATCAACCCAGCCACTCCCACAATATAAGATTTAGAAATATGATTAAACCTGTGCAACACAGACTAAACTCTTCCATCTCTCCCCATAATGTAAGGGTCCAAAAATTTTCATTATTCTCACTGCCATCTTTGTTGCTGTTAAGACATTGAAAATATTGCTAAACTTGTCCTAAAAAATAATTGTGGGTGAAGGCTTTTAATTTGGTTAGAATATATTTTCAATTAGAATGATATGTTTTGTTTAGATTTCATTTTTCTTAATTATTTAAGTGTAAAGCTTCGTTTACACCAGAGGTTGACAACCCAAAGTTGTCGATGTTTACTGTTATATCCATATAGCTAATGTCAGCAACTTTTGGTAGTCAACTTCTGGTGTAAATGCACACCAGAGGTTAACTACCAAAAGTTTTTATCGGTTGAGTGGTCACCAAAATCCAATGAATTTTCTTCTTTAGCCATTTTATTGGTTGAATGGTCACCCAAATCCAATGCATTTTCTTTTTTTACCATTACATTTATCGAGTGGTTAACAAAAAGTGATGAGTATTCTTTTTTAACCATCTTATCGGTTGAGTGGTCCCCAAAATCCAATGCATTTTCTTAGTCAACAACAAGTGAATTTTCTTTTTTAACCACTTTGGCAGTTGAGTGGTCACCCAAATCCAATGCATTTTCTTTTTTTACCATTTCATTTGTCGAGTGGTCAACAAAAGGCGATGAATATTCTTTTTTAACCATTTTATCAGTTAAGTGGTCACCCAAATCCAATGGCTTTTCTTTTTTTACCATCTCATTGGTTGAGTCGTCACCCAAATTCAATGCATTTTCTTGGTCAACAACAATTGAATTTTCTTTTTTAACCACTTTAGCAGTTGAGCGGTTACCCAAATCCAAATCATTTTCTTTTTTTATCATTTCATTGGTCGAGTGGTCAACAACAATTGAATTTTCTTTTTTAACCACTTTATTAGTTGAGCGGTTACCCAAATCCAATATATTTTCCTTTTTTACCATTTCATTTGTCAAGTGGTTAACAAAAAGTGGTGAATATTCTTTTTTCACCACTTTATCAGTTGAGTGTTCACCCAAATCCAGTGGGTTTTCTTCTTTTACCATTTCATTGTCAACGAAATCTAATGAATTTTCTTGTATAAAAACTTCATTACTTGACTGGTGTTTTAACATATGTCGTTTCAAAGAACCAAATTGAATGAATTTTTTTTCACACGATGGGCAATGATGATAGGGTCCATCAGTATGCCGGCGCATGTGTCTCTTCATGTGACTTGAAGTCTTAAAAGATGTCTCACAATACTTGCACTGGTAAGGGCGCTCACCAGTGTGTGTCAAAAGATGACTTTTCAAATTGCCTAACTGAATAAAAGTTTTTCCACACGTTGGACAGCTATGAGATCGTTCACCTGTGTGAAGGGACATGTGTCTTTTTAAATGACTGGTGGATGTAAAGGAACTTTTGCAATATTTACATTGATGCGGACGTTCATTGGTGTGACTAAACATGTGAGTTCTTAAACTTGAAGACCATTGGAATGTTTTCTCACACATTGGACATTTATGCGGCTGTTCCAAGTGGATTTGAACATGGGAACTCAATAAAGCCTTTTTTAAAAACTTTTTATTACAAGTATCACATTCATAGATTACACTTGTTCCTTTACCCCTACATCTGTGTTTCTCCAAATATATTTGTTGTTTAAATGATTTATTGCAAGTTGAACAAATGAAAGGTTTCTCGTCAGAATGGAATACTAAATGCATCTGTAAATTTCCCCTTGTCCTGAATGATTTCTCACAGATTAAACATGTAAAAGGTTTCTCATCGGTATGAGTTCTAACATGAGCATTTAAAAAATACTTTAATCTAAACGATTTATCACAAGTTGAACATTTAAAAGGTTTTCCACCACTATGCTTTGAAATATGTTTTTGGAGGAATTTTTGAGCACTGAAGTTCATATTACACACTGGACAAGTATGTGCTGTCTTATTCAGTTGATTGGTTTTTTTCTCTTCTGGCACATAACTTTTATTATTTTCTGCTTGCTGAGCAGTGCAAAGTGTTTTTTGGTCAGGAGGGTTCATTATACTGAAGAAAGATAGGCTACAGTCTTATTGGTTTTCAGTCTTGAATATTATGATTTGTAGACTTGTAAACTTGTAAAACCCTGAAAAACAAGAACCAAACTGAGAATATATGCAAAAAGGCCAAAATTTAAACAATAGAAATATAGCTAAAACTGAAATTCATAAAACTACAAAAGTTTGCAAGTAAGTTTACCTTAAAAGTATTTTTTTAAATAGTTAGATTTTTTAAACATAATAATGGGTAAGCTCGATTGTTTGTGTTTCTAGTACACTTAATGTCTACGATTAAGTTTTGGAAATTAATATTATTTCATGTATGTTATCATCATTACATTAAACAGATCATCCATGTAAACTACTTGATTGAGAAGATTAGGGAATGGTAGCATAGCTTGTGCCATTAATGTTGACATTTAAATAAATTTGAGCCAGAGCCTTAAGCTATAATTTTCTAAAAATTTGAAGATAGCAAATTATAGATACATGTTGATAATACCCCCATCGCAGTAGACTTTCATACTCAGAAAATTTCTAACAAATTTTGGTATTTTCGTCTCCCATTAAACACCAAGAGGATGAGTACATAGGTTTGCCGCCATATGAGTTTTGGAAGCAAAAAACCTCATATTTGTTTACAAACTAGCTAACAGCACGACAAAAATGATGGGTAACTTTTATGATTTCTAAACATGTATAATGTTTTTTAATTTTCAATGGTCTCAAAATTTAAGAAAACCCTAATGACATGCTTCCCTAACTTAAACTGCCATTCCTTTAGCAATTTGAAGAGTTATACATTAGAACAACAATAGTTCATTCTTTGATATGGTTTCAAAATATATTAACAATTCCATTCATTCCATTCCAGTTGTCTTTATGATTGGTATTATCTATGTAGACGGTATTCAACATGTTTTTGTCTTTCTCGGTCTCTTTATTGCACTTTATTTCCATCTCCTTATTTAAAATGTACATTTACATTTTACATTTTTTCATCAAAGTTGCTATGGAAATGAAAATTTCATTGATTAGTGAAATTTGTTTCACTTTAAAATTGGTCACTGTAAACTTCTAAAATTAATTAATATAATTTATGTGTGAGATGTCAGAAAAAACATATTAATACTTCTCATAAACAAAAACTGGTATTAAGAAATATGTAAATCATTGTTAGCACTATCATTCAAAAAGCAATATCAATAAGATTTGTTATACTTTAAATTGTTCACTAGAAATTCCTGAAAAGAATCCAGTGCCCTAAATTCATAATGTTATTTGATCATTAACTAAATGATTAACATTAAAAAACTTGTTAAAATTATCTATTATAACAAAATTTTACCTACTGGTATATTTTTTATTATTTTTGGCAAATTTCCCTATAGGGAATATGCTATTACGGTAGTAGCCACGGTAAGACCTAAGCCCGGGACCACTTTACTTTTTCAAACCAGTATTGTCGGGTTATGGGAACGAGGTTTTATGGGGTTTCATAGGGGTCAAAATGGGTTTTTTGGCATTTTTAACGTCAATTTAAAAAATTTAAGGATTTTAACTAAAACCACTTAAAAGAGCTTAAAAAAACAAACAATTTAGTATTTTGAATTTTTAACTTAGCTTAACAGATTCTAGAGAAAAGCTAAAAACAGGTTTCCTTTGTTAGTCTTATGGGAAATCAATAATATACTCCCATTGCAGCAGACCTGCGTACTCAGCGAATTTCTAAACGTTCTTGAGATATCGTATTTTCCCCATAAACACCTTAGGAATGGGTATGTAGGTTTGCTGCCATGGGATGTTGTTAGGAAATGTAATAGTTACGTAAGGTAAATATCAAACTGTATCAATATTCGGCACTTTTTAATTTTCCCCATAAACCCGATGGGGGTGAGTATGTAGGTTTGCTACCATATGGGTTTTGTAAGCAAAAATCAGTTAAACCTGACCTAGTGAATTTACATACATTTACATTCAGTTGCTGGTCAGACGTCGATGAGTGCGGACCTCTTATCAGTGACCGCCGTGCTTATCTAGTCTCAGGCCGCTACCTGTCTGCTGACTTATGTTCGAGTGCCTTAATTTGTTTTAATTAATTATTATAATATTATTGTGAATTACACGAGTGAACGATGGCATCTAAATGTGGCAAGTGTTTTTCGGACTTGAAGCAAGGTGATTTAAATATTAAGTGTATAGACTGTACCACGGAATTCCATCCTGCGTGCACCCAACTAGGAACCCAAAATTTCACCAAGGCCAAGAGTAAAAATTGGAAGTGTGAGAGCTGCGTAGTGGAGACTGGTTCGACTTCATCTCAACGTAGTTACGATTCATCAACGGCCGCCGTCGATAAGAAGACGTTAATAGAAGCGCTAAATAGTTTTAAAACGGATCTGAAATCACACACCGACTCAGCAGTTGGTAACGTTATTACCAAGCTGGACTCGTTGACAGAGGAAGTACAAGCTTTGAACGATAAATTAAATTTATTGCATCAGAATCAGACGGCGCTGCAGAACCGCTGCGACACGCTGGAGCAGGCCAACGCCGCGCTCACCACGGAGGTCCGGTCGCTGCGTGCACGCCTGAACGACGCCGAGCAACACTCGCGCTGTGCGAACATCGAAGTGTTGGGCATACCCGTAACAACTGGAGAAAATGTTTATGTCATTCTGGAGAAGCTCGCCGCCACCCTCGGAACCAATTTCAAGCGTGAGGATGTGTCCATCGCCCACCGCCTGCGCCTGTTCTCGGAGAAACAACCTCATCCGCCGATCATCTGCCAATTTGTGTCGAGGACTGTTAAGGAGAAGTGGTTGGCAGCTGCAAGGACCAAGAGAAACCTAAAATCTACTGACATATCTGCCAATCTGCAGCCGTGTAACATCTACGTCAACGACCACCTGACGGGCAACAGCAAAGGACTCCTAGGACGGGCTCGGAGGCTGCAGCGGGAGGGGAAGATACACTTTGCAGGCTACTTCAATGGCAAGATCCTGGTCAAGCCGCGGGAGAGGGATGCTGCCATAAGAATTGTGCATCAGGAGGATCTGGACAAATTTGACAGTAACTAATTTAGGCCTACTTAGGTACCTATTTGCTTGATTAGCCTATTCTTTTATTTTCATTTTTTTTTAATTCTATTAATTTTTTGTACGTAAAATTAAACATGTTTTTAATTTTATATTTTTCCATTTATTTTGAATGAGAATTAGTTAAATAAAGATTTATAAAAGAAATACAAAAATTCATACAAATTGCTTTTTATGGGCATAAACTGCTCTATATGGAAATATATATTTATTTAGTTTTTTATCTTTCTGTCATCAAACAGCAAGCAATTAACACAAAATTAATAATTTTTATTGATGATGGACCGATATTTGTAATGTAAATCTCGTTACTTTGTAGATAAGTAATTTTTATTGTGTTTTTAGTCTAAAATACGAGCAGTTTCTGGGATTCAGTAATGACTTGATTCGTTAATTAAACTTAATTAACGAATTCAAACGCGTATTAATCTTAATTTTAATTATAGTTAAGAAATTATGAGTAAAATTTTATATGTACAGTAGTTTTTTTATTGAGTGTAGCTTAAATATGAATGTTTCTGCTAAATATGTAGGCCTAACTTGAAAGAAATTTGAAACTAAAAGGTATTCAGTTATTTTTTTCATTTTAATTTAAAATAGAAATAAATTTAGAATGAAAATTGTTTGTTAAATCTCATGTTTATCCATGTTATCTTTTTGTCGTTGAATAAAATATGTTTAGACATTTTTGTCGATAAAGTATTCAATGTTTTCATTTATAAATTCATAGGCAAAGTTTTTGTCGTTGAAGTTGAATAATCTTAGTTAACGTTAATATCAATTAATTTTAGTTACTCATTTAATAGTTTTATTTCTTTTTTCACTTATTTTGTTGGCATTTATATTAGAAGGCATGGTTTTGAGCAGACAGGAGGCGGGGTCATTGACCTATGCTGTGCGACGACGATGACGGCTCTCTTTTAGAAATAATTCATTGCCAGGAGTTGGACGACGTTGCTCAATTTACTGATTTTTATCATAATAATGGTCGTGACGGTTTGTGTATCTTCAATTCTAATATTCGCAGTTATAATAAAAACTTCGATGAACTTTTAATTTATTTAAATAATTTCATCCAATATTTGGATATTATTGTTTTGACGGAATGTTGGCTGGGCGAGGGAGGGGCGGGAACCGGTTTGGAGGGGTTCGACTGTTTTCATACTGAGACACAACGAAATCAGAACGACGGAGTCATTGTGTACACTAACAAAAAATTATCTGCGACTGCATCACAGATTACTCTAGGTGACGTTTACGGATTAGGACTTAACTTCACAATCTTTAAACAGAAATTTCGATTACTTGCACTTTACAGAACTTATGACAGCAATCCAATTTTGTTTATTAATGAACTTGAAAATTATTTAAATAATTTGAGTAAAAATCAGTCATGCATTCTTTCGGGGGATATTAATTTTGATTTATTGCAAAGAGACATAACTTCGGCTAAGTATTTAGATTTGTTACTGGGAATGGGATTTCTTCAATGCATAGACAAGCCAACAAGAGTAACTTTTAATTCAAAGAGCTGTCTGGATCACATTTTTCTGAAATACAACAATACTTCTCAGGTAAAATCAGCTGTGTTCCAGACAGCCGTGACTGACCATTACAGCACTGGCCTCACCATTACCAATGACATCAAGCGCACAAATACTTCCGACTTCCCGACATCACCTCGCACATACTTGGACCACGACTTACTGGCACACTACTTAACTAATTCCAACTGGGAACCTATAAACAATAACAATATAGACATAAATTTTTGCGCTGACCATTTTAGTAGAATAGTTACTAACTCCATAGAATGTGCAAGAAAACCGAATAAAACTCGCTCAACTAGGATGAAAAAACTTAAACCTTGGATAACAATAGACCTAATTAAACAAATTAGACTAAGAGACAAATTAAATAAGCGAGTTAAAAAACAACCTTTTAACGCAGAGCTAATAACGTACTATCACGAATTCAAGCAAACACTAAATAATAATTTAAGACAAACAAAACGTGATTATTATAGGTCAAAATTAAACGAAGCATTAAACAATCCTAAACTTTTTTGGGAAGTAATTAATGAACTAGCAGGTAGGGCAAACACAAAAAATGCTTTTCCAATTGAAAAATTTTCCAATAATGCCCAAACTTCGGTTTCACTTTGTAAACAAGTTGCTAATGATTTTAATAATTTTTTTTCTAATGTTGGCAGCTCTTTAGCTAATGCAATTGTTTCGGGTGGGGACCCAGTTGTGAATGACTTTGACTACCGTGTCAACTGCACCTTTACTCTCCAACCTATCACTGAACTTGACCTACGACGTTACGTTTACAGCTTGCGGGGCGGGTCGGCGCCAGGCTATGATGGAGTTTCGGCCAAAGTCCTAAAAAATAATTTCATTGTTCTTTGCAAACCGCTTTTACATATTGTTAATTTAAGTTTGACATCTGGTTCCTTCCCCGAGTGTTTTAAATTGGCAAAAGTATTCCCTCTTTTTAAAGCTAATGATTTTAAAGATAAAAATAATTTCCGCCCCATATCTTTGCTTAGTGTGTTCACCAAAATAATCGAGAAAGTTGTAAAGGATCAATTAATTTTATATCTCCAATCAAACAATATTCTTAGTGAGCGTCAGTATGGGTTTCGGCAAGATAAAAATATAGATGATGCTTTGTTTGACATAAATAAGGAACTAAATAATTCTATTTCTGGAAATAACCATCCACTGATGATCTTTCTCGACCTCAAGAAGGCTTTTGATTCTATTGACCGTACAAAGTTGTTAATGAAGATGGAAGCAATTGGTATACAGGGCATCGCCCTTATTTGGTTTAAAAACTATCTTTCGAACAGATCTCAGTTTGTTTCTATTTGTGGTACAAATAGTGATTCTATGCCTGTTGACTACGGGGTGGTCCAAGGCAGTAACCTCGGGCCTGCTTTATTTCTTATCTATATAAATAATATGACTAAATTGAACCTTTTTGGAAAATTATTTTTGTTTGCAGACGACACTCTCATTTTCCTGCAGGGGAAATCTTGGCCCGAGGTGCGTGATAAAGCAATGCATGATTTAATGATTGTTAAAAAATGGCTAGATCAAAATATACTTTCTTTAAATATTTCAAAAACCAAGTTCCTACCCATTTCCATTAGTAAATTTTCAGATTATAATTCGCATGATATCTTAATTCATACTTGCAATAACTTTCAAAATAATAATTGCACTTGTGAAAGCATTGAGAGGGTAGAATCATATAAATATTTGGGAGTTATTTTTGACAATAGACTAAAATGGACCCATCACATTGAATACATTAAAAATAAAATCAGAAAATATATTTTTGCTTTTAGACAGATGAATGGAGTCCTATCTTATAAAGAAATTAAGATGGCATATTTTGCGTATGTGCAGTCGTTGCTGTCCTTTGGAATTATAGCTTGGGGGGGCAGTTTCAGAAGCCTGCTTGAGCCTTTGAATATTGTCCAAAAATCAGTTTTAAAAGTTGCCTTTGGGAAAAACAGCCGTTACCCGACTGACGCTCTATTTGCAGAATCATCTGTTCTTACTGTCCGTAAACTTTTTATCAAAAGCATTTTAATTAATATATTTAAAAACCGCAATACTATATTTCAAGAAATTTCTCACTCGCACAATACAAGATACTCTTCAACAGTCGGAATAGCTTCAATGTCATTGAACAAAACATTTTCCACTACAAATTCTTTTTACATTTCTCATATTGTTTATCGCAATATTTGCAAGCATTTCAGCGATATTAAAATTTTTGACTCGCCTTCCTTAAATACTTTCAAAATTCGTATTAAAGATTTTTTACTCAGATTAGGTGTGGACGAGGCTGATCTTATCATTACTGCCGATTATCGGCGCCCAGACCTTGACCCCTGACTATGTACCACTGCCCTCCCATCGACCCATCCCAAACTCGTCCCAGCTGATTGATAAAATTGATGCATTCATATTTTATTTTTTCACACTCCGTCATGGTCATTGTTGATATATAGAAATCACAACTCCTTTATTTATATATATACATTTTCTATTTTATATGTTTATATTGTTCTATTTTATATGTTATATATTCAATTAAAGGTCAATTTTACATTGTTTTAAGCAACGCCAGCAGACGCACAGGCTTGCGCCTATGTCTGCTGAATTCCATGGGCTATTTTTTTCTATTTAACAGTTCGATTTGTTTTGTTTAGATTTTTAGTTTAGTTTAGTTTTTAATTAATTTTAAATTAAGATAGTTTTGTGTATTCTGAACTGTAAAATTAATGGAATAAATAAATGCATTCATTCATTCATTGCATTCATACCAAATATTATCAAGTTATGGTGTTCTTTTAATTTTCCCCATAAACCCCATAAGGGTGAGTACGTGTTTTTGGCTTCTGGGGACCTCAAAATGAAAAAAAAAAAACATGGTCCCGGGCTTAGGTTTTACCATGGCTACTACCGTAATAGCGTATTCCCTATAGGGAAATTCGCTAAAAATAATGAATTCTCTCAACATATTAAAAAATGTAAGATGGATTGCAATTTTGAAAAATTACTGTGCACCATCCTGTAATTGGTGTGATCATTTCAATATCAAAATTGTTAATTTAATGGATGTTCAGTTTAACAAGTCCAGACTGTAATTGGACAATCAAAATGGCAGTCTCTGTGCCCATATCTATGTGACTGCAGTCGGCGACAAGTTAAGGCAAGGTAGAACCAGCCGATACAAATAATCGGTCTTTTCAACTGCCACCCCACCGGCTGGCCGTAAAACTGTCCCCGCGTGGAGTGACACGCGTGACTCGGCTCCAGTGGGAACATTATACATGTTTTATTATTAATTTTAATGCAGAATGGATGCCATATTAAGCACCACCTCAATTTATTGATAAATTTGATACCAAATTTGATTTAATTCCGATGACATTCAAACTGTGTACAAGTGCGGAGCAGTCAGAAGTCCGACTGAATTCTAAATCATTTAAAAACGTTTGAATTGTTTTGGTAAACAAGAAGCAACGGTTTCAGCACTTAACTGTAAAAGAGCTTTTATGATTTTAATTGCTTCATTAAATTCTTAGCATATGCTATTTTGAATGGATTTTTAATCTAATAAGTTAGCAACCACTCAGGTAGATGAAAATATTGTGTAGCTATTACCATTGTTTAAGTTAACTTCATTTGATTCCCCCAGACCCGTGGCGGGCAGTATCTTCGCTACCAGAGCCACCCACACCGGTGCCCCCGAAGCCCCCAATGAACGACCCCTGGTCCCCCGCCAGCCCCGCGCTCAGCGTCAGCCCGCCCCCACCACACAGTGGCGCCAACAACGGCTACAGCTGTGCTGCCAACGCGGCCAGCACGCCACTCAGCGACCTCGACGAGTTCGATCAAATTCTAAACAGGGATAGGAACATAAACAGCGTCAACAACAATCTGACCGGTGAGCAGCGCTTCTCACCTAATTTAAATTTTTTGAAAGTTGAGTACTTGTCCTTGTTTGTTATTCAGATGTTACTGATTTGTATTGCAGCTATTAGGTCAGGTATTATCCGGTTGCAAATTTTAACGGTTCGGTTTTTCACTGGCAATGTTTTAGTTTTTTAGTTTATTTTAGAAGTAAACATGAAACAACTCAAGGTTACCATCTAAAATCAGGCTGATCCCTATTTTCTGACTTATACACATTAATGATTTTTAAATAAGATCAGTTAGTCATAAATATTAAATGTTTATCCTACTATATAACTGGCCTTATATTTTATCTGAAAGCAGTCAAAAAGCAAACCATTTTAGTGGGCAAATTTTAATCAAAAACTAAAACTAAAAGATACAAATTTTACTATTATATTTTTGTAGGAATTGATGAAATATGTGAAAGTATAAAATAAAATCCAGCCATTTAAGAAAGTTTAGAAATACCCTCAAATTATGGCCTAAGAAATGTTTTGTAATTCCATGTCTAATTATTTAAGAGTTACTAGCTATTATGTGTTATAGAAATGCATTTTGTTAAGATATTATTTTTAAGATTATTATTAAGATATTTAAGATTATTTTTAGTTCCTCAATTCAGTAAAATAAAAATTCTATGGATTTATAAAAAAACAAAATAAAGACTTTTGTAGTATATTTTAGTTAAATATTGAAAACAACATAATAATAACATTAATCCACCTATACTGGTTGAACCATAGGTCGTACATTTTTTATTCAAATTTCATTCAATTCGTGAAAACAAGACAAAAAAGAGCTATAATTGGGTCCCAAACTAAATATAATGTGCCTTCTAAAATGAGTTTCCAAAACTGTTGATATACCGTACACGTAAAGTCCCCCAAATTTAGCTACATTGCCATCAATACTTACCAGCATTACGAGGCTCATTGGTCTGTGAAGAACAGTTACCAAGCATAGTAGAACATTTTTCTAACTACCATTTTATAGTTTCCTTTGTTCAAGCATTGTTATCAAAACATATTTACCCCAACTGATAACAGCGAAGCGTTTGTTTCTCATAGTGTTCCCATGCGTACTGAATCTTATTGAACGGTTTAAATTTTAATTGATGTTTATAGGTTTTATTTGATCAAGTGTTGATGGCTTGTTTAAAGTGTATGCTTATTGACATATTCCTCCGCACTTTAATCTATGGAGGAATTTTCGGTCTTTTAGGCCATTTTTTGATGCCCAAGGACCTTCTTTCTATTATGAATGGTTGTTTTTTCATCTTATAACTGTGTTCTTTTATGTTGTAATTTATTTTAAGGACAATGCAATATTGCTCTAATTTTGCTGTTCTAATCTCATGTTGTTCCTATATCATGGTTTCCATAATCTTACTGTAGCATTATGACATGGTTAATATGTTGATAGTTATGATAACAAACAGAAAATGAAAATAAAAAACTACCAGCCATCCAAATATCCTCATTTTCTGTATTATAAGTTTAGCTGTAAAGTTTTAAAAATTTTTAATAGTTGTAATCCACAAGTCTGTTTGACAAACCTTTTCCCTATTTGTTGCCATAAATTTGTATTTGTTCTTTTTATTGGCATCAAATAGTAGTTGGTTTACTCATGAAACCACTCTGAGCCAAAAAATTATGACTCTAGCATGCTGAAAATAAAGTCATAAGCAATCTGATGTTCTTAGTCATTATTTAATGCATTTATTTGTATATTTCAGGCACTATCAGTCCAGATCCGTTTGACTTGTCTGGGCTCTCCAACTCTCTAACGCCGTCGCCTTCCAATGTTCCGCCCCCAAAGAAAACTCCCCAAAGCTTCCTAGGGGAGAACTCTTCCTTGGTGAATTTGGAAAATCTAGTAACAAAAACTTCGCTCACTTCTGTGCCTGCCGTGCCTGCACCCCCAGGTAATGATTTTTAATTGTTGTTGAACTGTGATTAAAGATATTCTGATGTCGGCAGTACACCATCACCGAATCTATTAGCTGAATATCGTGGCAAATGCTGGAGCCAAAAGTTCGGGCGAACTCGCTGGACGAACTAACCTAGTGGACGAACACTATCGCTGTCCATTGGACGAGCACTGATCTCGGAACATTTGGGCAAGCCATCTGATTCCACTTAGGCTTTCTTAAAGATGAGGCCAACGTGGATGGGGGTACGCTTACGACTAGTAACACAAGAAAAAAACTGTGAAGCCAAGGGCGAAGAGAAGATAAAGGCCATACACCGGAGAAGAGCAAAGTAAACATTATCACCTGTCATTCCGACCCCACCCAAGATAGGCTGAATAATAAACGCAACTGTGTCGTATATAATGCATACCGTATGTTTATTTTTTATTTTTAATAAAACACACTAAGTCTTGCCACACAAGTTGACGAATGGCCAAAAGCAGATGGGATAGGAGAGGGGGTACTTTTCCAAAAACATTGAGCTTTCGTTACATGTTAATTTTCATGGAACAGCTGATCATCCATAAATTTTAACTGAATAGTGGTGCAAATCCATTCGTCAACGAGGCTTTTAATATTGTGTTATTTCAAACTGAAGATTAATAATTTTTGTTGGTAAGATCGCACTTAAACTTGAGATTATTTTCATAATGAAAATCCAAATTTGTAATAGTCCAAGAAAAACAATTTAAACAAATATTTCCCATAAAATTTTGAAAAAATTCTGTCTGTAGCAGAAGAAAAATCCCAACTAATATTATGAATGTGAACGTCCGTTTGTTTGTTACGCATTCACGCAAAACTACTCAATCGATAATCATGAAACTTTGTATACATATTCTTGGGGACATCAGAAGTAACGTAGTATACTTTTTATTTTTTTTATAAGAATAAGAATAAGAATCTTTATTTCTCCATCAAGATACAATCATGCATATAGAGAATTGTCACAAACATGTCTAATAACTAGAGTAGATAAAAATACAAAAACTAACAAAATAATAAGTATGGTAACAAAAATAAAAATAATGGTTCATTCTTAGCACATCAAATCATATTTTGCTTTTTATTTCAAAAAATTCATCAAGGCTATAGAAAGCTTGTAAGATAAGGTAGTCTTTTAATTTTTTTTAAGAAAAGCCTATTAAAAATAGTGTTTTCATCCAAAGTGAGAAATTTATTGACAACCGTACACATCATATAATTAGTGGACTTTTCGAATTTAGTAGTTGAATGTGAGGGATACGTAATAAAGTTATGTCTGGTGTCGTATGAGTGTGGAACATTAATCATATTTCTAAAAATTTAATGTAAAATTTGCAAAGTTCATATATGTATTGTTTACAAAAGATAAAAACTTGTTTTAAAAATGTCAAAATCTTTATTTTATCTATTTTTATTGGTTGCTAAGAAACAAATTCAATAAAAAATCCAATTTTAGGTATTTCAGCGATTTTTTTTTTATATGGGGTGATTTTTTTGAAAGATATCTTTTACAAAAGGTAAAAAATTGTTGTAAAAAGAACTCAAAATATATTTTATTTTTAATTTATTTGTTGCTAAGCAACATATTCCAAATTCCAATGCCAATTCCAGCGATATAAATAGGAAGAGAGTAACAGCAAGTGAGTGTAGTGAATGAACTAAACCTGATGGCGAGTAATGCAAGCGAAGCCGCGGGAAAAAGCCAGTAACAAAACAAATAAATGGCCATCGCTATCTTGCCAGCACCACTGTCCAGTGAAACCGGATCTAGTGAATATATTTCTCAATTACTTTGAATGTGACCAAATTAAGATTTACCAATAATTATTTTATTAATTCGTACTCTAGTCTCTATATTACCTTTAATCACTTTTCTTATAGACAAACAATGCAAAAAAGGTTTATGGAATTAATGGGTTGAGCCAAGTGGGCAGTTCATAAAAAAAGTATGAACAAGGAATAAACAATGGAATGTACAACTACAGGGCAAAAAAGAAAAAACAGAGGCAAACTCAAGCAAGTGTGTACTGGGAGGATTTGTGCTTGATACTCGGCTCTATTCGGGTCTGCTCGCCTCCTCTGATTCGTGCGAAAAACCGACTCCAGATTGAGCACAGGCCAGCATGAACTCGAGCGATGCGAACAAAGGCAAATAGCTGAGTCGAGCACAACAAGTACACTATCGTGCTCGTCCTTGCTCGCCTTGGTTCAACGATAGTGTACTGCCAGCATGAGGGTTTTGTTCAGAAATTACTATCAAATTGATCAGTATTGCCAAGCTATATGAGACGGAATAACAATAATCACTTAAACATTAGTACTTTTTTAGTAAATGGGATCTCACTTATACATCAATGTAAAAAATTAAAAATTTGTGTTTTTTCATATACAGGGTGCGGCAAAAAAACCGACCTATTTTCTTTCGCGCACCGCTCAGCGACAGAACATCTGAGAAAGGTGGGGGTAGGCTTGTTGGAACGCAAATTTTATGCCATTTTAGTTGTTGTGGAGTAGCAGTCGCTTGAACAACGCTAGTTCCTTATCAAGACGTATTTCAATATTGGTGGTTCAATTATTGCTACTCAGCGGCAGTTTCGTGCATTCTTTAAATCAAGTCAACATTTAGAATTCTGAATCCTAGCACAATTATGCAGTGGGTTACTAACTTAAGATCAACTTGTTTTGAGTTGAAAACGAAGCCAACAGGCCGTCCAAGGTCAGCGCGGCCGCCAGAGAACATGGATGGAGTCCTTGCTGCTGTGTGGAAAACAGTCCTCGTCGGCCCGTTAGAAAACAAGCTAGTGATTTGCTCGTGTCTACGGCAGAAGAATTTTGTTAAGATAATTGAACTATGTACACTAAAAGCTATTAAGGGATAGTATTCCAAAACCATCACATTGTTGTGGACACCCCGAGAATCGAATCGGTGACATCTTGAACCAGATTCCAAGACGCTAACCGGTAGGCTAGCGAAATGCCTTGAACATGGCTGACCATTCGGTTTGACAAATTTTGTGGTTCGATCTTAATCCCCATCCATACCAATTAATTGGCTATTTTTCAGCAATTAAAGCCCACTGACCATGCAAAGCAAAAAGTTTTCGACAAACAAATGATTGATTTAAATGCTGATAAAGAAATGTTAATGTTTACTGACGAGAAGCACAAAATACGCCCCTAACGAAAGCGTGTTATTTGACATGCTTAAACCAAAACATGTAGGTTAGGCGATCACTACTCAATGACTACTGAAATGGCATAAAATTTGCTTTAAAATAAGCCCACCCCCACCACCCTCAGACGTCATGTCGCTGAATGGTGCATAAAAGAAAATAGGTCGGTTTTTTTGCCGCACCCTGTATTTCAATAAGGAATCCCCAATTATTATGAGTAGTTGGTCAGATTCCTTTAATATCTCTTGTCCCAGCTGTGCATGGTTGATCTAGGACTTGGTGTGGTAAATCAGGACTCTGCAGGCTACTTGATGTACTAAATTATTATGCTGCACGTAGGTCAGTCTTTCTCTGGCTTTCTTTAGTCCGGCAAATACGTGGAAAGATTGTGTATTTAATGATAGAAATCTAAAATTTTATCACAAATGCTGCATGTACAACGGCTTAAATTTAGATAGAAGGCCATCTTAGATTGTCCATGTATGGGGTTTCAAATTGGAGTTTTCCATTTTTTTTTTCAATTCAATTTTTAAATTACATAATTTTGAGTTACAAATCTTTGAAGAACTCCAAC
This sequence comes from Neoaliturus tenellus, assembly GCA_030545055.2. Taxonomy (NCBI): domain Eukaryota; kingdom Metazoa; phylum Arthropoda; class Insecta; order Hemiptera; family Cicadellidae; genus Neoaliturus; species Neoaliturus tenellus. The sequence goes on along the minus strand of CM061534.1, from coordinate 13,410,409 downwards.
AAAATAAACAATTTAGTATTTTCAACCGGTAAATTTTCTTGAGTGGTTGCAGGGAAAATTCAAAAAGAATATGCGATCTGATCCGATAAATCGATATTTGATCTGATGCAATACAATGATACATTTTTTATTCGATAGTATTATTTGTATAGTGCTTGTAATACCTTAGAATGGAAAAATCTACCGATATATCGCATTGAATCAAATATTAATATATCACACAGATAAAATTTTCTCTCTGAATTTTCTCTGCAACCATTCATAATAATTAAACAGTTGAAAATATCAAATTTTTTTTTTTTGCATTTTATGTGACTCAAATTATGTAATTTAAAATATAAATGCTAAGAAATAGGGAAACTATTTGAAACCCCATAAAACCACATGCATTAAAAGTTTAAGATGGCCTCCTCTGTAAATTTAATCCTTTGTATTTCTGTTCAAAATTTTAGATCAGAAACCAAAAATGTTATTAGTTCTTAAAAGATATTAAAATTAAAAACTTTATATAGTAAAAACTGTTTACAGTAAATCCCAACAAACTTGACACCCTGGATTACTCAACTCTGCTGTGGCCGCCTACGGTGCTTGACCGCACACTACGTGACCTGCTAATTGATATTTACCACGTTTTATCATGGCCTGGTTTTTCTATTAAACAGAAGTTAGGTCATCAGGTGTGATTCGGTTGCTTTTGCGGCCACTCTTTTGCAGTATAACCATCTTTAACGATACTTTGATGTTTGATTTAGGCTATTAAATGTAGCTGCATTGCTGGTAATTGCTTTTCACCAGTTTGATCCTGATTGAAATCTGATATTAATCAGTCTGATTAATCAGTCTGATGCTCCGGTTAACTTGACAATCAATCAATTTTACGGTGCCTGCGTCCGAATTGCGTCAACTTTGTGTGATTTTACTGTAATTTTGTTCCACATGCATCAAAGAATATTTTTATTAATGTGTCCGTAAAAAATTAGGTCTATAACGTCATACGGTAATCATTGTTTCCCTCCTGTTTCAGCTTTAGCCAACCCGTTCTCCAACAGCCCAACGCTGGTGCGCCCCCCCCTGAGGACACCCCCCTACCCCCCCGCAGTCCAGGCCCCCCTCCTGCCGCAGCCCAACCCTTTCCTGTCGTAACTCCCCCTCCCCTGCGACACCGAGTGTGGCTGTTCCACCACAAGACGACACTCCAGGAGAGGATGTTTCATTTCGACACACTCTACCTTCCTCATTTATCGATCATGTTTCAGTATTTATTTTTACAATAAATAATTTACCTCTCAGATTAGTGTGGTGGAGAGAAAAGTTTATATACACTGTGGAACAGTGTGAAGTTTATATGTTGGTTGTAAACCGTGTCAACTGATCAAAGTTTGTTTTAATTTTATACTTGTGCATTTACCTTTGTTGTTGTATAATTTGAAGTGTTGCTTCTCAGCATCAGTTTTTACATTAAAAATCTTGATGAGCTATTGATGTCAAAGGTGCTAATTATTGTATCAATGTCGAAGGTTTCCGTTAAAAGGTTTTTTAAGATTGTTGTATCGTGTACATAAAAGTTTTAAAAGCGAGTCTGTGCATATTAGCCATAGCTAGCGAGTTCTGTTACTCGTTTATCGAGCTCTGTCCTAACGAGAACAGCCACACAAATGTCAATGTCACTGTAACGGTTGCCTTGGTGTAAAGACAGTTCACTGAAGGAATTTGCAGACACCAATACTTTTAATCTACAATCACGTATTATTATATGTAATTTAAGTGTATATAAAGCGTAGACTAAGGGGGCAGGGGCAGTAGCAATAAGACCCGTGGTTGATTTTATTTAGAGTATTTATCATATAATTGTTTTATATTTAGACTTTTGTTATCGGTCTACGATTTCTGTGATGAGTCGGTTTTGGTTAAATAACAGTTAATTGTTGCAAACTGAATTTCTTTATGATTTGTTTAGGTTTTTATGATTTGTTCAAGAATGGAAAACAAAAGTTTTAGGCAAAATTTGCATGGGAATTGTTTTTGTCTTAGGTTGTTTAAGTACCAAAGAATAACGATCTTATGCATTTACAACTATTTGTATAGGTTTCCTTATTAATGTTTATATTTAATTTTTTAACTATTGTATGTTGGATCAAATCATATTTAAATAGTTTATTTGAAACCGGCTCATTCAATATTTATTTATTATTGAAACATCAGTCAATAATTATACTAACAAATTATTATTTGTTATTTTATTTATCTTCAGTCATTACTAGATGTATGTTTAGTGTTAATCTTTAAGTATTCACTCACTATTTGATATCGCTTAACAGATCCAAATTAAAATTTTATCTACAGTTTGTTTATGTTTTTTCACCTTTCTGAAGATATTGACTGTAGTGCCGGTAAGTCTGTTAACGCAAGACAGAGAAGAGTTTAATTCTGTATTTTACCTGTTGTAAGATAGCACATTGTTAACAAAGAACAGATGTCTTGTTTATTTTAATATTATGATAAAAATAATATTGAATTTTCCTGTAAAACTTTCTTTGTGTGTTATTAAATTTCGGTGTTTTATAACTTGGATCATGAATGTTTTTTCACATTCCATTTGATCATACCTGTATTGAATTAATGTTGCTTACGACTAATAAGAAAAGAAGTAGCCTAGTATAAAGAAGAACTTTTTACAAACCTGTATATCTTTAGTCTTTTAACATTTTTGTGCATTAAGGTGGACTGTCGCTGAACTTGATGAAGATAAAAGCTTGCGGTTCGTAAATAACGAAAAATATTGAAAATGAAATTGTTTTATTTATACAGTCATTAATAGGTGTGTACATTTCTAAATGTGTATATACTTATGTAAAGTTTGGTAAATGCATTCTTCATTGAAAACACATCTATTTCTTTTTTATATACTAAGTGAAGTTAGTCCTCTGCAACACAGTCTGTTCTTCTAATCAAATAGTCATAAAGATAAAAAAATAACAATTTCAACTAATTTCAACATATTACTGTCAACCTTCTGTATCATGCTTGTTACAACAAATGTTATTTGCAGTTTTGAAGAAGAGAACTTGCACATATTTTATTCAGTGTGGCCCCTTTAGTTGCTCCTGAAATTATAAGACAAGGTAATTTGATTACTACTCAACAGTTAAGTCAGCTTTACTCTCAAATCAAGAAGATCTTACCAAGAACTACTGAGCGGTGTAGTGGCAAATTTTCCATTGTGGGAACGCATTTGTCAAGTGCCTTGAACGGTGCATAAGGATTTTTCAGGTTTTTTTTTTTTTTTAAACAGTGTGGGAACGCCGTTCCTGCCCCACTACACCATTGCTAACACATTTTATATATGTGTCAACATTTCGACTTATGAAGTATTTTGCATCTGTAAAAATTACCGATACTCAGGCTAAAATTACAGGGTTAGGCTTTCTGGTACTAGTTAATAAAAGATTTAGTATTAAAGGAAAGCAAGCTTTTCTTAGTATGGAAAATCAAATATTTTCATCATACTGCTTTTAAAACAACAGTTTTTTGTCCTGTCATCAGTCCAGAAAAGTAAACATTTATTGTTACCTTATAATAATACAAAAACCAATTCTTTATTGCATAACAGGCTACAACTTTTTCTCATTGAGCAATGTTTGAGTACAATATATATTTTTAAACTAAGTTCATTTTTAAATAATTTAAATCATATTTTGTAGTTAAAATAAAATTTTACTAAGGTATTTCAAATAGTCGGCAATGGCATAAAAGTACTGTTACAAAATAAATTTCTATCTCCTGTTGATTTATGTTGTGAAAAGAAAATTGAATTAATTATTTAAGTATTGCATCCAGCCAATTGTATGCATATATGAACATTGTAAAAATCCTAGATGGTTATCAATTTTCTAGTTTACTTACTCAGTTTGCACGATGCAGTGAACTAATGTTGCCAATACTCGGAAGACAATCACTACTCCTATATTGCTCTTCATGATCAGGTAAGTCGAGAAAATCATTATGTAGAAATATCCCCCAAGAAGAAACACACAGAGCCATTCTTTTATTTTCTTCCTTGAAATACAGGTATGTTTATGATTCAGAAGAATTTTAATCCCTTTAGAACCATTCTTCAAATTTTTTGGCACAGAGATGACCGAACAGTTTCCCCTCATTTTAAAGAATTGTCTATCTACCAATGATTGATTGTTTATTATGTTCTGATAATCTGCCATATGTTGTGAGATAAAACCAAAGTGGGTTTATGGTTTACTGATTCAAATAATTGCAAGTAGAAAAGGAGTAGTAATTAAACTTATAGATAATTCTGTGACGTCTCTCATTTTAATTGTAAAATTATATAATATTAATAGTCTGATCTTTTATAGGAAGTTCATAAATTACATTGAACCCCCTATGAAAACATTGCTTATATTATCTTGAAGAGGAGTAGGCTAATTTTAGACCGACTCACTGAAAGCCCTTCTTAAAACATCACCTTCTGCAAAGTATTTTAATAAATTGATTTCTGGCTATTCCATTTGTCATGTACAAACAATAGTAAACTTTCATCAGGAGATTTTTCTTAGCCAAATAAGATAACGCTCTTATCTAATGCCAGTTCTATACATTCTAATAGTGTATATTTGCCATTTGCTATATGAAAATTCACTAATGTATGAGTGTATTATCATTAAAAAGTAGGCATAAGACTACACAATGGAGTGCACATATATTTACAACGGGAAATCCTGATGAATAATGTATATCAGATCTTGTGTACTTCCTCTTCAATGACTTGGATTGAAGTTCAATTCCACTTGAATAAAAAATATTTTTACAGTAATACCAATTTATTCTTATATAATATTTACAATTTATTGTCAGCATGCATAGTTTGTATGACAATCATTTATCCATTGCTAAGGATCCAGGTTCAAACGCCAAAAAAAAAAATTAGTATCAAGTCATTCTTCACCGCAAATGGGGAGCTCTCTTTACAGCCAATTGGGGCTCTACAGCCAATTGGGCACCATTGTTACTAAACCCAATATGAATACCTATTTTTTACCTGATGCTGGTGATGTATAGGCTACAGTAGAGGCAAACCCGTACTAATGTGGACTTAACTGTTCCCAGGTTTGTGAAAATTCCAGGTTATCGGGAAGGAAAAAGTATTATCTTAAGAAAAAATTATGAATATTTTACATTATTCCTGTAAAAAAATCATTAATTGCATAATGTACATAGTACCCAAACTAAAAACTTAAAACTCATATGAAAAACATAAATCGAAGCACCACATCATGCCCCTGTCCAGTGGTGTTTGAGTATTTTAGGCATGGGCGTAATTTGGGGGCTGCAGGGGGCAGTTGCCTCCCCAATAATATGAACAATTTGTCAAAAATAAAAATGTTACTACAAAAATCTTTACAAAATGATAGTTATGACTTTAATTAAGTTTCTTTTCGTGGCCTGCATTATTTGTTAAAGCACAATAGTAAGAGGGAGAGTTTTCATTGCAGTCAAAATAAATTCATAAAAAAATATCTTGCCCCCCTTATAAAAAGCTGAAATTACGCTACTGAGATAAGGTTTCCACACACTATCGAACATATCCATTAAGCATGTCAGGCCCAGATTGGATGCTCGGTCGGGTGGTGTGTCGGTATTGTCAAAAAGATATTGATCGATAAATTTTGATTTTTTTTTGTTAACCCTTTCCACTCTCATTTTCTGGACTTGCCTATTCCTATAGTAGGCCTAGGCGTCATGTCAAAATAGACTGAATTGCCAATAGTATTGCCGATTTGAGCCGAACCATCCAGCTGATTTATCTGTTGTTAATTACTGCAAAAGTTGGAAAACAAAACAAAACCGACAACATTGCTAGGTAAGACCAAAGGCCTGTTACTCACATAAATCAGCTTCCAACTGTTTAAATTTCTAAGCTTGCAATTTCGTGGCGCCTAGTATATCCACTTGTATTCAAATGGAGGCCGAAAGAACAGCTGTTAACTTTAACTGTGCCACCTTTGGCATATTCTAAACTATGAGATCTTGTGAAAACTTTAAAAGGGGAACATGACCTATTTTTTAAGACAATTAAGTTAAACATATGAATTCCATTTTTTTTTTAATGGCCGGAATTTTCCAATATGAAGGCCAACAAAAAATTTTTTTATGCAACACCATACATTTTATGATGTTTTTGGAATTTACATTTTATTTTAAGACTTTACTATTTTTTTACATTTTTCTCTAAATTTAATGGTTAGAGAGCTAGAGTCAATTAAAGTTAATTTTAAGCTCCATAAGAATAACATCCTGGGGCAAATTTTATTTGCCTATACCTCTGAAACCATTCAGTAATATACAAAATACTCAAGAATAAAAATGTCTTAAATTGATGTTTAAAGGTACCGGTAGCACAGAGTAAGGAACCTTTAGCTTCTTTCCTCTGTGCCAGTAGTTAACACCACTTCTTTTTAGAAATTTTATTTTTTTGTCCGCCATATATGAAATAAGTTACCATGCGTAAAAGATATTTTTAATGAATTAAATGTTCTTAAAACATATTTTAATTCTTGAATAATTTTTATTTTACTGAATGATTTTTTAGTTATGGGGAGATCTATTTTGTCCATGTTGTTCTTATGGAACTACAAAGTAACTTTAATTGACTCTAGCTCCGTTATGTTGCGAGACATAAAATTTCAACTTCAACTAGGCGTCCGACACTGTTTCAAGCGACTCGCGACGTCGCGAGGCACCTCGAAACGAGTGTTCCCTCCGTGTACGCCGGCCCATTGAAATACACGCAGAAGTAGGTGTCCGACAAGATCGTAGAAACAAAATAACTCGCAACACTTGCTTCAAGCAGTTTGCTCCTCCAGTGTGCGGCTGGCCTTAGGCCCCGTCTATAGCGGCGTTTCTACGCACACAAAAGCGCGCATCGACTGGTTGCATGGGATTCTAATCTAATGGCACTGTTCATTCAAGCGACTTTGTCGCGCACGTACTTGCATTTAGAATCTTGTATACCAAAGTCGCGCGTGTTAATGTCGCTTCGGAATGTAATTAATGGCCTTAACGATTAGGTTTAGAGAAAAATATCAAAGAAAAAAGGCTTAAAATTACATGTAAATTTCACGATTGCCAATATTGCCATGTTCCATTAGAAATTTTTAAGTTGGCTGCCATATTGGAAAATATATTGGTTTTAGTTTAAATCTATATGGTTGTGAGCAGGGACAGCTGTTAAATCGGACTATTTTCGTGGATCTTACTATAGTTGTTAGTAAAACTTGATAAATAGTTTGTGATCAACGTGATCTTAATCAATAATAAAAAAAAAAAAATAATAAAAAAATAAGAACATTCTTACGAAATGTTTGATAGTTTATTTCCAGGAATATTAACATAATTATGAAGCAACCAAAAGTGAAATATCTTAAAATTTAAAACCAAGTAGTTGCACGGTAAAAACGCAAAGCTAGCCCAAAATTTTGGCCAAAAAATTAAATCCACCTAATTCATGGATTCGCCGCTGCGTTAGGCAAAGGCTTCTTGATATGGAGATGGATTGATTTGGAGAAAACATACTTTAGTATGTAAAGTCAATGGTGTAAGATAGCAATGGTGTAGCTTCACGGTAACCAACTCGAGTCAGCTTTTACAAGCAAACAAGAGAAAGAAAAAATTGAAAAAAAACAAACAGTTGTTCTATTTTAACTCCAACCTCAATTTCGTAGTTTAGTACCATAAAGTTGTTTAATTTCATTAATTTTAGGCATACATGATGGTTTAGTGTCATGATAACTTCTCAAATAATATAATTTCACTTCCCTCGCAGATGTGTTCTTGTTATGTTGTAGCTAATAGGCCTATTTTTCTTATTTAGACCTTTCGCACTTTTCACTGTTGTCTCTAAAAATGAATGTAGGTCTAGTTAGTCAAGTGAAAATACTGGGGCTTTTGAAGGAGTCCTTGTTATCACCAAGCAGTTTGTAAGTAGTCTTATTATTATTATGTACCAAAAATCAATCATTATTTTATAAAACTTAACCTCAAACCACAATTAGGCTGACTACCCATTGCAAGGTAAGTAGGCCTACCTTCAGGGCTGCGGTTTGTCTAGGTGAGAGATATTTGCTTTATTGCTTCCCCTTGATACTATTTATCAGATAAAAATACCCTAATGCCCGATTATTATTTTTGATCATACGACATACACATTCGCGCCATAACGTCAATCCTAGTAGTTTTATTGGGTTCACTTTCGGTCTTTAATAAGAGTAAACTTAGGCCTGGACCTAACCGCATCATAATTTTAAGCATTTAAACCATTGCCATTTTTTTTTCTTACACCTACACATTTTACTAAATTAAGCCATGTTATGTAATTAATGTAATGTAAGTTAGTACATACAGCACTGCCTATCACCTAATATTTTAAGGTAAGGTACACCAATAAACCACTTTTAACATAGTTGGTGCATGCTTCATTTATGTAAGTTTTAGTGTGGTTTAATTTGATTTCTAAGTGTATTTTCTCCTTAAGTTTTATTGACTACTAGCAATGTATACAGAACCGAATAAGTAGGGACATCCTTATGGGGAAATGAGAACGCAGCCCCCGAAACACAGATAGCACCACCAAGACGTAATTTTTATCAAGGATAATTTGGATTAATTGAATGAAAACAGATGACTAGGCCTAGAATAATTTTGCAGACGGTTGTTATTGTTTTGATTTTTTGTAAACAAACACGCTCATTTTGACGTTTAAGAGGTAGAAAGAGCGCTTCCTGTGACAATAAGTAGAAGTAATCCTAGCATAAGCACTTTATTTTACTCTGGTTTTCGGGGGCAAAACTAAAAATTTTTGACATGGGATGTCCCTACTTATTTGGTTTTGTGCTACTGGTTTGTTGTATTCGATTTAAAATAGGCCTACATTATTTGTATTCTACCTAGAATTCCGCGTTTTTTGAGTATCCACATGAAATAGTTTTAAAAATAGGCTAGATCATATTATGGCTTTTCCAAAATTTTTTCCCATTTTCCGGCTTAGGCCTAACTTATTCCAAGTTGGATTGAAATAATTTTACATATTTGTGATCAGCTGAATAAACGAGTTATTTTTAATAGGCCTACCCACTTGACGTAGGCTATTTTGAAACAAAAGAGGTTTTGGTAATTATGCAGTTTAGGTGACACCTCTTAAAAATTGAATTTTTTTGTTCTAAACTGTCCAAAATTACACCCTGATTTTGAAAATGATAGTTTTTTTCCGCGGAAAAAGTCGGAAAATGCCGGAAAATTGGAAAAACCGGAAAAACCTTTTTTTGCCAAAATAAGTCAAGTGGGTACTTAAAATGACGGGGAAGTCGAGCTGAATACAAATGTTTAGGAATTATCAAAATCCGTACATAAATAACGAAGTTATCGCCGGAAAAGCGGTGGTAATGCGGAAACCGGTTAGCCACCATTTTATTCAACAAATACATCAAGTGGGTACTCAAATTAACCGGGATGTTAAGCTGGTCACAAATATGTAAAAATTATTTCGATCCAATTTTAAATAAACCGGATATTGCAGGAAACGTGTTGGAAAAACCATCAGATGAACTATTTTTTATACTACAGTACTTAAAGTATGCCATGTGGGTACTCAATTGACGCGGAATTTCATGTAGAATACTAATATGTATATATTACTTGAATACAACAATTAAGTAAGGAATAAAAATAGAAATTAAACATTTAGAAATAAAATAAAACCGGACACTGAAACTCATATTCTTGAATGAAATACTAACTGTGGTAAAAGTGGTTGTTATTGATGTATAGCCTAAACTTAGATTAACATATAGGCCTAGTATAAAATATTATGTTATAGGTAACATAACTAACCTAACCTAACTTAACCTAACCTAACCTAACTTAACCTAACCTAACCTAACTTAACCTAACCATGTGAGTACTAACTTGGTATGTTTTATTCCATATTAGGTATATATTCGTATTTTACATAAAACTTTGCTCAATAGGACTCATATGATCGTCAGACCTTGGTTAGGTTAGGTTATGTTACCTTTAATAACACATTTTATACTAGGCTATAATATGTAGCCTAAATATAAGTTTTTAAATATGCCTATAGTACTCCCTATAATGCTAACTAGGCCTATAGCACTTTAGGCTACATCAATAACCACTGTTAACAAAGTTAGTTCGCTAAGTTTGAAGCATATGAGTTTCAGGGTAGTTTTATTTGATTTCTAAATGTTTTTTTCTTTATTGCCTACTAAATTGTTGTATTCAAGTAATATACACATGTTCGTATTCTACATGAAATTCTGCGTCATTTGAGTACCCACATGGCATAGGCTACTTAAAGTACTGCATAAAAAAAAATAGTTCATCTGATGGCTTTTCCAACACTTTTCCTGCAATTTCCGGTTTATTTAAAATCGGATCGAAATAATTTTTACATATTTGTGATCAGCTTAACATCCCAGTTAATTTGAGTACCCACTTGACGTATTTTTGAATAAAATTGTCACTAACCAGTTTCCGAATTTCCACCGTTTTTCCGGCGATAACTTTGTTATTTATGGACGGATTTTGATATTTCTTGAACGATTGTGTTTAGCTCGATTTTCCGGTCATTTTGAGTACCCACTTACCCCATTTTACTAGAAAAATGTTTTTCCGGTTTTTCCGATTTTCCGGCATTTTCCGACTTTTTCCGCGGAAAAAAATTATCATTTTCAAAATCAGGAAGTAATTTGGGATAATTTGGCACAAAAAAATTCAATTTTTAAGAGGTGTCACCTAAACTGCATAATTACCCCCTGAAACAAAAGAGGTTTTTCTGATTTCCCAAGGTTTTCCGACATTGTCCGTAGATAAAACTATTGATTTTTAAATCTGCTTGAAATTTCCAACATTTTAAGAAACATTTTTCCAATTTTCAATGGTTGTAGCTACACTCAATAATTAAAGGGATTCTATTGGCCAAGGGATTTTAATAAAAATCTTTTCTTTTGCTTACGCCTTCACTAAACCTAAAACCTCTTGTGCTCCCAAGCCTGGGTCCATAGGGCCCATTTCCAAAATCGGCTATGTCTCCTCTAGGCTGATCAACTTGTGAGTTACTACCGTACTTGACTTCTATCGTCAACATCAATAGAACACAAGCGGGTCAAGTTGAAGTCTTTTTAACTAAGCTAGCTGTTTACTTTTCGTATTTAGCTAACCTACATGTTAAAATCATTATTTAGCGTGTTATTGAGCCGCTGGTTCCATCGACACACACTTTAGCTGGGGGAAGCATTCTCATTAGGTCTACATTGGCTAAAATTTGTCTAAGTAGTTTTTTTTGAAAATACGAAGCAACCTAGACTAAATGACAAAAATTCACCAAGCCTGAGACCTAGGCCTATGTTTTATCTTGTCAGCAAAGTCAAGCTGACCTTGGTGGTTCCTTTAAACAAAGTGAATTAGAAAGGAATTGTAAGGTAGGTGGTAGGTAGCAGGTAAAACGCTGTCGTTCTAACTTATATATGTTGTGAGGTGGTCTAATAGGCCTTTATAGCCTAGGCCTAATAAGATTTAAGTACAAATTTACTTATAAACTGATGATTAGTCTGTGTATGTGTACCTATGTCTTATTTTTCAGGCTTGTTAATGCAGTCCGTCACAGAGTTTACAGCCCTAATTATGTGGCTCCTATCTTGAGCCGTGAGAAAATAAAGGAACTTCAGGAATCAGGAGAGATCTCAAAACTCGCCCATGTCCCAATTTTACCTGCCACTAATACGGAGAATGTATCAATTTACAATGACCCCGTTGTTCAGTAAGTTTGATATTTTGTCATTTGTTTTTGAGAGTGGGTTCTATATTTACAGCCAGTAATGCTTGGAGTCATGATACCGACCTTCTGCATAGTGCCTGAAATATTTCCAATTGCAAATTCAACTCACTAACCTTGATTGTTTATGTATTTTTCCTAAATAACTGAATCTCTCGGGCTGTTCTCAAATTTCGGGACAATTTCACGACCGAAAAAAACAAAATTTTTATGTTGCAAAAAATTATTTAATTTAAAGTAGACAATACGTTGGCATGTTATCAATATTATACTAGCTCAGCAGAGCTAAAAAAATATTATTTCTATTTTTTTACTATTTTTGATAAAAAACTTACAATGAATTGAATCATTTCTGTAATGTTTTTCACCCTAGTAAAAACTACCGTTTTTTTTACAAACTGTTAAGGTTTCATGTGTGTATGGAACAAGGAGAATTTCAATTTATCTACTGAACACTAATATATGTATTGTTTTTTAAAATAAAGCAAAAAATATACTGACGTTCCCGAAAACCTCAAATATTTACGTAGAACAACAGTCTTAACTTGTTTTTTACACTGAAATCCATATAATATCATCACGTCGATAACAATATAACCTTTATCCTGGTATGTTATATCATTAGAAAATACTAAAATGCTTATAACTTAATAACTAAATTGTTTAAAAATAAAAAACAAAGTGTTACCTGAATGACACAAAAGTTTCAGAAATGATGTAAAACCTCGTCTTACAATAACCCACTCATATAAATTAATTTTAACCTAGGTTTACTATGTTAACGCATAGTGATTAATTAAAACCTTAACAATTACTTCATGATGGCAGCCTAACATTGGATCCTAGGATACAGGGACTGCACGTTTAAATTTGTAGTACACTCTGTGGCCCTTTACAACGATTGCTGGTGGTGGCAACAAAGCCACAATTTGGTCTGTTATTATAAAAGATGAACCATTTTAAAATTTTTATTTAGTTTAATGTGCAACCAAAAAAAGGAAAAGCTTAAAATTGTTGCTTAAAAAGTACTTTCTTTGGTTTCATTATTTAATTCACTGTCCATTGATTGTTTAATAATCAGTAGCCTACAAACAGATTTTATAAAATTCTTCCACATTTTTGGTTATTTATTAACTTAAATTTAGATGATTTAGCTTTAATTAGGAATATATTATAATTGCTTGGTAAAATGGTCAAAGAATAACTACCGTAGGCTATACATGTAATTCTAAGTGAATGTTCAATTGTTAGCCAAATGAAAAAACCTACCAAAAAATGAAATAAAGTAGGGTATTCTGAATTAAATTCAAATCCACAAAGTAAAGAACATCAACTGTTCAGCCTAAGAAATATAGATAATTGCAAGTCTTGTAACAGGTTAACTTATTTTTTATTTGATATTTTTTCACGTGGTTATTTTTTGTTATTTTTTGGGGAATTTGGTTTTTTTATATTTTTTGGGGATTTTGTTTATTTATTTATATATATTTTTTTTGGCAATTAGCTTTTTATTGATATAGTTTGATCAACCACGTAAAAAAATAAATAAATATTTTAAAAAGGAAAAAAAATTAAGAGGAGGATGGGTAGGACTTTTTCTATTTTTTCATTTTTTATTAATATTATTGCTTTAGAAGATGATCACTTAAATAATTCAAAATTATCCTACATAATTTTTATTGCCTACATATTTTTAATGTCCCGATAAATCGCCGGTTTTTTTAAATTTTTAGAGACATTTTGGGTGTATTCAAGGTTATTTTTTTTACATTTTGGTTATTTTTAAATTTTTTTACCTCGAGAACTGTTACAATTGTATTAAAAACAATGAACTTGATTTTTCTATGAATTATTAAACTCGTTTTATCATTCAGGAAACGTTTCCGATCATTATCGTCATTTCGGAAACCATCCATCATGTCAGGAAACGTTACAGAAATGACCGTATCAGAAATGATGTTTGACACTTTGAAAAATAATGGAACGATTTGGGCGCAAAATACGCGACATTGAAGAGGTTAGGTTGAACTAGAACAACGATCGTCTACAAAGTATGACTGATTAAAAATGTTAGCTATTATATTTTTTGTCATTTTAAAGTTACCTGAATGATGACTAATTAAGGTACGGAAGAATATTTACCACAAAAAAGGTTAATAACTTTATAATCACTTGAAACTTCACAAATCACTTGTTGGAAGATGGCGCAATGATGCATTCGCTCAGTAGTGGGCCGGTCCGTTCCGCGGTCCGTTCCACTGTCGGCGACTATGGCGGGAATTTCAAATCAATCTCCTGCGATCGTAAAAAGTGACCGACAGGCATTTAATTTATTATAATAGTCATATGAAACTATTAATAATTATAAAAACGTGATAAAACATTAACATTAGAACCTAGGTAAACAATCTCACAATTAAAATTTGATTTTTTTGCCTTTTTCCTTACTTTTAACATCTTAAAATGGTGAAGTGCTGTCATGTAGACAGTTACAGAAATGACATTTTTTAACTTAAATATTTAATAAATAAATAAATTTGAAAAATCAGTTGATAAAATATATTTCTTATTAAAGAAAAAAAATACTAGGTAGTAAATATATTTTTAAAATATTTTTTATAATAATTTTTAATATTTTTATCTTAAAGAGACACAAATTGTCCCGTAATTTGAGAACAGCCCTCTCAGATTCCTCTATATGTAAATTTTAATCTAATTGTAAAATAGAGCCATCTTTTTTGTTTACTATTACCTTATTATGAATATTTTCAGTAATCTTAAAAGGGACATTTTCCGAGATAAGGTAACATATTTTAATGAGACATAGCCAAGCACAGAAAATTTGACTTAGCTTTGGAATGACTTTAAAGAGGAGTTATCTTGAAAAAATTCTTTAAAAAACTATTTATTTTAGACAAGAAGAACATGGAATACAGGCTAGTTTCATGATGGGTTAGTTAAGCTGATTCAAACCAATATTACTAGTGCTTCCTTGATCATAACATGAAACTTCAAGAAAATAAAAAGTAAAGATTGATTTGGTCAGGTCTGATTTTTGTTTTTTTTTTTTTTCTTACTCCTCCTGCTTACTTGGAGGGAGCCACACTTGAATGTCTCAGGCCTAATTAGGCCTACAGTTTGTAAATAAGTTCCTTTATTTTAGTTCCATAGTACTTCAGTTCTTTCCAAATGATCCTTCGAATTACATATTTTTTAAAAACTTAATTGTAGTGTTTATAGTTCATCAACAGTTATGTGTCAAAATCTAATGAAATTTATTTTACCTGAACCACTTTGTGATTTTAAAAAACTTCAATTTTTTTAAAGCTTCAGTTTAATTTTAATGTAACTTACTGATAATTACAGCACACTTTTTTCTTTCGAAAACTATTTTGCGGTGTGTTGAAATAAACTGGGGGACCGATCAGTTGCTCGGTAAACTTGTAAAATGGGCTTATTTGCTGCACTCACTTGCCCCCATGACAAGCTCGTTAACTTTGCTCACTCGCTAGACCAAATGGTAAAAGAAGCTGTAGGCCTACTCTGGTGTAAATTTAATGAACTACATGTTGAAAATGTAACGTATTGGTTTATTTATATTGGTAGCGGTTGTTTCCTTCATTGTAGTGGATGTCCATCAGGATAAACTTCGGCATTTTGTAGGGCTGTTGGACAGAAACCGGATTTTTCTCAGTCATGGGGCCAGTTCCAATCTATTCCTTGCAGCTGAAAATCCCATTTTAATATAAAATACCCCTGTCACAGTAGACCTGCACTTTCTTTATTTCAACCACAAATATTATGTGGGGTTCTGTACCTATGTACGTTTGCAGGATTTGGGGGTTATAAGCTTAATTAGTTATAGGTTAGTTACTTCTCATAATAATTCTATGGGGAATGAGTATAGGTTTGAAGCCATATGGAATTTGTTTAAGCATTTACCTTGTGACATAAAAAATCAAAAATACAAATATAAATCAGGTCACAACAATAAAAAAGCAAGATAGAGAGGTTTGTTGATTTCTTATAAAAATAACATGAGAAAATTTTTTTGTTTTTTTGTTACTAGTCTGGCCGGCAAACTACTAAAAAATGTTTTGTGTCAGATACAGTGTACTTTTATTTATTGACAAAATTGAAAAGGATGCAAGAAAGGTTCTATAAATTTAGTTTTGATAATGGCAACATGATAGCCAAAACTATAATAAAGTTAGTTTCACTATATGGAATTGCAGACATTAAGGCATGTTACCTTATTATACAGTTTAAATATTTTTTAAATTATAGTCTTGAAGCTGCCCAACTTAGTACCGTATTAAAAATCTGTGGTTTTCTGTTTAGGAAGTTTACAAATTATCTGATGAGGGATGGAAAGAAACTTCGTGCCCAGATTTTGATGCTTAAGGTTGGTACAGTATTAATTGTTTAACACGTTCGCTACCAGCCGCCGCATATATGCGGCGGTCTGGCCAATCCCACAGCCCACCAAAATAATCATGGACTTCCCTGTAGACCAGCCCTAGTGGTTGTGACTCATGCCACAGACCACGAATAGAAACCGTCCAAAATTAGTTTTCACACTTCAAAATATCTTAATTTCATTAAATAAAAAAATATATACGATTTTCTCTTCATTTTTGGTAATTTTTTGAGCGCCACACATTTGCGGCGCATGGTCAGACACTAAGTGACGCATGTTAGCGTCGGCACTAATATAACCTTATTTTTAGTCATAATCTTTGAAAAGCTAAAAATAAAATACAGCTTATACATATAAACATTGTATTGAAATATTTAGTTTACAAAAAGAGTTGTTTACAATTCATTTACGTATTATAATTATGATGTTTTACAAGTTTACAAAATGCAAATGTTTATACATTTTTCTTACACAATAAACTTTTTTAAATGTGTCATATAAGAGATTTGATGAATATTTGTGTAAAGATATATCAAATACGTTAAAAAATGTTGCTTTCAAAAATACATTAAATAAAAATGTACGTAAAACATTTTAGTGACGTCAGTGATCGTTTTAGCCACAGACCAAGCGCCGCACATATGCGGCGGACTATCCTGTAGACCGCGCCTAAACTGTCTGACCATTAAAATAGACCGCACTGAAGAAATTTCGTATTTAGTATCATGGAACCATCGCCGCAGATATGCGGCGGTGGGCTCTCAGTAGAACTCGCCCGCCGCAAAATTGCGGCGGCGAGCTGTGGTTACGATTTTTTTTTAACATTGTGGTAGCAAACGTGTTAAAATCTAAAATTTTTTTAAATCACTTTCAAAAGGCTTATTATATGTTTGATTACTCCTGCCTTTTGAATGTTTTCATTATCATCTTAAGACCTAGTAAAAAATTTGGTTGAGCTTCCGAAATTAACCCATGTAGGTATATTTATTTATTGTTTTCTCTTATGGTGATTATTTTGGTGTCCATATTTACATTTCGGATAATGTCTGGTTTATCTACTGTAATCATTAAATGAATTACTTGTAGTAAAAACTAAGTTCGTAACTTTAAATGAATCTATTTACTTGTTATCCAATTTTAAGATCTGATAAAAGGTCCGAGTATGAGAGGATAAACTAGGACTTTGTACAATCTAGTGTTTTAACTAACACCATGTTGATTGTTTACAGTGCTTTGAACGTGTCAAACGTATTCAATTAAAGAAGTATCACAAGGAACAAGACCCGGTGGAGAAAGCCAAGATCGAGGTGGATCCACTGAAGATATTCCATGCGGCCGTTGAAAACTGCAAACCTCTCCTGCAACTGATGGGGGTGAAGCGAGGAGGCGCTACCTACCAGGTGTGTGCATCACTATATCACTATTTTAAGACAGGGACCTCACATAGTGGGTATTTTATCCTGAATATGAATGAGAGATGAGTGTAGGATGATTGTGGCACGATCTTGTAGTCTTGTTACAAAGGCCAACATTCTCCTTAGACAGGACTATTAATTAATAGCCCAACAACCAATGGTATTTAGGGATCTACAGTTTAACGTGGGATCCGAACCTTAATTTCAACCTCATGTATAGGAATTGGTCTAATTATGGGTATGTATTATGTAGTACTGCGGGACATCCGGACCCCCGTGTGTATGCTCTAGTTCGACTGAAAAATTGGCGGTGCCATGGGACAAATACATGGGGCTATAGAGAAGTTGGAGATTGCTCACCTATTTGTTATTCTTGGAGGCAGCACCGTACACAGTGGAAGGCATAAATTCAATGTATGTGGACGTAGCATTAGCATTTTTAAAGTGCACATTTATTTTACTAATCGAGAACTTAAATAAATTACGAGAGTATAATAAAGTGTTTAAACATTAATAAACTAAGAACCATTCACCAACACTCAATCACGTGTTGTTAATGATAATATGCAACATCTGTTATATAAACAAATGGGGTATAGAGAACTCGTAGGTTTCACTTCAGAATGCCCTCGTACCTAAGAGTTCCAGTAGTTCCTTCTAACAACTACCAGCAATTTTTTTTTTCTTTTTTAAATCAGCCAACTGCAGTTTTCCTGGAACATGTTCAACTTTATACGCCCCTCTCTCAATTTGTCTTTTATGAAGTGATACCGCACACTAATATTTTTTTTTTCTTGCATGCATCACAAGATTCTCTGTTTTCTTCACTGCATCAGCATTGTCAATATAAAAAAGAGCTTCATCTTCTTGAGAAAAGTTTAGTTCTGACAACAACCATTTCAGCCAGACAATGTGCTTTGCTGCTTTACTAGTTGCAACATACGCAAACATCTGAATACAGCTTAATCTCTTGCATCCAATTCTTGTGAATCCAAGCTGTGCAGCAATGCTTAGCTTGCTTGATTTTGTATTAGTTAAAAAGAGCAAACTACCAACAGCTTCTCGATATGGTACTCCATTTGATAGAGGCTTTTCTTATCAACTTATCACAACTCAACTTATCTGGACTGATTGGTGTTGCCGCAGGATTACAACTGGGCATCCAATAATTTTCTAGTATCTGTTCAATGTATGTCCTACGACTTAAGAGTTATTCCATCTTTGTATTTTTTTTATTTCGAATCCTAAGAATCAAGAATTTATTTCAACAATTAACAAGATATACAGCTTGTATAGTTGACGTCATAGTAGGCCTATAGTTAAATATTAGGCTATCACAAATACTTTTCAGTATTTGATACTTTAAGCTTGAAATTACTTTGCAAGTTCTGTATCAGTTCTTTAATCTCTTCATCATTAGAACCACAAGTTCATCAGTCCATCGTCCATATAACTAGGAACATCTTGTTACCATTGGCTTTCTATTCTATATAAATAGATAGAGCTCTGCAGCTGTGCAAACCTTAAATCCCTGCCACTCTATAAACTGAGAATGCCGCTTGATCCAGCACTTTAGACTTTGCTTCAAGTTAAGTAAACTTCGTTCAAATGTCATGAATTTCCTGAATTGTCACCATAACGCTTAAAAAGAATAATTTTTTACTATTTCTTATTGTAAATTGTTTCTTGGCTAGATTAATGCTGGATTTAGGGCTCCTCATACATACATCAGTGAAATTTTAATGAATTAGTGCAAAAAATCTTGAATGTACCGTAGTAAGGCAAAACTGAGTTACTTTTTAGTCTCACTGGGAATTATGTTCATATTTTAAAACTTTTAAGGAGAACTGCAATGCAACTATTCTATTAAATGATTAAATATTAAAAATCAAGAAAATTGGTTGAAAAACGGTGTCTGAAACAGAGAAATCAAATACCAGGTTTTGCCCAAAAATTGTATAGTTATCCATATAGTTCTCTGTATAGTTAAAATCCAAAATGTCTGCTCTATCTAAACTGATGATCTTTAGGTTTTCAACATAAAAATTAAATTGTGCGTTCTAGCACCTTTAATCTGTTATTTGTTATGTCCCCAGTAACTTACATGAATGTGTCATATTTTACACATCTTCGGGTAGCCTAATTCTTCACTTTCTGTGTGCCTCTGTGGGATCAGTGAGGCAGCGTAAGTATTCACATCAAATATGAGAGGGGGACAGGAAGTTAACATTCGCTCCCCTACTGTCAGTCTCGCAAAAGAGATCAATTCATTATTACGAGCAATTCATTATTGAACTATGATTTAAGAGTGTAAAGAGATCTTTTTTGGATGGAGGATTTACTTGAATTTTTATTTCTTTAAGACTAATGTCAAATTTGAAACATCCGCTACGCCTAAAATTTTGGTAGAAAAATATTCATATTTATATCATTTTAAAGGAAATTTTAATACGTAGGGGGTCGTCCATAAATTACATAATCAGAAAATAGGGGGGGAAGGGTCCAGATTGAAAATAACGGTAAGGTAACGTGCACAGAGGGGGAGTCGGCTTTGAAATGATGTCATTTTAAATATGATGTTTTATATCAAATTTTAACAGTAAAACAATGATAAATTATAATACAACTCAACTATTATAAAATAATTATCTATAAAATACATTAGACTATTTTAAGTCGTTGTTTTATAGTTTATTTGTCCATTGAGAAAGTCATTTTGGCTTTATTTCTGAAGGTAAATTCAGATTTGATTGGTCAATTTTTTTAGTTTATCATGTAGCGTTTAAAAAGCATTATTTTTACTTAAAACGGAGGTTTGTTAAAAATAAAATCATTTTTCCGAGAGTGGGGGGGGGGGGGGGGGTCAGACAAATTTTGATGGTAGGATGATTTTAGGGAGGGGGGTCTAAAAATGGCCAAAAAGCGATGACGTAATTTATGGACAGCCCCTAGGGCCCTATGAAGCCAAAAGTTTTGTATTACAGTAAACTTCCAGTAATCCGGCATCCTATGATCCGGTTCGCTAGATAATCAGGCACGACCTTATGAACAATTATATTGACAGAAACAAAAATAATAATTGAGCGATCTAGTTTGCGTCTACTGTACTCTTTTGAGTTTCATAAACATTTACTGTATTTTTCATTTAAGTAGAATACGTTATACAATAGTTATTATTCTTTAAAAGCTGTTTTAATAATAAAATACATGTTTTATTGTCTTTTTTTGTTTAATTTACATTTTTCCTGATATTCATCGTGAAATCCGGCATATTTTGTAATCTGGCACATGTCAAGTCCTGGACGTGCCGGATTAGAGGAAATTTACTGTATTGATTGTTTGATTAATAAACAATAAAGTATTCTCAATATTTTTTGTTCAAAAACATACGCATGTTATCAGTAGTTTAATCTCATTAATCACTTTTTAATCATGGCTTTTATTTCACAGTCCCCTAGATTTTAAAATGACATACAGTAGAAGCCCTCAAATCCGGCCACCTCGGGACCGGATCACCGGCCGGATTTCAAAATGGCCGGATTAACCGGCGGTTTACTAAACGGGTTAAACAGAGACCTTAATTATATGTGTGTTCCAACAATAAACTATTAGGGTGTATTTAACAATGAAGGGTCTCAAACTTGTCCAATCAATAGTATACTGTATCAACTTTGTAACAATCATGATTTGCTCGCTCAGACGTTGTAGGCCTAATAGCGCCGAAATGACGATCGGACAACGGACAAGCGATGAAACTGCGTTTAATGGACACTGGTGTTCTGTCAACGAAGGCACTATGTATAAATGGGACCGTGATAGCGACTAAATCCGTCTAGTTACCTAACTTCCTTGTTACATCGGGCCTTATATAAATAGAACACGAACAACATGTTTTAGAAGACATCAGACCACAAAGAGTCCAAAAATCGCCAATTGAACTGATATATTTTAGTGATATAACATGGACCAAGTCGACTCTTGTCTATTTTGGTCATGGGAAATGCCCGCGGCTGAACATTTTATTTCCGGAAGACCGCAGCCGGATTATCCGGCGGCCGAACCATCCGAGGCCGGACTAGAGGGCTTCTACTGTAAACATGAATCTTATTCGAACAAAAATTAAAGGCATAACGGATGTTTCAAATTTAACATTGGTCGTCAAAGCAATAACGTAAAGAATTGATGACGAAAAGTCGGCATATTATGTGAATATGGCGAGTCGCCGTATTTGTGTAGATGGCCGAGAGTATGCTGTACCATACATCAAATGAGAGTATGAGTTAAGGGAATAATGATATCTAAATTGGAAATAAGATACTTTAGACAAGCCATGATAAATCTTTAAAAAGATTTGTTGGCATTAAAAAAATTCGGTAGATTTTTTCAGGGTACATTAAAAATGCATGTATATTCATATGAATTTTGTTGGCAGGTCCCAAAACCGATAACACCCAACCGATCAGCTTTCCTGTCGATGAACTGGCTGATACAAGCCGGACGGGACAAGGATCGCTCCATAATCTGGCCCGACCAGATGGCTCAGGAGCTCATCAATGCTGCCAACAATAAGGTGGGGGAAACTAAATTTACCTATGTATCAAAGTCCGTGTTAGTTGTTTGTTTCATTTCAATATCGTCCTAATACAAACTATAGTTTAGCCTCTATCAATCCCAGTTGTTGTCCAATTTGCTCAAAATTTCCAAATTGAAATCTTTTGCACTTCAAATTTGTTTTGCATAAAAATTAGATTTTTATTTTTCAGTGTTGAGATTTTAAGCCAGAAAAGATTATAAATGACTCCGTCAATACCCCAGGACGACTTTAACACTGGTTTCACTTTGTAAGGTTCACGAAAATAGTCCGATGGAATTTTAAATAGCTGTGTCTCCCCTCACCTCCTTTCTACCTGCCTTTTTATATTGGTCATGTTAATCATCTATACTATTGTACAAAAATATGTTTCTGGATGAATTACGCAACAATGTATCAACTTTCATTGGAATATTTTGTGAACCTTACAATAGTTAGATAGTTGACATAGAGTGCAACAAACAAAGTTGTCATAACATGTGGTAAGTCTTTTGGCTATTCACTATGACAATTTC
This sequence comes from Neoaliturus tenellus, assembly GCA_030545055.2. Taxonomy (NCBI): domain Eukaryota; kingdom Metazoa; phylum Arthropoda; class Insecta; order Hemiptera; family Cicadellidae; genus Neoaliturus; species Neoaliturus tenellus. The sequence continues at coordinate 13,387,605 of CM061534.1, read as the reverse complement.
TCTTCTCTTATGACCATTCATTTTCTAGATCAGCGGTCCCCAATCTGTGATACGTGTACCCTTGGGGCTTCGCGAAGGGTTTGGTTGGGGTAATGTGTTCAGATTTCAACAACTCAGTTTGCCGTTGGTTCCAGGGCCGAGTGGTCAAGAAGAAGCAAGACCTGCACAAGCAATGTGAGGCGAATCGAGCGTACGCCCACTACAGATGGGGATAAATACCTGTTATAGTGGATAGTGCTGTAAATATATACCCTAATGTAGTAACAATGTCTGCTCTTTCTTGACCTATAAAATTAAACAACTTGTCTTTGCAATATATGTAAAATGAGAATTGTTACATTGACATAGTTTTTGAGGTTTAATATACAGTATAAACTCTCTTAATATACCCCTACAGGACAGGGGCTATAGTCCGATAACGAAAAATGTTGGTTAAACCAAGTAATTCCGGAAATATATAGTAGTTAATGCAACAATAATTTTATGAAGGCCCCTAAGCCACAAGGGAGATGCAAGCTAGAATACGAGCAAAGCGAGTGTCTAAAATATCTCATGAGTGGCTCTTAAAGGCTAAATACAATCGTTGCTCACTCTAATTTATCTACAACCAACATAAATTTGTCGAGAATTTATGGATTATGTACGGCCCATCCAACCAAACCGTCATTGGTCACATGATCTCACTCTTTTAAGTCTAGATTAGACAAATAAAAAACTAAAGCCTGAATCGTAATGGAACAATCAGCTGATGTGCAAATTCCGCATCATATTTTAACACGTTCGCTACCACAATGTTAAAAAAAAAATCGTAACCACAGCCCGGCGCCACAATTTTGCGGCGGGCGAGTTCTACTGAGAGCCCACCGCCGCATATCTGCGGCGGCTGGGCTCATTAAAATAGACTGCCGCTGCATATCTGCGGCAGTGGTTCCATGATACTAAATACGAAATTTCTTCAGTGCGGTCTATTTTAATGGTCAGACTGTTTAGGCGCGGTCTACGGGATAGTCCGCCGCATATGTGTGGCGCTTGGTCTGTGGCTAAAACGATCACTGACGTCACTAAAATGTTTTACGTACACTTTTATTTAATTGATTTTTGAAAGTAACATTTTTTAACGTATTTGATATATCATTACACAAAATATTCATCAAATCTCTTATATGACATATTGAAAAAAGTTTATTGTGTAAGAAAAATGTATAAACATTTGCATTTTGTAAACTTGTAAAACATCATAATTATACTACATAAGTGAATTGTAAACAACTCTTTTTGTAAACTAAATATTTCAATACAATGTTTTTATGTATAAGCCGTATTTTATTTTTCGCTTTTCAAAGGTTATGACTAAAAATAAGGTTATATTAGTGCCGCACACATGCGTCACTTAGTCTCTGACCATGCGCCGCAAATGTGCGGCACTCAAAATAAACGGTATCAGATAACTGACACATACTCTCTCCCAACAATATAAAAAAGGGTTAAAAGCTTCAAACATTAATGTCTTGATGGCTCAGTCGGATAGCTACCAGCTGAGGAGCGTGAGTTTGACTCTACGCGCGTCTGTGACTTATAACAACGTACTGCGTTTACCACTAAACGAAAAATAGAATTTTCTCCGTAACCACTTGACGTAGAGCAATAATTTAAAATACTGAATTATTTAGTTTTTTGAGCTTTGTTTAATGGTGATAAGTAACATTTATTTCAAGATAACAACTATTTTGAAAATTTAAAAAAAATTGATTTTTTAAACACTTTTTACTGTATAACTTTTGAATGGGCATTTTCTCAGAGATGCGGGTGGTGTCATTTTATTCAGCATTTTAATCTTAATAATCCACAAAATTTTAGTCAAAATTGTTAGAGCCGTTTTTGAGAAATTTTGATTTTTCGCGTTTTTTGAGGGTTTTGGGGGGTAAACTACCCTTAAAAATAAAAAATTCAAAAAAAATTTAAAAAAGGCATGGAATTATTGTGGGTTTGGACCTACATACCAAATTTCACCAAAATCGGACCATTGGGGCATTCTCTAGCTCTGTATACATCCAGACACACACACACACAGACATCACTCCGAAAACCACTTTTTTGGACTCAGGGGGAACCAAAATGGATAAATCCACCAACAACTCAAATTCGAAAATTTTGACGAAAACAATACCGGGTGTTTCAAAATGAAAGAGCAGATTTCATATATGTATTACTCTAAACCCATTAATCTAGGACGTATGATTTATATGGCATTGGATAGAGCAAACAATGAAGTTTCATTGTTGTATCAGCTGATAGGTTGTTATTATTTCCCAATGCGAAATCGTGTTAATTTTCATTACATTCTTGTAATTTAAGAAATGGCAACTCTGCAAGAAAAAATATTTTGTGTTTTGGAATTTGCTAAATGTGAATCAATAATTCAAGTGCAACGAAATTTTCGTCGAACATTTAATAGGCAACCACCTCGGCACAAACAAATTTATGAATGGCACAGGAAGTTCGTGGAAACTGGTAGTGTGTGCAAGAAAACCAGCACTGGACGACCTCGGACTTCTGACGAAAACGTTCAACGGATTCAAGATTCTTTTACTCGAAGTCCCAAGAAATCGACATCCCGAGCAGGTATTGAACTTGGCATTCCTAAGACAACCGTATGGCGTGTTCTAAAAAAGAGATTACATTTCAAACCATACAAAATTCAGTTATTGCATGCACTTCATCCTAATGACTACAACAAAAGGTATGAGTTTTGCAGTGATATGCTGATGGATATGGCGGAAGAAGGTTTCTCTGATCGTTTAATTTTTTCTGATGAAGCCACATTTCACATTTCCGGTAAAGTTAATCGTCATAATGTACGAATTTGGGGATCCGAGAACCCCGGTATAGTTGTTCAACATGAGAGAGATTCGCCAAAATTGAATGTTTTCTGCGCCATATCTTCTGACAAAGTGTACGGCCCTTTCTTTTTCGCAGAAAAAACGGTGACAGGAATAACATACCTTGACACTCTAGAGCAATGGCTGTTCCCTCAATTACTAGAGGACTCAGGAAATTTTATTTTTATGCAAGATGGTGCGCCTGCACACTTCCATGAACTAGTTCGAACATTCCTCAACAACACGATTCCAAATCGATGGATAGGGAGAGGAGGGGAAGAAGATCTCATTTTTCGACGTTGGCCTCCCAGATCGCCAGACCTCACTCCATGCGACTTTTATCTTTGGGGCTACATAAAAGACAGGGTTTATGTCCCACCATTGCCTGCTTCGCTTCAAGAACTCAGAGTACGCATAACAGAAGCTGTTGAATCAATTACTCCAGACTCTTTGGCCAATGTATGGCGAGAAATCGACTACCGATTTGATGTATGTCGTGCTACACATGGGGCGCATGTCGAATGCATTCAACCTCAGTAAAATAAACTTTAGATGTTCCTTTTATCGTTTGTATTTTTAAATGTAAATAATTCAATAAAGATTGTCTGTTATAAGAATATGAAATGTGCTCTTTCATTTTGAAACGCCCTGTACTTTCTCCATATACTATGGTATAGGGGGAGAAAGTAAAATTACCAAAAATAAAGAGAAAATTGTATATATTTTTTTATTTAATGAAATTAAGATATTTTGAAGTGTGAAAACTAATTTTGGACGGTTTCTATTCGTGGTCTGTGGCATAAGTCACAACCACTAGGGCCGGTCTACAGGGAAGTCCATGATTATTTTGGTGAGCTGTGGGATTGGCCTGACCGCCGCATATGTGCGGCGGCTGGTAGCGAATGTGTTAAAACACTGCTTTTATCAAACGCTGAGCTCTCATTGTACCAGTCGCATGCGACAAAATAAAAAAAAACTTTAAAATCAGTAAAACAAAAGAAAAATGTTAAAAACTGTGGCAACAAAATTATTTAGTTAATAAAGTTAAAACTCACAGTTATGGTATCAAAAACTGGTAAATAAAAAAGTTAGCAAAGTAAACAGCCCTCTCAAAATATTGTTAGTTACTGACTGAATTTGACTTGCTACGGTAACGTATGCTTGACCTCTTATAACATGAAAGTTATTTTCATAATAGAATAAATAGCAATATTGAGATAAAATTGTAACATCGGTTAGCACTGAGGAAGTTTGTATATTCCTGTAAAACGGTCGGTTAATCCCACGGGCGGTTGATCAGAGGTCCGTTAAGAGAGCTTCCCATTGTAATGTAGTGTACTAGCATGATACGCAATTTTTCAATGTATTCTTGTAAATATCAATTGAATTAGTCTGCATAAATATTTATATTCATTGATTTTTTCCAATGCTGGTGTATCAATTGTGTAACTTTATTTTAGCAAACCCATGTGTTTTCTTATATCTATACATACTAGAGATCGCCTCCTGATCGAAATTCGATCAAAACTTTTGTAGATCTGGACCCAAGAAGTTAAAAAATTTTCTAGCAATTGTTTTTACAACAGCTGTCTAATGATTCATTCAACTCTCCTTCCTCCATAAGATTAACATTGGAACTTTGAAAGCCTGTGGGGCGTTGCCCTGGAGTCCGATGTGAATTAGAATGTGATTCTGCTCATCTACAGGACTATACCTTTCTAACGGTATGCCCGGATTTCTCCTACGATGCTCACGAGCTGAGAAAAAAAGGAGGAAATGAAACATGCTTGCGTATTAATATATAGATTTCATAGGCAACATGTTTTTTTTTTTTTTTTTTTTTTTTTTTGTAGAAGGAACTTCTCCTACAGTTTTCAACCTATTTTAATGATTTTGGTGTCATTGGATAGACTTTGGCATGGAATGTTGATAAAGTAAATTAGTAAATATTCCCCCGAGAGGACGGTTCCTAAGAGCCCTTAAAGTTTGTTATTCCTCCATTTGCTTAAACATTTGCTTTAACATTGACATGTGCTCAATTCATCTCGAAGTTTAACAGCTGTAAAGGATAAACACAGTACATTAGCAAGAGCATCTGTTTATTCATACCCAATGGGTTATGTTGAACCAAACCGAGAAGAATAACTGGAATGAACAGCATTAAAAGAGCATAAAAAGTTAATAGCTATTTGTGTATTAGGAGCGCAAATAACGTCATTGCCGCTCGAGAATGTAGTTGGCCGCACGAAGCGTCAGCTGAGTGCGGCCAAACATTTCGAGAGCGGCAATGACTAATTGTGCTCGTAATACACACAATATTTTTCCTACCACCATAATTACAACCGATTAAATGTATTTAATAAACGTACACAATTATATCAACTTTAAATTTAACTTCATTAACTTTCATTAACTTAATAACTGTAATAAATCGTAATCACTTGCATAGATGTGTAACCGGAAGTTAGTGTTATCCAAATACTGACCGTGAAATCAGCTGATTCAGAGCAAAGCAACTACAATTAATTTGTAATAATTATGGTGATTGTCATGTGGTTTCTGACCAATAGAAACTAGTCTGTGTTGTGACGTCACCTTCTTTACCGTTCTAACCTATTGTAGATTTAAAATAACCTTGATTTAGCGTGCGCCAATGTTCCATTACCGCTCTAGAGCGGAAAAGGACCGGAAAACGGAAATGAACTGTTTTGCGTAGGATTACAGCTGTGGCAATGTGATTATTTCCATGCAGTGGTAGGAAAAAGTATTTTTCTATCAATAGGCTATAACCCAAACTATCAATTGCTCAATTTCAAGCAACGAGTGCACTCTTTTTTTCTTTAGTGTACAACTTTAATGTTGGGTATATTATCTTTGAGCAGTACTTCATTTTTCTTAATATACAATAAAGTAATAGTGAAAAAATTATTAATTGTTATCTTAAAACATGTTTTCAAAAGTAAGACAATGATGATTTGTTATTTAGTACTTTTTTTATAGGATCAATCTCTTATGTTATTGGGTGTTTTAAATAAGAAGCTCATTTGCATTTTCCAACTGTATAATGTATCGTACAAATGTAACTGACAACAAATATCATGCAGTTCTTGTATTAACATCACAATATGTTCTGATTGTTCAGTTCTACTCACAGTGATATTAATCTTATTGGAAAAATAAAAAGGCTTCAAATAACGCCAGAAAATACAAACGCGAAACGGTCTATAAATGTAATTTATTGGTCACAAAATTATTAAAAGGAAGATTAAAAAATGTCGTAAGAACTGTAAGAGGTAAAATATGAAAGAGTTATTCGAAATACGTTCGACTCATTAAAATTCTAAAATAGACGACATAGTTAAATAGAACTAGTGAACTGCAATGCAATATAAATTTGTATTGTATATAATGAAAGAAAAGTGATTAAAAAATACATTTTCTATATGAACAAGAGATGGTACCAATATGGTGAAGATACTTTATAAACAACAATAAATAGATGCGTTACTTTTATTCTAAATAATACAAAACTAAATACAATGGTAAAGTTGTGTGATAAGGTTTTAACCGTAAGGAGTTGAGTAAAAAGACAGAGTTAAAATCTTTTAGATTAAATTATTTTTATATTTAGGATATTAATAAAAGCCTTTTTAAAGTTCATCCATTGAAATAGAGAACTAGTCTACAAGCACCTAAACCTTGTTTTTAGCTAAAATTACAAAATTATTTTTATATTTTAAATCCACAAATGCTCACATTTTTCCTAATAACATATATTTTAACGTGCTTTCCTACAACCATGAGAATGAAGTTTTGAGGATTTTGGTTATGATGGTTTGTCTGTGAAAGTAAATACCCGTTTTGACTAACCAACAAACTTAGGTGTTTTGTGAGTATATTTACTTCTACAGACAATCCAATTCCATCCTAAAACACTCTTTTCCAAGGCAGTAGCAAAGTTTCATATCATTGATAAGCTCATAAATTCTGATTTTAGAGTACGCTGACAGTTTCCTTTTTACTACATGAAATCATACTATATTAAACTGATTTCACAGAATCATATCTTTATTTATTTATTTTTAGTAGCTAAAATTATTGGATTATTAAACCATTTAATCGACTAGTTAAATATTACATTTTTATTATTTTCCACAACTTAAGTTAAATATTAATTTCATTACTATTCTCCATTTGAAATGGACTTATTGATAGAAAAAGTTAAAATTTCATCTTCTCAAGAAATTTACTGTATTTTAAGCCTGCTAAGCAGGGTTACTAAACACAAGGTAAAATTGTGATTGATTTAAAAGAAATATTAAAAAGCTTTAGAGCAAAAAACATGGGTTTTTAGTCTAAAAATTCTCAAACCTAACGATTAGCAACTAATACGAATGTCCCTTACTCAACTCCCAAAGAAATTAAAGGTGAAAGACAACAATAAACATCGATAATGATAAACAAAATCGCACAAGACAACAACAATACAGCATATGAAACGCTTCTAATCTCAGGTACATACAATATTCCTGATAATACATAGATATATAATTTATAAAGTATACACATATGCCTCTACAACCACTGATTTTCCAAAACATTTTTTAAACTATGTATGTCTGCATTCAGTCTCACTGAACATTATTTTGAATACCTTAACAAGTTTTGTTATTACATAATTATGATATCTATGCTATTTTTATTTCTACATTTTTTTAAATCTGAGTTTGTGCTAAGACATATTTAGTAGGTATATAAAATTATTTGTGACATATATTTTTAAAATTTCATAAGGTGTTTTTATACAAGAATGTGCCGATGCCACGTTTATCGAACTATTGGGTAGAAAGAGCAAATCAGTGGTCACAAAATCATCAGAGCTGCGCAACATTAAAGCTATCAAAAAGCGAATGTACATGATTTTAAATCTTTACGAGTAAATTAGCTATGTACAAAGGTTAAATACTAAATAATACTTCAGTCTCTTTGTAGAAATCTCCTCTGCCAAGCCATGGAGCTGGACCAGTCGTAGGGATACTTCTGTTGGACAACTCTGTCCGTGGATCCGTGCATTTGATCCGAGGACTCCGGCCATCCGTGGATCCCAGGGTACTGCCGGATCTGCCATGAGGGCCACCAGAAGGCGGGTCTGTCCTCGTGCGGATCGGCCACATCGGGGAACCTAACAAAGGACTGGGTTTTTCGCACAGGAACAAACGATTCAGAAGGGAACCTAACCTGGGAACTGGGGTCGAGCAGGGAAAGGTCTGGAAGAGACGAGGGACTCGAGTCTGCGGAATCGACCTCCGTCTCGACCGGTTCACAATCGTCGTAAGTCGCGTCGTCTGCACATCCAGGCCTTCCCGTCACCACAGGCCTCATGGACGTCTCCGTGACATCTCTTGACTCGCCAAAACTCTCCTCAGGTTTCGGACTAACTTCAGTTGTGTACTTGACGCTCCCTTCTGACGTCGCTTCCGTCGTCGATGTTTCTCCCTCCGTTTCTACTTCGGTTGGCAAAAACGTGGAAGTAATTTCACTTCTCGAGACAGTTGGATTGGTAACTATGATCAAAAATGGTTTTTCTTGTAGCTGTGAGATGTTCTCTTTGTTCTTTGGTGTGTCGAAGGATTCGTCTACGATTTCAGCGTATGGCTGATCACCGAGCATCACTGCAAAGTCCATGAGGCTCTCAGTTGTTGTCTCCCTCCTCGTGTCTGGAAATTAAAATACCAAAGTTAAACAAGCATTTTCTTTAAGTTTTCACTTTTTTCCTAAACTACAAAAGAATGAATTCATAATTTGGCTGCAAAAAATATATCAAAGGGGCTAATTCTTAATAAAAATAGTTAATCAGTCTTTAGCCTACTGAAACCTACTGAAATTGTTTTTAATGTTTATTCTTTACTTGGCGGATGATAATATTTTGGAGTAAAAGCAGTTCTAGGAACTGCACAGGATCTTCCCTGCACTTTCTCCCGGAGACACCTTTTTTATCAATCAGTTGAATTTAGCTGTTAAACGTTATTGATATTATTCACATGGCATTTGGGAAAGCTTCTTTGCTACCGTTTAAATACTGTATTAAATTTACGTAAAAGTGGCTGTAAGTTGGTCACAAAAAAAGTCTGAACAAATAAACTTACGCAATTAAGGGTTGAATGTAACTCATAATTTTTTTTATAACCATGAAATTTTTGTGTTTTATTTCATGGTTGATTTTGTCAATTCTGAAATTTCACTTGCTATAGAAAAAATAAAAAAAGTCACCTTTATAAGACAAATCATCAAAATGGCCTTGATAGCATGACACTCAATTAGACGATTACCTTGATAAGACGTCTGTTTTCTATGACCTCACGAGCATCATCTTATTGAGGTTCTACTGCAAAAATCTATGATTTATACCTAACTCACTGCTAGAAAGATTGATTGAACATATATATTTTTGTATGTCAAGTTTCTTACTTTATTATTAAACAAAAGAATCCTACAATAATATATGTTCGATCTGCCCAAGAACATCAAATTAGAAAAATTGTACATTAACCTTCATTGTACATGTTGGATTTGAAGACACAATTGTGTTTCATGTTTAATTATTTTTTTTATAGGGTTAGTGCTTCGCCAAACATTACAAAACATTTTTCTCACCATGTACCAACAGTGGTGATATTAAATAACTATAGTTACTATAAAACTCTTACACAATATTTTATGGTAAGACTACAAATTCAGCGTGTGATATTAATAAATGAGTGTCTCTGATAGTCCCTTTCTTCTAAACAAGGTAAGAAATTCATCAAAATTTATTAACTACCTGCAATGGTTTCCGTAGAAGAGATAATGTCCTTCTCTGTGCTGGTAGCCTCTGAGGGTTCGACCACTGTGGACATAGGAGCTTCCACCGTTGTCGATTCGCTCTGCATTGTCGTTGTCGAAGACTCTGTCGACGTCTGTGGCAGGGGAGTCGTTGTTGTAGTTGTTGAAGGTGGCAATGTTGTTCTCACCTACAAAATGAAAACTATAACTAGGTCTTCCTGCTGCCAATAGGAATGATAAAATTATCAACATTTAAGCCAACCACTGACTGACAAAAATAGTTAAAAAGTTACTTGTTATGTAACGTTCAAATGAGTACAACATTCCAACTAATCTAGTAAACTGGTAGGGAAGTAAAATTCTAAGGCATCAAGGAACCAAGGAGGAGGGACTTTATAAATTTTACTTATAACAGATTGAGGCAATTTTCATATACTGAGCATTTAAAAAAAAGTGGTAACCAACTAAGAAATATACATTTTCCATTGTAAATCATAGAATAAAGAAGAAAGTTAGTTGCTAATGAGAAAGGTTAAGTCGCATAAGGCCTCTCTCCTCTAATAACCACAGGTAAGTCACAACTTAGAATTATATACAAACGTGTACATTGATTAATTCAGAGCAACATCTCAGGACTCCGGAGAAAACATAATGAAAGGGAAGACAAATTTATTCCTTTGATGTTTCAAAACACTGCTTCTGAAGCATGCCTGTAACGTAATCCATAAGAATAATATGCACCAGCTGTTTTATATGTTATCAGGCTTGTGAAGTACTTGGTTTTACCCGCTTATGAGACAGCTCTTGTGTTTCTTTTCAGTAAGCTTTTGATTCTAACCTCGACAACTTTCGGAGGCAGCCTTTTCTTCATCACGGAGTCCTCCTCCGGGTTCTCGCTGGCTAGAGGCAAGCTGATGTGGAACGGGCCCGTCTCTTTTTGCGGCTTCTTACTCGTCGAAGATGGAGCATACATCGAGTTGAGTCTCTCCAGGAAGAAGTTCCACTGGGATTGTTGGTTCACCTGAGATAAAGTTTAAAGAACATTAGTGAAAAAATTAATATTTTCAATTAAATTTGTATAAATGTATCTGACAAGCTAAATATTCGTGCTTTGCCACAGAAAATGTTTGAAAAATGTAAATTTGAACAAGCTCATTCAATTTTTTAAATTAAACTCACCACTTATGGGTGATGGCGTCTATTGCATACTTGTTGAATTTATCATGTCAATCTCTATAAAATTTGTCCAAGTGTCCATCTGGCTAATTACCAATTAGTCACAACTAACAAATGAAATTCAAAGCCAATGAGGCAAACAATTATTCTTATTTGAAACAGGACTGGTTGGTTTCTTAGAAAATTGGCTATCAACACTTCAAATTTAATTTCAAAACATTACATAAAAACTTATCAGAAATATGAAATAATTGGTCTTTTTCTGTTTCAAGTCCGTTTACAACAAATATATTGTAAGGTGATCATAATATTGAGATGTGATAAGGTTGGTTTGTTTGACTGTAACTCAATCCTTACCTTGACGAGTTTTACACAACGCCCGAGTGAATCTTGTCTGTAGCCTTCCGAGCAGCCTGCAACCATCACCAGAATAAGTTAAATATTTTGTGATGTTTAAGAACAAATTATTCCTTGCGTGATTATAGCCTTATAATTATTTAATTCAACCTAATAACAGACTGGTCATCAACTAAGTGCAATTATATATGATTTTTATCATTTGTGAAAGAATAATCTCTGAAAGAGTTTCATTACACAATAACAATTCTTCAATTGTTATAGCTTCAAAAGAACCCAACATCTCAAGCCCAAGAACATTGATATGCCGGATTTCCAATGTGACTCAAGTCAAGTCAGTCAATAATGTCTCAAGAACATTTTAACTCAAAAGCCCACGAATATTCATGAGTAGAACTGCCAACAACTCAAGTCAGTCAACCTTTCAAGAAGAACATTTTAACTTAAAAGAATTGCTTGGTGTTCACCAAACATAAGTTCAATATTTTTTTATAATATTAATATTCATATCTAACTGGACAGCAACACAATTTTTAAGTGGGACTGCACATTAAAAAACAAAAAACCTATAAAAGCTGAAAATGTTTTCATGGATTGACAATGTGCGGCAACCATTGAACTATATCTTCTACATTGGCAAACATGTTCCTTTGGTCTTAGCTTGCGTGTATTACAAAAGAAATTAAAGTATAGTTTTATAAAGGTGTTAGGCTATAGGAGAGGTCTCTATAGGTGAGCAGAATCTCATTACAAATCATATCGGACCCCAAGACCCTACACGCTTGCAAAGTTTCAATGTTAATCTTATGGAAGAAACGGTCCGTCGCCATCATAATTCAAGAGGGCAAACATCAATCCATCTCAGTGAAATAACATTAATTCTGACTTCATGTTAACAATGAGGGTAGTGGCAGCACTGGTGTTTTGCCCTTTTACAAAACCACTAAAGACCGTTTTTCTGTGATAGTTTCCCTCACCTGAGAGGGAGAGAGAGAGAGTTTTACTTTTTTAATGTGTTTCAATAGTGGCAACGGATTTATTATATTAATTTACTAATTTCTTTGGTGTCACGTTGAACATTGACTCACCTGTGAAGGTAGGCGCGACAAAGACGCTCTTGGGAGTGATGCGCCTCAGCAGTATGGAGGCCCCCTGGTCGGCCTCGTCCGCCGCCACGACCCAGTCGCCCCACGCCGCCCTCGACTCAGCGCCCCCGGCCACCACGGCCACACAGCTCAGCAGCAGCAGCGCGAGCCGGCCATTCATCCCAGGTCACCACCGGCGGCCGCCCATCAGACTGTAACACGACAACGTAGTGATTACCAAAATCTGCGGAGTAGAAAGAATCCATTAACTTTCACCAAAAAACTCAAAATTCACAGGACTAAAATTTTTTTTTTAGTTACATATAGTTAGACTTCGGAATTGTTTGAGTTCCAGAGGTAGGCCTAACTTGTATTAAACTTGACTACTGAGGCAAACGAAGCAAAATACAGTTACAGCAAGAAGACACTAGATTGGATATATCACTGTCCACCGACTTGTTTTTTGACCTGTGCGCCTGGGTTTTACTTTAAAATTTCTATAGAAAACTTTGATAGAGGTATATTTTGACTTGTGAAGGTAACATACAGGGCCATCGAGAGAATTTTTGGGGCCCGAGGCAGAGTTCTGGTGTGAGGTCCCCCCCTACCAGATACAATATAAGTTACACATAATTGGTAACGTCTCTTCACCAACACAGGGCTTCAAAACGCAAGGACTCATAAAAGACGATTGCTACTCAGGTCACAGACTATACTTTAGTACGGTTTGATGATTTTTATTGGTCTTCAAAAATACATGTATGGTGTTACTACTACATAAGCTATGCAAGTATGCAGCAGTAAAATATTGCTACCGTATCAAAAAAACACCTGAAGATCAGACCTAAGGCAGTCTGCCCCCTCTGCCCCCCCCCCCCCCTCTCTCGGCGGCCCTGGTAACATAACTTACAAACTGATTTTAACATATGGACTGAACTTTGAGTTATAGAGATGGTTGTTTTATCTCTTCGACTTATAAACATCTATATCTATAAAAGAGGAAGTATGTATATATATTTGTATATATATAAATATATATATATATATGTATGTTGCCTATAGACTCCGAAACCGCTGAACAGATTGTAATGAAACTTTCAGGCATTATTAAGCATTATTCAAGGATGGTTTGTGTGAAGTTTGGTGCAAATCTGTCCAAAGGGCTCTGACCCAGAGGGCATACAATGGTGCAGTGTCAGGTTTTAGAAATTTAGTGTTTACAAAATGAACTGCTGTAATTAAAAAATTTGAAAGTTTCATTTAAGCAGATGCTTATAATCATAGAAGTAACCAGGTGTGAGGTATAATGTTGATGTTTGTGTTGTCTTTATGGCAATGCCCTACGGAAGCTCACAATTACACTTAAAGCCTACAGGTGGTGAAATTTGACATAGACGATTCTCTTTGTCCATAGGTGCACCATAGGTCCATAGGTTTTGCAAATATAGTTTTTCAAGCTCTTTAGAGCTCCACCCCACTGGACTTCAAAATTACTTTAGGGCCACCGGGGTTGAATTGAAATTTGATGGATGATTCTCTTTACCCATAGGTACACACTAAGAAACGATTTTAAAATATAGTTTTTTAAGCTCTTTAGGGCTCCACCCCACTGGACTTCAAAATTACTTTAGGACCACAGGGGTTCAAATTTGATGGACGATGCTCTTTACCCATAGGTACTCACTAAGAAACGATTTTGCACATATAGTTTTTTAAGCACTTTAGGGCTCCGCCTCACTGGACATTGAAATTACTTTAGGACCTACGGAGCTGAAATTTGACATGGACGATTCTCTTTGCTCATAGGTACTCACTAGGAAACGGTTTTGCAAATATAGTTTTTTAAGCTCTTTAGGGCTCCACCCCACTGGACTTCAAAATTACTTTAGGGCCACCGGGGTTGAAATTTGATGGACAATGCTCTTTACCCATAGGTATACTCACTAAGAAACAATTTTAAAAATATAGTTTTTGAAGCTTTTTAGGGCTCTGCCCTTTGGACTTCAAAATTACTTCAGGGTCACCAGGGTTGAAATTTGACATGGACGATTCTCTTTGCTCACAGGTACTCACTAGGAAACGGTTTTGCAAATATAGTTTTTTAAGCACTTTAGGGCTCCGCCTCACTGGACATTGAGATTACTTTAGGACCTCCGGAGCTGAAATTTGACATGGACGATTCTCTTTGTTCATAGGTACTCACTAGGAAACTGTTTTGCAAATATAGTTTTTTAAGCTCTTTAGGGCTTCACCCCACTGGACTTCAAAATTACTTTAGGGCCACCGGAGCTGAAATTTGACATGGACGATTCTCTTTGCTCATAGGTACTCACTTGTAAACGGTTTTGCAAATATAGTTTTTTAAGCTCTTTAGGGCTCTACCCCACTGGACTTCAAAATTACTTTAGGGCCACCGGGGTTGAAATTTGATGGACAATGCTCTTTACCAATAGGTATACTCACTAAGAAACAATTTTAAAAATATAGTTTTTGAAGCTTTTTAGGGCTCTGCCCTTAGGACTTCAAAATTACTTCAGGGTCACCAGGGTTGAAATTTGACATGGACGATTCTCTTTGCTCACAGGTACTCACTAGGAAACGGTTTTGCAAATATAGTTTTTTAAGCACTTTGGGGCTCCGCCTCACTGGACATTGAGATTACTTTAGGACCTCCGGAGCTGAAATTTGACATGGACGATTCTCTTTGTTCATAGGTACTCACTAGGAAACTGTTTTGCAAATATAGTTTTTTAAGCTCTTAGGGCTCCACCCCACTGGACTTCAAAATTACTTTAGGGCCACCGGAGCTGAAATTTGACATGGACGATTCTCTTTGCTCATAGGTACTCACTAGGAAACGGTTTTGCAAATATAGTTTTTTAAGCACTTTAGGGCTCCGCCTCACTGGACATTGAAATTACTTTAGGACCTCTGGAGCTGATATTTGACATGGACGATTCTC
The DNA here is from genome assembly GCA_030545055.2 of Neoaliturus tenellus. Classification (NCBI taxonomy): domain Eukaryota; kingdom Metazoa; phylum Arthropoda; class Insecta; order Hemiptera; family Cicadellidae; genus Neoaliturus; species Neoaliturus tenellus. The sequence goes on along the minus strand of CM061534.1, from coordinate 13,372,324 downwards.
TTTGCTCATAGGTACTCACTAGGAAACGGTTTTGCAAATATAGTTTTTTAAGCTCTTTAGGGCTCCACCCCACTGGACTTCAAAATTACTTTAGGGCCACCGGCGTTGAAATTTGATGGACGATGCTCTTTACCCATAGGTTCACTAAGAAACAATTTTGAAAATATAGTTTTTGATGCTTTTTAGGGCTCTGTCCCATTGGACTTCAAAATTACTTCAGGGCCAACAGGGTAGAAATTTAACATGGACGTGCCTCTTTGCTCACAGGTATTTACCAAGAAAGGGTTTTGCAAATATAGTTTTTGAAGTTCTTTAGGGCTCCGCCCCACTGGGCTTCGAAATTATTTTAGGGCCACCGGTGTTGGAATTCGACAGACGATTCTCTTTACTCTTAGGTGCTTATTAAGAAACAGTTTTGCATATATAGTTTTTTAAGATCTTTAGAGCTCCGCCCCACTGGACTTTAAAATCACTTTAGGGCCACCGGGGTGGAAATTATATGGATGACTCTTTTTGTTCATAGGTGCTCATTAAGAAACGGTTTTGCACATGTCGTTTTTAAGCACTTTAGGGCTCCGCCCCACTGGACTTTAAAATTACTTTAGGGCCACCGGGGTTGAAATTTGATGTACGATTCTTTTTGTTCATAGCTACTCACAAGGAAACGGTTTTGCAAATATAATTTTTAAGCTCCTTAGGGCTCCGCCCCACTGGATTCAAGAATGGTTATGCAAATATATTTTTAGTAGGGCTGTGCTCCACTGGACTTTAAATTAATTTAGGGCCTCTGGGGTTGAAATTTGACATGGACGTGCCTCTTTGCTCATAGGTGTTCTTGCATTTGCAATTTCGATCAATAAGATACGAGGCAAACTTTGACTATTCTGGGTTTAAATTTTCAAAATGCCTGTTTATCCTTTGGCCTTACAGTAATATTAATGTACTTACTTTCTATGCCATTGACTTTTTTTGTTATATTTAAAAACTTAACTTATCTTTTTTTGTTATATTAAAATAGCTTTATTTATGTAAACAACTTAATTTAGCGCAGCAACGCGCGCCGGGTAACTGCTAGTAAATTATAACAGTGAAATTATTTCAAATTATGTAATGTTTTTCCAAGGGGATTGAAAAATCTAGATACAGAGGTTTTTGAGTAAGCAATTGTTAGTTGACTGTAGTAGAGGGTTCTTTACAGTTGATAGGACACACAGATCTTGAACAGTAGCAATACATTAAAGTGGATTGTAGGGGACTCCGCTCTAGATTGTTGAAAATTGGGTGTGAAGGGATGCTCTGGTGTACCCATTTACACTTTGCGATCCGTTCCCTACCTCCACTTTAAAGGTTAAGGTGTTCATCTAGAACTCGAATTCTGCTTTTACAAAAAAAAAGATGTTTTACAAAATTTTCAGAAGTGTGTTAATTATTTCTAATTATTCTTAAGTACTGTAAAGCAACGTGTGTGACATTTTTTTAGCAGCCAGTTACGTCTAAATGGGTTTTATTCAAAATAGTAAATGCACCCAAAATTTGTTATTGTTACCAAATTAACAAAACCATAGGCCTACATGGCTTATTCACAAATAACATACATGATAAAATTGAAGTTAGCGAAGAGTGCCTTCAATACCCGAACGAATATACACGGCAGTGGTGTGGTGCAAATTGCATAAGCAGAGTCTAGTGGGCACGTTTGAAGGCGCCTTGATGATGACAGTCTCATTAGTAAATTCACCAGTCCTGACACTTACGACAACACAATCTACTGCAAGTAATTTTCGTAGTGATAACTGAAATTACGGTTATTATTTTGTTGAATTAACATGAGTCTTTGTATTTTTACTAAAAATTTAGAATAACTTGAAGGGCAGGAATATCACTCAATTATTTTTAATAACAATAATTTGAAAATGTGCATTTTAATTACGCACCGGTAGCCAATAATATAATGACCTATACATTTTTTTATAACTTCAGTGCATCGACCAACTACTCAAATCTACCATCAATGGCAACAATTTTTCCATTGCCGGTACTACTGGTTATCTCTTCTTTACATCTCATACGAAATACACAATCTGTAGCATAAATAAGACTTTTTGATTATCGTTTCAAAAGCAATTGTTTGGCCCAAAAATCCAAATGAACCAATTCCACCAACTTCCACCAACAAATGGCCGCACAACGTATCATAGCTGATGAAGTAAGCATGGTAACGGTACAATCAGTTTATTTAACAGATCGCCTATTCCTCCTTTTTGGCCACAGCACTTCATTCCGGACACATGTAGTATAGTTGTAAGCTAGCGTGTCTGCTTTTGGTACATGTCACACCATGACCCGGTTCCGTCACCTGCCTTACATCTTACACCTGTGTCCTCTACCTGTATAACTAACACCTGTCGGTATTCGACATATGCGTCATTTGTTTACCGACAGCCCGAGAGTCAAAACGTCAAAATCATAAAGGGACAGAATACATAGATTCTTGATTCAACAATGATTGTTGTTGTACTTGTTAGAATACTTAAATTTGCTTTAAATGAGCGAAATTTATAAGATATAGATCTAATCAACAACCTAAAGTAAACAATCACCTTTTCCGTGAGATTGTGACATTTTCATATTACGTAAGAAAAATCAATAAAGAATCGTTTTACTCAGACCTTGAACTATGTTCCCTAGCCATGACCGACCACTTTTCAGCCAGGGTCATTATCAATAACAATATGACACATGCCACTTGGTGACCTTGTAGTAATTACTATGTTACTCTAGGGTTTTCGCTCCTTTCTCTCATTTAGCCCAGTCAAAATAGGTTCGTGTCGGAAGTAATTCCGGAGGAGCTGAATTTTTCACAGTTGATAGACTATGATAAGGTGTGCATTTTCCCAAAAGTCCCGAAAAATCCCTCTTGAGCTTTCCACCCTACGCCCCTTTAAAGTTAAAGCTGCAGTATATTATGAAATCAACTACAGTTTCGTAAGAAAAAAAGCAATCGAAGTGGGGTTGCTTTTATTTTGTTCCTAATAAAATTTTCTACAAAAAATATCATTACCACTTATTACAAAAACCTTAAGGTTTTGCGGCAAAATTGATACAAACGTAAAAATAGATTTTTTTTCTTTTCATCAGTTAAAAACTTTCCCTTACAGCTCCTTTGTTTGAAGTTTATATGTAAAACCGTAAATCTAAAGTTTGTAGAGAATGATTTTAGCTTTACAATGATATATAATATCACTGTGTTCGGTTTGAGGATAACGAGCAATATTGTATTTTATTTTATGGTGACATTGGAAAAAGGCTCTGATCTTGGGCCATTTCAGTACAGAAATTATTGAATTTTAATGTCTTCCCCTCTTATGCTTTCTAAAAGGAATGACTTAGAGGAATGGAACTTCATACACCCATATTTGGCCATTAGTACTTCATTTTGAGATACAATGTGATTTTTTAGCCTCGATGGGGGACGGCCCACTAGGAGTCACAAGAAAATCTTAAATGTAAGCATACGGTAATATGTACCTCATATTAAAGGTCTCACTTAACAGAACACAATGCCGCAAACCCGACCTCAATCAGACAACCGAGCCAGAAGTAGCAGGCAATGGAAGTTTTTGAATTTAGAAGTTGTTATAAAAGATTTTAATGAAAAGTTAAAATGCCTGGAATTTCCGGCTCGATTGTCCGATTGAGGTCGGGTTTGCGGCATTGTGTTCTTTTAATTAAGACCTTTAATATGAGGTACATATTACCGTATGCTTACATTTAAGATTTTCTTGTGACTCCTAGTGGGCCGTCCCCCATCGAGGCTAAAAAATCACATTGTATCTCAAAATGAAGTACTAATGGCCAAATATGGGTATATGAAGTTCCATTCCTCTAAGTCATTCCTTTTAGAAAACATAAGAGGGGAAGACATTAAAATTAAATAATTTCTGTACTGAAATGGCCCAAGATCAGAGCCTTTTTCCAATGTCACCATAAAATAAAATACAATATTGCTCGTTATCCTCAAACCGAACACAGTGATATTATATATCATTGTAAAGCTAAAATCATTCTCTACAAACTTTAGATTTACGGTTTTACATATAAACTTCAAACAAAGGAGCTGTAAGGGAAAGTTTTTAACTGATGAAAAGAAAAAAATCTATTTTTTACGTTTGTATCAATTTTGCCGCAAAACCTTAAGGCTTTAGTAATAAGTGGTAATGATATTTTTTGTAGAAAATTTTATTAGGAACAAAATAAAAGCAACCCCACTTCGATTGCTTTTTTTCTTACGAAACTGTAGTTGATTTCCTAATATGCTGCAGCTTTAACTTTAAAGGGGCGTAGGGCGGAAAGCTCAAGAGGGATTTTTCGGGACTTTTGGGAAAATGCACACCTTATCATAGTCTATCAACTGTGAAAAATTCAGCTCCTCCGGAATTACTTCCGACACGAACCTATTTTGACTGGGCTACATTAGTGCGTGATACGCCTTCGAATGTACTATGTTGGTCTACATAATTGCTCTCGGAGGCTTAAGTAAAGATCTTAAAATTTTAGAAAAACAATCTCTATCAACATTATATTCCTTCCTTAACGTTTTTACCAATTATTGACAAGGTTGAAATCCGTTCGAGCGTTTTCTTTCAAGATAGCCTATGCATTTCACCACGAAACATCCTAAGCTAATTACCAACGACGAATGTTGAAAGTGAATTACCCAGGTTCAACAATGTTGTGAAGATGTCGATGCCGTGCCCCACGGCTGCAGCGCCCATATACTATCGCTTTCACTACGAGTTGCCTTGAATGTAGTTCCGTTTACTCGCTGCACCGAGCGTGGGAGATCGGTCACAAAAGTATTGGAAAAACAATCAATTAAGCCCCAACAACCTTATTAAGAACATGGATTGACAAAATTACTCAATAAAGTTTAAAAGGATTATATACAATGTTAAAAATCTATATTTGTTGTTAAGTTTAAAATTTTGGGAAATGGGTGAAACTATTAAATGTATACATAAATTTAGATGTAGGAAATTAAAAGTTATAACATCACAATATATATGACCATTTGAATCGGGATGAGAACAATTGCGATAAGTATCGTAAATCATTAATTTCTTTATCACCCCGTAACAGTCTATTGTTCAAAATTCAATCGTATGAAGAAAACTGATAGGCTACATCCAATATCTCAACCAATTATCTTCAGCGGGTTTCTTGTCTTGTAATGCCAAATTTCTTTTAGAGGTCTATAAGAAAGAGTCAAAATTATAGTTTTGATTGATCACAATAATAATAATAATTAACTTCTAGCCTTGCTAAAGAAAAAAATCACAAAATCCGCTAAAGTTCACAAAATCCGAGTCACATACATAAAAAAGTTAAGTACTGCTATAAAATGCAAAATTTCGAACAACGCAGATCTAACGTAAAAAATACAATAAAATAAGTATAGGCTTTATTTTACAAATCTATATATATAATACGTGATGCCCTTTTTTTGTTAACGCTACTCCTCCCTTATTTCTGGACCAATTTTAAAGTTTGAGGTGTCAAAAGAATGGTCTCAGTTCGTAGTTTTGCAATAAGGTTTTAGATTTTTGGTATTTTAATTCTGAAGCCCACAGGAGGCCCTTAAAGTTCGTTTTTCGTCCATAAGATTAACATGGGGAACAAATAATTGTATTAAATTGCAAAATAAAACAGCTGTTGATAATAAAACAAACACACACATGTTTAAAGCTAGCTGAATAGAAGCAGTTGAACAACTGGTACTGAAATATCAACACAATTCCATACTAAATGCAAGGAGTGTCCATTTATGTGAAACAAATTATGTGTTTTACCTTTTTCCTTAAAATGTAGCAGGTAGATTTTGCTTGAACTTTGAAATTACGTGTATTTGGACACAAAAATAATATTACTAACTTAACCCCAGGAAAACTAATTTTACTGTACAAAAACAAGTTTGGAAGTTGAAATTTTTGACGTGGTTCTTATGGGTTATCAGATTGGTACTGAGACAACAACAAAAGTTAACAAAAATTAAAACACTAAATTTTTGCACATCGGTTTTCAAAATGCTGTGAATTAGGAAAAGGGATAGTTGGTTGTTGGTCTAAATTGAATAATAGCCTGTTTACTGTGATACTAATAGAAATTAAATGCAGAATGTATGAGAATATATTAAAACACTTGAGACTATTTAAAAGTGTTTCTCCTCCAGTATAGATAACAAGCTTATTGCAAAAAATTGTTTGTATGAAGAAAATTTTTAACCAAAATATAAATGCCACATCAAATCAAAATGCAGCATCAACAAAGATGTAGATTTTCTTAATTTTTTTGATTTCTTTATTTAAATTCTGTAATTCCACGGAAAGTTAACTTAAAGAGGTTTGAGTTGGTTATAAATCGTAGGCTAATAGTGTGGACTTATTTACTATGTCGACTACTAACTCATATAGTACTAGGCTACAAAAACAGTCACAGTGAGTGCTGCATAGCTCATACAGGACCAGGGAGTTGTAATGAATTATTGATTTTCCTTTTACTGTCATATAGACCTACGTTTTTTGTGTGATGAACTATCTAGATCCAACATCTGTGAATTTATTCTAAATTTTATAGGAGTTTTAAGGCAGAGATGATCTAGGACCAATCGGCATAAGAACCATCACGTAATCCTAGCTGTACATGCTTTTTTTACCTTCAGTATATTACAATAAGCTTACAAAAATGTTTTTATGGAGATAAATTTTAGCCAAAATACCACATCAACAAAGACATAGTTTATCTCCTCAGTTTTGTGATTCTTTATTTCAATGTCTTCTTTGATTCTTTATGTCCGTTTTGAATTGGAAAGTTAAGTTTTAAAGGATTTAAAGCGTTATAAATAGTATTAGTGTAAGCTCATTCGCTATGAAAAAGACTACTTTTCTATACACTACTACAAAAACAGTCACAATGAGTGATCCATAACGTTTCACACATAAACGGGTAGTTGTCTAATTTTTCTTACAATTTACAATGCCACAAAATTTTAACACTATATCACAGTAATAAGTTAGAAAATAAGTGGTGAACATTGATCGATCAAACGCTTTCAAGATGGAAATTAATTTGCAGTATGATTTAAATTTTATGCAAAAAACTAAGTAAATTCAATGGAACATAGTTTGATGGCCAAGCACTCTGAAATATGCAGCGCATTGCGCTGCACAGGTACCCCTAGTAACCATTAATAAACGTAGCAACTCGTAACCACAAGAACTTCGCGAACTAAAGTAAATTGCCATTTCTCACCAATCACTGTTGTCGAACACCACTCGCTCCCGCCGACTTCCGCCGCGCGTCGCCGAGGCGTTTATCGGTAACCCAAATTGTGGAGTGCAGGGTGGAGGCGCGTGAAGCACCGTTAGAGAATACTCGAGTTTGGAGTCATCGACCAGATAATTTGTATCGTATAGAGGCGAAATTATCTAGTTGCAACATAGGCTGAACAGGTTACAGGCGCCTAGACACGCCTAGTCTGAGAGGCGTGGAGTCGGAGTGCCGAGGATCTTCCGTCGAAGGCAGCGGGCGCCGAGCATTGCTGGGGGAAGGTATATCACGGCAAACGATGTAAACATTATAGAGAGGTGTGCTACAGTTGGGGATCTTCCATCGCGTACACTGGGGGAACCGAGTATTGCTGGGGGAAGGTATTACGGCAAACGATGAAAAACATAGAGAGGTGTGCTATAGTTGGGATCTTCCATCACGGACAATGAAGAAAACAAGTATTGCTGGGTGAAGGTATTTTCCTCAGCAAAGGATGAAACCCTTATCGAGAGCTAGGTGTGTTAGAGGTGGGATCTTCCATCGCGTACAATAAGGGAACGGAGTATTGCTGGGGGAAGGTATATTATGGCAAAGGATGGGATGGGAACGTTAAAGAGAGGTGTGCTAGAGTTGGGGATCTTCCATCGCGGACCGTTGGAGGACCGAGTGTTGTTAAGGGAAGGATATCACGGCAAAGGATGGGACCTTATAAAGAAGTGTGCCAGGGTTTGGGATCTTATGGTGCAAGAAGAGGGAACGGAACAGAGATAGGAGATAATGTTGCAAACGTTTTCTGGACACCTTGTCGACTGAGAGTGCTCAAATGCTCAGCGTCAGGGATCTTCCGATGCAAACAAAGTGTTTGCCGAGCCTTATTTAGGGGAGATATGCATGACTATGACGTGAAGGGAGTGCATGCGTATCGGAGTTTCATATAGATACAATTTACAGGGGACTGACAACTGCTGAAAATAAATTGGCGGTTAAAAATTAAGAGCCGACGCGACGGGGCGGTCTCACTCAAGAACAAACACAAAGCCAAATCCTCCCAGCCCATTTCAGTTTTGCTGACGCATTCGCCAAGATTGCCGCCGAAACAACGTCCTCAATTTAGCTTAATACAAAAACTTGACCTAGATGCCCACTGGTCCCACGGATAGCGCCACTATCGCCGCTCATCTGCGATAACGATGCGATAGCGATAGTACCCGGTGAATGTGAAGGTCGAACGTGAGCGCCCGCGATCCGATCATCGCAGCGATAAGGTATTTACACGCCGGGCACGGGGGTTGTTTTGAGGAACGTGCAGAGTGCCTAACAGTCACTGGCTGGTAGATATGAGGCTGATAGCGCAGGCACCTGCCTACCTGTTATCAGAGCACCGGAGGCCACCAGAGTGATAAGATCAGAGGAGAATTGTGGTGTAGTTGAGCATTATGGATTACCAAATTAGGAGGTTCAGATAACAGAATTGAAAATATTGTCTGCTTGTCGAAACTTGGTAAAATGAAAAATCCGAAGTTCATAACTCCAAAGCGCATAAGACTATTGACGTTGATCAACTATGATTTCTGACAATAAAAAACACGTTGTATATTTAATTGGGATTCCTTATAGACCTGTCAAACTTTCCACGTTCAAATCTCCAAACATTTGTCTAGGCCTATAAAGATACGCCTTTGTTAGCTCTTAATCAGTTTTGTCTTTGAACTTAAAAGACACGCTTCCGTTACTTCTGCAATAAGTTCATCTTTTTTATTTTACTTTTCCCTAACCAGAAGGAATCCAAATTTTTTGTGATTTATATATGAAAAATCTATATCAAATTATATACAAAAAATTAAATGTTTAAATTTGTTATTCGCTTCCGCTATAATTGACGGTCACCAAGGGTGATGCGTCAATATGTTGTAATGTCACACAAGATCAAACGACAGACATGTGCAGCAGTAATGAGTCGTCTTGATGAACCAAGGTTGATGGATTCGTTGTGCCTTCAATTTCCGCGGCGTCTTGTCACAGGACAATAACAGAAAATCACATTTATTGGCAACTCAAGGATGGTTATAACGAGAAAGATCCAGCTTGGAGTGCAATATATCATGCCAATCTTGCAATCTCCGGTTAAGACCCTCCTGAAATTAGAAAATCCCTTCAGACTGAGACCCTTGATTTTGAAAACATTTCCCAGGGATTTGTCACTCCACATAAAACCATTTGATGTAGGACTTACCTAAATATGCCTTAATTTTAGTGGGCAAAGCACACTCAACCGCTCCTCGATATTCCGGACCCACCCGACCTCTGAGCGGAGGGTTGCCGTCAACCGCTGACCTTCCGCGTGCAAAGCTCTGCCCCAGAACACCCGACATCTGAGCGGAGGGTTGACATCAACCGCTGACCTTCCGCGTGCAAAGCTCTGCCCCAGAACACCCGACCTCTGAGCGGAGGGTTGACATCAACCGCTGACCTTCCGCGTGCAAAGCTCTGCCCCAGAACACCCGACATCTGAGCGGAGGGTTGACATCAACCGCTGACCTTCCGCGTGCAAAGCTCTGCTCCAGAACACCCGACCTCTGAGCGGAGGGTTGACATCAACCGCTGACCTTCCGCGTGCAAAGCTCTGCCCCAGAATACCCGACATCTGAGCGGAGGGTTGACATCAACCGCTGACCTTCCGCGTGCAAAGCTCTGCCCCAGAACACCCGACATCTGAGCGGAGGGTTGACATCAACCGCTGACCTTCCGCGTGCAAAGCTCTGCCCCAGAACACCCGACCTCTGAGCGGAGGGTTGACATCAACCGCTGACCTTCCGCGTGCAAAGCTCTGCCCCAGAACACCCGACCTCTGAGCGGAGGGTTGACATCAACCGCTGACCTTCCGCGTGCAAAGCTCTGCCCCAGAACACCTGACCGGTTCACCTCGATCTGTATGCGCAGCCTCGACAATGCTCTTTCTTTCTGCTCCACACGTTCCACAGTTCCACCACCGACGCCGTGTTCCACCGTTCCACCATTCCACCGCCGTCCCCGACCTCTCCACGTGAGCGCATAAGAGGCTACTTGCACCAAATTCCTAACACGTTTCGAGGCGAACCGGTCGCCTTAATGGTGTTTTACCAGCTTCCTTGGTCTCCCGATGAAAATATGTAGTACAGGATACTATCTTGTGAGTGATTTTAATAGTATTTCGTCAAAACTTCATTCAAAGACAACATTATGTAAAGGACTATCACTTTTATAGTATCGTGTTTTTTCTAGGATCTTAATTATCTTAATTATTTGTAAAATTTTATATTTTTTGTGTATTAATTGTGGTTATCTTTTCTTGGTTTAAGTCACGGAAGAAAAATTTTAACAATACAAGAGTTTACAAATCTCTTTGTAAAGAAGTGGTTCAAACACCTCACGTAGTTGTTAATTTGACGGGGATTAAACCAGTTATCTTTGTAATGAAAGTTCAACACGTTAATAATTATTATAAGAAACTAACTTCTCCAATTGTAATACATATATTCTGTCTATATCATTATTGTTAGGAACATTGAGAAGTTACGAGTGATAAAACGATATAGCTCAAACTTGTTAAAACAATGATTTACAAATTTATTATCTTCACGCATAGGCTGTGTAATAGAAAAGATTCTTTTTTAGTTTTCACCCCACTAAATCTGGCATTAATAACATCAAGTTTAATGTATCGCAGAAAAAAAAAACAATTTGGCACAGATAAAATGCCGAAATGATCAAAAGTCATTGTCGAATGCTCGGGAAGATCGAGTCTTGAAGACTCTATTGAAGATCAAGCCCGGCCGGCAGACCGACAGACGCCAAGACCGTGTCACATTGCCGCTTGCTCAGACTGTTTGTCTGTGTGAAAGTTTTGGCAGTGATTGTCCTTGTTAAGTCTCGCCAAGTACTTTCGATTGTTTCTACATCACTTGGAGCTTTTACCGCTCCAGGTGTCGCGGCCCAGGAATACAAACGTGTTAACGCCGCGCCGGCGTCTGATCCGCGTCCTGCCTAGGAAAAGTATCTCATTCAGCAAAATCTTCTAATTTAATCAACCTGAAAAATAAGGAGTTTTTATGTATAGCAACAGAAGATGATGTTTGTTTAGAGACGCCCTTAGGAACATTAAATAAAGATTGCTGATTACGTTACCCGTCTCATAGACCTTGGCTTAGGTTCTCATTTTTGCGTTCAAGATAGCTCAAAGTATTAACCACGAATTACAACTGCAAATAATATAAAATGCTTTCCTAAATCGCTCCCAAAAAATGAAAGATTGTAATATTGTTTGGTGATGTAGACCTACCATTTTTGGCGGCACATTCGTGATTTATTGGCTAGCTAAAGATAATCTAAAAAGGTTATCAACCACAGTCTTCGAAACAATTGTCATTCATTCTAATTGTAATGCCACGAATGGTGGTAATGAAAGGGGTATGTTCTCTTCCCTAAATAGAGTTAATTTATCCTAAACGCTCGTGCATGAAAGATTTGTAGTTACATAGTATGTATACGTATATTTTTTACTAGAGTTACACACTTTACCCACTTTTGATAAAAGTGGTTGATCACTGACTGTTAACCATTCATAGGCCTACTATTTGACCAGCTGTGATGATTGCTACGAATCTCTCTTCCATTATTTGTTGTTAAACACTAAAAATTTCAGGTTAGAAAAGTTTTTGTTTGGAATAAAATAACTGTGATGTAAATTCATACAAATGACGAATAGACGCCGCAAAACAAAACCAGTTTGCCTAAAGATCGTCGGCCTTATCCTGTCGGAGAGCTATCAAAGAAGTAAACTTTTCGCCGAAAGACTCCACAAGCACCATGGGACGAAGTTCCTCAAGCCGAGCATCACAGGAATGCTGGACATGGACTGGACCGACTACATCGAGAAACTCCGGAAAGAAATCGGAGGCAGAGCCTGGTCTGTGCTGGACTCTGTTGTGGTGTTCATGGACGGATCCTTCGTCGGGAGCGAGGCCGATTTTTTCAGGCAATTTAGAGACTTCTTGTACAAAAATCCGAGCTCCGAAAAGTTAAAGGAACACGCAGAAAAGGAGTACAGGCAATACTTGGACAGGGGGAATCTGGTGTATACATTTATGGAGCTGACCCTCGGAGGTCAGTACATGGGCACTCTGCTGTTCCAGCTCAGGTGAGGATTGACGCTTGCACATTAATGTAATAAACGTTTTAAAGTTTGTATTATTATCCACAATCGCAGGCATACTTTCCAAAGTCTGTCTATAGAGCTCAGAAATTCCGACATTGCGACTGTATTGTACGTATTACAGGTTATCTTTTTTTATCCCAGGTATGACATGGTGCCCAACAGCACCATGTGGTTCACCGAGTTCTGCACCCACGAGAGATTTAGCTACAGAGGGACAAAGATCCAGAGGGTGTGCAAAAGAGGGTGGTTCCAATCGGGCGAGGTACGTTATTGGTGGGTACTTTTGGCAGTTTGGTTAGTTACTGTTACAATATTCCTTCTCACGGTTTGCTGATCATTATTACATAGCCCCTGCTCCCTTAGTGCTCTGTTGGGAAACCACTTTACTATAAAATTAATGGATATTTAACAGTGTAAAATCTTTAAGTTGTTCCAAAAATCTTACCATCATCTGAGAGGCTCAATGTCAATATGGATCCACTACATCCATCACTCAACACACATTACAGTAACAAAAAGAATGTCCTGCCCCTGCCGTTAAAAACCTTGTAGACAAATTTTGATTCACATATATTTTTCAGTTGCTCTGCCAGAGAGAATGGTCCCTCCAATGCCTGAGCGACGAGAACTACTGCTACAAGCACGACAGAAGAGGGATCCTTTCGTTCGCCAACGAGGGCAGACACACAAACCAGTTCCAGTTCTTCGTGACGTTCGGGCCAGCCGATTGGATGGATGGGAAATACGTCGCTTTCGGGAGGGTCATAGAAGGGTCAGAAGTTCTGAGAAGGATAGAATGCACGCCTTGTACTTATGAAAAGCCGGATATAGATATCGTAATCAAAAATTGCGGCTTGGCGAAGGTGGGCCTCGGGAAGGCGATAGATCCTAGCGCGAGACTCAAAGGAATAACGATAGGTCAGCCACATATACACATGGAATTTTTCATAGACTTTATTTTCGATAAGTTCGACCAGGCTCTCTACGAACGGCTGGACGAGGAGGTGAAGAAACTCATCGAAGGGAAATGGGTGTTCGAGATGATCTGGGACAAGATGATGGAGGTGATGAGAACCAAGAGACCTCCGACTGAAGACGTGTTGGACGTAAGAGATGAAGACTCGAGTATTTACCTCGCAGAGAGATATTTTGCCGGACTGTACAGCTTGCCAGACATACCAGATCTCTTTATACGAAAATTGTTAGACGAAGCCATCAGACAGGCCATTGAAAGTATCGAGATCAAATTAATAGCCGAGAGCGTCGCCAATTTCTTAGTAAATTCCGCTTTTGATGCAGTCGTAACAAGAGAACAAGTAGTTAATGAAATCGTCCACTCTTTGATGAAAGATCTTTTTAGGACTATCTTTGGTTCTGAAGAAACATTAAATAAAGACAGTTTTTATTCTGCTATAGGAATTCACAAAAAACTCTCCAGAGATTCATATTATTTGAAGAAGTCGCTTTCCGATTTGAAAAAGACTGTTGGTTTGGGAGCCGATGTCTCTAAAGCTCAACTATCAAGAAAAGAATCAGTGGCAGCTTTTATTTGGGGTATACTTTTAGAGATACTTAATTCTTTAAACGGGAAACTTGTTTAGGCGTAATAACAATGTCTATAGATCAAATTTTTGACGTGTGATTTTATTAAAATTTAATTAACTGAGACAAAGTTGTTAAAAGTTTTTCGAGTTCATTTAATATATTGTCACAATTAGAACTGAAGGATCCCCTGGAACGTATACGATCTCTTGCATATGACATAATAGGACATTGATACAGTTGAGATGCGATGAAGTAAATTGTCCACTTTAGACCAGCACAATCTAAGTTCATAATTGATTGTAAGTCTTAAGTTTTCTCGCAGTTTCAAACTGATTTTGATTGAACTGTGAGGAATAATAATGTTAGGACAGGCCGGGTTATTCATGTTACAGTTCGTAGCCCACAGGTTCCTTTATATGAATCATGAATCAGCACCGGGGATGAAACAAACCACTCGCTAAAATGATGCCGCACTTTGGGTGCGGCTCGGTCACCGGTGACCGGTAGCGAAACGCGCGCGCCGGCCTGCCCGGTCACGTGTCGCCGGCCGTGACTCGGTGAAATGAATCAGTCAGTGTGGCCCTGGGTTGCGGTGTAGTTAGGAGTTGTTTATACGTGCGTTACTAGGGCAACCTGCCTTCTTTCGGTTGTGCGTCGCCCGCCTTTCCCGTGGGCCGGCTCCGATCCACTATGACCTGAACTTTTTTAAATTACTTTTAACTCTTTTTGAAGTGTTTCTTCCGTGTTTTGGTGTGTTTTGTGACACAATATTATGTTTAATATTTTATTATTTTAGTTTTATCGTTTTTTATTTAAAATGGACTCCCCAATACCAGAAATGCTTCGACCAGTACCTTGACGAAGTTTGAGTAAAAAACAATGGTTGGGAGGGTGGAAAAGGCTGTAAATAGTTATAAATATTAGTTATAATACTATTGAACATTATTATAATTATATTAAACATTTTTTATGTAAAAAATCGATATTGTGTTACGAAAAACTATGGATTGTCGTTGCGCGGGCCGGCTCGGTCACCGGAGACCTGCACTTTTGGACGCCATTTTTTCTGAAATAATGCAAGAACGCCAGTTTGCAGCCTCGATCTGGACTTCTGGAGACAAAAAGTAAGATTTTATGAAATAAAAATTTTCAGGCCCGCGGGAAAGATTTCCGATATTCTTTGCCGCACTCAACGTGTTAACCCGGAGAGAATGAAACTATCCTTGGAGTCAATAATTCGCCGTGCAGTTGGTAAGTTTTTATAAATCTGTGAAGACAATGGGGACTATAAAATCAATTTTACGGTGGTTACGGCATGCCGGGAGGAACGGCTGTTGGGATGTGAGACGAGACGAAGTCGCGGGCTTAGTCTGACGTTAATAATGTGCGAGGTGAACGCTTCAAGGGAAGACTAAGCTTTTCACAATAGGCCTAACTGTTTAATTTAATTACAGTAAATCTTTGAAAACCCACCACTTTTTCTCCCACAGCATCAATAAAATAACCCTAAAAGAAATCAAAGGAACGGCTTGAGCGCAAATAGACCTACTGAAATATCTGGTTCGATGCATTTTACTGGATTTTAAGCTGTAGTACAGTTATTTTCATTGTTCTTTAAGCCTAATTTGATGACAATGGTACCTATCAGTAGTTACGTAACATCATACCCTTTCACAGTTTTCTAGACGGTATCAACAATAAAATCTCGTGTTAGCTGCAGAAATAGTCTATTCAAACCAAATGAAGTGAGATAAAAGGCAAACAGGGTCAGTATCTATGCAGGCTAAGTAAACAGGCAAATGTTCTAAAATAGCAGTGGTGACTCAGGTTCAGACGGGGAAATAGATATAGTTGTGTTAATTTTAAATATCCACTATGAATAAACAAGTACTAGACGTAGCATCAAATCTACCTGTATCATACAGTGAAATTTGTAGATTAGTTTTTGAATGATGTTGGAGGATTATCAATTGTACCGCAATTGTTTTTGCACTTATTATAAAATTGATTATCTCACGACGTTCATTAATTATTCGATTAAAATGTGATTAAATTTATTTCAAAATTTGAAGCGAAACCCATGACAAGATAGGATGGGATCACGCTTATCCCAAAAACCTCATTTCGCTTTTTGGGAAACGATCACTCACTACTTTATCACACTGTATAGAGTGTGATAAATTGCCCTTATCGGTCACTCGATACGTTTGTTTGGAGATTTACATGTACAAAGGGTGATCAGCCAAAATTTCACAACGCGGCGCGCGATGCCTTGACCACTCTTACGTAATGACTTTTATCAATTTGGACTCATTCCGCCCATCATGGTCTACTTGCAAGCAATTCCAACTTGCTGGGGATTTTCCTCTTATTCGCAGTGACTCCATGCTAATTGGACGAAGCTTTGTTATCGTCGTGTTAATCTTCAACTTGAGCCATTTTTTAATAAATAAATAATGGTGCTACTATTATGATTTTTTTAGTGATTAGGAAAAAGTGAATGGATGCGAAATTTTGAGGAGGATCTTTTGATCTCTATTACAAGTAGTGTATAGTTGCCTGGCTAAAAATATAAGGGCTTTCAAATGTTCCGCTTTACCCTAAAGGTAAAATTGTTACTCCAGTGAAAATGTATGAAGAAGATAAGTCTAGAAGAAGAACAGCCACTGAGGTCTACAGATTTAAAATTCTATCCAGGATAAAATACTGTACAACGTAATACATTTTTTTCCTATTTATACATTATTTTTCACTGCTAATATTACTGTTAGAGGATTAAAACATTTAGGAGAATGGGGGTTTTTACGATAATAAGAGATTGAAAAGATTTTTTAAATTCTAAAAATAATGATAGGAGATTATGTTTATATTATTCTTCACATTTAAGACCCTAGGGTCTATTTTTTAAGGCTTCACGTCTTGTATGGCCGCTAAGTATGGGTGGATGATTCTGCAAACGCTTACATTTCAAGAAAAACTAAACTGACTGGTAAAAGTCCAACTGGTAAAAGTCATTATACAATTTTAATCTCACAGTTTTCATTGCAGTTTCTATATAACTAATATTTGAAAATTTTGGCTTTTAAAGTTTTCTGTTATATAGGGGAGTTATAATGAACTAATGAACATGTGACGTAAATCTCCAGTTCTTACGGTTAATTTTTCTCTTAATTGTTCGGTTAATTGGACAGTCCTTACATAAAGCCCCTTTTTATTAAACTCTGTAATTACACGTTCCTGAATTATTGCAAAACCTAAAACTTACGCGGATTGAATCTTCCGAAAAGAAGAAGGTAGTATTTTATAGAAAGTATACAATTAGTTAATTTCCACTAAAACGTTTATTTGATTAAAACATCCCCACCTTATATAAGAGTTTTGTGCATTCATAGTTTTACGACACAAAAAGCACACGGTAACACTAAAAATAAATATTTGCCTGTCTATCAAAATATAATTTTTTACATGCCAAATAAAATAATCATCACTCACACTTACATTTTTAAATCCAAGCAGGTAATCCAAAGCACTAGCACATTGACCGAACATACACGAAGAATTGCGAAAACGAACGACACAGTTTAATCTTGAAGAGCCTACGCTGCGAGCGCACTGCTAACACGATACTGAACCTCTGAACTGAACTGACAGACATTGGACATCGGCAGACGGAGCAGAAGCGAAGCGGAACAATCGATAGCGATATCGACAACTGCTAGAGCGGTATATCGATGCATCGAAGCGATATATCGATCTGATGTGAAGCTACTTGGACATCCCCGTAGCCGTCGATGGCTTAGCAAATGTTTTGCTTCCGTCTTATCAAAAGTTCTTGGGTCACAATCTAAACCTCTTAATCAGTAATCGAGTTAGCAACCTTATCTTTTGGAGTTTATTCAGTTTAAGCTTCTAGTTTTCAAGGAAAACTAATAATTTAATACAAAAAATAGTAAATCTGGTAACGATTTTTTTCTTTGAATTGTGCCATATCAGATTAAAATTTGTTTCTCACAGGAATTTCATTTTTATTTTGTGTGTTTCTATTTCTGCAAAATTTGTTTAACTTTGAATCTGTGATGGAGAGTCCGAACCCCTTCCTGGTTCTTATATAACGTCAAACTATTTTAGTTAGAACTATTAACTAATAGCCGAATAAACATTTTCAACTGCTTCCAGAATTGAACCTTTGAAAACCACTGACTTTTCTCGGGACCGATCCCGCAACCTTTTGATTTAAAGGCAAGCACAATGCCCACTCAGCTACCCAGCCTTAATTCAGATGAAACAAAATAATTTCATACGATTTAGATTACGCTAAGAGAATCGAAGCATTTCAATATTTAACCTGAATATTATTAAATCTAGCGAAAAAGAGGTTGACAAAGTACGTTTTTACAGTTATTTAATAGTGTAACAGTGAAAAACGTTTCTACAAACCAGCAATCGAATCAACACCCGAATAGTAATTTTCCATTCGGTTGCTTGCGACTACTTTCACTATCGAATACTCGACTATCGCACCGGACACATGTAGTCTGCGGTCTCCGGTCTCCAGTCATGATTGTCAATTGTCGCGACCAAGACGGATTGCATCCTTGGTCCTCAGTTAAAGGGCAGAAAGGAAGACGCCTGTCACACAAATGAGTATTATTTATCTTCCACAGGCGGCTTGGGGATGTTGAAATGTCTCTATCGTTAGGGAGCGTAAAGTGTACCGTCAAGAATGATGTTTCAAAATCCTCCATTCGAAGAAGCCATATAATTCCTCATCTTCAAAGACATCAAAGTTCTAGTCTCTCTTTAAACTTTACAAAGTCCTTCTATATTACAAGCATGTGATTAGGAAAAAATCTTAAGACCTGTTAAAAGGCGGTGGGCTCTTTTAAAGAAAGGTTCTAAGGCTTGTCGACAGTTAATTGTTTAGGAAAGTACAAATTATGCTGAAAATCACATTAAATTATGAAACTACATTCGTTAGAAGTCCTTTGTAATCTTACCAATAGTAGCGTTAAAATTGAAAATATACTAAGTTCTTCACACACATTTGTTTTACTTTGTTTCAACATTTAAAACACATATCAAAATAATTTTAAGCTTTGAAACGCCAAATAAGTTGAGAAGTTTATAGGTTTCAAGTTTAAAAGTTTTACAAACATGCAATGTAAAATAATAATCAAAAGTTACATGTCATTTCTGAAACGGAAGTGTTCCACAGTATCCGTACATTATCGGACCTCAAAGAACTCGGAAAAAATAATCCAGTGGATAAAAAAGTCTTATATGAATGTGTTACTCCGTTTATTTTTAGTGAAAGTACCAGTTGGACCGATTTTTTGCTCGGTAAAATTATTAATTTCGTTTCTTACACAAAGCTCGTTCGCTTCGCTCACTCGCCAGGCCAAAGGGTGCTGCACTTTGGTATAATTTTCCTGAACCACAAGTTTAATATGTAACACATTGGGTTAGTAGCAGGTGTTGGTTATATCCACAGTTATCAGCTGATTTTTGTTCAATTAATAAAATCTCCATAAGGATCACATGGAAACTTTGAAGGGCTCTAGAATGAGAACCGGATTTTTCCCAGACATGGGACCAGCTCCAATCGATTTCTGGTGGCCTAAACCCCCATATTCAAATAAAAAATCCTTGGAGCGAAAAAAAACTTTGCCCATACAAACGGAGCTTGTTTTAGAGTATAAGATAAGATATCAAAATAATTATTTTTGGAATCAGTGACTGTTATAGCTAGACCCACTTATTTTTGTAGCACATCTACAAATCGGATTAAATGCTAATTAATTCTTAAGAACTCAACTTTGAAACACCGACACTTATATAGGAACAGGAGGCGTAACTAAACCCCAATTAGAAGAACAAGAATTCTCGGTGGCGAGAATTTCCTTGTAAACACTAATACCCTTTGTCCCGTCAGTGAAAATAAAGAGATGGATCAGTAGCTGTACAAGCAACAACACCACGTTCACAAGAGGGTAATCTCTTGGACTCTTGGCTTAGCGTATTTGCTTCCATCCTATCACCATGCAATCAATTAGGCAAGCATTTACATTGGTTTTGTAACGGATCCTAGTAATGGAAAAGGAAGAAAATTATCAATTAGGATTTCATTTTGCCAATTTGATTGTTCTCGAATACCGATAATTATTTGAGGAATGTGATTTATTGTACAGTACAGGGATGGTATATAAAACTTTTAAAGTAATAAGAAATTAAAATAGGTCTACGTAACTCCAGTAAAATACAAATGGCCCACGTTAGTCCAGGTTAATAGTGGTATCATCCGAAACTGGAAATTGAATTTTTCAAAAATATTAAAGCGGGGTAATAAGGTTATATACAGTTCAATAAATTTTATTCTTTGACAATTGACCGAGTGTATTAAAATCTACGATGAAAAATTCGATTAAACTGATTCAACAATATTTTTCCTGATTGAAAAATACCACGATAAAAACTTTGTAGGTACTTTTGAAGACATTTTATGACGACTTGATTTTATTACGTTAGAATAATGAAAACTCAAATTCCCGGAGAAGAAAAACACAAGAGAAGGATGTGGTGTAAAATAGAGCAGAGGAATTTTTTTTAATTTGTAAAGAACAATCGGTACATGTTTACGTTATCAGGGTTTAATTGCTTTTAAAGCTATTAAATCTTACTTTACTACTCACTGATTAGAGTTCCGAATCTTTAGTTCAATCATGCATGGCGAACTGATACAATTTGCGCGAATGACTCAAGCTAAACACCGTCAAGAATGGCTCGTTTGATACGGACATTTGTTTTCTGTACGAATTCATTCCATAGACCATTTAACTTTATAAAAATTCTTGTACCTTTACCGACGTGGATGTATTACAAATTAAGGCAAATTATTGTTAGACAACAATTTACAACTCTCTCATGCAAAAATTCTATGATAAATTCACATGAAACAAGAACCCCATTTTTATGTGATCTGTCGGGGTTCTATATAAATGCTACCATAGACCTAGATTTTTTTCAGAACTCCAAAAATCACATTTCTAAAAATTTGTATTTTGAAATGTTCTTGTTCAATAGTATCACTGTTGTTAAATTCTCTTGAGAGCCTCTAGGAATATCTCGATTGAAGAATACCCACAATAATTGAAATTGAAAATCCTCCTATCAAAAGAGTCTCTCTGGTAACCCTGAACATAGAGAAACAGTAACTTGATAAGTGCAAACTTCTTTGTTGTTTTCTCCAGTGGGAAAAGCGCATAGGACTGTTTTACATTAGAGAACAATCCGTAAAACTGGAGAAAGGAAGGTCGCCCATGTAAGGGACACCGACGTCCAGACCTCAGACTGGGCTGTGGTCACCCAGGACACTTGATAGAGAATCTGCTGATCAGCTGATTAGCATTCGTCGTCTGCTATCCGTCTCTCCCACGGCCTCCTTGAGTTGAAAGTGAAGCACTTTTCAATAATATTTGAATTGATAAAGAATAAACTGAAGAAGTGATTACAGGGCTTGTAACAGTTCTTGAGGTTAATAAAAATAAAAAAATAACCAAAATGATAGGAAAAGAACCAAAAAATAACCTTTAATAAACCCAAACCGTCTAAAAAAATTCGAAAAACCGGCGTTTTATCGGGTTATTAAAAATATCTAGGCAAGAAAAATTATGTAGGATAATTTTGAACTAGATAAGTGATCTAGTTCTATATGAAATTTTAAAAATAGAAAAAAATCCTCCCCGATCCATCTTTTACTTTTTTCTAATTTTCTTCTTTTAAAAAAAAATTATTTAGTTTTCACGAGATTCATCCAAATCGAGCAATAAAAACCTAATAGCCAATAAAAAAATAAGCAAAATCCCCAAAAAAATAACAAAAGTACTGTAACTAAATTCCAAAAATAACAAAAAATAACCAAGAGCAAAAAATAACAAAAAAATTAAAAAATAACCTGTTACAAGCCCTGTGATTATGTTATTTATTTTAAGAAATTAATCAGAACTGCGTATCATGAAACCAAAACACATTAAAACAAATATTATACCATCAAAACTTTGGAGACCAATGTATGGAGGACGACGGCTGTTCTTCGCGAATCTGGGATTAAGCAAGGAATTCAAAATAAATGAAGAGAAGGTAGGGGTCTTTACATGCAACACCCTCTATGCACTAGATGTTCTTTTGCGCCTATGACGTCACCATTTACTAATACAGGTAATGATAAAGATGATGTCGTAGGTGCACAGAGGGCGTTGCATGTTTTAACCCCTACCTTGTCTTTATTTATTTTAATTTATTTTAGATTCCTTGGGATTAAGAATCTCTAATATTTTTAGCTCTCTAGGCCAAAGTGTATGGTAAAATGTCAGTATCATATGCAGACTCATTAATAATCTTTACTGTGTATGAAAGCAGTTATTTAATGAGTTACAGACATAGAGTTTTCGCATCAGTGAATCCAGGAAGAAGAATGTGCTGCGTTAAGGGATATTTTTATTGAAGCTTATTAATATTAATATGTGTGCTAGACTTGTGATAATAGTTTTACACAAACTTACGACTTACAGAATGGTTTTTTAACTGCCAAGGTGAAATATATAGTAAAGTAGGCTATCTAATCTATATCTATAAAAGAGGAATATGTATGTTTATATGTATGTTGCCTATGGACTCCAAAATCGCTCGACAGATTGTAATGAAACTTTCAGACATTATTAAGCATTATTCAACAATGGTTTGTGTGAAGTTTGGTGCAAATCTGTCCAAAGGGTTTTGACACAGAGGGCAAACAATAGTTTGCAAAATATCTGAAAATCTCTATTTTATCAATTTTTATTGGTTGCTAAGAAGCAAATTCGATGAAAAATTCTAACTTTAGGTATTTCAGAGATTTGTTATCTACAAGGTGAGCGTGACAGCGAGCGAACGTAGCGAACGAGCTAAACCTGACGGCGAGTGAGCGTAGCGAACGAACTTAATTATAAAATAAATTCAATCACGGGCGAAGCCGTGGCGGGAAACGGCAAGTCATTACTAAAATGTACACATGGGAGTTTTCACGCCCTTCCTGTACAAATTTTTGACACAGTAAAGTTTAATTAAATTAAATTTGACAATGCCTGGGCTCACCCGCCACTCCTATCATCCTTCATCATGCCTCGTTTTAGTATTGCAATATTGCATTCAACGCACTAATTCTTTTTTTGTTTAATAAGTTACAACATTTAAAAATTAGCATAGGCCAAATGTTTATTCAATTAAAAATCCAAAGTACTGCACTTCGCCTTGTCAATTGTTTTCTCACTTACTGCATCGAATTATACCTATAGGTCTCGTATCACGAGAGGGGGCAAAGTACACAGTCATTTGAATAAACGCTGCCTCCTTTACCGAAATGATGTCATATACCGAAACGCCGATCCAAGCCTCTATCATTACACCGGTATATGTCAAGGATCTACTCTAGGCCCAGCCTCGTTTAATGACAGAGTGCGCAAGCCTCAGTTTTGGAACGGCATATTTATCATTCGGATAATAATTAATATTACGCACAAAGTCAAATGTTTCGCGACTGTTTACATGTGATTGGTCTGCCAAGGTTGTGGGTTTGTATTTGAATTTTTCTTTCTCCAGTTGAGACGATTGATGTTGCAAAAGTAATTTTACATTGTTGGTACATTAAATCTTGCATAAAGGAATTTTACTTTCAATAGAACATACACAAATGAGGTACGCAAATATAACATTGACAATTGTCACCTATTAAAATTACAAATACTTGGGCATGTATCAATTTTAAGATTTTATCCAAATAAATTTTTTAAAAGCTTCAGTTAAACACTTGTTTTTAGCCATGTTTTTATTAACATTAACACTATTAAATTTTATTTTCAACTGAACTCTTCGGAGGCTCTTTTCAATGTTATTGGTTGAGCAGTTGTTGAGGGGTTAAAAATGGAAGAATTATGGGAATTTTTACGCTGTATTACGGCGATGTAAAACTATACCGTCATGTGAATGTTCTACGGATTTGTGAAGTGTTTATGAACAATCATTCGATCTATACAACTTAGAAATATATTAAAATACACTAATAACTCTGTTTCTTTTGAAAATTTATAACATTTTGACAAAATGGTACATTACATCTTTAAGATGAAAGGTTTTTGACAAGGGAACATTCGATGACGTCCCTATGATATTGTGTTTAGTTTGTCTCCTAGTCTTTTTAAAAATATTTTTTACATTTTCATTCAAAACAATTTTGAATTCATAAGAATCAAACATTAACTACCAAACCCATAAAGTCCCTTATAACAGTTTGCCATTAACACAAAAACTGTAATACATCAATAACAAATTCTCTTAAAATGAGAATTAAATACAACGAAAATATTAATCGATAATACTATCGATAGTCGATATCACGATATCGATGGTAAACAGTCGCGAAATAGTGCCGCAAAGGTCACTCCGTCGCAGTCTACTGACTTTTGGTCACGGCGGCCACAATCCAGTGAGCGGGGGTGTGGTGGCAGGCCTGCGCAGTATCGCAGATTGTAGTGGCAACACTGTCAAAAGTGATGGTTTTGCCGCCAAATTGCGCCATGCCATTTGTAGGTTAGTTTCGCCGCGGCCCGCGGAGTTGATAAAAGCAAAAGGAAGCTCAGTTTTTATCGTTATCAGCGATACAGCGATGATGCTATACATCTTCTGCGAGGGAGATTACCAGTTCCTTTATAGATTTCCATTTACTGCTCTTCTAAATAATACCTATACATAATTTTATTAAAATCTGTATGTAATAGGTTAAAGTACATACATAATAATGCTTCTAATTTACTTTAAGGTTTACTATTTTTATAAATCAACAATGAATTGAATCGTCAATAGGCAAAAACAACCCTTATGAACTAAACATTTTGAATTCCCAACCGAAGAACATTAGTTATAAACAATACTGGTACGCGTAAGTTACCCACAAACATAAAAAATAAAATTTTAAGGAAACCTCTTAGCTTTGGAATACTTTTTCAAATTATACAGGTACTAATGACATCTTAACTTTGAAGGTCAATGTGGGAGGCAAGGTTTAAAAACAAGAATCATACTTCATCTATAAAAACAATACAGGAACCTAATATTATGCAGGAATTGTGTCACATAAATCTCGTAAAACCGTTTTCAGCTGTCGGAATACAGTATATGAATTAGATTATCACAACAAAAACTAATTGGTTTTGCGTTTTCTTCATGTATGCACTTTTTTACCAAAAAATAATCGTGTTCACTTAAGTCAAACTCTATTCCAAATCACACCCACCTACAACGGTCCCATCTTCACACTTCATCGACTTGATCCTTCCGTCGATAAGGATTACCACTTTCCAAGCGAAATTCCGCTTAAGCGTCGTGGGAAGCAGTGAAAGCATTCGATATAGTATTGAACAAAACATTAGGATCGGGATAAAACGGCGGTTGGTACACTGATAACAATTAGTGCTGGAATGTTGCGCACCTGACAGTATGGCGTCACCTGGCGGCCACTTTCACAACTAACATAACCTAACCTTCACTCCATCTCGGGGCGAAAGCTCCACTACGGGCTGGGATGAAAATAACTTGGTCATTAAAGTGTTTTTATACGTCCTTGGCGGGGGAAAGGTTAGGAATTTAAACGGCCGTTTTACGGCTTGTAATATAGCTAGGGGCGTAATGATTTAAATAGAGCCACAACTCTAGATGAGGATCTAAAAGGGCGTAAATGGCTTTATGATTTAAATGATTGAAATATTCCCAGACGAACGATGGGTATCTAAAGAGGATGATCTCTTCAATTGTTTAAAAATGTAGACCAGGAATTTTTACAACTCAAGAGGAACTATAATCTATGGAAGGACCTCTTGCTTCGTAGTTATGTTGGATAGTAAAATATGAAAATTTTATATTTGTTTAAGTGTCCCCTATGCAGTAGTGCGAGAATTAAGCGCACAATTTTTTTAGTATGTATGATTTCTCAAACTAATTCATATGAGACACCTATTGGTTTTCAATGAATGTTCCATAACACTTAACTTACTTTCATAACTTATTTTGTGAAGTGTTTAGAACGAACCACAAAATTAAATTCAACTAAATACCATCTATGAATATTTTCCTTATGTAAATTTAAACAACGTCAACATCTTGCATCACACGGTTGTAGGATCCTAGGATCCTCGGAGGATGTGTCTATAATATATACGGCCCCATGTGTAACTCACTCACTCACTTATATGGGATACGAAGTTCTGACGTAACTATTTAAGCTAGAGACTTGAAATTTGGCATACGTCTAGCCTGAATGGTCAATGCTAAGGATAAAATCTTAAACTTGCAAATTTGTTGTTTTAACCTACTAAAAAAAATTCAAAATGGCGGACTTCCGAAATTTTAATTTTAGTTTTTTGGCTCTAGCGGCCAAACGCTTCGTCCTATCTAAAATCTGAGAACAATACTACGATAGGGAATTTAATTATCTACAACTTTGGTCCTGTGACTTTTTATCACATCTCGCACCGTTAAGCCTCCAGAGCGTTTTTAATGAAACCCCGTTTTCGGTTTTCGGGCTCTAGTGAGTAAACGAATGGCCGTAAAAATTATTTTATGGTTTATTTCGATAGATCTTTTTAATATCTACAATTTTGCCCCTTATATATTTTTCCATATCTCTACTTGTTTACTCACAAAATTCATTTTTCACTTTTTCCGGATTTTGTGAATGTAAGTAGTGGGAAAACACCGGTTCTGGTCCACTAGAAAAATCGTAATTTTAGTATTTTAGCTCTAGCGGCCTAACGGTTAGTCTTACCTGAAATCTGAGAGCAATATTACGATAGGGAATTGGACGATCTACAATTTTGGTCTTTTGACTTTTTGTCGTACATCGCACCGTTAACAATCCAAACTGGTTTTTTGTGAAATTTATATTTAGATTTAGGGTTCTAACGACTAAATGGTTTGTCCTACAAAAATGTTTAAACTTTTATAGGTCTTTTTAATATCTACAATTTTGATTCTAACATACTTTGCCGTATCTCTTTCCGTTTACTCTCAAAATACATTTTTCACTTTTTCCCAGTTTTGTGATAAATAAGTAGTGGCTTTTGGCCAACTAGAGAAATCGTAATTTTAGTATTTCAGATCTAGCGGCTAAACGGTTAGGCCTTTCATAGATTTGAGACTACTACGGTACTGAATTGGATGAACTACGATTTTGGTCCTGTGACTTTTTGTCGTACATCGCACCAATTGCGTAAATCTCCAGACTAATTTTTGTGCAATCGCGTTTTCAGTTTTTCCACTCTACTGACAAAACGATTGGCCCTATCAAAAAATGTTGCTGAATATGACTGAAATATTTTATTAATGGCTTACAGTTTTCAGAACATTTTGCCGTATCTCTACACATTAGCTCTCAAAACAGTTATCACAGGATGATAAACTCAAGAGTCCTTTGGTATCTCGTAAACCAGAATAGTTACCGAAAACTTGAAATTGGGGACCTTAACTCCTTTTAAGAGGCTATTAAAAATATGAATTTAGCTATTGTCGGAGCTGGTGTTACTAATTTACATACTTTTAGTAAGTTCCTCCTTTGAATTTAGGGAATCTTTTTAATTTTTTGGAGTCTTTTGTGATTTCTATCTCGTTTAACAGATTTTATATTATTTCGTTTTAATGTTATTTTATTGTTTTCACTGATTTATTGCAACTATTTTTGACGAATTTAAAAGCTTTAATTATTATTGATTGAGAGAAGTGTGCATTAGCCTTTTGTTTCTGTCTTGGCTGTGCACTTCTTTGGTAAAGCTATCCTGTTTAACACTCGACTTTTTTATTTACAAACTAATTCGGCGAACACATTGGAGTTAATAACCCTCAAAAGCCCGTTTACTGCATCAAGTTTTTACAGAAATTACGAAATTAGGGCAACAAATTAGGGAGTGGACCCTCCATTCAGCATAACACCCAGAATAAATAATTATTATATCACACTCAAAATATTTTAACAAATTTTAACTACGAAGAGTTATTAAAACCGATTTATAGGAGATTTTCAAAGCTTTTTTAACTATCGAATGTGAATTGTGTGCATTAAACGGTTTTGTTACTGTCTTGGCTGTTCAGTTCTTCCATGGAACTCACCTATTTCATACTTGACTTTTTATTAATTTTCGAATTTAGGGACACCCCTAAGGGGGCGTGGGGGCGGAGCCCCCATCGAGCCGTAGGCGAGTATAGGCTATACTCATCGATGTATTAAACTATATACGTAAGGCTCCTCCTAATGTGAAAAAGGTCTTCGATGGCAGCTGCATTACCATATCATTTGTTATTTTCAAAGCCATGCAATGATGAATAAGCCAACCATTACTGCTCCATTTGATAAAGACTAATAACTAATCTAGAGTAGAGAAAGTGGTTTAAGTCATTTAAAGTAAAAAAATGTTACTATAGGTATTCTTAAAAAAGCATTTAATAAAACTCGTAAGATATATCAAAATAACAATTATTGTACATTTGCTGTGACGCACTGTGCACTATAGGCCTATAAATATTCTTCTACAGTAAACTTCTTGCGAGCAGGAGAAACTTCAGATTATGTTTTTTTTATGTGGTAATTTATTACTTTCTCAACGATCTTAACATATAGATTCATGATTACTAACTGACCGACAATGTAGTTTTCTGATGTAAGCATTGGATTCTGGAACTTACCTGTAAAAAAGAATAAAGTTAGAATGTTGCATAATATTTCCAGAGAAGAAATATAGTCGAAAATTATTTTCAGGAAACCCTTAATGTTTCAGATTGTGTAATGTAGAAGGTTTCATTCGGTCCTTTTGGGGAATAAACAATTATTAATAGCCATAAATGAATGCGGGGAAACAAGACGACGCAAAACATTATTCAAAAGATCTACAACTTTTATAATCTTCTTTTATTTCAAACAATTTTTACTTCATCTCTAATGATGATCATTCAACATTTTGTTCTACTCAAGACTGACTAACTTATCATTTTGCAACAAAACAAAGAATAGAGAGTTTTGATTTTTGATTTTTATGTG
This sequence comes from Neoaliturus tenellus, assembly GCA_030545055.2. Classification (NCBI taxonomy): domain Eukaryota; kingdom Metazoa; phylum Arthropoda; class Insecta; order Hemiptera; family Cicadellidae; genus Neoaliturus; species Neoaliturus tenellus. Next base: position 13,343,147 of record CM061534.1, on the reverse strand, counting down.
GTTCAAAAACTAAGACCGATCCTGAAACAGATCTTGTTTGGCCAACCCTGTCGGCTCACAAAGATCTATTTCTGGACCGCGGCTGGACGGTAGACGGTAGACGGTCGGCAGCCGCCCAGGATAATCATATGCCGAGTCAAGGACTGCATAGTAGAGCAAAACAAGGGAGCGAGGCGGCGACAGGTGCCCAACATCGATATATCGCATCGTATCGAGCATTGCGGTGTATCGACAACTGACTTATCGCATCGTAACCGACTAACATCGCCCCAAATTTACACAACATTTACAGTCTACAATTTTGACATTGTTTTGCAAATTCTTAATTTAGTCTAGACGTTTGTCAAATAATATATCATACCCAAAAACACAAAGTGTTGAGGGGTTGCCAAGTCCTAAAAATGTATGATACCAAAATTTCTTTCAAGTCAAAGCCATTGGTTTCAGAATAGCTACTCGACAAATTGATTTGATCTTTTAATGCTTGGTAAACATTTTGTAAAACATTATTATTTTATTTCGGGACCGTACTTGGCCAGCAGATGTACGTTTTTATCATTGAACCAAATGTAAATTCAATATTTTCCCATTGATCGTAATATATCCCCATTCGTAAAAGGTCTAACTTTGTTAATACATCTGCAGGCCAAGTACGGTCCCGAAATAAAACAATAATGTTTTACAAAATGTTTACCAAGCATTAAAAGATCAAATCAATTTGTCGAGTAGCTATTCTAAAACCATTGGCTTTGACTTGGAAGAAATTTTGATATCATACATTTTTAGGACTTGGCAACCCCTCAACACTTTGTGTTTTTGGGTATGATATCATTATTTTTTATCATATTTGGGTTTTAACAATACAGTTTTTAAGTAGGAAGAGAGTTTTAATTAAGTTTTAAATTTTAACAGAACACTATGTATTTGTTTGTCTGATTTTTAAACAGTATAGGTAAAAATGTGTGAGGAACACTGCAGTCTGCAGTTGTTCATAGGATCGAATTTAGCTATTTAATTGCATAGCGAATTGAAATACTAATGTATGGACCCATCTGATACCCATGATTCGTAACAGAAGTGACAGGATTTATTAATTTGAAGGTCTCTTTAGTTTTGATTACCCGCCTCCGAATTCCTTTTTACGATCAAGATATATAGGAATAAAACAAAATATTGTAAAAGGCATATGCGTTTGTGCACTGTTGAGTATCAAGTTTTATTGCTTCATAAAGAGGTGTTAAAAATGTACGGTACTTGTACTCCCTAAATAACACTGCAAGTGAAATTTTCAAACTACATAGAACTATCTTTGAGTAAAGACAACCTAAGAATAACTGCAAGTAGGCATTACGAAAATGCGAGCCTGAATTTAAAACAGTGTTGCCGATTTGTACCTACCTATCCAGCTGTTGGCAGCTGTTATTAATTAATTACTGCAATAATAGGAAAACATGAAAACAAAACAAAACCGACAACATCGCTAGGTAAGACTAAGGCCCCTGTTACACTACGGTGGCTAGTCACGTCGCTGGCGACGTGGCCAGCTACAGGGACAGGTGTTTCCATTGAATCAAATGGAACCCTGTTACACTACGGTGGCTAGCGACGTGGCCAAAAAACGGCCACCCGAATCACAAAACCAGCCACCGACACGGTGGCTGTTCTCAACTGTACGGTGGCCGGCGACCCGGGCCGTGGCTGATCTGCGCAGTCAATGGGCCCTGTTTAAGAGTCATCTTCACCCCTGTGCCAGTAGCCCATTGTTGCCCAGTCGGCAATGTTAATCATACGGCTTTTATGTTAAATCATGGTATAGCATTCCCCTGTTTCGGACGCCATTTTTCAACCGAATTTCTTTAAACTTGGTAAGTGTTTAGTTGAATAGTTATATTAGGTCCCTCATACCTCGAAATTTTGAAAATTTTACTACATTTTGAAATATTACTAAGGAAAATTAAGTTACTTTGCGAAGTCTCAAAGAGTAATATTTGTCAAATTTTCAAAATTTCGAGGTATGAGAGACCTAACATAACTATTCAACTGAACACTTACCAAGTTTAAAGAAAATCTGTTGAAAAACGGCGTCCAAAACAGGGGAATCAAATACCATGTTTTGCATTATAAGCCGTATGGTTAACATTTCCGACTCCGCAACAATGGGCTACTGGCTCAGGGGTGAAGATGACTCTTAACATTGGGTTATACGGGAGCCTGTTACACTACGGTGTTTGGCGTCGTGGCTAGTCACGCAGATTGATGCGCATGCACTCAAAAGTTGGGTATTACGTGTTTTGACCGAAACATCAGTGCGACAAATCAGTGTACAGACGGTGACAGATCAGTGACAGTGTACAGACGGTTACTATAGGTATTCTTAAAAAAGCATTTAATAAAACTCGTAAGATATATCAAAATAACAATTATTGTACATTTGCTGTGACGCACTGTGCACTATAGGCCTATAAATATTCTTCTACAGTAAACTTCTTGCGAGCAGGAGAAACTTCAGATTATGTTTTTTTTATGTGGTAATTTATTACTTTCTCAACGATCTTAACATATAGATTCATGATTACTAACTGACCGACAATGTAGTTTTCTGATGTAAGCATTGGATTCTGGAACTTACCTGTAAAAAAGAATAAAGTTAGAATGTTGCATAATATTTCCAGAGAAGAAATATAGTCGAAAATTATTTTCAGGAAACCCTTAATGTTTCAGATTGTGTGATGTAGAAGGTTTCATTCGGTCCTTTTTTCGCAGTGTGGATTAGGGGGGAATAAACAATTATTAATAGCCATAAATGAATGCGGGGAAACAAGACGACGCAAAACATTATTCAAAAGATCTACAACTTTTATAATCTTCTTTTATTTCAAACAATTTTTACTTCATCTCTAATGATGATCATTCAACATTTTGTTCTACTCAAGACTGACTAACTTATCATTTTGCAACAAAACAAAGAATAGAGAGTTTTGATTTTTGATTTTTATGTGGTTCAAAAACTAAGACCGATCCTGAAACAGATCTTGTTTGGCCAACCCTGTCGGCTCACAAAGATCTATTTCTGGACCGCGGCTGGACGGTAGACGGTAGACGGTCGGCAGCCGCCCAGGATAATCATATGCCGAGTCAAGGACTGCATAGTAGAGCAAAACAAGGGAGCGAGGCGGCGACAGGTGCCCAACATCGATATATCGCATCGTATCGAGCATTGCGGTGTATCGACAACTGACTTATCGCATCGTAACCGACTAACATCGCCCCAAATTTACACAACATTTACAGTCTACAATTTTGACATTGTTTTGCAAATTCTTAATTTAGTCTAGACGTTTGTCAAATAATATATCATACCCAAAAACACAAAGTGTTGAGGGGTTGCCAAGTCCTAAAAATGTATGATACCAAAATTTCTTTCAAGTCAAAGCCATTGGTTTCAGAATAGCTACTCGACAAATTGATTTGATCTTTTAATGCTTGGTAAACATTTTGTAAAACATTATTATTTTATTTCGGGACCGTACTTGGCCAGCAGATGTACGTTTTTATCATTGAACCAAATGTAAATTCAATATTTTCCCATTGATCGTAATATATCCCCATTCGTAAAAGGTCTAACTTTGTTAATACATCTGCAGGCCAAGTACGGTCCCGAAATAAAACAATAATGTTTTACAAAATGTTTACCAAGCATTAAAAGATCAAATCAATTTGTCGAGTAGCTATTCTAAAACCATTGGCTTTGACTTGGAAGAAATTTTGATATCATACATTTTTAGGACTTGGCAACCCCTCAACACTTTGTGTTTTTGGGTATGATATCATTATTTTTTATCATATTTGGGTTTTAACAATACAGTTTTTAAGTAGGAAGAGAGTTTTAATTAAGTTTTAAATTTTAACAGAACACTATGTATTTGTTTGTCTGATTTTTAAACAGTATAGGTAAAAATGTGTGAGGAACACTGCAGTCTGCAGTTGTTCATAGGATCGAATTTAGCTATTTAATTGCATAGCGAATTGAAATACTAATGTATGGACCCATCTGATACCCATGATTCGTAACAGAAGTGACAGGATTTATTAATTTGAAGGTCTCTTTAGTTTTGATTACCCGCCTCCGAATTCCTTTTTACGATCAAGATATATAGGAATAAAACAAAATATTGTAAAAGGCATATGCGTTTGTGCACTGTTGAGTATCAAGTTTTATTGCTTCATAAAGAGGTGTTAAAAATGTACGGTACTTGTACTCCCTAAATAACACTGCAAGTGAAATTTTCAAACTACATAGAACTATCTTTGAGTAAAGACAACCTAAGAATAACTGCAAGTAGGCATTACGAAAATGCGAGCCTGAATTTAAAACAGTGTTGCCGATTTGTACCTACCTATCCAGCTGTTGGCAGCTGTTATTAATTAATTACTGCAATAATAGGAAAACATGAAAACAAAACAAAACCGACAACATCGCTAGGTAAGACTAAGGCCCCTGTTACACTACGGTGGCTAGTCACGTCGCTGGCGACGTGGCCAGCTACAGGGACAGGTGTTTCCATTGAATCAAATGGAACCCTGTTACACTACGGTGGCTAGCGACGTGGCCAAAAAACGGCCACCCGAATCACAAAACCAGCCACCGACACGGTGGCTGTTCTCAACTGTACGGTGGCCGGCGACCCGGGCCGTGGCTGATCTGCGCAGTCAATGGGCCCTGTTTAAGAGTCATCTTCACCCCTGTGCCAGTAGCCCATTGTTGCCCAGTCGGCAATGTTAATCATACGGCTTTTATGTTAAATCATGGTATAGCATTCCCCTGTTTCGGACGCCATTTTTCAACCGAATTTCTTTAAACTTGGTAAGTGTTTAGTTGAATAGTTATATTAGGTCCCTCATACCTCGAAATTTTGAAAATTTTACTACATTTTGAAATATTACTAAGGAAAATTAAGTTACTTTGCGAAGTCTCAAAGAGTAATATTTGTCAAATTTTCAAAATTTCGAGGTATGAGAGACCTAACATAACTATTCAACTGAACACTTACCAAGTTTAAAGAAAATCTGTTGAAAAACGGCGTCCAAAACAGGGGAATCAAATACCATGTTTTGCATTATAAGCCGTATGGTTAACATTTCCGACTCCGCAACAATGGGCTACTGGCTCAGGGGTGAAGATGACTCTTAACATTGGGTTATACGGGAGCCTGTTACACTACGGTGTTTGGCGTCGTGGCTAGTCACGCAGATTGATGCGCATGCACTCAAAAGTTGGGTATTACGTGTTTTGACCGAAACATCAGTGCGACAAATCAGTGTACAGACGGTGGTTTATAAGTTAAGTGATTGTTATTAATGACCTATAACTTCCTATTATAAAGTTCTTTTAGTATAAAATGGAGGGTAGTGTTAAGGATAATGAAACCCCTGAAGTTAATGTAAAGGCGGGGAGTACAAAAACCAGTAAGAAGGAAGAGAGAATCAAAGATCTGTCGAAAGTCGTTGACAACAAAGTCAATACGGAGGTTCCCTCAAGTGCGTCTCTTGTCCCTCTATGTCGTCTCTGATATAATCAAGTAATTCAAGAAAAGATGTTTTTGACATCCTAAAATAGTTTTAAAAAACTTTTGCTCATAATTGCACAGTTCGTCGAACAAGGTATAATACAAAGAAACTTCTTTCCTTCTAGGCACACACAGAATCGGATGAACGTGCACTGTTCTTTTCCTTCTTCTTTTTTTCTTAAGCAGGAGACCTAGCAACAACATATACTCACTCTTAGATGGCATCTTTACAACTGAAAATGTCATGAAGTATCCACGAAGGTGATCAGCGACGTAGCCAGCCACCGTGTAAGTCGCTAGCCACGACGCTGGCCACGTGGCCGGCGATATGGCCGGCCACCGTAGTGTAACAGGAGCCTTAAATCGCCTTCCAGCAGTTTAAATTTCCGAGCTCGTAATTTCGTTGCGCCTAGTATACTACATGGCTGTTGTGTAACTTTTTTGTGTTCTGGATACGAGATACGAGCGGTTTAAGACGAAAGTCAAGCTATATTGATTTAATATTGCACAGCTGATTAAAAGAAGGGTAGAAACAATGATTAAGTTCCATTACATTACTCTATTTTGAATTTTTTGAAATATTATATTTAATATGAACATTAGTCAATCATCTAGCTATAAATTATCAATCGAGGTAAATTGCAATGATAGCATATTGTGAATTTTTTAATAACTAACTGCAGCAACGCCTATACATTGCGATTTATGAAACTCCCGCAGATTCTAATTAAAAAATTCCGCTAGTAGCATACAGTTTTTCAGGGAGTACAATAAGTAGGCCTACCACGAATGTTTTGAACACTAGGCAGATTAAGCAATAAAAGTTGTTACATAATCACTGCACAAAAATTGTATTTTTTATGGGACTATCAGTTTGTTATCACTTAGAGGACCTGTCAACCGGGATTATTTTTCCTACTCAAGAAATGCGTTGTCCAAACATTCCATGGGAAATAGGGTGCAACTCTAAAATTACGCCTTTTAATTTGATGAAGATTTGGCAAATATAACATCAGATTGTTACCAAATCTGAAAGCTACAACAGTTTAAATTATAAAAAAATCACTAGTTAAGAAGATAAAATATTTTATTTTCGAATGTACTTATACAGACAATTCAAATCAATATTGGCAATAAAACAATTTATTTGATTGGAGGAAAGCCAGCACAATTTTAAGTAAAATAATTTTCTGTGTAAAACAATTTATAAATGTGAGCTGATGAAATAGAATATGCGAATACTGCGAATGAATAGCAGTGTTTTGAGTTAGCTTCTTTTGAAACGAATTTAAATAATACTGTCAAATGCCTGCTTTGTTTACCTTTTAAATTTATTAAGTGTAATCAAAGTGCGTTTTGGAAAACTCATATTTGTTTAATTTTGTAATATTTAAATTTAATAAACTTGATCTTTGTACACAAAGGTATGCACTATGTCGAGATAGGAAACTCCGTGCAAAGTTACATGGAATTCCTATTAGTAGTAAAGGCTGTAGCCCTGTCTAAAAATAAAACAAATGTTTGTTGTGCGTAGAAAACTATTTTTCTAACAATTTTAGGCTACTCTTGAAAGCTTATATTTTATTTCACTGAGTGTTTTCGAGGTAAGCTCAGCGATTTTTACTAGTTCAACCGATGGAAAACCATAGGTTTAGTTACAGCCTTGTTTTTGCTAAGTTAGGAAGTGAAAATTTAGTATTCAGCTTCGTGTCTAGGCACGCGCCGTCTGTTTCGTTAGGTGAGGCTTGGCGGTGAGACATATACGATCGAACGTGCCACTTGATTTCAGAAAACTCGTAAGGATTATTATATATAAGAGGATTATTATATAAACTGGCTTATTGAAAGCCAGTAGAGTGAACTTTACCAACTTAATCTAAGAATGTCACCTGATTAAATTAAATAAATACGGTAACATATGTTTTTGCTCTTCTAAATTGTAATATTGAACGTCTTCTGTTTTGTTTACCTTTTAAAATTACGAAATGTAAACAATGTGGTTTTATAAAACTTATATTTTATGTATTTTGTTATATTTAAAGTGAATTAACTTTACCTTAGTACACAAAGGTTTGCACTAGGTACATATACGAAGATTCCTGCAAAGTTTCGTGTGATTCCCATCAGTGATAAAGGCTGTAGCCTTGTCTAAATGTGCTTTTTGTGCGTAGGAAACTACATTTCTACATTTCCAACTTTTTTAGGCTACTTTTGAACGCATATATTTTATTTCACTGAGAGTTTTTAAAGTAAGTTTGGTGATTTTTAGTGCTTATTGGCCCAGTTAAACGGATTGAAAACGATTTCCGAATTAATTTTGGCCTATTTGTGCCCTTTTGAGAAGTGAAAATTGGCCGTATTCTGCTTCGTGTCTATATAGGCACGCGTCGTCTGCTTGGTTGGGTGGGACTTGGCGACGTGACACGACCGTGCCACTGGATATTTTCGTGTCAAATAGCTAACTATCCAACTATTTATAATAGCCTCAACTTATCATTTGCATTGGTGTATATAAGGCCTACTGTAGGTGTTGATGATCGAAAGGCAGACTTCACTTAAACTAATCGTAGTACAGGAAGTACAGTATTACTTGAACCACTAAACACTGGTATATTGGGCTAAGTAAGACCATGAGTGCAGTGAGTAATCCTTGAAATTAAAAAAACAGGAAGGAACCAATTGATTAAAAATCATCAAACAACCACAGTCAAGGATTAGACCAATTCAAATATTACAGTAAAATAAAATGCTATATCAAGTAAAAACTCCTTTTAAACCCCAATATAACGTAGCATAAAATAACAAAACTAGGGCAGAGTTAATTGTCAGCAGAAATCAGAAACTGGCGAGTGCTGCTGAACCGCAGTGCTGAGTGCGGCTGAATGCTGATGACAGGAATATAGCCTACCGCTGAATTCTCTACGGCAGACAAATCGGTTTATATCAAGGTTTTATACCCAATAGAGAACACAATTTCCAATTCTGTAAACGTTTTCTGGCGTTGTTATAACTGAAGTAACTAGCTGCTGCACTTTGAAAAATTAATATATACCGGTCTATTGGTACATTGATGATTGATACTATAAAAGGAAAATTCATTGGAAAAAAACTTGATACATCGTAATGTTTATTTTAGTAATTAATTTGAATTTAAACATGCTATTTTAAGCAATGTCGCTTTCCATACCGTACAGCAACACTGACACTACGCCTATCAATAAATTGCAGTCTAACTTCTTTTTTGACAGCCTATTTCTTATTCCAATAAGAGGAGGAGCTTTTATTAAAAAAAAAAGAATGTTTATCGTGTTTTGTTTACTGATGCTTGCAACCGAATAACGATATATCGCTCAACCGAACCGAACAACGATACGTTGCAAATGACCAGACCAGCCGTACAACTATACAGGTGCTCGAAACCTTGGAAGCTGATTAGGCAACCTTGATCTTTACGGAAAAGAGCCTGGAGGCTCGCTCGCTGATGTGGGTACAAAGACAGCAAAAAGAGTAAGAAATAAGCGCCACATTGTTTTAGGCTTTGAAAGTTCAATAATACCAAGTTTTTAGTAATCGTCTTTCTATAAGCAAAGTAGAAAACATGAAGGCTACACATGACGTAATTCGTGAACTGTGGAGATCCGAATTGAGATCAATAAATTTTGAGTGAAATGGTGGTAAGTAGGACTATACTAGCCTTCTAGTCTTTCCAGATTTAGAATAAAAAGTCGAAGTATCCTCGTCCTTAAATATAATTTTCAGAATTTTAATTGTAAACCATAACAAAATTACATTACAAAAGAACTGCTGCAAACTAGACAACCCCAACGTATAAGCCTTTCCCACACTCATTCCGTTCATTTCCATATTCACTAGGCACTAGGCTACATACTGGTTTCTCAAGTTATACTTCTTAAAAACCCCAATTCCAGCATTACCAAGAGCTTTGTCTGATTCTTCTATAAGCAGGCAACAGATATGCCTATTTTCATTGTTATGTTAATGTAATAATATAAAGACTTTTAAACCTTAACATATGCTTTAATTCACAGAACTGTAGTAGGATTGAGAATACAGACAAGGAAGTTAAAAACAATTACATATAAACAAAAACAAATAACATGTGGCAAACTTGACAGCTGTTGAATAAATATTATAACATTCTCCCCTTCCTTAAGACACGACGTAGTCCTTCAGGTAACCAGGGGGTTTTCGAGATCTAGAACTTCGTCTTACGGTATCTTGAGGTAAACTGCAATTCAATGAATCGTGTACTTCTGGTTGACCAGGGGATGGAGGTAGAGAGTCAGGATTTTCTATAATTTGTTCGGGCTCTTGACATGGCGGTTCTTGATATGTACAAATTTCTTCATTTTCAGACTGTGTGTTACTCTCCTCATTTTCTTCATCAGTAGAATGATGCATTTCACCAGCAGGAGCAAGATGTCGGGTGGAGACGGTTGTCTCACGTCCATCTGGATAACGGATATGAGCGTATTCTGAATTTCCATCCACAAGAGTTACCTCCTCTACTAAAGGGTCAAATTTTGAGCGTCGATCAAATCGGCGAAGGAGAACAGGCCCAGGATTTAATAGCCAAGACGGAGTCGAGGTTCCATTTGTTGAACGTCTAGGGAAGGTAAACATTCGTTCATGAGGGGTGGTATTAGTTGCGGTGCACAATAGAGATCGTATTGCATGGAGTGCGTCAGCCAAAACTTCTTCCCAGCGTGATATATGCAAACCACGATCTTTAAGGGCAAGTTGTATTGTTTTCCATATAGTCCCGTTGTAGCGTTCGACTTGACCGTTCCCTTTTGGATTGTAAGGAGTTGTTCTACTAGTCGCAACCCCATGAGCAGTCAGCCATGATTTTAATTCTTGTGACATGAATCCTGAACCTCGATCTGAGTGAATGAACGAAGGAGCTCCAAATATTCTGAACAATTGTTTTAGAGCAATGATCACAGAGGAAGCTGAAGTGTCTTTACATGGAAAAGCAAAGGGAAAACGTGAGTACTCATCAATTATAGTAAGAATGTACCTATTTCGAGAATTTGAAGGAAGTGGTCCCTTAAAGTCTAAATTCAAGCGTTCAAACGGAGCTGATGCTTTGATGAGAGTACCCTGGTGTTTATAGAAATTAGGTTTCACTTCAGCACAAATACGGCATGCAGCTGTAACTCTCCGTACATCTTCCATAGAATAAGGAAGGTTCTTGCAGCGAATCCAATGGCATAGTCTTGAGACTCCCGGGTGACACATTGATCTATGGAGAGAAATTAGCTTAGCATCCGAGGAAACTGTGCTAGAAGATATGAGTCCAACTCTAGATAGAGCATCAGCAGCATAATTGTCCTTCCCTGGGCGGTACACAATGTCATATGAAAAACAAGAGAGATCAAGTCGCCACCTTGTAATTTTATCATTTTTTATCTTACTTCCATGTTTCATGTCAAACATAAACGCCACAGAGCGCTGATCGGTAATAAGGCGAAAATGTCTGCCTAAGAGGAAGTGTTTCCAATACCGAATAGCCTCGACAATGGCGTATGCTTCTTTTTCGACGGAAGAATGTCGTTTCTCCGAGTCAGACAAAGTTCGGGAGAAGAATGCCACAGGCCGATCTAGTTGGCTTAGAGTTGCAGCTATAGAAGTATCAGAAGCGTCGGTCTCCACGCAAAAGGGAATGTCAGTATCAATAGATGTCACAAAAGATTTCTCAATATCTTCTTTTAAGTTTTGAAAAGCTGACAGAGCTTCGGCAGAGAGAGGAAAAGTACACTGTGTTAAAGGTTTAATTTTATCAGAAAAGCGGGGAATGAATTTGGAATAATGGGAAAACATCCCAATAGCCCTTCTGAGAGAGGATGCGTCTGTTGGTGGTGGGAACTCTTTTAGTGGTGTTAGTCGTTTTGGGTCAGGTTTTATAACCCCATCACATATTGAATGGCCTAATAAAGTGATATTACGTAAAGAAAATGAGCTTTTCTCATGATTGATTTTCAAGTTATATTTTGTGGCCGCTTGCATGAATTTCTTTAGATTTTCATCGTGTTCACTTTGAGTGCGACCACAGATGGTGATATCGTCGAGATATGCAAAAGTGTCTTTAAGCTTTTCTTTATGTATTACCTGATCCATGGTGCGTTGAAAGGCCGCAACTCCATTCGTGGTGCCAAAAGGGATTCTTGTAAACTGGTAGAGTTCTCCAGCAGCCTCGAAAGCAGTATACAAGCGGTCTTTTTCCGGGATTGGCACCTGATGGTAGGCGCTTTGCAAGTCTATAGTGCTGAAAACTTTATATCTAGCTACTTTAGAGACTATTTCGTTAATAGATGGAATAGGGTAGGCGTCTAATTCAGTGTATCGATTTATTGTACGAGAATAATCAATGACCATTCTCCTCTTGTGGTTTGGAGATGATGTAACAAGCACTTGGGCTCGCCATGGTGAGTTGCTCTTCTCAATTATACCATCACTTAGAAGCTTATTTACTTCGGCTTCTATAAATTGAGAATCATTGAGTGAGTGGCGTACAGATTTTATAGCTATTGGTTTGCAGTTAGGAGACAAATTTGTGAACAATTGAGCTGGTTCAACGTTTGCTGCAGCTAAGGTACTTACTACCAAGGGAGTCTTTCCTCCACCAAACTCAAAACTTACAGAGGAGTGGAGTTGTAATAAATCTCGACCTATGATAACCTCTGAACAAAGGTTAGACATGACAGAGAGATTGGTCATTGGATATTTATGGCCGAGCATCTCAAGATTCGCCCTACAAGTACCTTTTATTTTAACTTTATGTGTATTAGAGGCTAATCCTACTTCTTCGTTTGTTTTGAAAATTCTAAGGTTGAGTTGGCGAGCTATATCTTCATCGATCAAACTAATGTCACTCCCTGAATCTAACATCCCACATAGTTGAAACCCATTTACTATAACGGTTGTTTTAACTTTTGACTTATGTGTAACAGGACAAGATATAGTAGATATAGAATTTTCAACACTCGCTGTGTTTTTCTTGGAACGGTAAACATTATGGAAGTGACCCGATTTTCCACAATTGTTGCATACTTTGTCTTTAGCAGGACATTTGCTGCGATGATGCCTAGGGCCACCACAGAAGTAGCATTTTGCACGCATCGCTCCTACAGTTTGGTCATTTTCATTACGAGCGGCTTCCACACTACCTTTACTGCTAGTTTGAAAGTTATCTGTAACAGCATTTATTACATGACTAGGTGATTCGTAATGCTGTGAATGTATCTGAGCTAACTCTAAAGAGCGAGCTTGTCTATGTGCATCAGATAAAGAAAGACTTTCATTTTCAAGCAAGCGTTGGCGTATTATTGGATTTAGTAATCCCCTAATAAATGAATCACGGATACAATCATCCCGGTTTGTCTCAGCTGTAACAGCTTTAAATTGGCAGTCTTTACTAAGCAGCTTTAAAGCCTCTAGGTACCTATCTATTGATTCATTAGGCTGTTGTCGACGAGTGAAGAGATTATGTCTGGCAAAGACCTCATTTACCGGTTTGACAAATATATTTTTGAGAATATTAATTGCTTCGTGATATGTATGACATTGACTTACATACTCATAAATCCTGGGTGAAATGTAGTTTATGAGAAGGCGCAGTTTCTCCTCATCATTTGCAGTTGTGCTTCTAACAAAGTTTTGAAATCTATGTTGCCAGTGGTTCCAGTGAGATGAAGCATCAGTTGAGTCAGGATCTAAATCTAATGTGTCTGGTCTTAGTAGTCGGTCCATGATGATGAATTCAGTTGTGAATTAAATTGTAATAATATAAAGACTTTTAAACCTTAACATAGGCTTTAATTCACAGAACTGTAGTAGGATTGAGAATACAGACAAGGAAGTTAAAAACAATTACATATAAACAAAAACAAATAACATGTGGCAAACTTGACAGCTGTTGAATAAATATTATAACAGTTAATCACATTCAAGCTAAGCTTAGTTGTAGTCACAATCCCTTTACGAAATTCCACACTGTAATATCTTGTTTTTGTATGATATACTCTGTGTTTCATTCATAAAAAAATATGTGACACTTGTAAAACTTCAAGACAAATAAAAAATTAATTGGATGGATTCCTTTAATAGCCCCCATCTTGTAAAGTGTCATAAACATATATCAGGCGTCACCAGAGCCAGCCAGGGACACAAGTGACGTCACAGCCAAAGGTTACAGCCACCATCATGATGATGGTAACTGGACTTCGCAGCGTAACCGAACCTCGCCCGGTAACGGCGCGGCGTAGCATGATAACATGGGCTTGTCAACATTAACATCAACATGGCGTTATGTCATAGACGAGGATGGGAGAATTGAGCGACCTCGCACACCCCTCATGAGGTCGGCCTATAGCTGCTGTTGACGTCATAGTCATATTATGTCAGACGTAACTTTGATCTTGCCGTTGTAACGAATTTTGTAGCTTCGATGTTGTCATTGTTCTAGTATAATTCTTACCCCTCTGCTTGACTAGATCTTCAAATTTCTCACAAATGGTCAAATACAGAAAATCTGGAAAAACATTTTCCCTGTGTTCCACCCTATTGCAAAATACTTCTTGGCCCAATCTATTGAACCATTGAACTAATTTTCAAATCGGTTTGCGAATGATGAAAACTATCTGAAAGCACAAGCGAATAAGCAAAGTTTTTGTCTAGGTACCTTTATAGGAGAAACTGACGTTACACTTGAATTGTGATGCGTTTTCGAAGGTAGTGGAATAATTTCCATTCTGACTTAAGTTAATGATTAAATCTAGAATTATTAGAAATTAAGCAGGTTTAAGTTTTTTAGCTTTAGGAAACCCAATTACTGACAGATCAAGCTGACTTGTAAAACTCCACCAATGAGTGTTTAGTGGTCGTCATATCGTTTAAAAACACCCCATTAAAGTATCCTACCTCTAAATGCTGAATTGGACACATTTTCAGTTAAGCAAAATTACTTAGTACCTTCGAAGCCCATTAATGGATAGCTTTCCTAAGGTAACCAAATTAAAAACATAAAAAATGCTGTATATTGAACCAGTTTCATTATGAAGACGGAGGAGAGACCTGGAGCTGCGAGAGCTGAGAGAAACAGAGACGGATCGTCGGACACCACAAGTCGGTTGTGACAATTTAGCGGGGAACGAGTTTCCAGCAGCGACCCACTTGTGTGTGGAGACAAACAAAAACAGACAAGCCGGTCACGTGATCGATTGGCTCAGGTCAGTTAACAACTCGCCAGTCGCTACTCACTAGCCAACAGTAGTCGAGGAGAGTGGCCGATTCCATGCGAAAACCAGGCTGATTCATTATGTAACTGAGCTCTGTTGAATTTTCCGCCGAAAAGCAACAAATATTATGTGTAAAGATAAACGTTGCTGGGATAAGTCAACTGTAATAGGCAATCGACAATAGCTGAAGACAAACAAGGAATGGGTCACAATAAACTCCAACAAGACAAACAAGAGCGTGCTGTAAATGGTGTTCCTCAAGGATACGTTGTAGGGCCGATGAAATTGATAGATTTGTAATATTTTATTTGCTGTTATGAGAGAAAGCATTCGCTTCCTAAAGTTTTTATTTGTATTAGAAAATAACATAATATTCTCACGTCGGAACCAATTTAGTTTTATTGGCTATTGTTTTCACTTTTTAATTAGAAGTCATGGGATACTGAAAGCTAGAGCTAAAGTAGACAAAGTTCGAATTTTTCTGGACAAACACCTATTATAGAAAGTAAAACTTCAAAGGGGGATGACAAACGCTTGATGTTAAAAACCTGAGTGAAATATTCAAGATATTGCCACCATACTATGGTCAAAATATAGTTTTTATATTCAAGGTAAAATTAAATAATGTTGATGGATTGTTTAACTAAAAGAATTAATTTTCGATGTTTTTTATTTCAAACATTGAAATCAAACTTCGTAAATAACATTGTTTATTTAGAAGATTTTAATGTTCACATATTATTCCTGGTGCTGGTAGAAACTCCTCGTTCGTCCTGTGTTCGTCAGAAAAACTGTACAAATTGACTGTTTCCGAAAATATCAGAGAGTTCTTTTTTATAAAAATGCTTTATAAATTACAGTGCCACGAATGTTTTACTATGCGTAGCATTTGGGTGGGACAGTAAAAATCAGCATTTCCTGATTACACTATGTTGCATCATTAACTGCAGAGCCTAATTATTTGACTTCCCCAACCACCAGCAAATCATTGTTTTTTCTTGCTAGAACTATAGTTTTTGCCTCAAATTAAAAACATAACATTACCCACCCTATAATATATCATAAGAACTTAGGAGTGGATTTAAACGAAGTAACTCAGACTTACGGTAATTTAGACTCTCCTATAGTAACTACAAATTATTGCAACCTCTTTTCTCTAGAACATCAATCGATGAAAAATAAGCTAGCATAAAATCAACACCACCGTACAATGTTATACGATAATGTATCAACAATGACACTCACCCTGCGGTCGTTGAATCAATAATGACATTGACAACACAGCGACACAAACACGTACAGTGCAACCGTAGCGGGGAACAAACAAACAAACAAACAAACGTGGGCACGCCACAAGCCCACCACTGACTGTGTGACTGACACTGACTGACGGGGGGCACGCGAACAAGGGGAAGGGAGGATATTACCGGAGCTGGGCGAGGGGAGAGGGGAGCTAACAAAAACAAACAGCCCTCCAGGGGGTTGAGACAGGTAGCGGGGCTGGGAACATAATGGGTAGGCGATGCGGGGGCGGGAGGGATAAAAATTTCAAGAGGGAAAAGTGAGAACGCCATTCGGTGTAAATATATAATCGAGCCCCTCTGTTGGGGGTGGTTTAGCTGGTAAATATGCACGGAATGTGGATTAGGGGATTACAGTTTAGGGTGTGACACGAAAATCCGTGGAAGTAGACCGATCCATAGGTGCTTCGTGGGATGGATTTAGAACGAGGTTCATTCATACTCAGTTATTTCGTGGATGTTGCATTTTAAGTTGTACAGTAATTACTTTGGAATGATTATAACTCAAGATGGCAGTTATGCAGTCGGAATACCGTTCAAAAAACAAACTTATGCAATTGAAGAAAAAAAGTCAATGCTGAAATATTAGTTGTAGTTTATAAATTAAAACTTCAATTTAAACTAATAATTTCGGGGTCTTCCCAGTCGTTGGCACATTTATCTCATGAATACATCAGTGCTAATTAATGTTAGAGTACGAATCATGAACATTTATTTATTTTTTTCTACAACCCATTTAACAAATACGGTGGCAACCTTGTGCTATATTATAAAAGTCAAGTAGAGTAAATAATCACGATAGAAGAGTTAATTATGGTTTTATTCGGTTACGACGGAACTGCACAAAATAGTGTCACATTTTTGATCTTCCAATATACTACACAAACGCGATGTCTGTATCAACTTCAAGGCTGAAATGTATGAAAATAAGACTATGAAAACGGAGTACCTCAAGGTTGCAATCTAGGCACAGCCTTATTACTTTTATTTTTAGTAGGCCGTATATTATCTCCACTCACTAGGTGGCACTGGCAGGCCAACCCCATTCGTCGCTTCCCAGAACACCTCCACTTCGTCCCTTTTGCAAGTCCCAACAAGCCGGCTACGATCGTTTCATCACCCTCATCTTTTGTTGACGGAAGCCATTGTGCGTTTCCGTTCAAGCGGTTGGTGTAGATATTCCGATTTTGCAAGTCACTTCAGGAACTGAACTACCTTTGACCGGGTTGATTGACTTTACTGAAAAGAGATTTGGGGTCTAGCTTGTTTGTGAAATTATTTGGCTTTCTAAAGTAAGCAAACTATTCAGCTGGAAACCCAATCTTTTGTGCGTGGGATATTATGCAAGATGGGCAATTAATAGTTGAGAATAGATTAATTTACTGCAAGCCATTCAGTCATTAAAGTGTATTCAGTTTGTACTATACATAAAAATTTCAGATCTTAAAAAAATTACATAGGCCTACTACGTGCTTACCTACTAACTTTGTTGACCGTTGACAATATTGTTTTGCGCATTTGCAGTGTATGATAGGTTATAGAGTACATTTGTACACCCTAAATTTAGGAATGCAAAAACAAATTAGTTAGTATTGTAATTGAAATACACTTTTTCTTCGTAGAAAACAAAATTTGAATGAATAAGTTCCGTCATTGGAAAGAATGTGAAAATGTCGTTATCATGCGCTAGACTGCGCATAGGAAACGAGAATAAACCAGATTCCTTCAAAGCCAAAGCCAAAGCTCCATTTTACTAGTAATTGAGGGTACGGTATTATACAGTGTCCTGTAAATGATGGTCTCACGAAAATCCAGGAGGTTCTCAGCATTATATTTTTATAAGTGTAAAATATAACGAGGATACAGTTGATGACGAAATAGAACTAGTAAAAGGCAACAATTTGAACGCAAATACGAGGTACCCGGAAACTTTATCGTGGAAAGAAACTTAAGAAAGACAAAGAGATACATGACTGACCTTATTTTAATGAAGAAACACAGTAAGAATACTGCGGAAGACAAATCTGAACTGTCGAAGACAATGGGGATATTGAAATAGTGGAATCGAAACAAAACGGAACGTCTAAAGGAAGTCACCTGGGATGGAGACTTGCTTCACTCAGACCTTGACCTTCCGGATATAGCGATGTGTTACGCGGACCAGTCACCGGCACACCTGCGGGTGAGTTACCGGCTACCGGTAACGTGGCGAGAGGCGGAGGATCACGTTCAGGGATGTACGCCTACCAGTCACCAGCACACCTGCGGGTGAGTTACCGGCTACCGGTAACGTGGCGAGAGGCGGAGGAGCGCGTTCAGGGGTTTGGGTTATCCGCGCAAGTCAATAGCACATAATACACCTGCGGGTGAGTTACCGGCTACCGGTAACGCGGCGAGAGGCGGAGGATCACGTTCAGGGGTTTGGGTTATCCGCGCAACTCAATAGCACATACTACAGCTGCGGGTGAGTTACCGCCTACCGGTAACGCGGCGAGAGGCGGAGAATCACGTTCAGGGGTTTGGGTTATCCGCGCAAGTCAATAGCACATAATACACCTGCGGGTGAGTTACCGGCTACCGGTAACGCGGTGAGAGGCGGAGGATCACGTTCAGGGGTTTGGGTTGTCCGCGCAACTCAATAGCACATACTACAGCTGCGGGTGAGTTACCGCCTACCGGTAACGCGGCGAGAGGCGGAGAAACACGTTCAGGGGTTTGGGTTATCCGCGCAAGTCAATAGCACATAATACACCTGCGGGTGAGTTACCGGCTACCGGTAACGCGGTGAGAGGCGGAGGATCACGTTCAGGGGTTTGGGTTGTCCGCGCAACTCAATAGCACATACTACAGCTGCGGGTGAGTTACCGCCTACCGGTAACGCGGCGAGAGGCGGAGAATCACGTTCAGGGGTTTGGGTTGTCCGCGCAACTCAATAGCACACAATACAGCTGCGGGTGAGTTACCGGCTACCGGTAACGCGGCGAGAGGCGGAGGATCGCGTTCAGGGGTTTGGGTTGTCCGCGCAACTCAATAGCACATAATACACCTGCGGGTGAGTTACCGGCTACTGGTAACTCGGCGAGAGGCGGAGGATCACGTTCAGGGGATTGGGTTATCCGCGCAACTCAATAGCACATAATACACCTGCGGGTGAGTTACCGGCTACCGGTAACGTGGTGAGAGGCGGAGGATCACGTTCAGGGGTTTAGGTTATACGCGCAACTAAATAGCACTTAATACAGCTCTAACGAAGAGCAAGGAATATATTGGTGTCCCTGGGGTCTTCTAAATCACAAAAACTTTTGAACATGTATTAGCATCAGAAACTCCTTGAAGTTTTAATAAACTGATCTATCTAAGGAATTTCAGAGGTATTCGACCTCCAAATTCATTTCCGCGATCACGAGAGCAGCTCGACAAGATACTCGGCCACCAACCCTGCGTATCAGCTCATCTTATCGGTCCATTAGCTGCCTCACCTTCCGTGACGCCTTCTTTTAGTTTAGCAAAACTAAATTTAAACAACGAATTCGGCGTTATTTTACACCACAATATATTTTAAGTAAGTTTTTTATGACCATTTACTTATTTCAAAGATTAAATTTATCTAAAAACGTTTGCCTTCTACAACGGATAGTTGCTTATTTTGATACTTGGGCATATCACAACCATGTAATGGATATTAGCCCAGTCAAAATAGGTTCGTGTCGGAAGTAATTCCGGAGGAGCTGAATTTTTCACAGTTGATAGACTATGATAAGGTGTGCATTTTCCCAAAAGTCCCGAAAAATCCCTCTTGAGCTTTGCGCCCTACGCCCCTTTAAAGTTAAAGCTGCAGTATGTTAGGAAATCAACTACAGTATCGTAAGGAAACAAGCAATCGAGGTGGGGTTGCTTTTATTTTGTTCCCAAAAAAATTTGCTACAGAAAATGTCATTACCACTTATTACAAAATCCTTAAGGTTTTGCGGCAAAATTGATACAAACGTAAAAAATTGATTTTTTTCTTTTCATCAGTTAAAAAACTTCCCTTACAGCTCCTTTGTTTGAAGTTTATATGTAAAACCGTAAATCTAAAGTTTGTAGAGAATAATTTTAGCTTTACAATGATATATAATATCACTGTGTTCGTTTTGAGGATAACGATAAATATTGTATTTTATTTTATGGTGACAGTGAAAAAAAGGCTCTGATTTTGAACCATTTCAGTACAGACATTATTGAATTTTAATACATTCCCCTCTTATTTTTTCTAAAAGGAATGACTTAGAAGAATGGAACTTCATACATCCATATTTGGCCATTAGTACTTCATTTTGAGTAACAATGTGATTTTTTAGCCCCAATGGGGGACGGCCCACTAGGAGTCGAAAGAAAATCTTAAATGTAAGCATAGGGTAATATGTACCTCATATTAAAGGTCTCACTTAACAGAACACAATGCCGCAAACCCGACGTCAATCGGACAACCGAGCCAGAAGTAGCAGGCAATGGAAGTTTTTTGAATTTAGAAGTTGTTATAAAAGATTTTAATGAAAAGTTCAAACGCCTGGGATTTCCGGCTCGGTTGTCCGATTGAGGTCGGGTTTGCGGCATTGTGTTTTGTTAATTAAGACCTTTAAAATGAGGTACATATTACCCTATGCTTACATTTAAGATTTTCTTGTGACTCCTAGTGGGCCGTCCCCCATCGGGGCTAAAAAATCACCTTGTATCACAAAATGAAGTACTAATAGCCAAATATGGGTGTATGAAGTTCCATTCCTCTAAGTCATTCCTTTTAGAAAAAATAAGAGGAGAAGTCATTAAAATTCAATAATTTCTGTACTGAAATGGCCCAAGATCAGAGCCTTTTTTCAATGTCACCATAAAATAAAATACAATATTGCTCATTATCCTCAAACCGAACACGGTGATATTATATATCGTTGTAAACCTAAAAACATTCTCTACAAACTGTACATTTACGGTTTTACATATAAACTTCAAACAAAGGAGCTGTAAGGGAAAGTTTTTAACTGATGAAAAGAAAAAAATCAATTTTTTACTTTTGTACCAATTTTGCCGCAAAACCTTAAGGTTTTTGTAATAAGTGGTAATTACATTTTTTGTAGAAAATTTTATTAGAAACAAAATAAAAGCAACCCCACCTCGATTGCTTTTTTCCTTACGAAACTATAGTTGATTTTCTAACATATTGCAGCTTTAACTTTAAGGGGGCGTAGGGCGGAAAGCTCAAGGGGGATTTTTCGGGACTTTTGCGAAAATGCACACCTTATCATAGTCTATCAACTGTGAAAAATTCAGCTCCTCCGGAATTACTTCCGACACGAACCTATTTTGACTGGGCTATATGCTTGGTTAGGATATTCTTTCCAAACTCTTTCAATTGAGTGGAATAGTTGAAGAGGCAGGTTAGAGTCACCTCATGGTAGGTGACTGGGACTCCACCCGATTGTCGAGGTTAAGATGGTAATGTAGGGACAGGAATCGTCAAGTGGGGCTTTCCCGACCAGTCCACACCAAGGAGAAGTTGACTCCACGGTGATGTTGAAATACTAAAGGAAAGTCCTGTCCTGAGCAGCATCAGACGTTCTGGTTACTTGATAGGCCTATTAATGTTCAAAATTTGCTAACAATGTGTGAAATCTTCAGGTATTCTTATCATATTGTCATGGCAGCTAACTCCGCCAATTTAAGATTTTAAGATTTAAAATTTTTCTGCTGTTGTAGAAAAACAAAGGAAAAAATCACACTACAGTACTGTAAATTGTTTGTAAAAGTAAATAAGCGTCGGATTAATTGGCGAAAGGGACAAGCGATGCCGCGGAGGCGACATCGGCAGAGCAGAGGTCATCAGCCAATGAGAACGCACGATTCTGGCAGTCAGCCAATCACAAGTCACCACCTGCCTCATTGTTGGGCCTCACAGTGGATGATAACAGACAATCGGACGATACTTCTTGTCGCGTTTGGCACGGATCTAGAGCGTCTCGGAGCTGAGTGTTATTTCTGCGCTTTGGAAGTGGTTCATTCAATCTATTTTGTATTGCTGAGTTTATTTTTCTTCATTATATAACGAACTAATGGTTCAAAATATGTTTCAGAAATAGGTTCGGTAAATTTTGACTAATTTTGATTTGGTATTATACGAAATATTGTTCTAAACTATCATAGCTCAGAACATAAAACTTATTCATAGAAATCGGTTTATCTGCTTAAATAAGTTTAATCTAAAAACAGCTTATACAATAAGGTAGACATCCTATAATCATAAAATGAGAATTAAATTTTACCATGATCTATAAGGTTAAGGAAGAGAAGAACCGAGTCTCTCTCAAGATAAATGAATGGTATGCCCTTCAAAAAGACCCCGTGACAAAATGTTAGCATCTATCAACCGTTCCTCGTTCTAATTTGGAAATTCCAAGACATAAGGGAAGGTGTCGCCACCAGGATCGGGATGGGGAAGGTTCGGTAAAAAACATCTAAATATAAAAGACATTCGCCCAAACTGTCTAGAGAAATAGCTTTACACCGCGCTTGTTGCTCAAAATGAAAGCACGCTACTATATTTAGTGGTCGTCAGGACGAAAACAAATAACTCCCATAGAAATATTGAACATGACAATATACTCATACAATCAACAAAAATTCAACTATAAATATTTTTTAAAAAGATATTAATAGTTTAGATGCAAAAGGTTTTGCTAGAAACCTTAGCAGTTAAACAAACAGTTTAATAATGAAATTATATTGGTCTGATGATTATGTTAACATAGAATTCGGATTTCACTAGAGGTGTTAAATGATGGTCTATTACCTCACACACAGTCTACTTTCTTCATAATTTGATATTTCTGTACCTTATAATATTCTGCCATTCTCGTGGAGCTTGAGAGATTTTATGCATTAATGAAGTGGCTGTCAAAATATTTACTCCCCGCGGCACTCCAGTCGCATGTGATGGTGAGTGTTGGGGTGGTGGAAAGGGTGTTTCCTAATGGCAGGTAATGGCGGGGTGCTTCCAGCACGGTATCTGGAGACGTGAGAAAGTGCTTTCTGAAATATGTGTCACATTATCACAGGAAGATGAAGATAAGGGTGGAAGGAAGGTTCTCCTTGTTTTTTCATAACATAGTCGGTCCCCTGGGAAAGTATTCCCCGACCTTTTAACCAGTAATGAAATATTTCCTTTTCATCCTGATGTGTATAAATTTTTACCAACACCAAGATTTGTTTTGAAATGTTATCTCAGTACAAAACGTCTTTTATTTTTGAGTCTGTTTTAGAGTCTTTAAATATTTTTTCTTAGTTCACATAAAATATTTAGATAATGTCTATTAATTAAAGGTGACATTTCTTGATTGTGTCAAACAATCAGAACTATAACGACTCTTTCCCCAGCCACATGCTTTTGCCCATGTGGGGAAACTATTTCATGTCTTTTTAAAATTTGTAAATTGTTTGTGTATATTATTTGTTTCTCAAAATCATTTTTTCATTCATTCATTTATTCATTCAACGAAAAAAACACACGTTCTCAAATCAGAATGTTAGGGGCCAATGAGGTGTGATTGTAATCAAAACATTATAACATTCCCACCATTTAATCATAAGGTAGAGTTTTATTGCCAGTGTATTAAGAAGCTGCTCTCCCCTCCTGCGATGAAAATTTAGTTCGAATTTGGTTATTGAAAAATTAAATATTTCTTAAAAGTATAATATTTGTACAGATTAGCATTACTTGTAAAGAAAAGTATTTAAATCCTATAATTTATTCGCAACCCGTCCAAATGATTTGGAAAACCCTTCAAATAAACAAATGCTTCTCAGCAAGTCTGTTATGGGACTGTTGGGAGGTTTACCACTCGGTTGCGCCAATCTTTTCCTGGTGTCATCGCAGAATGACTCGTGATACGTATGACTCCGACTCGTGATACGTTTTTCCCAAAACTAAATCTCCAAAGTCGACTGGAACAACCTTATCGGTGAGAGCCCTTGAGTTCAAGGTCCAAAAGCCGCCCTTGGGGATGACTCACCACCGAGCCAGACTGGCTAAAACCTCTGTCGCCAGCGGAGATAAGGTGGTGGCAAACACCGACTATAGAAGAGACCCTCCAGTGTTTGTTTCAAGCAATGAATATATTGTTAAAAGGTTTGTCATTCTAGAAACGGAGAAAAAGTTTTATGCACCAAAGATTGCTGGTCGAGGACATGTCTGCAACCTTAATTGTTTTCAAGATTTTACTAATTCAGTTAGCATTCAAAATATGGACATATAACAAAATATTCCAGCTGATTTTTCAATCCTAGGACAAAAAAGAAATAATTTTTTGTTCTATTGAGGAAACAAAAAACAGGCTGATTTAGTGCAGAAGGATAAAAATTAGACTTATTACCATTTGCAGTTTACCAGGCGTCTTTATTTTTCATCCAAGAATAACTGCAGAAATTGTGCAAAGCTTTGATTTGAATAAGCATGGTGTACTTTCACTTCATAATTGACTGTCCAATGATTACGGGTTTTACATAAACCTTGGAAATGGATTTGCATAGGATTAATCTTGCTGATTTCAGATTGCGAGAAAAATGCAAAAAAAAAACATCAACACTACCAGCCAGTCGAGCCCTTCGTTGGTCTCATTAGTAGTTTGGTCTCATTAGTCCTTCCTTACTTGTTCAAACATGATAAGTTGCTCTCATGGACAAAAAGTCGGCACAAGGAAATGGATTATTGTCCGTCAACTTCTCAAGAACCAACATCAAATCCTCCCTTGTGATTTACTCTCAATAAGTGCGATTCAGATAAAAAGACAACCAATGGCATATATTTACTAACCAATGACGGTGTCCTAGATGACTTTATGGGTCAATGGGTCGCGTTAGGCAATAGTTGGACAGGAGTTACATGAACCACCCGCATCACCGACATCAGGTTCGCGCGGAGGTAGACGGAGCGAGGGCCCGTATGGCACTGTAGAGTGTCAGCTTGGAGTGGAGCTTGGAGTGACCTCTGCAGGGATGGGGAGGGAAACCGTAGTGGCAGCGATAAGCGTTCTCAAGAAAACAATCCCCGATATCTTGATATTATTGAAACATAACGTTATAAATAATACCGTATCGGCAACAATATATTTTTAAAGTAGGCCTAAGAGATATTCCAATAAACAAAGTAAAATTATAATTTAATAATCTTTTGACACAACAGCCTTGACATCTGAGGAACTAGTCTGTTGTACTTCTCTGGCCAGGCTAAATAAACATATAACAAAAATATCATCAATACAATGGTGTCTTGCAAGCCTAGTAGGCCTAATTCGCATCTTTCCGTTCCCACTGAATGTCCATTAAACATTGGATGAAAGTAAAAAAATCAAATATGCAAAGACAAACATCTTCAACGCAACAAATACCTATATTCTAACATAGATGAAAATCTCAATGGCAATGAAAAAATAAGAAAATTAACAACGATTGCATAATGAATCATAAAAATTTGCCTCTTGTGTATGTTTATTTGGTCGTAAAGACTAAGGAACATAAATTTCTGTATTTTATGGGTGATGAAACTTTTAATTAAATGTCAGTGAAGTATGTCGTTCATTGTTTTACAGTGTAATTAAATTCCTCTGCATACATGTTTGTTGGAAATTTGAATGATATATTAAGTTTCGTAAATAGAGGGTAAGGAATTAGTGAATGACGCTCTAAATGTCGGGTAGAATGAAGGAATGCTACTAACAATTCTATGAATCATGAATGAAAAAATAATAAATTTCTACTATGGTAAATCATTATAGTGTTACAAATTTGAAAGAATATCATGTAAATTTTACTCATATACAAAACGGATATAATTGCTGAATGTAATTTTTTCACCTTAGATCCTTTTGTTTATTAGTGTTGGAACTGTATTTTTAAGTATTTGGAGCAACATTTGGTTTAGCTTTGACAGCCTAGTCAAAGCTGGCACTACAGTTTTTGGTCGCATTATACGAAATTAACCCCCTTCAACAACTCCCCCTACTTACGTTTTCTGTGCTTCTCACCTATGGTTGACACTTACCTGAAAATAAGAATATATACTTTAGAAAAATGTACAAATTAAATTATGAATTTACATACATTAATTGATAGTTAATTTAGAGCCTAAAACATTAAATGTTTAAAATAAAATTATTAGTATCAGTAAAGATTTGTTATACTCGGTGTACATAATATTTCAACAGGAACTGAATGACTGGGACAGATGATAATGACGAGGGTGAGAGACGTCTCACAGGGTCACCGGCCGCCATTAGTACAACGAGGGGTGAAGGGGAGGTTGACAAACACAATCTGATGGGTACTAATGTTTCTGGACCTTCCACACCGCGCAGCACAGTAATGGGATCACGAGGAAATGTCCAATCCACTTCAGATTGGTTTGGTACATTTGACGAATGAATTGAAAGATGTTGGAGCTTTCAGGTACTTTAGGACTAAAAAAAGCTTTCGGTTGATGATGTTAAGATTTGAAGCAATTCAAAATCAGATCGGCATTTAACAGGGTACAATCTCCCAACACAAACTCAACCCCAAAGTGACCAATGGATTGGGTAATTAAGCCTGCAGGCAACGCACTTAGGAAGTCGGTTGATTGTTAGAGAAAAATATGAATTATGTCATGGTGTTCGTAAAATTCTTTTGAGGCAACATATCATAACTACCTGCCATCTTTGGCGAAATTATAGTTTGTTATTTATTGACAAATATGTAAAAGCAATGAATTGTGCACGGGGTACTGGAGAATACTATCAGTTTTTTTCAGCAATTCGTTAATAACACTGCCATTTTCGCAATAAAAAAAACTGTTTCAATCACAATTTAACTCTAGCCCTTCGTGCGGTTTATGCCATCACTAGACGACGTTTCCTCAGGAAATTTTGATTGTGCTATTTCAACCAAAAGGAACTCAAAATACGATACGCAATACGATAAAATACGATGGGGGGTGTACCCTGAGTAGTGCGATCGTTCCTACACTGCAATAAGTTAAAGTTACTTTTACTGATTTTGAGCAACAAAGGCCACTTGAACTTTGCACACTCGCCGAATTTGTTCCATAGTAATCATAGTTCACCGACAACATGGGTTGCCCCTGGAAAGTGCTGCTCTATAGTAATAGCGGCGGTTTCAATAACCACAATCCAGAGTCAAGATTTCAGGAAAGGGTTCTCGAAAATACTTCGCTGTTATCGTGCCGTCCTCCCAGAGTTGAACTCCTCATTTTGCGCCGCGCAATCTTCCACTCAGGCCATGCCGAATCAGGATTCCTCCGTAACTTTTGACCGGCTATTCCGCAACCCAGTTACATCGCCGCACGTACCGCCTCGCAGGCGATGAGGGATGCCATCACGTCGGAGATTCGCGCGTGCCCCGCCAGACGCCAGAGAGCACCGGCGGCGCAGGAAGTCCACAATCTGTGATATAACCGTGTTATCGGACAGGTGACCCGTATTTCCGCCGGTCGCGGGTTTCCGGCGGGTTAATAGTCTTCAGCTGCGGTCTTACAAAGAAGGGCTTGAAGAACGGTCACTGACTGCAGACGAAACTGCTACTCTCCGGGTCCAGAAGCGCGTGGTGACGGTATCTGATGGTCGAAGATAAAATTCGGTGTGCTAATGTTTTGTGTAGTCGTTTCATCAAATTTCGTCTTATACACGTGTCATTTTTCTCTAAAATAGATACAATCAATTCTTTAATAGCGAATACTTTAGTGTTAGGGGAGAGTAGGGTAATCGTGCGCGGCGGGTAAAGGTGCGCATCGTAGTTTCTTAAGAATGAAATAAGTTAAAAAGCTCCAGTATGTGCTGCAGCCTAGCGGGGGACTCAACAACTAATACCCGACCTCGTGGTTTTCGATACTGAAATATTTGAGGTTATGAGAGGCCGAAATCTAAAAGTCGCGTGTGTCATGTTATTTTTGCGCCTCAGAAAATAGTAAGGTTAGGGCAGATGTTTAGATAACTTAATACTTATTTAGTATTACAATTAATGGTAGTCTTTGCTTTATCGTATGAACCAATTAATTTATGGTTTCATCCCTTCTTAAGATAGTGAGAAAATAAAATACTTTCGAATGCAATATCGGGTAATGGTGCGCAGCAGTGGGCACCATGTATTTATAGGTAAGAAAAAAATTACTTCCCCTTTTCACATTCATGTTTACAGATGCTCATAAACTGTTCGTCCTGGAGTCATGCAGACAGCTCAGGTGCAGACACAGCAGAAAATTAGCCTACGTGTGTTAATTTTGCATTAACCCTTGAACAATTTTGTAATTTTAATCAAAACTTTTGTTAAGTTTATTGTAAAGCTCAAAGAAAGTATTGTTTAGCTTTAAGACATTCCATATGTTATATTGATATTGAATTTATATTAATGAAACACATTTATTCTAATTATTTCAACCCATACGTCCCTGCGCACCATTACCCACCCCCATGCGCACAATTACCCGATGGGTAGGGAAATCGTGCGCAAGTACATATTCTTATATAATGGTGTATATTTAATCAATGTTAATATATATGATAATGATAATTTTTTATAAGAAACTACATTAAATACCAAAGAGTTTGACACATGTATTGGTAATTTTTGCCCGCATATTTTCTGGGAAGAATTTTTTTCCCTTAGGTGCGCACCATTACCTTTCTTTCACCTAATAACCCCCCAGAACTATAAAATTGTAATGTTAGTCTTAATCCAATTCCTTGTCTCAGTGGCAGTAACACTGTGTGCTGCGAATAAAGTTGATCATCGAGATCGAGCAAAACATTTTACTAGGTATTCAGCAAAACATAAAATTTGGTCTAAAGCTGTCTGTGTTCAGGGTCCACTAATTTACTTCGGGGGCATGCGGTACTTTATTCTTTGAAGACAATGTGAAACACTGCAGTGAAAGAAGTAATCAAAAGTAGACTCTTTTCTCTGCGGTACAGTAATAAATCCGCAAACAGTTTTTAAATTCTTTAAAAGTGGATATAAATATAGATTTAGATTTTAAATTTGTTTGGGACATAAAAAATGTCCCTCATTCATTTAAATTGGTAAGATACAAATATTCGTAGTATACCCAAAGACCGTAAATTTAATAATATAAAAACAAATAAAACAGTGGTTTTACTAACCCAATATTCGAGAATTTGACGTAAGTGCAGTGTGTACATGAAAGTTTCAAAGTAGTGTTAATAAAACAACCAATTAAAGAAATGCCTTCAATAAACATTTTCTGTATTGATCTGAGTGTAATTTTGACACAAGCTTGAAAAAGCCATCAGCAGTAACCGCAAGAAATAATAACATAGTAAGAAAACAATAATGGTCATTTCAATAGTTGACGTTCTCGCTTCAAGTGTAGCTGTAGCATGATCGGCCGAGGGCTACTTATAGCTATGGTGGAGGAGGGTGGTGTAGTCAGCAGTCAGCAGTCAGCCGGGCATGTGACGAGGCACGCTCGCTGAACCCCCACAAGTGTCTAATGCCCGGCCTCCATTGACCGGGCAATTTGACTCGCCGGCTTCACGATTAGGGGAACCCGCTCAACGTTACAACCAATAACCGGTAGATAATATATCGTTGATTCATTAAAATCACCAGTGAATTGACGTTTATCGTAATCATGTTTCATTACAATAATTGTGACGTTTCATCTAAAAAGCTCGTTGGTTACATGTTTCTGACCCGAGCTCTATTGCAGAAATATTTGCACTATCAGTCAACAAATTGATTTTATTTGTAGCAAATAACTGTTATGGGTATGTAAAATGTAAATATGGTACGAAATTAAAATGTTTCATGTTTTTTAAATATATTTTTAGAGTCCTATTAACATAGGATTGGTAGGTCAAATTTTAATAAGTGTTCTTTTAATTAATTACATTTTGCTAGATTAATTTCGTCGGCAATATTTTAGAATATTTTTACAAATGTTCCGGGTTTATACTTTCCCAGCTGAAAGCTCAAAAATTGCAGCGCAATAATATCTTGCGATATTACAAAACGTATATAATCTATCATGTGAAAAAAATCCATAAATGTTTAGATATAAAGCATTAGATCTTATGCATAACTCACTTTTTGCTAGCCAACCCTAATAGTTTGAAAAGGTACTGTAGTAAAACATTTTCTACTCCATAGCCTATCTCTACACTATTTATTTCACTGAATCGCTTTCATTTTAGATTACTTGAGCCACGTGACTTGGCCGGTCCGTTTTGGAGAGAAATAAAAAAACACCAATGGAACAGTAATGATGAAATTCGACGCCTAAAGCCAAATAAAAACGTTATAGTGAGGGGGAAGCTGAAGCATGTCATTGACCAAAACAATTTGCTTTCTGTTTTTTTTTATTCCACCATATTGTTAAGCTATCAATAAAACAAAAAAAAAAAACATACAGCATCCCTACGATGTTTTTTTATATTTTTTATTTTGCAGTCAGCTGTCTTTCTCTACATTGAATTAGGCTATAGCTGGTTTGTCAACAAAGATAATTGTTTACTTTTTTAGCAAAATTTTTTCCTGTAGAATAGTACAATCTAAGTTTGTTTTTATTCCTTAGTTAACCAAATGACCGGTAGGTTTCGGATGAAAATTTCCCCTCGCCCCGCCCCCCAACCCCCTCAGTGGCCAACAAGTCATCTCCCGACAATAAAACAAACCAAGTTCGGCGACATCATTAACAGCAAATAACTAATGTTATTAGTACCGGTGGGTGACTTAGCTGGTGCTTCAGCTGATAGCAACTGTCAAATAAATGTGACGTAGGCTACGTGGTGCTTTTCCATTGTAAACAGCTGTAGTTTCTAGTTCTAGTTTCGGTGTTTCAAACCATGTCTAAAATCATTTTAATCAGACACATTCATTGCAGGCCATTTGTTTTTATCTCAATTTTTATCAATTCGTGTTCGTGTTTACTGTACTTGATTTTGTCACCTCCACGCAAGGCATATAAACCCTGTGTTAGCTACCACTTAAAAACATAATAATTTATTGACGAACAATAAAAACTTCTAGCTGTAAACAGTCATTAGGGTACGATGAAACAACAACCTAATCAGAAACAAACACTCAAAACAATCAAAACAAACCACTCAAGATTTGAGGTTATGTTTGACTAGACGAAAGTGAGGTTATGTTCGTGACCGGAAGCTGTGGGTAGGCAGGTGTTAAACAGCTGTTTTACCGCAATATCAATTAGGCGAGTGTTACTTCCGGATCCTGCCCATGTGGCCTTAACTGTCCGCCATGTTGGGATTGTTCCAACAGTAAAAGGGCGAGGTATAAGATAAATCAGAATAGAGTTATTACTATAATAGAGGTAGGCCTATGTATTATAGTTGAGTGCAAACATAATTATTACTATTCTTATAGGACACGTGTGTAGAGATTTTGTTTCACTTTAAACAACATTTTTAAAATGTTACTTATAATATTTAAAATGTATTGTTTTTTTTCTAATAGTTTATATAAGATGTACGACTGTAAAACTTACCTTAGGTATATCACGTGAAAATGAATTATATCAGGAGAAAAATATATTGAAGATATAAAAATTAAGGCTATACTGAAAACCTTTTCATTTTATATTAACACAATTTTTAAACAGATAAGCAGTGAGAAGCTTATGAAGGTCAACAGTACAAATTGGAGCAAGACCTGTCGAGAATTGAGAGCAGCGATCAATTTGTATCAACTTCGACCCACGAGTCAACCTACATCGATGCCGATGCCCTATCGTAAACGGTTGTACGCAAGAATCTTCAGAAATCGAACAAGTTTTTAACTGTCTAATGTTGCATAAAACCTTATTTAGTAGCAAAACTTAATTTTTTACTCTAATAAATTGGAACCTACCACACTGAGAAAAATGCAATATACGTATGTAATGGTATAACAGTTTTATCATTATGAAGTATGAATCATTCTTAAATATCTATGTAACACATAATGTAAGTAATAATCTTACGTATCCAAAAATTCGTGACTGTATGTTTCACCATGTCAAATAAGCATGTTTCAATTATTTCGTATAAATACATGAAACATACCTAATACTAGTGAAACATGATTTCATGATATTTGTAATGTTGAAACATACTCCTAATAAAGTTTAAGTCCTAAAACGGTGACGTCACCGTTAGTGACATCATATCAGTTTTCCGTCGAAACCGTGTTACATACTTATTAACTGACTTGAAAGTATGCAACTTACTTATGGTGAGACTACAATTATGCATTTTACTTAAATGTGTACTGGGCACAATTATAAAATGCAATAAGTAAGAAACATCATTAACAAGGAAAATAAGTATGCAACCACAGTTTTTTTTTCTCTCATTCTGTGTCAGTCTGCAGTGAATTCGTGTATTGACAGCTTCTTCGCGCCGCACCGGTCGGTCAGTGTTTAGGTGTTGGGCGTTTTTTTTTTCGAGGTTTATGGTGTTGTGTTTGTGTTTGTGTGTAGCTGTGAAAAAAACTCTTTCAATCATACATTGGAAATGAGCGGATTTGTAAGTGTATAAAATACATGTTTAATAAATATTTTCTTTTAAATTAATTTATTTTATTTCTGTCTACACCTCCATAGCTATTTTATTATTTTATCTTATCTAGATTTTTTTAAATAGTATTAACCTGTAATGAGAAACAATAAATTTTAAACTCTGATTTGTTATACTTTTTCGAAATTCTATTGTAATTGTTAAAGTACCATAGTATGAGGACAAGACTTGAATAAGGTTTGATTTTTAACTGGATTTACTATTTATTTATAATCGTTCAGGTCAGATCTCTTTAGGCTGTATAATATTTGATTGCTGTAAAATTGTACTCATTAAAAAAAAATAAACCGTAAAAAATTAATGGTTTCAGGATATAAAACTGAGTATCACATAACATAGCATTAAAATTACATTAGTCGAACTCAGATATAAAACATACAGCCAAAAATATTCATATTTCAAGTTTTGAAACAGCTTGTCTGCCACTTAACTTTTAAAAATAATATAGAGGTGGAATAGTATTCAAATGTTTGTGTATTTGTATTATCATATAACTTGGGTTCATATATACACGACAAAGCATCTGTATATGATACTAAGATAAAATAGTAAATGCCAACAACAATCACATTTCAGAACTTAATTTGAAATAGTATTTTTCTTTAACGGTCAACTACAAAATGTATGCAAAAGCATAATCCAACATGATGAAACATAATTACAGTAAGTATATTTCATTTAGTGACAAGTAGGTAACGTACGACAAAGATTAGTTCATCTTTATGAAACACAATTACAATAAAATATGTCTCATACAATTGAAAGTAAGTTACATACGTCAAACGAAAAAACTATAATGACTAAACACCATAATAATAATTATGTTTCATATATAGTTTCAAGTATGTTACATACGACCAAGAATAATAAATCAGGATAAAACATGGTTACAATAAGTATGTTTCATACAATGGAAAATAAGTAACATACGGCAAAGACTAAATCATCAGTATAAAAAACCATTACAATAAGTATGTTTCATGTGTTGGCAAAGAAGTTACATACAACAAAGAATGGTCCATGATGACTGATCATCTTTATAATACTTATGTTTCATATAGTGGTAAGTAAGTTGC
Organism: Neoaliturus tenellus; assembly: GCA_030545055.2. Lineage (NCBI taxonomy): Eukaryota > Metazoa > Arthropoda > Insecta > Hemiptera > Cicadellidae > Neoaliturus > Neoaliturus tenellus. Next base: position 13,309,330 of record CM061534.1, on the reverse strand, counting down.
AGTGACGTCACACAGTGTGACGTCATCAAACTACTGCCGAACTTTACGTATGTTACTTACTTATGCATTTAGAATGTCTGAACATGCAGTAACATACTTATAGCATTAAGTAATGAAAAAGCCATTATTTAAGAGTGTTTCATCATTTTTTAAGTATGTTTCAACACCTTTTTTCTCTCAGTGCAGGGTTCCCAAACGTCCCGGATTTTAAGGGACAGTCCCTTATTTGGTGAATTTGTCCCGCGTCCCGGAGAGAAGTCATACGGGACAGTAAATGTCCCGTATTTGGAAAAAATCAGATATAATTTACTCAGGACAAATTTAGTTACAAAGCAAGTAACTGCAACCTAACCTCAAAATCACAAAACTGTTGCTTGCAGTATCATACATTAAACAGTACAGACCGCCGTGGCATGTGTCTGCCGTCCTTATCATTGTATGACAAGTTTTCATCGTATTTTTTCGGGATTTTCTTGTGATTCAAATTTTGAAAAAAAATTCTAAAATTTTTTACTTAACGGATATAGTTTAAAAATGGTTAATTATTGTAGCTATAAATAAACTTTAATATTGGGTAGGCCCATTAATAATGCAAGATTAGGGCAATAAAATAAAATAAATATATAACATTTTATTAAATATTATTAAGTGCCGGTGTTAGTATTTTTACTGGGGATTAAAAATTATTTTAATCTTAAAATTTTGAAAAATACGAAAAGCCCATGACAGCGCTAAAATAGCATTTAAAACACTTACGCATATTAAAAAGAATTTTTAATTTTCAACCACTATATCGGACTCAGAAGTACGTAGTATAGGCTTGATTACAAAACCCCGTCCCTTATTTTAGGGTGCTTTAACCTACACATCCTTAGGCCTAACCTCTTTTTGCCAAAACACGTATGCACAGTATTGACCGACATTTTTAGCATGTTTTCCATTAATTGATTTGTACCTCGAGGAAGATGACAGGTCTAATTAATTGTAGTTACGTTTGATCAATTCGTCGCTATTAGTTTTTGATCTCATAATTGAGCTAGTAAATAATACTCCAGCAAAATTCGGAAACTTTTATCTTCAGTTCTTTCTTTCCTATACGATGAAAATAACCATCACTTCTTACGTGGCCTACCACAGAGTTCCTATACTTATATGGCTGTTATGTTATTGGTAGATTTAATTAATAAATTTACGAAGTACTCGTATCATTGACTTTGTACACTTTCGTATAGTATTACAGAGTTACGATGACCTGAATGTAAATATAGCCTACTGGGTAAAAAAAGGCTGGAAACGATTTAATATTTTAAAAACTATTTAAGTAACAAAACTAAAACTTTGTAAATTGATTTTGAGTGACTAAGACTACTACCTAGATAGGTACTTATTGTATTTGGACCTCCAAGAGGGGACAGTCCACAAGGAGTCAGAAGAAAATCTTAAATGTAAGCATAGGTCAATATGTACATAAAATAAAAGGTCTCTTAGAATAGAGAACAATGTCACAAACCCGACCTCAAAAGAATGACCGAGTCAAAAATGGCAGCAGGTGATCAAACTTTGTATGAAAATCATATTGCTGAAAAAATGCAATAACTCCAGATCCACGCGAACTTTTGAGGTCGGGTTTGTGGCAAATTGCTCAGAATGCAAAGCCCTTTAAAATGATGTATCATATGACGTAGGCCAATGAAGTTTCACGCAAGACTTCCAGAAGGGACGTCTGTAGTGGAAGTCGTCAGGGAAACTACATTGGCCTACGTCATATGATACATCATTTTAAAGGACTTTGCATTCTGAGCATTTTGCCACAAACCCGACCTCAAAAGGACGAGTGGATCGGGGGTTATTTCATTTTTTGTTTTCAGCAATATGTTTTTAATGCTACGTTTGATCGCCTGTCATTTTTGACTCGATCATCCTTTTGAGGCTGGGTTTGCGGCATGGAACTCTATTTTTAGAGGCCTTCAATTTGATGAACAGAAGAGACCTAAATTTAAGATTTTCTTCTGACTCCTTGTACACTTCTCTTGGAGGTCCAAGGACAAAAAGTACTTTAGCAAGTAGTCTTAGTCACTCAAAATCTATTTACCAAGTTTCAGTTTTGTTACTTAAATACTTTAAAAATATATTAAATAGTTACCAGACTTTTTTCAACCCTAGGCTATATAACCTTTATGCTTGACCTACTTTGTAGGCTACTTGGATATTCGGCTAGAGACATCCATCCCTGACCCAATTTTTATTGCGAAGTTTTGGGGTCACACAGATCTTCACTGCGAGATTACAGACGCATATTCGCAACTCTCTATACAGATGGACCGTCTGGTTGTCAGAACGACATAAGATCTTCACGGGGCAGTAAACATGAAGTGTTTCAATCATTCGGCGACATGAAAGAGGCGGACGGCCGTAAAGATTACATTGGGAGATTAAAGTCATCCGATACTGAAAGGCTTGTTTGTGAAGAACTGACCTTGTTAACCCGCCTCCAAGCCGGTGACGTTGGACTGTGATCCTACAGGCTGGCAACACTGTGCAACGGTGTTAGGTCCACAGAGTAAGGCAAAGTTGAAAGAGAGAACTTGTGTGATACTTACCCTTAATTTGGTTCTTTTTGACAAGTTTAAATATAGCAATGAGCAATATCTCATTTGTCGCAAACAGTAATTACTCTAAGGAATAAAAACTCATTTAAAATTACTAACATTAGACCTACTATGCATAACTCATCAATATTTGGTATCTTTGAAAATAGAGGGAACTTCAGTGATAAATTGCTCTACTTGAAGAAAACTCATTATGTTTTAACTTTCTCAATCAATTTTTCACTGACTAATGGTAACTGAGGGGCTAGTGCTCACAAAATATTGACATACTGTATACGATCAAGTACCACGTTCCATTTGTCATTGGGCTATTAACTATACCGATTCTATATAACAAAAGGTCGACATTAAATAGTATAAGAACAGACATTTCGACAGTTACCATTTACCCACCGAAACTTTAAAAAGTGCCACAGGCTTTGAAACATACAAAACAAAATTAACATCATCTACAAACTAATTTATATTTTAATTAATGCTTTATTGAACAACGGGTGTGATATGAAATTTGTTCGCGTTTGTTAGACTTGTCTAACTTAGAATTCAATCAATGAAAACAAATTAACTCAAAATGTTATAATCAATGTTTTTCTTTGACTCTTAATCAGATTTGTTAATTCGGAGGATCTAAGTAAGTAAGAACCTGAGATATTGCATATTTATTTAGCCATTTTAAGAGAGTTGTAGTTTGGCATAACTTTCAGGGCCTCGTCAGAATTTCCTAATTGCTTTACCACATTTTGATAACATCAAAAAATTTTCACAAACACTGAAATTCCGGCAGGTCTCGCACACTTCTAGACTATCAGTGTACAAACACCGTGATGCGCGGGTGGGGGAGACTCCAAATGACGTAACGGTATCGGCTTGCTGATTGCCGGTCGCTATGCACAATTACAGTTAATTACCTTTAATTGGCCGGCCGGTGGGCGTGAAATTGGACATGACTCGGCCACGATCGCGGGGCATTTTGTGGCGGAAACAATCGCGATTATTCGGTTTGGAAATTAATATTCATTGAATAGAATATGTAATGTAAATCTGACTATTTCATTACTGCAGGATCGTTTAAGACGGTTTCATTATTTAAATTTTGTAATTTGATGATTCTCCACATTATTTTGATATCATCCTGTAGATGATATCGAAAGTTTAATCGCATGATGTATTAGATAAACGAATGACTCCACAATAAAACCGAATACCTAGTCTATATGAAATGACTACATCGAAATCGTCGAATTCTCCCATAAGCCCATTGCAATTACAATGCTGATGAAAACGCGGAAGTGTGCAATCTGCCTATAGCTGTACTTTAGAGCGCTGGGAGTCTGGTTGATTGTTTATAACTAAACTGTTAGATTTAAAGTATCAGATAAGGAACGCAGTTCAAGTTCATTCGAATTTAAGTGGTAGTTTGAATACAGCACAGTGACTTTTTTCTATTTGTGGTGTTGGAAGAGTCAAAGGGTACAAAAAGCACTCCCGTAGAGAAGAAATGGAGGTGTACGAGACGCCATAGTGAGTACATCCATTGTGTTATTGTTTGCTATAGCCTAAATCGTGTCTAACTCTGAGGCAACCTCTACTTTTAAATAAAGTGAAATCCGATTCTTTGAGCCTTTTTCTTCTCTACTACACTACATCTACTCCCCATAAACCATGCCAGACCGAAAGAAAGAGCTGGACCCGATTTTAACTATTCATAAATGTTTGCAAACCTTGACACAGAGTTGGCAAAAGTAGTTTGGCAAAGGGCGCTTAACGAATATAACACTTCAACAATAAAACCATCGGCTGCTGAGATCTGCCAACTGGCGGCGCTATAGAGAGGCTGTGACGCGGGTAGATGCAGACGGGGTTGCGATACACCGGATGTGACAAACGTACTTGCGACACGATGTGGTCCAAAACGTTAATCACTGGTCACTGTTTTGCCAACGGGTTTATTGCGGAAAATTTTACCGGTGGTGATATACACAATCGTGTGAAACTGGGAACATTGGTGGAAATATTTTACAACCGAGGGTGGTTGCTAAAAGAAGAGAAATAACTTGTGCCAACCCTATTCGAGTCAGAGGGAGGCAAGTTCATCAAATTACATAAACTAAACCGCTAGCTCAATAAAACGAGACGAAAAAAGTTTCTACACTCCTACCTCATTCATACTTGGCTTTAATACCTACTGAGTTATGTCGCCATTTCAGTTAAAGGTATTTAAGTTTAAGTAGGCAAATCATTGACGCTAATACAGTACATCTCAAGTAAATAAAGAACCTAATTTTCATCTAAGCTTAAAGTAATTCAAATAGACACTAAAATATATTATCCACGTCTCGGTTGAGTATAAAAAGATTTCACATGAACTTATAGTATTTATTTTTACATAAAAAGTGTGATCACCATAACGTATGATAAAATAACACAATATGCTTTGAGGATCTTGTGGCATAATGAAAACTTTATATTTGTTGTTAAAATTCTTACATACTTGCTAAGATTTCTCTTGATCTTGTTTGAAAAAAGTGAGAAACTTATTATTATTAAATTATTTCGATATTCGCCACAAAAAAGAAGCAAAAGAATCCTAACTATCATCGTTGTGGTGGTAAAAATTTGGCTTTTATTGTAGAGTCAACCATGGTGATTCACTTTACTTTCTATTTAAGAAGCTATATTCAAACTATTAGAAATATATGAAACTGTGACAACGTCAACCCACATGATCAGTTATGTGCATTATACATCTAAACGCAAAGCCCTGACATTAAAACACTCCCATTTCCTACCTTGTTTTAACTAAATCAAGCCCTTTGAGTTGACGAGATGTCGTCAAAAACGTTGCGGACTGTCAGGATAATAATAGTAAAATTACACTTCCGGTAGTTGCCCAGTTGTAAATCTGGTGAAATTATACGGTTTTCGTGGGAGCGGCCTTCTTGTTTCTGGTTTCGTGCGTTGTTTTATTCACAACTGCCTTGAACGCTGGTTCAAGATTACACATTCAGTAATTCCAGTTTTATTTTACGTAACCGAAGAAGAATCAAAGGTCGCTTTTGATAGGAGGAGAAATTGGTTTCTAATAGCGGTAAGAAATCCTGAGCAAGTATCGTGATAGAAGTTTATTGTGGAAATTAATAAACCTATTAATTTGGAGTATTGTGATAATTGGCCGACCTGGAAAAGCGGATTTGTAAAAAAATGAAGTTGTTCAAGAAGCCCACATTGAAAAGAGCAATTGAAGACCTTGGTGCAAAAACCAGACAACTCACATTTGTCAAAATTTTCAGGAAATAAAAAAAACTTTTCAAAAATTTATATTAGCAAATATTGATTTGAAACCATGGAAACAAATTATTCTTTCCCTTATTAAATATACAGTATTACACTTATGTACTTGAAAATAGTTTTATATTTTTATGTTAATAACAATAAAAAATGGAGATGTCTTGTTTTTTGCACCAATCCTAGTGTTTAATTAGGAAATTAGCAGGAAATTAAACACCACTTATTAAATTACACTTATGTACTTCAAAATAGTTTTATATTTTTTATGTTAATAACAATAAAAAAAATGGAGATGTCTTGTTTTTTGCACCAATCCTAGTGTTTAATTAGGAAAATAGCAGGAAATTAAACACCAATCTTAGTGTTTAATTAGCAATAATTTATTGCATAGCAATAAATCACACACATAACCTAAAACCACAATGTTTTCATCAACCAACCAACTGTTGCTATGCAGACAGCGCTAGAGCGGCAAAATAGTAAACTACAGTTGTTGATGCAATAACAAGACAGCTCCTGGAGCTGTCTCAGTTTTGCTCCAAATTCAGCAGCAAGACAGCTCCTTTCCCCTTATATCTCTGCTTGTAAAGCTCGGAGGAATACCGTTTTTGCACCAATCGATAGAGAATTTTTTTCCAAATAGGTTTATATTATAAACTCAAAATCGCCAAAAATTGGAGTTGTCTGGTTTTTGCACCAAGGTCTTCAATTACAGTTGCATCACTGGTTGTAAACAGCTGTTTTTTGCTGATTAAAACCTGTGTTGTGGTAGCACTGGCGATGACCGAGCATGCGCATCAGACCAAAACCGCAAACCGTTGCATCGGGGGCGTGCAGCGATCGTAGAGGCTGTAAATTGGCAGTCAATACTCCTAAAGCTGGATGACTAGTATTTTTTTGTACCTCATGTGGCTTAGGCTGCAAAGAATGCAAATGAGGGACAGAGCATGTCAAACATTTTTAAATCATGAGAAAATTTTTGAATGATTTTCCACGAATAAAGAAGAGTTTTGGCAAAATAGTTCATTGATGTAATTTTACAACTTTGACAGATGTGGGATGGATTTTTTTATTCCTTTAACAACTGATGAATGTATGTTATTCTTGCTGAAAAATCTCTCGGTGAGGAGTGATCTATGTCAAACTTCTTTTTGGAACAACACCAACTCAATTGAACAGGGACATTATGGTCTCGCCAAAATTAAAAGTTAATAATTTTCAATGAAACCTGCCCCTTTCCCCGGAGTCACGTCTCAATGAGGGTGCTGGTTGTAGTCAAATCAGTTATGAAATATTTGGGATTCTATTCAGAAGAAAAAAATTAAGAATGTAGATCATCTCCTTCCTTGGGTGGAATCACATCGGGTCTTTATTTTTATTGACCGCACACGCGCCCGAGCAGAACCGCAATCCGTTGTTTAGCGACGCGACGGCGCGGCGCATCGCGCCGGAGCCTCGCGGTGGCCTGCGGTGCCGCATGGTGGAGCATTCCTACCATAAAACAGTAGATTATTTTCCTGGCCATGTCAGATCATTCTGGTATCAGGACCCTTTACAGTAAAAAATCTTACATTACAGTCCATGTGCACAAACCATGTAGTACAATGTCCACAATAAAAAGCCATATCCACTTAAATACGTAACGCCGAACAGCTAATAAATCACCAAATTTCCTGAAATAATATCTATTATAAAGCCGCCAGTCCGTTTCCTGATAGTTTCAGATAATTATGGAATCAGAACTTACACAAGAATCTGACATAATATCCCACATGCCACCCCAATCGTGCATTATATGTCACATCTGACATATCCGACATTCAGCTGGTCACGTGACGAGGTGGACATATCAAGCGTGATATGTCCGGACATAATTTCCTAGTCGAGTTACGCAACACGGTCGTCACCTCTCACGTAGTCGATTATGCGCGGACAGACGGACAATGCAGTGAAAGTGACCGCGGCGTACCTCAAGGGTCTACTCTGGGCCCGCTCGTATTTTCTGCTCCGTTCGAAGACAAACTCGGTCTTTAGTATTGTACTTGTACTGAGACTTATTTTTCTATGATACGTAAATCAATAAGGGTTAAAGCCTAAAACTAAGTTATAAAATTAAATTCAAGCATACCTCGTTTTGTCCCAATTCCCTTGTTCCCTGATGGATTGCGAAACAACGTAAGCGTCCATTGCCCCATTAAAATCGCGTGTTTCTTGTGTCGTGTGCTCACCATTTAATCTTCATTAGGTCCCAAGCTGTGCAACAACACCTCACGCGACCATGATAGTCAGGTAACGGATTTGCTGCTTTGTTCCTTTCGCATCAGCAGTTTAGAAAATACTAGAGCAATGTAGCAGAAAATATTTAAATTTGAATGAAAGGTAAATATGGAGGGAGGATAAATTTTAGAATTAACTTTTAAAATTTTGTTTGAAACTGGAACAATTGGAATACAGTATTATGAAACTAATTTAACCGTGATATTGCTAGTGAAAGTTTTAAAGCTTAAAAAGTGTTAGAATTAAGCACATTTTGTTCAATGCTCGTCAGCAGCCACCACAAATCACATAAACTTTTGTGACCATTCTTGGTAAATAATTGGTTTACCGTAGTTACTGTAATAATTACATGCTCTTTGATGAACCAAAAATAGATCTTAAGGGGTATAGTGGTTTTCGTTGGATGCTACTATGCTTCTTATATCACAAGGCAGTGCAATTTTTCAAAAGCCAGATGAGAAAAGAGGCATCTCTTCTACAAAACGCATTATCTCGTCAAGGTGAAAGAAACACGAGTAGAATAATTTAAGATGAACAATTCCATCAGGACCAGTCACGACTTCAAGTCAAGTGTTGAAATTCCTTTTCCTCCACAGCGGCTTTCAAGAACGCTCTTATCAGTTACTAGGTCGGCACTGCCTTGGACAAGGTCAGCCTGAGGTCGTTGATAACATTGTTGCCTTCTAATCTCGTCTGCACTGGGACAAGCCGGTGCTTTCTTTGCAGTAGGTGATGATTCTTGGGAGTTAGAGGGTTTAAAAGTAAGCTAATATTATTTCGAAGACTTTAATGTTCATTAAGGACTATGTTGTAAGGTAACGGTTGTCACCAGTTGCCACTATTTTCTTAAGAGTGTGATAACCATCACAGTGACAGAGAAAAGTGATACATTTGTCCATCCATCGAACCAAGAAAAAATATCAGGGAATGAATGAAACTATCCTGACATGCAGTACTGATATAAGAATAGTATTTTATTTTTGACTTAGTTTAAAGTAAAATTTTCATCGAACTTTGTATCCAAAGGCCATAGGATTATTCAAGACTCTATAACTAACTAAGCCATGCGTAGTTTTTCCATAGATACTATAAATATATGCCTGTTTACGTGTGTTTGGTAGACAGTAAAGTATACTTTCAATCATATATGAGAATGATTTAGAGACAATAAGTGCGTACCTCATATTAGCCTATTGATATCTGACACACAAAAGATCAACCACTAAATTACTTTTCAAACTCAGTAATCCAATACACTATCCATTGCATAAGAAACCTTATACATTACTTCTACAGAGAAAGTGTTTCCAGGGAACCAAAAGCTTTAAGAACAAGTTTGTCACATCCACGCTGACAGACGTGAGACGTCATTACATTCAGAATGTGGAGGTGAAAACAAATGCGACCACCTTCACGCGTCTTCCGTTCTGTCACATTTCAACTTTGACAACTGTGCAACGCTGGCGGTCGCAGGTTCAAAAATATGGCGGGGAATAATTTACAACTTGGACGAGGAGTCGCATTAATTTCAGAATTTCAGGAACGTCTCGTGGCCGTAACAGTCTTCTAGATTTATGGGTGAAGAAATCGGAATAGAAAATATCACGGCATTTCCGATTGCACCAGAAGCTTTCTCCACAATCGTGGTGCAAGCGGTGACTACGATAGATTGATCAACAATTCTGGGCAAGAAAAATGGTAGAAGTGACTTTTTTAGGATTTGGTATTTTAAATTTTATTTATGAGGAGTGTGAAAACCGAAACTTGTTCTAGAATCAGAAACTAGTGCTTTTCGAAAAATTAAAGAGTTTAATGGGGTCGTTATCAGCAAATATCATTATGAAGAAATTAGATCGATTTTACATAGCTCTCATTTACAAACATCGCATTCAATTCAAAGATTTTAATAATTGGAATGAATAAAACATTTAGTGGGTAGGTTAGTGCCTTTGAACAATAGAATACTTTTTTATATTAAAAAATGGCAATATTTTTTTAAGAATTCTTTGTTTTAAGGCAACTAGTGTTGTACTAAAAGAAGAAGTTCATGTAAATGAATTTTCTTTATATATATATTGAGCAGAGTACTGGATCAAGCTCATAGTACTAGCACTAGGTTAACCGAGCCTTGCACATTGGTTTTAATTCACTTTTGTTACAGTATCATGGTAATCAGGCTTTGAAGTTTACGCCGACTATACCCGTTCACAGTTGACAGCTGTTTCAAACCAATGCTTGAAATTAGCATTATTTTATTTTTGTCTAGGCTTACCTTACGTTATTATTTCGTTACCTTGATGGCAACATAGAAGACCAATGTATAAATATTATAATTTTTATACTTAGTTTTAAACAAAAAAAAAGAAAATATTTCCCGAGGTCAAGGCTATTTATAAACTTATTTTTGGGCCAAAACACTCTCAAATGCTAAGTTTAAGCAACATCTACCAGCTAGATTTCGAGATCGTGGAAAATACATGGCCAGAGACACTGCTCATATTATAGTAGGCCTACTGTATAGGATTTATAAAGTACATCGATGTAAGAACTGACCATTAAACTAGTGACAATTAATTGCTATTTAAAACTCGTGGCATACGAAAGTTAAGTTCTTCAACCCTCTGACGTAGGCACCGAACGCACCGAAAGTTATATTGTGAAATAAAATAATAAAGGACAGAAGACAAACCAACAGTTGGAGCATGAATGTATCTAAAAATATTTTTCTAGGGAGCGGGGGATATTTATGCAGCAACAAACCCCTGGCACTCCAAAGTTCATTAGGGTTATTCACATTCTCATTGATCTCAAAGTAGCAATCCAGAGTACTCGTAAATCTCACACGCAGTATGTGCACTATTTTAAACATATTCACATCTTCATCCCCTACACTCAAGGGTATACCGCCTTCCAAATATAGACAATTCCATGCACGATTTCAATAAAAGCAATCAGAATTCATCATTACACAATCCTCCCTCATTGTCTTCATTCCACTTTGTTTCTTCACTTCGCTTGATCCAGATTCGGACCGGGGTCTCCGCCCTGATCTCCTTGTCCTTGGTCCTTTCCCTAGGGTCAGAGGGCGAGTAAGGAGGCCGCTTTCGTCACAATTACCCTGACAGGAGAAAGTAAGTCCGGAAATCCGGAATGGCCGTCCCCGGCAGCACGGGGTGCAGCAAGGACGAACACTGGGCCCGCTGCTGTTATCCCTGATCGTATCTGGCCGACTTATCGCCACTACGTGTGATAAATAGGCTGCAGCAAGAGGCCGCCTCAGTTCAGAAGCACGGCTGTGGACGAGTTCCAGAGGTGGGAGAGGCTCCGTTGGAAATTTTGGAGTTGGAAAGGTTGGTGTACAATGATTAAAACCAAGCAATGTGGGAATAACGACGTAAATCGAACGAAAGTGAATATTGAGAGGAAATCATCCTACAAGTAATATTTTGTCATATTCGCCTTAACATATCCGATCTGATTAATGCAATGCCTTAAAACAACCCAAACAGTATATTGTAGAGCGCCATGCTCTTATAGAACTTAATATAAACCAAGGAATCTAAAATAAATAAAGACAAGGTAGGGGTCAAGACATGCAACGCCCTCTACGCACCAAGTTTTCTTTTGCACCTATGACGTTACCATTTACTAATACTGTTAATGCTAATGATGACGTCATAGGTGCAAAAGAACACCCGGTTCATAGAGAGCGTCGAGTGTCTTGACCCCTACCTTCTCTTTATTTATTTTAGGTTTCTTGAATAAACCACACTATAGTTATATGCAATATTTTTCGTTTTGAAAATATTGAGGTTTGGAAAAAACCATTTTCTATTATAAAAAAGGTCTCGTTTAGAGAGAAACTCTTCGAAGCCCCCAGTTCTTGTGCGATGATTATCATAAATGCAGCTCAAAGTAGTCAGTAACGGTCGGAAGTAGGATGTAACCCTTGAGAACAAACCCGCGGCTGCCAGTTCTCGGAAGGCATTAAACAAGCACAGAGGTTCAAGTGGCTTGAAAATAACCACAGAGAACTCATAACTCACGAGCCGTCGATGATGGAAACACAGAAGTGAAGCGCAGAATCCGCCGCTCTCCCGGCGGGCCTGCGAGATGTTTGCTGCGATCCAAACAACAACACCGCACCCTTTGCAGTTGCAGTACATTATGGTATTTTCCGATCTAAAGCAGTCCATACAAGTTTCAAGCATAATAATATTGAAAGTATAAATTAAAAACAATCATGATTCTTTGTTTTACCTTAATTTGTGATGAATGCAAAAAAAGAACCTTCACTTGAGGAGACCACTTTTGTTTGATTTATTTTGCGTACGGTATGCAGCAATTCCTGGACGGTTCCAGAATGAAATATATTTGTTTTATTTAATAAATAAAAAAATAATATAGTCTGTTGTATGTGAAAAGGTTAAAGGTAGTTTTGAAATTAATTTAAACTATTTTGTTACTTTACAGTCACAAACTTTAAAATATCTATCAAGACTTTAATATTGTCAAATATGGTTTGGTTCCCTTTATCTCTTGTTCGCCAAACAATTAGGCTAAGGTTATGCAATTCCAACTGCAGCTTGAGAGCTGACCCCTAACTTATCACCCTGTAAATTAAGTCCTGCATTGTTGTCTGTACCAAGTGATTCAACATGGTTACGTTCAACCTGTTATTTTGAAACCTCGAGTTATTTTTACGGCACATCTTCAGTTGCGGCCACGCAACAGTTGTTGACTAGTAACGATAACCATTGTTAGTTTTGTCGTCGACAATAGCGTTGCCAAACAGCTGATTGTCTTTACCTAATTGGGTACAATTAATTAATACCGTTTCTCGACGACAGAATGCGGTAAACCAGTGGTTCTCAGAATCCTTAACTAACTTCAAGGTTGATCTGCTCTTGACGCAATCCATTGTAATGATAATTTTTGATGAGCGTGTGAACTAGTTGGATGATTTGTCAAGCTGACATAAGTTATAATTATGTATCGGTGTAATCAAAGTTTCAATTATACAGAAATAGGCCTAAGTATAGTCTATTCACAGTCAAGGAAAACTTGTTGTTATTTACTTTTGTATAGTCCTATTTTAAGAAATTGAAGTATGATATTAGCTACCAGTTATTTAGAATCGCCTGTATTCGCCAAAAAACTTTAAAGACATATCATTTGAAAATTATTGTCTAAACAAAAATATTCTTTTTCAATTTCTTTCATAGGTTTCGCAAACCTTGTTCACCAGTAATCACTTTAACTTGGTCTTCTCGAGTTTAGGAAGAGTGCAGGCCTTTATTTTGTAAAAATCTGAATCAACCAATGCTACGACTATGGTTTTATGAATCAGAGTAAAACAGAAAGAATTTTCAGCATAACCATCTAAAACGTATTTATTAATTGTGTGTTGAATCCATTGCGATTTTTACGTGGGATGTTTTTCTGGATGAGTTCGAGGGGAGCGTAATCCACTACCCAAGTCATCCACGCATTACTCATTGTATGTACCAATGTACTCATAACTTTGCTTAGGAGATTGCATCTGGCACAAATTTTACCGTCCCCATTGACCACTCAACTAATTTTCCATCACACCTCTGGAACTGCTGATAAATGTATCACAATTCTTCGTTCAACACGGCGGAAGCATTGTTTGCAGCCGCCAGTCCAGTGATGCGAATTCGCGCTGGGGTGAAAGTGTCTATATTTAGCCTCCTGCTGCTCGCAGCTGAGGCTCAGCGGCTGACCGGTAATTACCATGATTACCATTACCTCGTCACCCGGCCAGCCAGCGGCCGGTCACCAGTTACCACGGTTACCGGTTACCGCCGGCTCCAGGTTATGCAACTCCTCCGTTACCTCTGGCACGAGCCTGGGGCCACTAGCATCAACGCCGGCAACTTGGAAGATGTTTTGAACACGGTATTGGAAATATCGTACAAATGGAAGAATGGATTCAATGGACCAACTTCAAAGTTTAACTTGGTGTGGGTTGCTGAAGCTGAAGTATTGGCTTCTTCTTGATTGACTGATCATGCAGCAAATCGATGATAAGAAGTAAATTCTTTCAACCTCCTGGCCAAGATCTGGAATTATAGTTTCAAGGCTCTTTTAGTGCTACTAAAGTAACTTTTGGGGCCAGTACTAACGGCTTAGTGCCTTCTGAAGAAGGATTGTCGTATTCAATAGGATTTGTGCCCAAAATTTCAGATCGGTGAACCAGTACTCTGCCCACTCAGCTGTGCCTTCCACGACTGAGGGTGACTTTCCTACCTATTCATCAAAACATGTCTAAGGGTTTGGTTTCGCATCTTTAGTACTTTTTCTTCTGGAAGAAAATAACAGATGGAAGGTGGTGGTGGATGGCAAAGATGTAAGAGAGAAAGACGAGTTCAATCAATCGGAACAACGTTGACAACGAGACTACTCCGCTTTTTTACATTTTGTCCTTGATAAATCGATATACACTCCTGTTCTCTGTAAGTCTGGAAATCACCTAAGAAGAAAAGTAAACTAAAAAAATAATACACAAACATTACTCAAACTAGAAGAATTTCCATGTTCCAAAAGTAACTACGGTTTAAAAGCCTTAATCACTTTAACTGTTTCTAATCCGTCGTGACGTCGCCATCATCAAGCCGTTGACATAATTGTTTGTTTATCCATCTAATTTGTTTGTCTCGCTCCAAACCACGGTCGTCCTAACCTTCCAGCAATTGTGGCTTAACTGTGGGTAATAACTGTAAAAACACCGCACCTCAAGGTTGTTTGTAAAGCTGAGCCTTAAGGTCGGAAACTGAATAAACCGAAAACGTGCTTTGAACCATGACAAAAAGGATACGCCCGTGTAACAATGGAGCGACTATTGGGTCGTATCTTATCCACCAAGGTCGCCGCTATTTCTTACTGTATCTCTCAGTAGGTTAGGTTTATCTGTGTTCAATCTACCGGACAGTGCAGTAGTTTCACTCTGATTCCATTATTTGTGGAATAGAATAATTGAATCTCATTATAAAGCGTGAAAAGTTTCTATCACACCTTATGAAATTTGATGTTTAGACTTATGTGAATTGCCATCCTTAACTTTATTGCAACGGACCAAACAAAACTGTTTAGGTCTACTTATAATAAATCAAACTTTTCCCCACCTAAGGGCAGTAAACTTTCGGGGTGACAAACCGTGGATAAAGGCACTATAACATTATTTAGTAACATCTAATATATTTGACAATTATGGTGTTGAAAAGGCATCAAATGCAATATCCTTGAAACCAATAATATCATCCTATATCATGTTTTACAGTGTTGTAAAAATAAAGTTGGAAATGAAAAGTAAACTGTTGTAGAAGAGATTTACAGTAGGGATGTTAGGAAAGAGAATTCCCTTGAAAGTCCGTACTCTGTGGAAACACGGTGCACAGTTGTATACTCTATGTAGAATCGTCGGATCGCAGGGCGTCTCCGCGACCGCGACTGGAGGTTAAACTGTATCAAACAATCACACCAGCGTCACAATGCACCATTGTGATCGGCAACGGCTTGTTTATGGTGTTATGCTCCGTTTTCCAACCGGAAGCCGCCGCTCCATTACCATCTTCCGCTTGAGAAACATAGAGTAAGAAACTAGAGGGTGCTTGTTGCAGGATGTGTGATTGTGTGAAAATGTAAAAGCTGAAAAAAGGGCAAGGAGAGAGCCGGAGACTAACAATGACGAGTTTATTTGACGCCTGCGTACGAGAAAGGAGCAAGTAATGCAGCAAGAAAGAATAACATGATCCCTGATACAATGACTTGGATACCTGAGTTAATCTTTATTTTAAATGTACTTAGAGAGTGAATAATGATTATGAAAACAACACAAAACAGCAAGTTCATTCCCAATTAGATGATTTAAAGTTGTTTGAGTAAAACAATTTTAATTACCGTACTGTGTACATCCCTCTAAGATCCTACTCTAAATACTACTAACTTTACAATAGGTTATCGATTTTTAAATGGTTTGTTATTGTTTACGGTATTTGCCATAAATCACGTTAAGTTCAAACTCTTATCAGAACATGATTTGCAGATGTGCAAATCTTCCAATAGCCTTAGGCTTTATCTTCTGGGGCCAAAGTTCTCATTGATTACTGTATCTTTGAAAGAAATTTTGATTGTTGGAATGTTTAATGCGACTTTGACGCGAGTTTATTTCCTCTGCAATATGAGGTTCCAACTCTTCAAACAAACTATGGTTATATGTGTTTGAAGTTTAATAGAAATCCATAGCTTCAAGCAAAAACTCTAAATACACAGTAGTTCTTCAAACACGAGGATGGCAGTGTTGCAACTTTAAACTTTCACGGAAAAGACTTTTACAACGTTCGTTTACTTTTATTTGAAGACAAAAACCGCTTTGACACAATGTTTAGTTTACACTGTTACGTCACGTTTTGCCAGTAGACGCTGTGACGGTCGGTGCAATGAGGTGAGCAACAGCCCGGTATAACCTGTGATCTCAAACCAGATGACCTTAACCCTAATGGTAATGCAGCCTCTCCGTGCGGTAGTCCTGCTTGTTAAGCTACACGTTGTTCTCATCTCGCCTCTGCCTCGTTATTATGAGGCGGTGATACACCAGTGAAAGTGTAGGTCTTGCTATAATATGATCTAAGATTTATGGGTTGCCAGTAGGCAACCCATAATTCCAATGACAACGTTCCCTATCCAATAACAAAACTTACTTAGGGTCTACGGACGTCTCACAGAGCCAAATTAAATGCATGCACTAGACAACAAATTTTTTTCTTAGCTTCTTGAATACAGTATTCAAATTCAATACAGTATTTTTTGTGTATTGATATAAAAACAATAGTTGCCAATACAGAATGTGTAGGTGTGTAAATACGGAAATGGTTTAATATTGAAGGATGTGGGGATGATATTTATTTGTAAGTGGTTATTTTCCTGTAAAACTTACTTTTTATACAATAACAGATAAAACCTGTAAACCTAAGGGAAAGAGTGAACGTCAGCTACAATTGCACTGAATTTGGCCGTGGTCGTGGTCGAAGTAGGCCGAACATAGCGAAGGTGATTTAAAATTAGAATTAATTAATTAGCATGTCGTTATGGCTTCGTAATTATAGGGAGGATTTCACAATGGAGAAATATTTGCAGAGTTTCTATGTTCGGAATGATCAATTTATACATAACGTACCATATAATCGGTTGCTTGTATCGCGTCACACTACACCTGCACTAAAACAGGAGTAAAAAGCAACGCGAAGTATTTTACTAAGTTTTATTTAATTTGTCCAAAAATGATGTTTTATTTTTTCCAATTCTTGTCTTTACAACTTATTTAGAATGGGCTTGTTTTACTAATCAAATATACACCTTTGTAGCACAGTAAACTAATACGGCCAAACCACGCCACTAGAAATGGCAGGAGCACAATTATTTGAGAAACGAATCCTATATAATTGGAACTATCGCGAACTATAGCTTAGTACAGTAGAATTTCTTGAATATTCTTTCGGTTTTGTGCCACGAATACTAACACTGGTAAACTAATTGTGCTGCCTTATTAACACACGACGGAAAAATGATACGCTTATCAATTAACTTTTTTATATTAAAACAAGTCTGAATTAAAAGGCAGAAAGGTATTGAGTATCCAAGCAAACTGCTGCATTAACCTCCTTGCTGGATATGATATAAAGAGGAAGGCATTGACTCTGATACAGTAAAACGAAGTTAGTATTAAGACCCCCAATATTGATTCACCTTAAAATTATATGTATGATACGCATAATTTTCGAGTTTGCATTAACTCCCTGCTGCCCTCAGGCCTTACTCCAGGAAATAACTTCCTTCACAAAAACAAATTCAAAACATAGCCCTACGCAATGTGGGCTATTTCCAGGTGTTTGTTTGTTTTGTAAGATAGAGTTTCATTCTGAAAACACAAAAAGCGTGGGCACCCCACCTGTGCGGAAGGTGTAAAAATACAGTTGGAAAGTTAGTTTTGGCAGCCTTTGACTTTGGCAGGGGCGCGACGGTGGGTGCCAAGCTTTGATCTTTTAACGTCTTTGTTACACCGGTTGAGATCGGCCCATTGTCGTCTATCGCACGAGTTTGTTATTTTAGTCGTCCTTGAGTCTACTGAATCGCCGAGTGGTTTCAACCATTTCGCTGACGTTTGCGAAATTCGTGACCCTACGTGGGAACCTGCGGGCATCACCCTCACTGTCTTGAAACTGTTGATGATGAAGCCTACATTAGACAGTGTAGGGTGTAGTGTAATTTTGACTTATTATGTAAAAATATAATGCTCCCTAAAAGCATTTTGCCATATAAATAGACCCCATAAAAGTTAAAAAAAAACGAAGTATTAAAAAACGGATGGAAGCAAACTCTTCATCTGCCAGGCTACTACTGTTTTAAAAAGAAAGTAAGTACAAATAAATATTGTAGGGTCGAAAGAGGTAGCCGTTGGTCTCGAAATTTGGTGAGTCCAATGTATGGAAATAGGCTATAAATATTTAAGAAAATGCAAAATAATTGACATAAGTTCTCCTACATAACTAGACCTCAATTCAATGATTTTATGGTCAAGGATATACAGTAGTAAGCCTACTCATCTACGGCTCGATGGGGGCTCCGCCCCAACCAGCATGCCTCCTTTGAATTTCCCATTACATTTTTCATTTTCTTTAGCCTATATGGTATTGAAAGTCTCAAGCATTTAACACTTTACTAGTTTACTTGTTGCTCAAAACCGAGCAATTTATTTTGATCGTACAAATATACACTTTATAAATCAATGGCATCTGACCAATCCAATACTGTGAATATCTGTAATCACAGAAAACGACACGTATTTACAACTGATTATTAACAGATGTTTAAAATGCTTTACTAAATCCCAATGTTATTTAAATGGGAAATTTTGAGATTTCAATGGTGGATAGCGCTTTTATTTTATTTTCAATCCGATTCTCATCAGTGTTTGGCGGAAACAACTACAGACCAAGCCCTATTCAACGACAAAAAAAAAACTTTAAAATCGGTTGAACATTGAAGGAGGAGTTCTCAACACAAAAAAACCCTTAGCGTATTAAATAAGTATAGAAGAGGTGGCCCGTGTGAAAATTGCGCATTTTATGATTCTGTATGAGAGAAACTCGCCTAAAGTACATGTACCGTATGTTGGTTATGAAGTAACAGAGATCTATTTTTGTTTACTATCAGACTTTAAAATTCATCTGAAGGTAAGTTTAATCAACCCTCAGTTGACTTTTATTTGTTTATTCGTTTGTTGCTTTTCGATGGTTTATTTGTTTATTTGAGTAGTGGGGAATGGGGGCTTTTGGGCCAGTTCAAGGTCACCCGAGCGATGACGTCATCGATGACGTCATCGAGGTCAATGACCTCATTGATGACGTCATCGATTGCATCATCGATGACGTCATCACCAATGACGTCACTTCCTTGACGTCACACCCATGACATCACAAAAATGACGTGCTGATGACGTCATCACCCCTTACGTCACCAAGATGACGTCATCGATGTCACAAAGGTCAAGGTCACGCTGAAACCTAAAATTTATTGGCACTTTTGCTGTTTCTCGCACTACGCTCCGAGTTTCAGTCACAGTTACCATGACCTTGACAACTTGGAGCGAATTTGCGATGAGAAACAGCAAAAGTGCTGAGGAAACTTGAAGTTTGCAACGTGACTCTGCCTAAACCGTCATGTGACACCGCTCGGGTGACCTTGAACTGACCCAGAAGCCCCCATTCGACCATTACTGCAACCGCGATGCGCACCCTAAGACAGACACCGAGCGACTGACTGTCCGGCCCCGCGCACTCTAGGTATATGGGAAGTGGTGGGGGAAATTGTGATGACCTTGGGAAACTTGAAAATGTCAAGCCGGGTAGCACCGTTTCGGTGCTACCTTAAAGTTACATGCTAAAGTGTGATGACCTTGAGTAAAAACATAGAAATACTACAAGTTGATACCGCCCCAGAGTTAAAGTGTGGTGACATTGAGTCAAAACACTGAAATACTATAAGTTGAAATCATCCCAGAGTTAAAGTGTGGTGACCTTGAGTCAAAACACAGAAATACTACTACAAGTCGATCCCGCCCCCAGAGTTAAAGTGTGACGATCTTGAGTTAAAACACTGAAATGCTATAAGTCGAAATCATCCCAGAATTAAAGTGTGATGACCTTGAGTCAAAACACAGAAATAGTACAAGTCGATATCATCCCAGAGTTAAAGTGTACTGACCTAGATTCAAAACACAGAAATACTACAAGTTGATGTCGTTCCAAAGTAGAAGTGTGGCGACCTTGAACTACCCCAAATTGTCAGGAATTGGAGTAGCAACAGCGATGTGCACCCTTCGACGGACACCAAGCGACTGACTGTCTGGCTCTGCGCACTCTAGGTATATGGAAAGTGGTGGGGGAAATCTCAAGGTCATCCAAATTGGGTTTTAAAAAATAAGAAACTCTAAACTTCATGCTCCTCTTCTTCCCTTTCCACCTCATTTGTAGGATATATGGTTGACAACGGTAAATGTGACAAATACTCCGGTGATTGTTGACCTCCACTGTGATCTGATTCTTGATCGTCTTGCTGCATTATAACTTCAGACCAATCATAATCTAAAGTGACCTTGAGCTTTATTCCCGGGTTGTCGAGGAGAATAGACTTCATCCAATCGCAGATGGTTTCTAAATAATGCACGTCGTTGATTGTCAATTTCCAACTTGTAGTGGGTACATCTTCGGTGGAAGACATGTCATCGCAAGCAGGTGTGTCCGCCATGGTTGTTGGAGGAGGAATGATGCTTGTTGCAGCGAGCAATGCTGGTATAACAGAGTGGTGGGGGAAATTTCAAGGTCACCCAAATGGAGTTTTAAAAAAGGAAACTTTGTCTATTTACTTATAACATAACCACTTAAACTAAAAGGATTGGGATCAACAGTACGTTTAATCATCATATTCGGTATATTCTTCATGTTTCTCAGTTTTCACCTCCGCCCAAATAGTACCTCCACTCTTTAGCTCCTTTTCGGCTTCTTCTAGTTGCTGGGTAATCGCCATCTGACATTGAAGTTCAAAATCATCACGCGGCACAGATCCGCAAATATCCATCTGAGCCAACCAGAGCTGCCTAAGGTTCTTTTCCTTTTCCTCCACAGCTTCGACGGCTGCATGTAATTCCTTTTCTGTAATAGAGGAGTCCCACAATTGTTGATCATCGGTTTTGTTGACAACCTCATTTTTGGACTCCTTGTACAAATCGTTCAGCTCCTGCTGAGTCTTAATGGTTACCTCCTCGTAACTAGCACAACTTACATTGAGAGACATCTTGATGTTGTATGGTTGACCGTTGGAGTTGAAATGAAGCTGAGGCACAGCGCTTGGGGGTACTATAAAAAAGTGGGGGAAGTATCAAGGTCATCCAAATTGTGTTTTAAAAAAATCCTATCTTGTTACTGAGCACATATGTCAGTAACAAGATAGGTGTTTTTTCTCTTTTACATCTTTAATATAATAAAGAAATAAACATATTCTACAATGGTAAGAAGAAGAAACCAACTGCTAGTCAGCTGAAATAATCCAAAGTCTGGCTCGCTTCAGTCTTCATGGACGCCGGTGATGAAGTCGCTGGAGAAGAGTAATGTTCAGACTCTTCTTTTGGGTGTCGGAGATTGCGTATATTGCAAGCGTAGACTTGCACATTTATACGGTAGCCTCGCGCCACCATCAGCTGCAACTCCTTGTACAAGTCGTTCAGCTCCTGCTGAGTCTTAATGGTTACCTCCTCGTAACTAGCACAACTTACATTGAGAGACATCTTGATGTTGTACTGTTGACCGTCGGAGTTGAAATGAAGCTGAGGCACAGCGCTTGGGGGTACTATGAAAAAGTGGTGGGGGTGTTTGCATTGAAGCATGTTTGACCTTTAGCTTGGTGGTAGGGGTAACTGTGAAATGCAAAGGTCAAAGGTCAAGGTCACCCGCGAAGTTTAAAAAAAATGCAACATATCAATATGTGACAAACCTCACATATTGATATGTTGCATTTTTTGTCTTTTGTATTTTTTTTTGTCTTTTATGGTTTATTTATAAAACATTACAATAACATATGTACAACAGTAAAACTTAAATCTAACACTGCTGCTTGTCGACGATGTGGATGGTCAACTCGGTGGAATTGCTACCCGTGCAACCGTGGGAAACCAGGTAGAGACAGCCAGGTTGGATGGAGCGCAGATCCTCGTTCTGGAGGAGATGGACGAATCGTTTTGGCAGGTAGACTTGGAACTTGGGCTCATCCCCCGGAGTGAATGGTGCCTCGCTAAGACTGCAGCAGATGGCCTCTCCAACTGTAGTCTCCATCTTCTTCATGGCGTGGATAATGTAGTGCTTCTCATCTTTAAGTTCGGAACACTTCTTGACAGGTAGTATGGTAGATTTGGAGTGAGCATTGAACTGCTCAACCAAAGTTTGCAGGAACTGGTGAGATGCCATGGTTGAGTTAAAGAGTGTCTTCTTCTTCGTCTTCTTGCTGGGAGATGTTGTCGTCTCGGAATCTCTAGTAATACTCATGCCAGGTCCCGGTCTGCTCCTCACTTATATAACCCCCGTCACCCCCACCACTCCCCACTTCCCCACTTTGAAGGTAAGATGCGAGTTTATAGGCGTTTTTTAAAGCGCAATGTCTATCTTTTTCATGTTCTGGACTTTTAGTACAAATACAAACATTTTCCATCGTATACTTGTAGTTTTTATCCAAGTCCACATCATTAACCGGAACATGAGTAAATTCTTCGATCCATCTCTTCTTTTCCAGTCCTTTTGTATAAATATTGGTAAACCTGTTTGAAAACTGATGCATGATGTGATACAAGTCTGTGTAACTTGCAAAACCATCATACCAATCGATATGATGGAAATATTTTGAAATCCACCTGTTGGTAGTAGCGGCTTTGCTAGTTAATGATGAATAAGAACATGGTGGTTTGAACAAAAATGTATATGGAACACCTGTATTGATGTCGAAAAACACAAGTTCTTTTATGATAAATCTATCGTCATTACCCCGAAACGCTTGGAACTCAATTATACCAGGTTTGGACTTTACTTGTTCTTCTTCCTTGTCCATTGCGAAGGCCACTCGTCTGCTCATGTCGAAGTCCAAAGATCAACTGATTTCCACACCACGGTAGGTACGACTTTTATACCAGGCCGTACAGTTGTTGGCGCGTTGGTGTATATTTAACGTGGGCACCGTCCCCGGTAGGCCTAACCCCACAAAGCGTTTGATATTGTTTTAAAAACCAACCATTGTCATCTAAGTTTCCATCTTTACATTCTCCTTGTTTTCATTTTCATCACTAACACTTGATTCTTCTCCTCCTTCTTCCTCTTCTTCCTGTTTTACTGATTTCTTATGTAGTTGAGCGTATTTTTCCAATTGTCTCCACATTTGTACTTCATGAGGAACTCTATTAAATATAGAAGTATCCACAGGTCCGTACAGTATAGGTGCGTCCGGTTGTTTGTCCAAAGTGTCTTCCAAATAATCTTTAATAATAGAACTTGAAAACACTAGTTGTCTCAAGTATCTTGTTATTGGTTCAGTTGCACAGGTTAGAATAAAAAACTCTTCTCGATTAAGTTGAATCTTTCTATCATGTATTGTTGTGTCTCTAAACCGCAACTGATGGTCACCACGATTCTTTATAATATCAATTTCCACATTTGAATCCAAAAGTCCTACTCTTGTCTTTCTTCCATACATGTTACTAGTTAAATAGCATTCTAGCAGATGCAAGTGCTTCATAAAAGATTCCCAAGCACTATCGGTGAACAAAATCATTTTGGGTCCATGAGTTAAAATTACAGTAGGTGAATAATCCGTCGATTTCATAACACCGATTAAAACACTTTTGTCCAAACTGGAAGAGATTGGGTAAAATATTCGCAAGAATACCTCACTTAATATGTTAGGAGAAATATTATCTTCAATATCCCTTTTCCTCTTGTGTGCATTCTTTCTTCTTTTACCTTTTTCCTCAACATTATTACTGGCGTGGAGTTGTCCGCAAGCGTTGTGTTCATCTCCCTCCGGTTGACCTTGAAGATCTAAAAAGTCGGATATCTCCTTCTCAATATCTACTACATTTTCTTGTGTACCACTAGGAGAAGTCATATTGAATAAGATGCTACCCATACAACAACAGGCAACAAACTGATAAGGAGCGAGCTGAACGCTCTGCTTTTATACTCGCGGAATGCATTGGAATGTAGGAAAACCGGTCTTTTACAATACATTTTTAACAATTCCAGTTAAAGGTGTGTATGTTACGATTTTATCATGTAGAATTAAACAGTATGCAGTTGTATTAGCCGATATAGGCGCGTTGAATTCCATTTCTATTTTTATATCTACACTTGATGATTTTACCGATTCATTTTGTTTAGAACAATCGATTACAACTATAGGGTAATTATCTAAGTATTTTTCTGGTGATAGTAAAGGTGCATTCGTTTTACCATAATATGAACTTTGGAATCTTGCATACATATCGTACAATATGCTGTACTTTTTATTAGCGAATGACACATTTAAATTATCGTATGGAAAAAATTGTGAATTTAAATAAACTTTAATATTTTTCAAGTTGCAATGATCAAATTGGCCTGCATGTTTGGTGATGGTGTCTCTTCTGCCTGTTTGTAAACCAAATATAATATACCTGGCTCGTTCCACATAATTAGATGTTTTAACTGTCCAAGTGTGTCGATCCGTAGTTGGCAAGCTGGGATGTTCATGAAATTCCCAACTTCTAAAAGGAATTACAATATCACGATCAGCCTTTAACTTTCTTAATAGTAGCATTCTATGCTCGTCAGCTAATTTAACATGTGGAACTCTCCATACAATTTTGTCTAATGTTAATTTCCATTCTAAAGTTGCATCTGTTGTACCGTCTGGAGCTTTAATAATATCTTTATCGTTTGAAGATCTCAACAAAACTAATTCTTGTTTAACGTTTAATATTATTTTCCTATAATCTTCAGCAAAACCAAGCAACAAACGTAACGGAATATGAAAATCAAAATTTCCATTTGTATCTGGAGTGATTGTGTCTTTTGCAGGTAAAACCCATCCTGCAGGTTGTATTAAATTGGTTTCATTAGGTGATATAGATGTTAATCCCTTTAAAGTTGTTGCAATACCTACTTTTTTAGTAGAATCAACTGTTACACCTGATATTTCATATCTAATTTCATCAAACAGGAAAGCCATGGGATTATTTATAAATGGAACTGTTGTACCAGTAGTAGTACCGTCCTTTTTAGTAACTTTTCCTTCAATATACAAGTAACTTTCACATGGTAGTGTGTAAATGTCTTGATTTTGTATGGGAATACGAATTTCATCGTTATTGTTTAATTTTGATGAAGTGTAAGGGTTGTGGGTGTGATATTCTTTTTCCCATAGGGTTTCGTCGAATGTTGGACCCTGAGCTATATCCAGTATATCCATTATCGGTTACTTTTAATCCAATTCTCTCTAAGAAACGAATGTTCTCGCGTGTTAACTCCTCCACAGCTGAAGAGCTACTAATGCGGATTCCCGTAGGTTGTTCGCTTTTAAATGTTAAACCCATGATGTTATATTAAAGTGTTGATTTTAAATGTAATCTAACCGTAATAGGCTCTTCTCGGAAATCTATCAAGTTACCGTCTTGATCCAATACGTTCAACACGATGTCTGAAATGAAAGTGGTGTTCAAAGGTAGATATACCAGGTTTTGCGGCTTTTCAACAATTTTAAATCCAGGTGGTACACTGGGGTAAAAAGTATGTATTATATGAGTATTTGCTCCATCTCTGTAAGCTCCTTGTATAATATTACAAGTTATGTCTATACTATTGACTTTTAATATTGTTACAGTTTGTTTACCGGAATGTGTTTTATTTGGTTCTAAAATTGCTCCATCTTTGGGAAATCCTAATAAATCACCAATTGAGTGTGACTTACTGAAATCTATATAATATTTTGAAGTAAGCTCAGCTTTCATTGTATTGTTATTACCTTTTAGCGTTATATTGTCTTTTCCCATTTTATTTTGCAAAAATTCATTAATATGATCAATTTCATAAGAACCTGTGGGTAGAGTGCAAACTTCCAAGTCTGTAAACTTCCCACTGGCATCTTTTCCTTTATAATAATGCAATAAGTTATTTTTACCTTCCGTAACATTGGGAATAGAGTTGTAAGTTGTAAAATCCAACAGTGCTGCCTCCCAAAATCTTCCTTTTTGCAAGCGTAACGCTGGAAAAAGGATACTTCGTAAAGTGGACGATTTTCCTGTTAATGATACCGTATAGGAAGACATCTCAATAGTGACTGATACTTTTAGCTAGGAATTCCAAACATAAATGGCCGCATATTGAAGTATTATCAGGTTGTTCTCTTTTATAGTTGTAATATATGTTTTTAGCAGATTTAAAGTAATGTTCAAGTTCTTTAGGTGGTGGCAAATTTCCAAAACTATCAAAATAATATACATTACTATTTAGTTTCTTATAACACACCCAATGGGTGCCGGGCCCTTCAGTATTATCCAAATTTACGATTCCAGTCTCATTTTTCCATATTTTCTTTGGTAAACTGTCTTTCATAAATACTCCGCGGAAAAATGGTATTTTTAAACAGGAAATATATTTAAATAATTCAACATTAGTCAACGCTTTATGCGGTATAACCAATTGATTTCTTTTATTTAATATGCACGATACGGTCTTAGGTATAGACCAGCCCCGTTTTTTACCATTGACCATATTGTCGGTTTTTTATTATTTTTCCTTGGAGAACGTCTTTTTAGTCTAATATTACCACCATGTTTTCTCTTGCTTGATCCTTTTTTATTCTTACCCCTCCTTTTTCCACCTCCTACCGCTGTTTTAGCCTTCATACCTGCTGTTACCGCTAAAGCTGCTGCTTTTTCCGCAATACTAGCGTCACTAGACTTTACTCGTTGCCAAGCTATATTCGCTAGCTTTTTATCAGCGATTGACCTATTTTTTGAATCGGTAAACGTGGAATATGCGATATCGTGTTCTTTACAAGCCTGATCTAACTTATTTATGCCTGGATCACCTCTTTCCAGTCGTTTTTTCAATTTAGTTCCTGGTCCGCAATACTGATAACCTCCCGGTATATGAAATTCGTATGGTAAAGCGTCTATTGCTCTATTTACGATAGATCCTACTGGAATTCGATTTAAGGCTTTACTTAATAGAGAAACCGCTGTGGACGTGATCCCACCTCCTTTCCTTACAGTGTCTCGATATGGACTGGTGTAATGAAATGCCATGATTGTCTTTTATATTCGAAAAGCGTAACCTATGTGTTACCTCTATGACAGGTTGCACATAAATGATGTAATTTATGGTGTTATTTAATTAAATATCAAAAGTACCCCAATCTGTTGATCTAAACTTTTGTGTATTATGATTAAAAAAGTATTTATAAAGAATTTCTTGTTTAATCCATGCACTTCTCATTTTTTCATCAATAGGTTTATGTTGTCCGGCTGCAATATAATTATGCATATCAAATAATAAATTACCTATTACTTTAACAAGAAAATTAACAGTTACAGCGTTATCAGCATAATCAGGGTCTGCAACATTTGTTAATCGTTTGTTATCACAATTCCACCATTGTTTTCCAGTTGGCTCTAATTGTATTATCTGTTCATAAGTAACAGCATCACCAGGCTTTTCACCAATACCTAAATTTGTCAATGACTTTCCTTTACCATCCCAAACACTATTGTTTTCTTCAAGTAAAGTAAACTTTTTATTTCCCTGTACAAATACATCTCCTTGTCGTGTTACTACTTGGTCTTGTTTCACAAAACCAGATGTTTCTTGTTTTAAAGTTTCCTTTATTTGCCCCACCGTTGCACCATCTGATGGTGCAGAACCATCTTTTACATTCGCTAAACAATTACCAAAGCAATCAATAATTCCTACATCACGTGTAATACAATGATCTTTGATGTATTTTAAATTTACAGCATCATTTTCATTCTTTGGATAACCTATATCGTTAATAACAAATTTATAAAAAGAAAACCCATCTTTTGTCTTTTCAGGTATTATAGAATGTAAATAGCGTCTATTTATGCTGTCTTTTTCATCTACAGGGTCTGCTACGTTAGATATACGTCGATTTTCAGCATTATACGTTTTTCCATCGAATTTTAACGTATTTTTCAATTCCGATGATAAATAACCTCTGTTTATTGCATCAGCGTTTTGATTTGGCTTACCGACGTTGGAAATTCTATGATTACCCGCGTTATATGTGTTTTTGTCTAGTTTCAGTGTTGGTAATATCTCTTTTTTTAATACTTTTAAATTTATTGCATCATTTTCATCTGTGGGATCATTAATGTTTTTTAACCGTTTATTACTAATATCATAATCTCCATCAGGTGTTTGTGGTAATCCAACACCTCTTTTTAAAGTATTAAAGTAATATAATCCATCTGATGAATACCGTCCGAACTTGTCAACACTCATGGTGCAACTGAATAACATTCTAGAGTGTAACCCATTTTTATAATATTAGTCCCGATTTCTAACCCATATCAGTTTTTATACAAATTCTTAGTCTTCATCAGTTACATTTGCATCATTCCCGGGACATTTAAAATATTTTAAATCTGCACTAATTAATGATCTGTCTGCTTCATTTCTAAATACATGATTTTTATGAATAAATTCCTCACCAGACAATTTTCTAAATCCGCTAAATGAATTTGGATCTGCAATTAATATATTTTGATAATCATTTACATCCATTAATTTAAATCTTTTGGTATTATAAATAAACTCTTGATTTGCACTATCATATTGTAATGTTTGTCCTACAGTTGCAGCATCCTTTGGATCTGTTCCTTGTGCCAAATTACCTATTTTCTTATTTTTCGCATTGAAAGTACTACCTTTTGGTTTGTCTAATATTAAAGATTGTTTTACTACAACACAATCGTAATCATCGATACCTGGAAATATGTCAATTATTCTTCTATTTGTACCCAACCAACTTCTATGATAATTGTTTGGATTAGTATGTAAAACTTGTGATAAAATCGGAACATCATGAGCATCTGTAGCTAATTGCGCATTTGATAATTTCATGTCTTTGCAATCCCAAACATTATTTTTTTGTTCAAGTAAAATAAACTTTTCATTTCCTTGTACAAACACATCACCCGACCGTGATACTACTTGATCCTGTTTTACAAATCCAGATGTTTCTTGCTTTAAAGTTTCCTTCATTTGACCCACTGTTGCACCATCTGATGGTGCCGAACCATCTTTAACATTCGCTAAACAATTACCTAGACAATCAATAACTCCTACATCACGTGTAATACAATGATCTTTTATATATTTTAAATTTACAGCATCATTTTCATTTTTCGGATAACCTATATCGTTAATAACAAATTTATAAAAAGAAAAACCATCTTTTGTCTTTTCAGGTATTAATGAATGTAAATAGCGTCTATTTACGCTGTCTTTTGCATCTTTAGGGTCATCTACGTTGGATATACGTTTATTTTCAGCAGTATACGTTTTTCCATTGAATTTTAACGTATTTTTTAATTCTGATGATAAATAACCTTTGTTTATTGCATCAGCGTTTTGATTTGGCTTACCAACATTGACAATTCTATGATTACCTGCGTCATATGTGTTTTTCTGTAGTCTTAATGTTGGTGATATCTTTTCTTTTAATACTTTTAAATTTATTGCATCGTTTTCATCTGTGGGATCTTTTATGTTTTTTAACCTTTTATTAGTTATATCATAATCCCCATCAGGTGTTTGTGGTAAACCAGCTCCTCTTTTTAAATTATTTGCGTAATATAACCCATCCGAGGAGTAACGTCCGAACTTGTCGACACTCATGGTGCAACTGAATAGTAATCTAGTGAGTAACGCATTTTTTATGAGATTACCCCACGGTTTCGGAGTTCATCCACTAAAGCCACCCATTCGTTTTCCAATCCAGTATGACCCGCTTCTTTAGCTTCATGTATTAGTTTCATTCTATCCACCAATTTATTGATATTATTGTAATAAATCACATTTGTGTTATATAGTTTCTTCATTAAACCTGTACCCGTAACAGACTTACTTCTTTTTCTTCTTTCCTGAGCACTTACATCTAAAGTGGATGCCATAAATCTTCGTTTTACAGGTTTTCTTTGTGTTAACGGCATTGTTTGTCTTCTAGTTGGTATTAACTTGGATACAAATTCTCTATATTTTAAAGACTTAGATCTAAATGGAAGTTGGTCAGGTAAATACATTCTCCTATATGCATTTGTCTGTTCCAAAATATTTTTATATGCTTCCATGTCTTTTTCTTTCACTAACGATACTGAAGGCTTATTTTCAAATAATAATTCAAATAATCCTTTTGTACCCTTATACCTTTGATCACCAATGACAATATTATCATGTTCGTCAACGTTTAACGGGCTATTACCTATCATTAAACCATCTTCTGTTAATCTCGCTCCATAACTATGGTAATTCTTATTAGGAATTGTTCCGAGTAACATTTTTACCATGTATTTCCTTCCTAAAGGTCCTTTGTTATGAATGTTTTCACCCAACAAGCTTATGTTTGACGGACCTTCCCTTGCTTCTTCTTCTTTTTCCTCTTCACTAGCAGTTGATACATCTTCATGTCCTCTTTTAGCTTTTACTTCATATAATTCTCTTATACCACTATAGTCTGGTGATTCTAGCTCTCTTTCAGGTTCTCCACCGGTAAAACCACTATATGTAGAGGATTCCAGGTCTTCATCACTAAAATCTTCTGATTTTACATTTTCTCTTTCAAACTTTGTAATAGGTGCAATTGCATCTCCTTCCAAAACGGGTTTAGCAAATTTTTTGTTTAATTGTTTCAAGGGTTCAGTAATAGGTTTAAAAGTAGATTCAAGAAATTTCTCCCTTTCGCTAATACCTAATTTTAATGCTCTGTTTTTATCTCGAATAGAATCACTAAGTGATTTTATTTCCTTTATTAACTTTTCTTGGTTAACCATGTTTGTAGCAAGACGTGTTGTACAACAATGAATGTTTTACATCATGATCAGTGTATTAGTATAAATTTATCAAATCCTATCCTGTATCGACCATTGTTTAGCGGTTGTTCCTTCATAATTGTTAAAAACCCATACTTTTCAGCCCAAGCCTTTCCACACAACTCTTTAAATCGTTCAAATGGCATATCCGCACTTACATGGTCATAATATATGTGTTTTAGGTTGGTTTCATCCTGTTTAAATACAATTAACATGTTTGCATTGTCTCTAATGAGCTGTTTCGGTATTTTGCTGTAAGTTTGACCAATATAAATGCTATCTATGTTGTTATGTCGACCCATGGCGAAGTAATTTCTTATTGTATTTTGATTTTCACAAGATACATCGTCAAATATGAATACTGAGAATGGTTTAGCCTCTTGCGGTTGCATGACACTCTCGCTCGCGTTGAATTTAAAATATTTAACTTCAGGCACATTATTGAGTATTTGTTCCAATAACTGATATTTTGGTTGTTGTAGTGACTTTGAAAATACATATAAATTATTAAAACGTAATCCTTTAGGATTTGTAATCAAATTGAATACTACATTTGTTTTTCCACAATTGGAAGGACCGGTAACCAGACAACGCACCGTGTTTGGTAACAAAACACCGTGTTTTCCAGTATTGAATTGAGAACCATCCACTGTGAGTTCATCTATATTATTAATAGTAAAATTGTCTTTTTGCGGTATTATCTCCATCCTTTGTAATGGTTCAACCCAAAATGATGCTCTATCATTATATTAGATCCTTTTTAGGTATCCAAGAATCTTCCGTCTTATTAAATCCTAACCATCGTACTTTAACCTTATCCTTTTTTCGTTGCAACACCTTTTCAACTAAATATACATCACCTACTGTTGATTTTAACATTTCATGTCCATAAAACCCTCCTTCCAGCAATTGTCCTTTATTATCTTTTAAAATGTAAGTTTCTGGTATTGTAGGTTGCACCTTAAATACAGTAAATACCTCATTTGTCCAGTTTGGAAGATATCTTTTACTGAATACACCTTTGTATTTGCTTATTCGCACTTTATCACCAACATTAAACCTTTTAGGCTTTAGTTTTTCAACTCTTGGTTTAGTATTCATTTTTATACGTTTTAATACAAGTTTTTCATTTTTATTAGTCACCTGGCTTGGTTTCATACCGATAGTTCTATGAAACTTGTTATTGTAATCGCTTATAAGTTTTGGTAACATATCAATCCATACGTGCGATCCTCTGTTAGAAAACATCTTATACATCGCACCTTTTAAAGTTCTGTTGAATCTTTCAATTATTGATGCTTTTACCTCTGAATTGGTTGAGTAATGGTTAATGTTGTGTTTTTTCATTAAATTTGCAAATTCCTTATTAAAATATTCTTTTCCATCATCAGTTTGTAAATGTTTTATAGTATGTTTGTCTCTTTGTATAGCTGTTTCCATTGCTTTTGTAACACTTTTGCCACTTTTATCTTTTAGTGGTAAAGCATCTGCCATTTTTGAAAAACAATTAATAATAGTCAATATGTATTTAAATCCTCTATTTTGTTTACTATAAGGAATCATTTCGATTAAATCCGCTTGATATAAATCATTTATTCCTTTTATCACTGTATTTCTTCGTGGAAACTTTCTTCTTGCAGGTTTATGAAGCTCGTTGACAATTTCTTGCTTCGAGTTCTTCATATTGCAGGTTTGAATGTTTCATGTATCACATGTATAATCACAATGAATGTTGTCTTAAATATTCACATCATTTATATAGGTCAAGGTCATCCAAACTTGTGTAAAAAAATGGGGAACACGGCGTTGGACTTGCCGTGTTCCCCATTTTTTTACGGAAGGAGAAAGGAATAAGGTCGAAGTTGTAGAAGGACGAAGAATAGGTTACTAGTTGATAGGGTTTAGAGAGTAGTGGCCGAAAGGAAGAGTATGAATCTTATCCGGCATAATATGCCTTTTATCATCTTGAGCTGATAGTGCTCTTTTAACTTCAGTGACACTGTAGACCTCATGTTTAAAGCTTCTGATAGTGTTGAACGTTGCAGACATTGTAGAATCTTCAAACAAGCAGGTCTTGTAATGGTCAAATGTCACACGTTTCTTCAAGTACGATGTTTTGACTCCTTTAGCTTTCTTCACTGTCGGTATGTCGTTTTCCATATACATCTTGAAGGAATATAATTTGGACATCAGCGCAACTATTTCCTCCAAAGGTATTCCATTTGCTTCATCTTTAAATTTTCCAATTACTTTTTTATTCTTTTCATTGTAATTCGGATGGTTCTTCGGATAGTCAGAGAAGTCAAAGTCGTCTTTGTATGGGAAACTCCTTAGATCTTCATACATGTCCAAAGTCTTTATCCAGTAGATAAACGCGTCGGTATCCATGTATGCAACTCCAATGTTGTCTCTTCCATAGTGTTTAACCATTTTGTTGTAATGGAAATCATACATCAGAGTTTTACTTATATCCAAAATCGACATTCCAATGTATAACGGACGATCCATCACTATTGTTGTTTTATTCATACTGACAGCAACTAGATTTTCGTTTATAATCATTGATGTTCCGAAATTTGGTTTTTGCACTAATTTTTCCAATTTCCTAGGATCACTTACTAATTTTACAATTTTGTGTTTTCTCTTGTTCTCCAAGGTCTTCCCAAAGATGGCGTTGTTCATTAATTTGTAGAAGTCCTTTTCAAATGCTGTTGTCGCTGCAGCTCTTCTTGTAGTGTTGGAATCGATATATGGTTTCAACCAACAAGACTGGGTGAATTCAATTGCTCTGTGAATTTTCACTATACGTAGGCCCAATTCAAGTGCTTGTTGAACTACCCAGTAGTGTGCCACATATCGACTCTTATTCTCCAAGGTCATCATCAGCTTGGGCCATCTTCCTGTCGGTGAAACTTCAGTCTTGGCTAGGAGAGGCAGGTCGTAATGATGGTCGTGAAGGTGTTCTGGATATTCAAAATCACAGTCCAAAATATAGCCTGTTTGGCCATCTTTTGGAATCCGTGATATGTCACCAATGGTGGTCGGGTCAATCCACTTGAAGTCTGCGTAGGGAAGTGGATTTGACATCGCCCAACCATAGAGGTTGTTCGCATCAAAATATCCAAGGTAGAGTGATGGTTGTTGCTCGTCGAAGTTGGGGATATACTTGTTGTTGGCCTTAACATGTCTTGTCACAGCTTGAGTCAAACCACCTCGTACACCTGATTCGATCATGAGGACCATATCGATGTCTGTGAGAAGCTCCAATCGGCAGTTAGTTGACTTGAGCATAGCTTGCCATGCTAATCCAGGGGATGTATACGAGTGTAAAGGATCCAATCCGTATGCTGAGAAACAGGTGTTCCGAAATTCTTCCATCACATCACACAGCAGAGTTACATCCAATTTTATATAAAAATCAGAATATTCCCCTAAAGTTTGAATGTTTAGTTGGTTCCAAACATTACACGCATGATTGTAGTCTTCAACGGAGATTTCACTTTCATTTAATTTGCTATTGAAGGCTTCAATCGGTGGTAGACTGGTTTCTTCAAACTTTTCTGTGGAAGTTATATAATCATAGGGGAAAACTCCTTTTCGTAATACTAAGTCCAATTTATCTTCAGGTACAATTTTGCTGGTTTCTTTTAGATCTTCTCTTCTTAGGTTCTCAGACAATTTGCTCAAACTAGATGACATAAATCTATAAGAGTCTACGAAGCGAAGTTTAATTTTACCAACTGTTTTTGAAAAACTGATGTACTTCTCCAATGTTTCAGCTAATACTTCGATTTTTCCATCATCTCGTCCTAACTCTGGGATAATGAAGTGGGAGTCATAGCCGCTAAGATTGTGTAACACGACAGGAATAAATTGAGGCAGTTTGTAATTTATATTGCATGAATTACAAGCAGGTCCTCTGTATAACCCTGTGAGGTGATCATGATCTCTTACTTTTTGATTTTCTTCACTGAAGCTCTTCTTGCATAAATAACATCTTGTTGCCGAAATGTATTCTTCTTTCTGATTTTGGTTCAAAGGTTTCATGGGTAAAACATTACCGTATAAGCGTTCCGCCTTTTCAGCAATGTTATACAACTGGTCTACAAAATACTTAGCAGCTCCTTCCCCACGGTAGAGTATCGGAGTGGATGTTAAGCCGTAGTCTTGCAATTGTTCTTCAGGTAAAGTAGATTTCACCAATAAGCAAAAACTGTTAGGTTGATGCAATTGATATTTGGTTCTTCTAGTTACTTCACCATCCGAAAGTTCCTGCGGCACTAACGTGGATTCAAAGTCAGCGTAGATAACTAGTGGAATCCGGTATTGGTGAACTGTTTTATTGAACTGGACAAATGCTCTAGATGGTGGTGGCAGACTAATCTTCACTTCATAGTTGTCATTACAAAGCCGCTGGTGTTCCGACAACCACTCCGATCCTCCACGTCTCAAGTCTTTATTTGTGAAACAAAAGCATCTCTTACACACTGTTACTCTAATTTTCTTTTTAGTCACTTGTCGTCCAACCAAAGTTTCAAAGTTCTTGATGTAAACATAATGTGATATTTCACCTTTGGTCAATAGCAGCAAATCTGTATGATTTTGACGTTCAGTCTTTGTAACTCGTAACGGGTATACGTTATTTGATTCGTCTAAACCAAACACATTAACTGAAACTCCTGGGTTTTTTCTTTCAAATTTAGCAACATCATTAAGACTAACAGGATACGACATACCTTGGAAGTTATAGCGGTGTTGAACAGCTTCGTATGCTATGGTAGGTCTACAGGAATGGTCTTCCACATATTTTGCTAACATTGCATACCGGAAACATTCATTATCCTCATTTTTCACATTGATACATGATCTTGTATCTCGGATCACCTTTGGTAGAGGGATAAAGCTGCTTCCTCTCATACCATATCCATGCTTGTGAACCCTCACATCCATACCTTCAATTGATGATAGCGTCCAGCCGGATCCTCTTCCTTCATGTTCTTGAAGTTTCACTAGCAGTTCAACCAAACATTCTTCTAAAATTTCGTTGATATCAGATGTGGTTGTAAGGGTTCGGTTTTTAGCAATGAATGCTCTCGGTGAATTTTCACCATCGGTATTAGTAAACATAGCCTCCAACACCAATCCAAATTTAATAAAGTTCAATCTTGCCAATTCTTCCGTCAATGTTTTTACAACTAGTTTTTTAGCTTGAGTTATAAAATTTTCCAATTCTAATTGCACATTATTAATTTTGAAATGAATTACAACTGGTCCTGGCAAGGCTGTAGTGCGCAGTTGTCTTATATCTTCCATATCCTCTTCTTGGGTACGCAGTTGTCTTACATCTTCCACTTCTTCCGTATCTTCTTCTTCCATTTTCTCTTCTTGAATAAATCCTCCAGCTGTAGATGGTCCAGCTCCGGCAAATTGAATAACACTTGGTCTTCTTCTTTGCATTAACTGTAAATAGCTAGCCCAGTCCTTCTGCTTATGGGGTTTTTCCAAAAACCGATCAATCGCATCCAAGTCTTCTTCACTTACTACAATCTCTTCTTTTCTGTCCTCTTCACGATGCAATTCTCGGTGTAACTGTAGATAGCTATCACAGTCGTCCATCTGCTTCTGGCAGTTTTCCAATAACCGATCAAACGCATCCAAGTCTTCTTCACTTACAACAATCTCTTCTTTTCTGTTCTCTTCATGATGCAATTCTCGGTGTAAAACAAAGATATCTTCATCTTGGAAAAACTCACCACAAATATCGCAAAGAGCCATTTTTTTACAGTTTGGCTTTGAGTGTGCACTCGGTGAATGTCCACGCAATAATGAGCAGCGCGCTCAACCGGGTCCCTTTATACCCGAGGTTGAAGGGTGGGGGAAGGTGACGTCATATACATCCAGTTTATCAATCATGTAGCAGATTTGGCTTTTAAACACCCATTTTCAATTTATTCTTCAACAGGTTTGATAAACCAATAATCTTTGGTCTAAATCCACTACTTTGTACAAATTTTTTGTTTGGGCACTTCTCGTCCGGAGCAAAAAACTTTTTGGTCAAGGTCAAAATTTTTTCTCAAAAAAAAGTTCCGGGGGAAGGGGGGGGGGGAGGGGGTGGGGGAGGGGGTGGGGGGGGGTTATGACTGTATTTAGGTCAAGGTCACGAAAAAACTTTAAAAAAATTAAGCCCCACCTGGGGCACTTGGGTTGTCATCGCTGTAGCCTCCGAAGAGACCCAACTATGACAACAGGCAACATCCAATGTCGTCTAACCTTCACCACGCAAGACTTAAGCATTTACTGCATTGCTAACAAATAACTTTTCCAATAGCTAACAAAAGGTCATTTACATAATTTTGAAAGAGGTTGAGGACAGCCCTAGTGGCTTATGTCCCCGGTCCGAGTGCAGAGGCCATCGGCTCATTACCCCCGTATAAGCGTACAAACGGACCAACTCCAATTTCTCAGCCGCATTGAAGCATGCATGAGTGGAGCCTAACAATTAATTATAAAAAGTGGTTTTACACGGGGGCCTACTCCCGTTCCCTATCTTTAATATTTAATATTTAAGTTCAGCAATGCAGTAAATTTATATAAGTTCTTACTAGGTCAAGGCCATACGAACATTAAAAAATTTCGGCCCCCGTACATCCATGGCGAACCACGAATGTTCGGGGGCCTTGGGGACAAAAAAACACAAATAGCTAACAAAGTTTCATTTACATAATTTTGAGTTTCCGGAAGGGAAACTAACTGAGGACACCCTAGTGGCTTACGTCCTCGGTCCGAGTGCAGAGGCCATCGGCTCATTACCCCCATATAGGCGTACAAACGGACCAACTCCTATTTCTCAGCCGCATTGAAGCATGCATGAGAGTTCTCAGCCGCATTGAAGCATGCATGAGAGGAGCCTAACAATTATACAAAAGTAACTTTACACGGGGGGCCTACTTCCGTTCCCTGTCTTTACGATTTACTTTGAGCATTGCAAAAGCTCAAGGGGGAAATGCTACAACAAGCGTATACACTTTAGAAAAATATAACACACTTACAACACACAATTGAGCTCAACGTAGTCAATGCTGGAACAAGCACATACACATTAAACACATATGACAAACAAGACACAAAGGATAAAAGACACACACACACAGGAGACATAGGGTACAAGTAAAACACTCTAATATAGAACAATTCGCAATACCCAAACGCAAGCGCAATATCTTACAACTAATACAAGTCTTAAAGTTAGAGTAGACTTCGCTAAACATTGAAGGCGCCATTCAATGTTTAGTGATGCCTATGGCGGTCCGTCCCGATCGTTCACGTTCAACGCGCGGGAGCGGACTGCGAGCCGGCTCTGGCTGGGCCCCCTTATATCCCCACCGGGGCTGCCACGCCCAGGATATCAGGGGTGGGGGAGGGGGTGGGGGTGGGGGGGGGGTGGGGGGGGGGGGGGCTCGCACTTTTTGTCGGGGGGGGGGAGGGGGTGGGGGAGGGGGTGGGGGAGGGGGTGGGGGAGGGGGTGGGGGAGGGGGTGGGGGAGGGGGTGGGGGAGGGGGGGGGGGGGGGGTCACTTCTCGTCCGGAGCAAAAAACTTTTTGGTCAAGGTCAAAAATTTTTCCGAAAAAAAAGTTCGGGGGGGGGGGGGGTCACTTCTCGTCCGGAGCAAAAAACTTTTTGGTCAAGGTCAAAAATTTTTCCGAAAAAAATTCGGGGGGGGGGGGGGAGGGGGGGGGGGGGTAAGTGGGTCAAGGTCACCCACAACACTTCTACTCTAAGTGTTGGCTATACCCCCCACCACAACTGAGTCCCTAGGCTGCACAACACCGCTCCGCCAGTTTGTCTCCAGCTTCCATGCGGTGCGTTTCGCTGTTCTCTAACTCTCTATATGTAAGTATTTTTACAAGTTTTGAATCTAGGTCAATACACTTTAACTCTGGGACGATATCGACTTGTACTATTTCTGTGTTTTGACTCAAGGTCATCACATTTTAACTCTGGGATGATTTTGACTTATAGCATTTCAGTTTTTTAACTCAAGGTCGTCACACTTTAACTCTGGGGCGGGATCGACTTGTAGTATTTCTGTGTTTTGACTCAAGGTCACCACACTTTAACTCTGGGACGGGATCTACTTGTATTATTTCTGTGTTTTCACTCAAGGTCATCACACTTTAACTCTGGGATGATTTTAACTTATAGTATTTCAGTGTTTTGACTCAATGTCACCACACTTTAACTCTGGGACGGTATCAACTTGTAGTATTTCTATGTTTTTACTCAAGGTCATCACACTTTAGCATGTAACTTTAAGGTAGCACCGAAACGGTGCTACCCGGCTTGACATTTTCAAGTTTCCCGAGGTCATCACAATTTCCCCCACCACTTCCCATATACCTAGAGTGCGCGGGGCTGGACAGTCAGTCGCTCGGTGTCTGTCGTAGGGTACGCATCGCGGTTGCAGTAATGGTCGAATGGGGGCTTCTGGGTCAGTTCAAGGTCACCCGAGCGGTGTCACATGACGGTTTAGGCAGAGTCACGTTGCAAACTTCAAGTTTCCTCAGCACTTTTGCTGTTTCTCATCGCAAATTCGCTCCAAGTTGTCAAGGTCATGGTAACTGTGACTGAAACTCGGAGCGTAGTGCGAGAAACAGCAAAAGTGCCAAAAAATTTTAGGTTTCAGCGTGACCTTGACCTTTGTGACATCGATGACGTCATCTTGGTGACGTAAGGGGTGATGACGTCATCAGCACGTCATTTCTGTGACGTCATGGGTGTGACGTCAAGGAAGTGACGTCATTGGTGATGACGTCATCGATGATGCAATCGATGACGTCATCGATGGGGTCATTGACCTCGATGACGTCATCGATGACGTCATCGCTCGGGTGACCTTGAACTGGCCCAAAAGCCCCCATTCCCCACTACTTATTTGGTTATGTAAATTACAATTCACATTAAAGATTTTGTAATAAAAGTTGGTCAACATTTTAAAGCGCCCTCTAGAAATAAATCAAAGGCGAGGGGGGGCTTAGCCCGAAACCATATGACGTTTTTAATTACTATTCACCTACGCACTATATCCTATTATGATATAGTGCGTAGGCGAATCGTTTTAAAAACAACCAATTTAAAATGACACCTCAATCTTCAAAATCGGTTCTGTAGGTCAATAGAAAAAGGGATGTAACATACGAAACCCTTATAGAAATAAGAAGATAGATAGATTAGCGTATAAACTTATGGGCGCTAAATAAAATTATTGAGATCCGTTTTGAGCATTAATATGGCCAAGTTTGTAGGTAGAAAGATCTATTGAAGCAAGCCCCATGATGTCGGACTTGCCGCTTATATCCAATTCTTCAGAAAAGCGATTCTTTCATTTCAGCAATAGGCCTACTAAGTTGACGCCTGGTTTTAAGGGGGCCGTTCGGCACCGAAAATCTACCCGAAAACATGCAATCGTATTTCCAGCCTTCGGTTCGAACTGTTCATCGTAGACTTATGCTGTTTGTTTTATATGGTAGTCAAAGAGTGGTTCTAGTGGAAGTATACCTGTTTTTTTCTAAAAAAAA
This sequence comes from Neoaliturus tenellus, assembly GCA_030545055.2. Classification (NCBI taxonomy): domain Eukaryota; kingdom Metazoa; phylum Arthropoda; class Insecta; order Hemiptera; family Cicadellidae; genus Neoaliturus; species Neoaliturus tenellus. Next base: position 13,268,375 of record CM061534.1, on the reverse strand, counting down.
ATTTATAATAACTTTTATTTGATGCTGAAATTCACTAACTTTGACATACATTTTCACGTAATAATATCACAAATTATTGAAAAAGCAGGTAGCCTTCCACTAGAACCACTCTTTAACTTCAAATAAATCGTAAAATAAAATATTTTGGTCGGTAAACACTAACCGAAGACGGGAAATACGATTACATGTTTTGCCCCCGCGCGGGAAAAAGGCCACTGTTTCGGGTGAACCTAGCGGCGCGGCAACGAACTACGTGAAGGAAACTACTACCAGTCCTGTTTAATTTTTCTGTTTCCTTTATACTACCCATCTTACAAATATCTTCAAGCAAAAGTAGTTTTCAAGTTATAAACAAACCCAACCGTCCACGCCATCGATCTACCGTCGATCTTCTAGCCATTGTGGCTGGCGGCCACGCACAGCACACCGCCGCGCCGGGCCGCTCCGGCCAGTCGTTCTCACTTCTCATACGTGCGGCCGATGCATTTAACAGCTCAGCGTGAAGTTGTTGTTGGTGAATAGCAATACGAAAGGAAGGGTCTTGAAAGCCCTCAAAGTTCGCAATTTCCCCATTTGATTAAGTCCGGTATTACACTATCATAGTACTATATGCAACATATTTCTATTATCACATCTATTATATTAACTATGATAGAAACAAAATATTATTATAACCGTTAGTAAAATAATAACATAAGTGTTTGTAAAATACCCTCTATTAGAATTTTTTTCCATTATTGTAATAAATTGAAAAAAAACTGTTTGGTTGTTTTTATTATTTTAGAGTTTAATGATTACAACTGGTATTTTAATTTTGTTTTTAAAATCAATATGACAATGCGTTCTGTAGCAGTTCATAGGTTATTATTATAATATTTGATCCATTACACTGTAATATTTTTGATCGCATAAATATGGTAATAGGCCTATGTTTTAGAACTATGATAGTGGCTTATTGGGGCAGAAGCCCCTAACTATAATAATTTAGATCTTCGTGGATTACCAAGAAAATGCTTTACAAAGAAAGCTGTCAGAAGATTTGTTTTTATCGATAATATTTTTGCAATACTGTTTGCAAAGAATTTTATACTTATTTGAAACGCCGACGCACTCTGTGGTGAGTATGACTGAAGGGTGAGTGTGATGGTTGTGATGGATCAGATGAGGTGTCTTTTTTACTGACAAATAGCAGCCATTTCATTATTCAGGATCATTAAATAATAGCACAATGACCAAAGGCAGTCATCCGCTTCCAAAGCACTCTTTACAATCTCGAGAGTCATGATACCGTGAATGAATGCTTAATTTTGTCTATGGTTAAAACCTATATCGATTCTAAAAATGGGCTTTTTAATAAATAACAATCCTTGAGCTAAGACAAAAATTAACATAATGTACGAGAAAAGGGGCAATTATTAAAAACCGTGCGGATGCTCAGCACCCATTTCAGAATAAATACAGTAGCCTACTTTCAATAGTGTGCATCATACACCATTCTTTTTTCAACCATTTGATTTCTGTATTTTGTTTTTCCATTAGTTGAAATAGTATTTTACCTCCTGTTTTATTTTTTAGGGTCACAAAATGTTAACACACTCCGTTACAGTAGACTGTCTTCACTCACTTGTACAATTTTCGGCTCTCCTAATAAATACAAGTAACTTATTTGCGTGAAAACAAAGTAAACTTTTTTTAATCCCTATACATTTTATAGAGCGTTTCCCCATTCTTAGAAAATGGACAATGATTAAAAATCGTGACGGATGCTCAGCACCCATTTCAGGATAAATACACTTTCAATAGTGTTCATCATACACCATACTTCATTCAACTGTTTGATTACCTTGTTTGTCCATGAGCTTAAATAGTATTTTCCCTCCTGTTTTAATTTTTAGGGTCACAACAAAAAAGAAAAATTAAAAAAAAGTTTACTGATGCTGAAAAAGTAAAATTGTTTTAATCCATGTAAATTTATGGAGCAATTTCCCCGTTCTTTCTCATTTATTTGGAAGATTTTTGGCATGTTTTTGTTTTCCCTAATCTTTGGAGCAAACGTCTTTAATTGAAACTCTATCGATCCTATCATTCTACAATTAGTAAAACACAAAATAGTATAATACTAGGGGGCCTGTGCAGCGCAATGCGCTGCATTTATTAGGGTACCTAGTGATCAAACTTTGCTCCATGGTAATACTTTGAAAAAACTCATTATAGTAAAAATCAGATAGAACATTATTGGTGTTTCATCGATCGATCTTCATTACCAATTCTCCAACTTCCCAAAGTGATAGTGTTGAGATGTGGTGCTCGTTCTTTTAGGTCTAAATTAGCTAAAATAACGTAGTTGTTCTTTTACCGATATGTCTTAGGGCCTTTGTCTAAACCCTCCTATAAAATTTAGAATAAATTCACAGATGTCGGATCTACATAATTCATCAAACATAAAACGTAAATGAAAACAGAATAAAAATCAACATTTCATTACTCCCCGATCCTGTATGAGTTATGCAGCACTCACTGTGGCTGTTTTTGTAGTACTACTGTATGAGGTAGTCAATGACATAGTGAATGAGTCCACACTACTATTTATGCCTAAATCCTATTTAACTAAAGTTTCCATGACATTACAAAATTTAAGTAAAGAAAACACAAAAATTAAAAGAATCTACATCTTTGTTGGTGTGGTCCATTTTGTTTTTAGTGGCATTTTTATGTTGGTTAAAATTTCTCTTTATAAAAACTATTTTTGTAATAAGCTTGTTTTCTATACTGAAGGTAGAAAACTTTTCAATGTTGTCTTTTACACAGATTTTTTAATATGTGTAGCGTTCTGCATAAAACATGTTTATACTATAATAGTAAATAAAAAGGTTATTACACTTACAACCAACTATCCCTTTTCTTTATGGTTTACAGCAGTTTGAAAACCCATGCACACAAATTTAGTGTTCTATTTTAATATTTGTTACCTTTCATTATTGTTTCAATACCAGTCGGACAACCAATAAGACCCATGTCAAAAGTTTCAATTTCCAAAATTGTTTTCGTAAACAAAAATGAATTTTTCCAGGGTTAAGTTACAAAACTTTTTTTGCCCAAATACTCCTAAATAAAACTTTAAAGCAAAATCTACCTGCTACATTTTTAGAAAAGGTTGAAACCTCAGATTACACACTGATAAAGTATGAAATTGTGTTGATATTTCAGTACCAGTTCAATTTGCTTCTATTCAGCTTTTAACATAAGTGTTTGTTTGTCAACTATCAACAGCTGTTTTATTTAGCAATTCAATATAAATTGTTGCCCATGTTAATCTTAAGGACAAAAAAAAGAACTTTGAGGGCTTCCCGTGAGCTTCAGAATTAAAATATCAAAAATCTAAAACCTTATTGCAAAACTACGAACTAAGACCATTCTTTTGACACCTCAAACTTTAAAATTGGTCCAGAAATAAGGGAGGAGTAGTGTTAACAAAAAAAGGGCATCACGTATTATATATATAGATATAGATAGATAGTGCAATTTTTCAGAACACCAACACTTTGTTGGCTGCCACACTATACGTTTGAATTAATAATAATTTAATTTTTATTCTATGGGTTTAGTTTATTCTTTTTTTAAATCAAACTAAAGACATACTTTAATGCAAACAAAAAACCTTTTCTTGAACCTCATCGCTCATTGTACCCGTTTCAAGATCAAATTCTATTTTTCCATTTATTTGCTTCTAGGCCTACGCTGAATTATAAAGTTTTCTTTCATTTAAATGTTGATGTAAAAATCAGCTGTAAATTTTTAATAGTTTGTAAGGTTAAAGTAACACTCCTAGTGAATTTTGTAGTCATTCGACGCAAAAAAAACTATTTTATTAAAGTATTGACACTTTAGGTGATTAGTATAGGCCTAATACTAGTATACGTGTTGCTCGAAATCGAGCAATTTATTTAAATACAGTACAAATGTTACTTTAGCTATCAATGACATCCGACTAATCCAATAATGTAAATATCTTTAATCGCCAATAACTACACGTATTTACAGCTGATTATTAACAGATGTTTCAAATGCTTTATTCAGTCCCCAATGTTAATTAAATGGGAAATTTTAAGATTTCAATGTTGGATACCGGTAGTGCTTTTATTTTCAGTCCGATTCTCATAATTTTTTTTGCGGAAACAACTACAGACCAAGTCCTATCCAACGACACCAAAAACTGGAAAATCGGTTGAAAATTGTAGGAGGAGTTCTCAAGACAAAAAACCCTTAGCGTATTAAATAAGTATAGATAAGATCATCTTCACTCATTGTATTCCACCCGGCTTTCTTTTTAAAATAAACCAAAACATATGTTCCAATGTACACAAAGCAGACGATTTCGATTCCTCATGCTATTCTTATGGAGGACGTTTAACGTTATTCCTCATTTCCTGGTAACATTACGGACATCACGATAATTTTCCCTCGTGCATGGCACCGAGACCTTTAATTTGAGACCCCTCTTATCTTCCTACGATTTGTAGAACGCTCACAATTTTGCTCGAGAAATTTCCCTATCAGAGATCAAATTCATCTTCCAAATTGGAAATGTATAGCCTATGTGAATTTACCTCACTATATTTATGTATTTTATTATTTTCGTATTGTATAGTTTTTTTTTTATTTGCGTAGTCTATCTGTCTGAACAACTTTGTAGTCCATATGCTAGGGGGGGTCCTGTGTGTCATCAATTTACCAGAGTAGCACCCTGTTGAAAGTTGATCCTTAGGGTCAAGTAATCAAGAAAAACTTGGGTGCTTGACCAGAAAAGTGGTACTTTTCAAAAAACGACGCCATCTTGGATTTTTTAGTTTTTATCATTTATGACCTTTTGTAATGACTTTTCAGGTTATCTGGGTATCATATTATATGTTTTTTGGGGGTGCTAGACTTGTTTTTTATATTTTCAAAACCGTAAAATAACAAATAAATGAAAATTTGTCGATTTTAAAGATTTTTTACTGGTGCAAAAATTGCATTTTTGTTATTTTCAAACCAAATTTTTAATGCTATTACATTTGCTATCATATTTACATGCTACTTCAAACCTAGTTAAAGAGTAAAAAAAAAAAAAAAACAAAAAACAAGCAATTTGATATATTCAGCTATAATGCTATGTTTCTTTGTTGTCGAAACAAGTTTGAAGAACTTTTTTAAATAATCAATTTTTTACAGTAATGAAAGCTTTTACAGCACTTTTTTTAAATATGTTTATCTTTTACATACGAATTTTTAATTCTTCCCTACCAATTTTGTAGGAAATTTCAGAACTCTGGAAACTTTGTAACAAAGCTCAATCGTATAACAATATTTTGCTACGAAATGAAAATAGAGGTTTATTATTATTATTGTTTATTTAGGACAGTAATCCTTAATATTTGTCTAACATTTGCGATTTGAACTCAAATAATAGAATGCTGTATTTTCAGCATCATTAGGTAGGCATATATTAGGTTTAGACCTTTACCTAAATACAAAGATTAAAATGATTTTTCCACTTTCTTTAACAAAAAGACTGTTTTGAGCTTTCAAACCGATACATAATTGGTAATATTAAGTTTATCATTAGGAAAAAATGCTTTAATTAAATGAATACGTTTAATAAAAGTAGCTAATGACAACATGCACTTCTAAAACTACTTGTAAAAAGATATATCTAACTTTTTGAATTGTAGGCTATATGTTGCGGCACTCTGAATATGACAAGCTCATGCATTTACAATATACTGTATGCAGCAACCTAGTCCTGAGAAGTAGCATAAAAAAGACTGTTTAGCACACTTTAAACAAGTACAGCCGGGCACTAGTGCATCTTTGGTTGGATAGAGAGATGCAGATATAATTCTTGATGGCTGCAAACAGTCGCCGACATCCTCGTAACCAAACTTGTGAACATCAAGTAGGCCTATACTCAAGCGATCATCCAAACATGTCTTGTAAATATGTGTATTATAACATACTCTCATTATATGAAGGCGGATGGATTGAGAGGATGGTAGAAAGCCTTCCAGGGCAATGTTTTTTGTTTGTTTTATATCTGAGTAGATATAAACTATTAAGTCATTCATCGTTTTGCACTTTGTACCTTTTTTTAGAACCTGAACCAAATATTCTTCAGCTAAGATTAATGTTTTTTATATCTCCACTATTGAATGTTCCAAATTTTTCAAGGTAGTTTGTAGGTGAACTTGAAAGTGCAGCATGTTTTGTTCCCACTTTGCTTGTGCAATCTGAACCAGTTAAAAAGTGAATGGCAGGAAGAACATGACAAAGACCGGATGTGGTTTTATTTGCCAAAACGTGGATTGGGACTTGCCGTACTGAAGACCCTACACCCAGTTGAATCTGCAGTTCCACCAATCCCATTATTTTAATGTACACCAGTGGTACATGAGTATAACCAGGGCATCAATGTCATTGGACAATACCATTATATTTTGGTATCCTGCAACAGTGGCATGCTTAATATGGGGCATGATCCTGATGTCTGCTTCCTCAATTTCTCCAAACTGCAATTCCGTATGGTGAAAGGTTGAATTTGGTGACTGAAAGGAAATGCATTGTGATGGGTTTGAACTTGACGTAGCGCTAAAAAATACATGCACATTTGGCCACAAGCTAGTGTATTTTTCTAAGATGAAGGTCTTGAAACTATTTTGTAGTTTTATCTTGTTCATACTGGAAGACCAAAATGTGTTTTCTTACACTGGGATTGGTGTTCTATCAGTAATGTTATTGAGAATTACTGAACCGTTAGTGCCATGGCGCATTCTTTCAAAGCTTTTCGGTGATTTTGCAAAGTATGAGTCAAAGTGAAGTCTATACGCTTGGTTGTGTCAGAAATTAAACATTATACATTTTTGTTGATGGCATCAAAGAAATTTCCAAAAGTTTTCATGCCTTTCAAAGAGGTTCTTCGGGCACAAGCCATATTCGTATGTAAAACATTATGTAAGCATATTTAAACAAAGGTTCTGTAAAAAGCTTTCATGACTGTCTATAAAAAAAATTGATTATTTCAAAAAAGTTCTTCTAACACTTTTTGGTAACAAAAAAATATTGCATTATAGTTGAATATATCCAATTATTTCTTTCTTTTAGCTCTTTAACTTGGTTTAAAGTAAAATGTAATAACATTAAAAAATTGGTTTCAAAACAACGAAAATGCAATTTTTACACCAGTAAAATATTAAAAAATTCTTAATATCGACCAATTTCCATTTTTTTGTTATTTTATGGTTTTGAAAATATAAAAAACAAGTCTAGCACCCCAAAAAACATATAATATGATATCTAGATAACCTGAAAAGTCATTATATAAGGTAATAAATGCCAAAAATGACAAAACTCAAGATGGCGTCGTTTTTTTTCGAAAAGTACCACTTTTCTGGTCAAGCACCCAAGTTTTTCTTGATTACTTGACCCTAAGGATCAACTTTCAACAGGGTGCTACTCTGGTAAATTGATGACACACAGAACCCATTACAGCGGTTGGAGTATTTGTAGGGAAGCTTATTTTAGTTGATTTCAATCAAATCCTGTTCTCATCAAATCTTGAATTTAATTTAATCAAGTACTAAATAACAGCACCATCGCGTACAATGCTAATCAAGAAGTTACAATTTGTTTCTATTTACGTTTCTGTATAATAATTATGCAGGGAAGTTTTTTTTTTTTAATTTGTAATTATTGTTTTACGTCATTAAATTGCTATTTTATTAGCCAATTGAAAATTGAAATAATGTTTGTAAATTAGTCTCATTTTGTATATGTTACTTTTGTATTTGACTATGGGTTAATTTTGTAGGCTACACAATTAATTTGCTTTTTTTATTTTGTATGTAAATGAATTATAAATATTTTTAAATTTGCCTTGTTATGTTAAATCCTTGTAAGACTTATTTTATTTATAATTTGAATACTACTTTATAATTAATTAAAATATTTAAATGTACGATATTTAAAAAAATCGTACATTGAAATAATAATTTTTAGGTTACAGACAATTTGGACTTCTGAAATTTAAACTATGACAGTTTGTTTTAAAATGATATCTAAAATTAAATCTATAAAAGTTTGTATTGAAATTATATAAAACATAAAAAAGACAATGCCCTATTCTAAATAAAGTGATTATGGTAGTGTAATTTTTTGTTTAGCGACAGTATATGGATGTTATGGAAACTCTGACTGATCCAAAAATAAACATAACCGTGCAATCCGTCACTCAGAGTCGCGTGTTGAACTTCTCATACCCGCAGCACGGCTGTCGAGCCTCCCCCGGTGCGGGACAGACCGTGCCAGTGAAGCGAGATAATTTTTACAACCCCGAAAACCGGGTCTGCGCCGGCCGCTCTGTTGTGCTGGCGTGTGGTCAGTGTCATTCGTTGGAAATCTTTCGGGGTCGGTTGGGGGAGGGGGAGACCAGGGACGCAACGGCCGCTCCTGATTTTCCATTTTTTGTGCCTTCCGATATCTTGGCTCGGGCGTCGGTAACTCAGGCAATCTTCCTACAAAATTACCGACATTTCGACGAGCCCATTTCGTTTTGCCGAACGGCCCCCTTAAGAAACACTGTATACAAAAGAGAATAAAGCTTTTACAGAAAGTTCATAAAACATATTAGGCCTACACATCTCATGATTAAAGGATGAGTTTCCACTCGGCCATCCATTTGAGGTCGGGGTTTGCAGTAGGTAGCCTACAAATCTTTCATTTGATAAGAATAAGAACATGTTTATTTCACAATTTTACATGAACATGGCCTCACCAAGTTAAAGGAAACTTGCCGGTGACATCTATAAGTAGCATAAAGAACATTTTTCATAAAAATTTCTAATTGCATTGAAATTAATCAAACATTGAAATTAGCCTACTAATACCCCCGTCGCAGCAGACCTGCGTACACAGCGAATTACCAAAGGAATTTGAGATTTTGTATTTTCCCCATAGACACCATAGGAAAGAGTACCGTACCATGTAGGTTTATTGCCATGGGATGTTGTTAAAATATTTGTTGTTAGGAAAAGTAATGGTTGGGTAAGGTAAAAATCAATATTTCAATCAATATTTGGCACATTTTAATATTTCCCATAAACCCCATTGGGGTGAGTATGTAGGTTTGCCGCCATATAAGTGTTGTAAGCAAAAAATATGAGTTCAACCTTACCTAGTGAATGTATATACTACATTTAACCAAGTTATGTCAATAAATAAGGGAGATACAAGGTTTTATTGATTTCCCATAAGATTAACAAAGGAAACCTGTTTTTAGCTTTTATCCGGAATCTGTTAACTTTTTATATAAAATTAATTGCCTTTTAACTATCACTCGCAGTCGTAGGCTATACCAAATAAATAGTAGGCTATAATCTCCAGGCGGGTGGTCTTTAAAGATTTGACCGTATATTGTACAAATATGCAACAAATAATGATAAGAAAATCATTGAAGGGGGCTTGTCCCCCAAAGTTTGCAGAAGCTGTAGGCCTATTTTTGCAAGAAAAATATAAAACTTCAGAACTGATTGCACCTCCATACAGTAGTACTGTTTTGTTTTGTGTGCCCCTTTGTCACGCTACGCCTACATTCACCTATGTTCACGATTAACAGTTACCGGTAACCTTAAATCAAACACATCAGTCTTATCAAAAATTATAATTTAAGTTATTGAACGCTGTTAAAAGTATATTCCGTAACTGTATTAAAAGGGGGTTTGAACTGTTCACCGGTCCGAAAACGTTAAAAATACCTCTGACGTAGATACACGCAAAAAAGTATACAGTAGTGCATGCACTAAAGACCTAACAGATAAAAACAAATTTACAACTAAATAATAAAATTAAACAAATGTCATTGGTAAACTGTCCGATTTTAAGATGCTGGAGACGATGGATAGAAATATATCTGTAGCCTACTACAGGTGGGTTTACTTTGCTTAGCGGGTGACTTTGGGAGTTTTTGTGAAAAACGATTTGAACCTCCCTCAACTAATAACGGGTTATATTAAGAAAATGAAATTGATATTTAAAAAATCTTTAAGAAATTTAGTTTTAGAAAACATTATGGTTTAAAATTTTTGTAACTACACCGCTCTTAAAATATATTTGATCTTTAATTCTAAAGTAAGGAAGCACGGGAGTTAAAATAATAATAAAAACACAAAACACAAAATTATACGGTATGGGGCCTATAAGTTTAACAACAATTGAAAAATAAATAAAAAGGTTTTCAAAACGGTTCAACTACGATTATGTAGGTACCCTATACTTTTACACATAACTATGTTAAATCTATTGCTTTCCTTTGAATTTGTTGTTGATGTATTTTACAACACCAAAATTCATTGCACAACAAGATTTTTACAATTGGTACGGTAGCAAATTTATGTTAATTATACAAATGTAAATAAATATAACTTTTTTGGTACGGTACTCACTTAATTTCAAACTTGTTGCAAATGCAATTCCGCCGAAGTGTTGAAGGGAAACACAATCCAAAAGCAATAGTTAACTCCGATGTGCATCTTATGATAAACTTAACTGTTTCACACAAAAAAACCACCACCAAAACACATAGCACAAGAACGCACAGGTAGAAGGATTAGTTCGGTCTAGAATCGTGCAGCCGGCCGCCGACGTCGAAGAAATCTAACTGGCGGTGGCACAAATAAAAACAGCTGTTCAATAGTGGGAGGGGAGGGGGAGAGATAGGAGGGAGGGCAGCGAACTCGCGATTCTAGTGATCCTTGTCCGCTGTCTACAAGTCTTTGATTGCGCGCCGCGGTTTTGGCGGTCTATGAATTGATTTTTTGATTGAGGAAATGAGCGCACTTCTAATGGTAATATTATAGCGATGTTTTGAGTATATTACTGTTTAAAACGTGCAAGAGTTACAGCGTTTGCTGTCCATAAATAATATTTAAAATTTACTTTACTTTAATATCTGTTCTTATAATGTCTAGTCACAATGGATGTTAATTACTTTTATGATCCTTCTTCATTTAAAGATACGCCTTATCCAATGAGCAGACTTCTTCACAAGAACTATTATAGCTGGTTATTTTTCATCGTTGTGTAATACTGTAAGAGTTAATTGTCAAAGAGAACTTCAGGAACAATTAAATACCCCCGTCGCAGTAGACCTGCGTAGGCCTACTCAGCGAATTTCCAATGTAATTTTTATATTTTTTTATATTTCCCCATAAAACCATACGGCTGAGTACTTAAGTTTGTCGCCATATGGGTTTTGTTAATAAATATAATTTAAACTCTACTTAGTAAATGTACATAACAAATTTTATTGAGCTGTGGTATTCTTTAAAATTTTTCATGGGGGTGAGTACGCAGGTTTCCACAATTTGGGCTATGTTAGCAAATATACGTTAAACCCTTCCTAATTAATGTACATACCAAATGTTATCATTATGTCAATAAATTTGCAAAATTAAAGGTTTTGTTTTTTATCCATGAGAATAACATGGGAAACATATTTTTGGATTTCCGTAACCATTTAAAATAATTCAGTATTTCAAAATACTCAAGTGTTTATTTTTTAGCTCTTTTAAATGGTTTATGTTAAAAATGTTGGATTTTACAACTTAAGGTCCAAAAATGCCAAAAACCCATTTTTTACTCTTTTAAAACCTCATAAACCCCCGTTCCCATGGTCCGATCGTTCTGGTTCGCGAACTCATTCAATTAGATACTGGCTAAAACCTCTGTCCGAAATTTCATTAAAATCGGACGTTCCGTTCAATAGTTATCGTGTTCACGGACACATAGACATATAATACAGTAATCAATTATAGCAAAATCCCATTATTTTAACAAAAATCTAAAAATTAATGTCGGAAACTTGTTGTAAAAAGTAAATAAATACATAACACCAAGGTTATGTAATTTATAAGACATAATAGGTGCAAGACATAAGCTTCAAACTTTAAACTACAGTATGTATATTAAAAATGTAGTTATTGACTCTATTGGCAAGAATCTCTTATAACAACGCCGGCACCGCTGCAAAACTGCAAAAAATGTATGATCATAAAATTGTTTTAGTTGTTCTTATATTATGAAAACAGCTGGTCAACAATCCAGAAACAAATACAGCTGATGAACAATGAAAAGGATTTTCAGATAATAATAATAGAATAGAAAGTCATAAACTATGCAACTTCAAAAATTACTTAGGTGAATAAGTTTACGTAAATTCGATTCAACCATATAAAAAATAAAATCCGTCAAACAAATGTACAACAACATAATGTAGGACTGATCGCATTTAGGCTATACAATATTAATTTTTAATAAATTTTATAAAATTTATTTAATTTAAATTGAGGAATAAAGTATTTTTCTTTCTAGAAGGAATTCTTTCTTGAATAAAGAATTTCAGAATAGTGTTTTCTGGAAAGCCGATGACCTCAATTTTATAACAAACGATTTAATACTAGGACGATATTGATAAGCTCCGAAAGAAAGTCTGTAAGAGACTTCAAAGCCATATCTGATTGTTCTACTCAACAATGACAGTTTAGATAAGAAGTCATAGAGTAATAAAGATCTTAGCACATAAAAGTGAAGAGCTTTTGACATTATAGATCTTGATCTCTCCATCACTGACTCTGGACATGAAGAATTTCCATTACGTCCATTCATTTAACTTTCATTCATGTAGGCTAAAAAATGTTTCATCAACCTTAGAAAGGTGGATTAATTTTTCTCTGTGGTAAAAAATAAAATAAGTAAGTTATCGTAATGAAAAGTCACTTTTGAATCTTGATATTTATGAAGTAGAATTGAATTGACCACATCTGATTTCTATGATAATAGGCCTAGTTATTTTTGTAGTTCCCGTTCCCAGGAATGTCCAAGTTGTCTGACTTAAAGCAAATTAAAGACACGCCAATCTCCTGTCGGTAAGTAGCCACTGATTATTCTTTTCTGCAACCGTAACTCACCGTATGGGCCCTATTTGAGTACCATGCATATGGAAAGTAATTTAACACCCAAGTGAAGAGTGTGAGATTTGAGGTTATGTCACTAACTGTATCCGGTATCCGGGTCAAAACGGAAGTCGTTATGTAATCCATAAGGCAGTGGACCCACTGTCACTATCACCGCCAGTGCCTCCTGTATCGCCGCGACGGTCGTTTGTCAACGCCTTCTATTGGTCAATTGGGAAGCCCGTGGTTTTGTAATCAAGGTAGCTGTCTGTTTACAGAACATTTGCTTAGAGTGTCTCTGAACACTCTTCCGTCCTTTTCAGGTATTATTCCTGGACCAAAGACAAGCCAAAATATCACATTTAAAATTTCCAAAACTCCACAGTTACCCGTACAGCCGACATTTTGTATTTTTTAAAGAATAATTATTAATTTAAAAACGGCTTGACATAATAATTTGAAAGTTGGTACAATGTTTTTTTAAGTAAAGACCAAGGAAAAAATAATCAACTTTTTATCATTCATATAGGCTATTCAAAATGGCGGCTGTTTAAAATCTTTAACCTTTAATTTGCACAAAACTACTTAAGGTAGAAAACTTTATATTCTTACGTGTTTTTTGGACAATTTAATTTAAAATCCAACGGTTTAAAAGCTCAGCTGACGCTTCGTGCGGCCATCTACAATTATTCTCGAGTGGCAATGACGTGCTTTACGCTCTTATTACACAAATAGCTATTTACCAAAACTGCTCCCGGTGAAGCGGTACGACAGTGTTTAGCTTCAGGTAAATCGTTTATCTCCCTTATTTATGAACCGATTTTAATAATTTTTACACCGTTGGGTTTTAAATTAAATTTTCCAAAAAACACATAGGAACATAAAGTTTTCTACCTTATATGTAGTTTTTTATGCAATTTAAGGTTAAAGATTTTAAACAGCCGCCATTTTGAAAATATAAATGATAAAAAGTTGATTATTTTTTTCCAGCTGGTTCTTTACTTAAAAAATCTGTGTACCGCCTTTCAAATTATTAAGTCAAGCCGTTCTTAAATTAATAATTATTAAAAAAAAAAAATACAAAATGGTGGCTGTACGGGTAACTATTGAGTTTTGGAAATTTTAAATATGATATTTTGGCTTGTATTTGTCCAGGAATAATACTTATCAAGGTCGGAAGAGAGTTCAGAGACACCCTGTCTGTAGGCCTATACATACTGGATTAATTTAAATTGTTTAAAACTGCTAAGAAGGATTGACTCCGCTTGAAAAATAGTTGTAAAAAGAGGGACTGTTAAAAAGCGTTATTAATAATATTAGTCAGTAATCTTCATTATTTAATGGACACATTTTAAATTCCAAAATAAACTTATCATCATTAACGAAAAATGTAAGTGTTAAAATGTTGTTAGTGTAATAGGTTATCACAGTAGTTCGCTGAATTCACATAATTAGAAGGGATACTCTTTGAGTTTTGCGCTAAAACGATTAAATTTACTTGTTTGCAGAATTTGATGAAATATTTTACTTAATCGAAACCTTAAACTTTATATTAGGAATATTAAATCAATAAAGACAAGGTAGGGGTCAAAACATGTCATTAAAACGTGATTATGCTTAATCTTCGATGTCCGATGCCCTAAGACTTCGTGTTCTATTCTATTACCATTTATATGCCCCCTAACAAGCCTTTTTACAGGTTAGATGGAATAATGAATTTTCAGTGTGTTTTTAAGTCTCTAATTACAAAACAATCCCGAAGAATTCCTCGGAAACCGAACGCTACTGGCAGTGGCGGATTTATGAAGGTTGGGGCCCTAGGCCAACTTTTCTGTGGGACCCCCCCCCCCCTCCCCTCATCACTGACCAAAGTATGACACTAAAATCATCAAATTAAGCTAAAATTGGCTAAAATCATCCTTAATTTTTTTCCTCTGGTACGAGTAAAATGTAATTGTATGTGTACACTCTGATCTCTGAGAACGAGCTCGTCTTGAAAAGATGCTGGATTATCCAGCTGTTAAATGGTGGTGGGGAAGGGGCAATGATATACTTTATCATTGACTATATTTATAGTAAATGGATCTATGCTATAACTGGAGTCACTAATCTCTATTCAAACATTTGTGAAAAGCGTGCCGCTGTATTTTAGGGATGCTATGTCCGTTACGTTGGTCAAATTACTGTTGGTGGGAGGCTATCAAAATAGTTAAGATGGCTATCCGTACTCAATTTTACCAAACTGTATTCAATATTTTAGTTGCAATGGAGTCCTATTTATCTGAATTACTTTGTTAATATTACTATAATGCTACAAATGTGTTGCTTTCAGAATTTTGATATTTCACAAAATGGTAATGGTTTTAGAAAATCTTTAAATTTTCGTGTTTTGACAGCGTCTCACCAATAGCAAACTGGCAACCAAAAAATATCAATGGGAAAGCGGAGCACTTTTTGACACCGAGAGCTAGAAGTGACTTTAGTTAGTTTTATTAATGAGCCCAAAGTTGCCGCCGCGCCCTCGTGCCGTCACCCAGTGTTGCCACCAATATGAATATGACGTAACCTGCAGGTTCATGATCACCCGAAAATGACATGGGAAACGGCAGACGCCTCAATGACTTCACCAAAGTCTCTCTGTTGTGTTGTGAATTTACGTTTTTCAACTACAACAGTCTGCTAAAAAAATCAGGGTCAAATCTTATGTTTATTTTTACAGTGCAAGTACATCCTTAAAAAATATATATGTATATTTGGACCTGCGTGCGGCCCCCCTGCAGCCCGCGGCCCTAGGCCAGGGCCTAGTCGGCCTAGTGGTAAATCCGCCACTGGCTACTGGGGCAAAAGCAACAGCGACAGTCACTGACAGCGCCCGACGACTGAGCGGCTGAGTCAGCGCAGCGCGACCTTGACCTTGTGATAGTTCAAGGTCGGCTGATAACAGACACGGCTGCCGGTGATAGCGGTGATAGCACACGGCGGACGTGTCTCAGATAGGGTCACGATACGGGCAATCCTATGCAGCAGATAAGATCACTTAAGATAATCAACATGAGCTTTGGTTTGATTTTAAAACAACAGTAAAATGGTCGCATTGACTGAAGATGAGAAATTGATTAAAACTTAATGTGTGGCAGTTATCGAAGTCTTGGTATTCTGTACTCGGAGTTCCTCTGAAATAATCGGGCATTTCGCAGATTGCAGAATAATGAGATGGAGTTCAAATTGAAGACGTTTGTCCTGCAGACCATAAACAATATCAACATGTCAATAACATTACAGCTAAAGTGATTGTTGATTTATGAAAAAAATCGAAAGCAATTATTCTATTAGGAGAGTCAAATGTTGTCAAAAGTTTTATGACTAAAAAAAATAAGAAAATTTCACAGAAGCGAAAATATTCATTATGCTTAGTTACAATCAAGACAATTAAATGGTTTTGAAATGGATGGCATATGGTGAAGATAATAATTGGAAACATATTAACACTAAAACTTGTGCTGGAACTTCGGTCACACGTTTTTCCTCATTTCCACTACTGTATTCAACGTTCTATTCGTCGAATAGAACGTTCTATTGAACGTAGGCCCTAACTCCATATAGATCGTTAGGCCTATATATCCTCATAGACTATGATATTATTTTAAAAACTATTTTTTTATAGAATCAAGAATCATCAAGAATGAAGAATCAAGAATCAAAGTTTATCATCGTTTGACATCTTTGGATGCATTGATACAGTCAAGATATTAACATGCAAGGCACTTGTCAAATTGAATAGAAAACTTAAATCTAATTTTCTATATCACAGATTGCAGTATCACAATATTAGTCAAGAATATAACATTAAATATAAAATAAATTAAATAACATATGTATATAGATACATCATCTGGGGGAAAACAGGCTATGGCAACAAGTGAGGGTGATATAAATTTATATAGGCTATATCTATATAGGTTTAAATGAAGAACAAAATAAATTATTCATAAAGTGTGTCGTAATAGTACAGGATTTTAAAAATTGCTTAAGAGAATCAATCAATTAAACAGGACATCTGTGCTAACGATTTCTCTAAAATTTTATCAATAAAAAATAAATACTCTATGGAAACTTTCGTAGTGAATTGCTGGAAATCTCCCATAATCTTTCAGTTTTTAATTTTATGATTAGGAGATTTGGCCCTTATAAGCCACCAGTAATATAAAGTGAAGAGGGTAAAATATGCAAAAACCCAGAAAAGTTTTACCTACTTAAATATTAAACTACAGTATTTGACAAGTTACCTAAAAAATACAAACTTACCGATGAAAAACTACAAGAAGATAGTTACATATATAATTTTAACAGAATATTGTAGCCTATTTATAAGATTAATGACTTCTTTGACCTTAAATTAGATTATTAGTACTTTCCAAATTTATTGTAGGGCCTATTCCTTTTAACATTGTAAATGGTCCAAAAGACATCAATGCAATAAATATTTTTATTATTATGACAGGAGTTGTTTAAAATAGGAAAAATGTAGGGGACACATATTGTTAACCAGCAATACGTTTTGCATTATAAAATACAGTTTTGGGAAGTGTAGAATTTAAACACAGATAGCTTTTTCTCAAATTAAAATATATAAAATTCTATTTCGAAATACCTCCATCCATAAAGATCGTTTCTATAATCGACAAGTTATTGGGGTTACCGAGTAGGCCTATTTGTTGTGAACCATGACCATAACTTTGACAGCCGCCATGTTGTAGACGGACGGGTACTCTGATGGGTTATGGATCAACAAGTCTTAGAATATATTGTTGAAACGCCACCATGAATTAATTTCAAGAACATTGATTGCTTTTATAATCTCGTTTTTGAAATGTAAAATATGATCAATGCAACCGTTGGTTGGCTGGCATTACAGTTTATCAGTTTAATGCTTTACTAACTCCAAATTCAAAACCCTTAAGTCATTGAACGTCTACCATTTACTTAATGGACTAAAATGATACAGTTGACTCTGACGCCAAGTTTTACTGAATGTACTACCATTGATTCACTAATAGGAATCGTCTTCAAACTCCCTGATGAAAATGTTGATATTACTCTGTCACCGTTACTGATATCATTGAGGTACTATATATACTCCTTTCCATCCATTGAAAATTTTTGAGAGTACAGCGTGCCAACGCCAACAAAGTCATTCATAGGTCATGCCGTTTCGTAGTCTGATTCTCTATTATTTGTCATAGAACTCCGATACTACCTAAATAAAATGAAACTCTAAACGTTTATAGTTTTTTCTTACCGCAGCTCCAAAGTTCCTTTTTCAAAAGATAGGCATCGACTTAACCCTTAATAGCCCAAATTATTTCCTTTAAATATAATGCGGCGCTCTCGTGCTGTGCTCTCGTAGCAAACTCACTCACTAACGGCCTACAACTTTTGCCGCTAGGAGCGCCCACTGTTCAAAACCCTAATCCTCGTGCCTGGGCTGCCGGTCGTGATAGCTGATGTGGCTAACGCGTAGGCACCTTGGCCAGGTGTCTACGCAAGCGCGGGTTCGATACCCGCTCACGACCAAACCTGACCTGGTGGTGCAACTCTTAAAAGGGTTAGCCGATCTGTGGTAACGATGGTGGGAGGGCCCACGTTAAATAAACGGTGGCAGGCTTGCGTGGAAGTTGACGGGATCGGTTAATTCTTTGAGAGTTGCACCTTGGTCAACACTGATTTTGCTACTTTTTACTGCTGTTTACTGTGTGTGTGCCACTACGGCTTTGAAATATGCAAAATGGCCATATTTGTACACTAAAATGTTGGTTCGATACCCGCTCACGACCAAACCTGACCTGGTGGTGCAACTCTTAAAAGGGTTAGCCGATCTGTGGTAACGATGGTGGGAGGGCCCACGTTAAATAAACGGTGGCAGGCTTGCGTGGAAGTTGACGGGATCGGTTAATTCTTTGAGAGTTGCACCTTGGTCAACACTGATTTTGCTACTTTTTACTGCTGTTTACTGTGTGTGTGCCACTACGGCTTTGAAATATGCAAAATGGCCATATTTGTACACTAAAATGCCAAAAGAACTATGGAATATCATGCCAAAACTGGTTTAAAATATTGCGCAATATTTGTGTTGCCAAATGGTAACGCTAGGTCATAATGGGTTAAGAATTCAATCCGGTTGTACTCTTCTTTCAATGAAATTGCTCACCAATTGTAACGCTGGGATTGGAATGTCATGAACTTTATGTAGGCCAGACTTTGAACCATCGGGGAGTTTTTCAAGCTGAAATACACATAGCTTATCCACACAATGCTCATGAACGCAAACGGATGGACGTCCACAGCAGCCTGTGTAGACCAGGCTCTACTCTGGGCGACGTAACGCAGACCGGACAAGCTGAGGCTGTTGAAGAGGCCGCTCATGTAGGGACTTCTCTCTACTTTTAGTGCTCTCAGCCTCCAATAGTAGAAACCCTAGATCAGAGCTTTCTTTGATAATTTCCTCCATTGATACAACTTTCTTCTGCTAATCATCAAATTTTCTTTTGATATTTCTGTCTGTTTAGATATTGTATCGTCTATGTTTTAGTTTTGATTTGTTTTATCTAACTTTTTGGGTATTAATCAATTTACAGTTGGCCAACCTTTGAAATGTAAGAATCTATATCCTATGTAACATTGTCAAAAAAGACGACCCGACGTTAGCTATACTCAGATCATCATAAATTATACTTAAAAAACATAATTTAGTAACACAACAAGACTTTCAGCTTAATTGAGTAGGTCAGTTTATAAAATATTTTGAACATAACGTTATTTACTGACGCCAAGTTTTACTGAATGTACTACCATTGATTCACTAATAGGAATCGTCTTCAAACTCCCTGATGAAAATGTTGATATTACTCTGTCACCGTTACTGATATCATTGAGGTACTATATATACTCCTTTCCATCCATTGAAAATTTTTGAGAGTACAGCGTGCCAACGCCAACAAAGTCATTCATAGGTCATGCCGTTTGATTCACTAATAGGAATTTTAAAAATTGCTTAAGAGAATCAATCAATTAAACAGGACATCTGTGCTAACGATTTCTCTAAAATTTTATCAATAAAAAATAAATACTCTATGGAAACTTTCGTAGTGAATTGCTGGAAATCTCCCATAATCTTTCAGTTTTTAATTTTATGATTAGGAGATTTGGCCCTTATAAGCCACCAGTAATATAAAGTGAAGAGGGTAAAATATGCAAAAACCCAGAAAAGTTTTACCTACTTAAATATTAAACTACAGTATTTGACAAGTTACCTAAAAAATACAAACTTACCGATGAAAAACTACAAGAAGATAGTTACATATATAATTTTAACAGAATATTGTAGCCTATTTATAAGATTAATGACTTCTTTGACCTTAAATTAGATTATTAGTACTTTCCAAATTTATTGTAGGGCCTATTCCTTTTAACATTGTAAATGGTCCAAAAGACATCAATGCAATAAATATTTTTATTATTATGACAGGAGTTGTTTAAAATAGGAAAAATGTAGGGGACACATATTGTTAACCAGCAATACGTTTTGCATTATAAAATACAGTTTTGGGAAGTGTAGAATTTAAACACAGATAGCTTTTTCTCAAATTAAAATATATAAAATTCTATTTCGAAATACCTCCATCCATAAAGATCGTTTCTATAATCGACAAGTTATTGGGGTTACCGAGTAGGCCTATTTGTTGTGAACCATGACCATAACTTTGACAGCCGCCATGTTGTAGACGGACGGGTACTCTGATGGGTTATGGATCAACAAGTCTTAGAATATATTGTTGAAACGCCACCATGAATTAATTTCAAGAACATTGATTGCTTTTATAATCTCGTTTTTGAAATGTAAAATATGATCAATGCAACCGTTGGTTGGCTGGCATTACAGTTTATCAGTTTAATGCTTTACTAACTCCAAATTCAAAACCCTTAAGTCATTGAACGTCTACCATTTACTTAATGGACTAAAATGATACAGTTGACTCTGACGCCAAGTTTTACTGAATGTACTACCATTGATTCACTAATAGGAATCGTCTTCAAACTCCCTGATGAAAATGTTGATATTACTCTGTCACCGTTACTGATATCATTGAGGTACTATATATACTCCTTTCCATCCATTGAAAATTTTTGAGAGTACAGCGTGCCAACGCCAACAAAGTCATTCATAGGTCATGCCGTTTCGTAGTCTGATTCTCTATTATTTGTCATAGAACTCCGATACTACCTAAATAAAATGAAACTCTAAACGTTTATAGTTTTTTCTTACCGCAGCTCCAAAGTTCCTTTTTCAAAAGATAGGCATCGACTTAACCCTTAATAGCCCAAATTATTTCCTTTAAATATAATGCGGCGCTCTCGTGCTGTGCTCTCGTAGCAAACTCACTCACTAACGGCCTACAACTTTTGCCGCTAGGAGCGCCCACTGTTCAAAACCCTAATCCTCGTGCCTGGGCTGCCGGTCGTGATAGCTGATGTGGCTAACGCGTAGGCACCTTGGCCAGGTGTCTACGCAAGCGCGGGTTCGATACCCGCTCACGACCAAACCTGACCTGGTGGTGCAACTCTTAAAAGGGTTAGCCGATCTGTGGTAACGATGGTGGGAGGGCCCACGTTAAATAAACGGTGGCAGGCTTGCGTGGAAGTTGACGGGATCGGTTAATTCTTTGAGAGTTGCACCTTGGTCAACACTGATTTTGCTACTTTTTACTGCTGTTTACTGTGTGTGTGCCACTACGGCTTTGAAATATGCAAAATGGCCATATTTGTACACTAAAATGTTGGATCGATACCCGCTCACGACCAAACCTGACCTGGTGGTGCAACTCTTAAAAGGGTTAGCCGATCTGTGGTAACGATGGTGGGAGGGCCCACGTTAAATAAACGGTGGCAGGCTTGCGTGGAAGTTGACGGGATCGGTTAATTCTTTGAGAGTTGCACCTTGGTCAACACTGATTTTGCTACTTTTTACTGCTGTTTACTGTGTGTGTGCCACTACGGCTTTGAAATATGCAAAATGGCCATATTTGTACACTAAAATGCCAAAAGAACTATGGAATATCATGCCAAAACTGGTTTAAAATATTGCGCAATATTTGTGTTGCCAAATGGTAACGCTAGGTCATAATGGGTTAAGGATTCAATCCGGTTGTACTCTTCTTTCAATGAAATTGCTCACCAATTGTAACGCTGGGATTGGAATGTCATGAACTTTATGTAGGCCAGACTTTGAACCATCGGGGAGTTTTTCAAGCTGAAATACACATAGCTTATCCACACAATGCTCATGAACGCAAACGGATGGACGTCCACAGCAGCCTGTGTAGACCAGGCTCTACTCTGGGCGACGTAACGCAGACCGGACAAGCTGAGGCTGTTGAAGAGGCCGCTCATGTAGGGACTTCTCTCTACTTTTAGTGCTCTCAGCCTCCAATAGTAGAAACCCTAGATCAGAGCTTTCTTTGATAATTTCCTCCATTGATACAACTTTCTTCTGTCGACCAAACCTGACCTGGTGGTGCAACTCTTAAAAGGGTTAGCCGATCTGTGGTAACGATGGTGGGAGGGCCCACGTTAAATAAACGGTGGCAGGCTTGCGTGGAAGTTGACGGGATCGGTTAATTCTTTGAGAGTTGCACCTTGGTCAACACTGATTTTGCTACTTTTTACTGCTGTTTACTGTGTGTGTGCCACTACGGCTTTGAAATATGCAAAATGGCCATATTTGTACAC
This sequence comes from Neoaliturus tenellus, assembly GCA_030545055.2. Taxonomy (NCBI): domain Eukaryota; kingdom Metazoa; phylum Arthropoda; class Insecta; order Hemiptera; family Cicadellidae; genus Neoaliturus; species Neoaliturus tenellus. Next base: position 13,245,609 of record CM061534.1, on the reverse strand, counting down.
TAAAATGTTGGATCGATACCCGCTCACGACCAAACCTGACCTGGTGGTGCAACTCTTAAAAGGGTTAGCCGATCTGTGGTAACGATGGTGGGAGGGCCCACGTTAAATAAACGGTGGCAGGCTTGCGTGGAAGTTGACGGGATCGGTTAATTCTTTGAGAGTTGCACCTTGGTCAACACTGATTTTGCTACTTTTTACTGCTGTTTACTGTGTGTGTGCCACTACGGCTTTGAAATATGCAAAATGGCCATATTTGTACACTAAAATGCCAAAAGAACTATGGAATATCATGCCAAAACTGGTTTAAAATATTGCGCAATATTTGTGTTGCCAAATGGTAACGCTAGGTCATAATGGGTTAAGGATTCAATCCGGTTGTACTCTTCTTTCAATGAAATTGCTCACCAATTGTAACGCTGGGATTGGAATGTCATGAACTTTATGTAGGCCAGACTTTGAACCATCGGGGAGTTTTTCAAGCTGAAATACACATAGCTTATCCACACAATGCTCATGAACGCAAACGGATGGACGTCCACAGCAGCCTGTGTAGACCAGGCTCTACTCTGGGCGACGTAACGCAGACCGGACAAGCTGAGGCTGTTGAAGAGGCCGCTCATGTAGGGACTTCTCTCTACTTTTAGTGCTCTCAGCCTCCAATAGTAGAAACCCTAGATCAGAGCTTTCTTTGATAATTTCCTCCATTGATACAACTTTCTTCTGCTAATCATCAAATTTTCTTTTGATATTTCTGTCTGTTTAGATATTGTATCGTCTATGTTTTAGTTTTGATTTGTTTTATCTAACTTTTTGGGTATTAATCAATTTACAGTTGGCCAACCTTTGAAATGTAAGAATCTATATCCTATGTAACATTGTCAAAAAAGACGACCCGACGTTAGCTATACTCAGATCATCATAAATTATACTTAAAAAACATAATTTAGTAACACAACAAGACTTTCAGCTTAATTGAGTAGGTCAGTTTATAAAATATTTTGAACATAACGTTATTTACTGACGCCAAGTTTTACTGAATGTACTACCATTGATTCACTAATAGGAATCGTCTTCAAACTCCCTGATGAAAATGTTGATATTACTCTGTCACCGTTACTGATATCATTGAGGTACTATATATACTCCTTTCCATCCATTGAAAATTTTTGAGAGTACAGCGTGCCAACGCCAACAAAGTCATTCATAGGTCATGCCGTTTGATTCACTAATAGGAATCGTCTTCAAACTCCCTGATGAAAATGTTGATATTACTCTGTCACCGTTACTGATATCATTGAGGTACTATATATACTCCTTTCCATCCATTGAAAATTTTTGAGAGTACAGCGTGCCAACGCCAACAAAGTCATTCATAGGTCATGCCGTTTCGTAGTCTGATTCTCTATTATTTGTCATAGAACTCCGATACTACCTAAATAAAATGAAACTCTAAACGTTTATAGTTTTTTCTTACCGCAGCTCCAAAGTTCCTTTTTCAAAAGATAGGCATCGACTTAACCCTTAATAGCCCAAATTATTTCCTTTAAATATAATGCGGCGCTCTCGTGCTGTGCTCTCGTAGCAAACTCACTCACTAACGGCCTACAACTTTTGCCGCTAGGAGCGCCCACTGTTCAAAACCCTAATCCTCGTGCCTGGGCTGCCGGTCGTGATAGCTGATGTGGCTAACGCGTAGGCACCTTGGCCAGGTGTCTACGCAAGCGCGGGTTCGATACCCGCTCACGACCAAACCTGACCTGGTGGTGCAACTCTTAAAAGGGTTAGCCGATCTGTGGTAACGATGGTGGGAGGGCCCACGTTAAATAAACGGTGGCAGGCTTGCGTGGAAGTTGACGGGATCGGTTAATTCTTTGAGAGTTGCACCTTGGTCAACACTGATTTTGCTACTTTTTACTGCTGTTTACTGTGTGTGTGCCACTACGGCTTTGAAATATGCAAAATGGCCATATTTGTACACTAAAATGCCAAAAGAACTATGGAATATCATGCCAAAACTGGTTTAAAATATTGCGCAATATTTGTGTTGCCAAATGGTAACGCTAGGTCATAATGGGTTAAGAATTCAATCCGGTTGTACTCTTCTTTCAATGAAATTGCTCACCAATTGTAACGCTGGGATTGGAATGTCATGAACTTTATGTAGGCCAGACTTTGAACCATCGGGGAGTTTTTCAAGCTGAAATACACATAGCTTATCCACACAATGCTCATGAACGCAAACGGATGGACGTCCACAGCAGCCTGTGTAGACCAGGCTCTACTCTGGGCGACGTAACGCAGACCGGACAAGCTGAGGCTGTTGAAGAGGCCGCTCATGTAGGGACTTCTCTCTACTTTTAGTGCTCTCAGCCTCCAATAGTAAAAACCCTAGATCAGAGCTTTCTTTGATAATTTCCTCCATTGATACAACTTTCTTCTGCTAATCATCAAATTTTCTTTTGATATTTCTGTCTGTTTAGATATTGTATCGTCTATGTTTTAGTTTTGATTTGTTTTATCTAACTTTTTGGGTATTAATCAATTTACAGTTGGCCAACCTTTGAAATGTAAGAATCTATATCCTATGTAACATTGTCAAAAAAGACGACCCGACGTTAGCTATACTCAGATCATCATAAATTATACTTAAAAAACATAATTTAGTAACACAACAAGACTTTCAGCTTAATTGAGTAGGTCAGTTTATAAAATATTTTGAACATAACGTTATTTACTGACGCCAAGTTTTACTGAATGTACTACCATTGATTCACTAATAGGAATCGTCTTCAAACTCCCTGATGAAAATGTTGATATTACTCTGTCACCGTTACTGATATCATTGAGGTACTATATATACTCCTTTCCATCCATTGAAAATTTTTGAGAGTACAGCGTGCCAACGCCAACAAAGTCATTCATAGGTCATGCCGTTTGATTCACTAATAGGAATCGTCTTCAAACTCCCTGATGAAAATGTTGATATTACTCTGTCACCGTTACTGATATCATTGAGGTACTATATATACTCCTTTCCATCCATTGAAAATTTTTGAGAGTACAGCGTGCCAACGCCAACAAAGTCATTCATAGGTCATGCCTCTATTGTTGTCTATTATTTGGGCCCACGTTAAATAAACGGTGGCAGGCTTGCGTGGAAGTTGACGGGATCGGTTAATTCTTTGAGAGTTGCACCTTGGTCAACACTGATTTTGCTACTTTTTACTGCTGTTTACTGTGTGTGTGCCACTACGGCTTTGAAATATGCAAAATGGCCATATTTGTACACTAAAATGCCAAAAGAACTATGGAATATCATGCCAAAACTGGTTTAAAATATTGCGCAATATTTGTGTTGCCAAATGGTAACGCTAGGTCATAATGGGTTAAGAATTCAATCCGGTTGTACTCTTCTTTCAATGAAATTGCTCACCAATTGTAACGCTGGGATTGGAATGTCATGAACTTTATGTAGGCCAGACTTTGAACCATCGGGGAGTTTTTCAAGCTGAAATACACATAGCTTATCCACACAATGCTCATGAACGCAAACGGATGGACGTCCACAGCAGCCTGTGTAGACCAGGCTCTACTCTGGGCGACGTAACGCAGACCGGACAAGCTGAGGCTGTTGAAGAGGCCGCTCATGTAGGGACTTCTCTCTACTTTTAGTGCTCTCAGCCTCCAATAGTAGAAACCCTAGATCAGAGCTTTCTTTGATAATTTCCTCCATTGATACAACTTTCTTCTGCTAATCATCAAATTTTCTTTTGATATTTCTGTCTGTTTAGATATTGTATCGTCTATGTTTTAGTTTTGATTTGTTTTATCTAACTTTTTGGGTATTAATCAATTTACAGTTGGCCAACCTTTGAAATGTAAGAATCTATATCCTATGTAACATTGTCAAAAAAGACGACCCGACGTTAGCTATACTCAGATCATCATAAATTATACTTAAAAAACATAATTTAGTAACACAACAAGACTTTCAGCTTAATTGAGTAGGTCAGTTTATAAAATATTTTGAACATAACGTTATTTACTGACGCCAAGTTTTACTGAATGTACTACCATTGATTCACTAATAGGAATCGTCTTCAAACTCCCTGATGAAAATGTTGATATTACTCTGTCACCGTTACTGATATCATTGAGGTACTATATATACTCCTTTCCATCCATTGAAAATTTTTGAGAGTACAGCGTGCCAACGCCAACAAAGTCATTCATAGGTCATGCCGTTTGATTCACTAATAGGAATTTTAAAAATTGCTTAAGAGAATCAATCAATTAAACAGGACATCTGTGCTAACGATTTCTCTAAAATTTTATCAATAAAAAATAAATACTCTATGGAAACTTTCGTAGTGAATTGCTGGAAATCTCCCATAATCTTTCAGTTTTTAATTTTATGATTAGGAGATTTGGCCCTTATAAGCCACCAGTAATATAAAGTGAAGAGGGTAAAATATGCAAAAACCCAGAAAAGTTTTACCTACTTAAATATTAAACTACAGTATTTGACAAGTTACCTAAAAAATACAAACTTACCGATGAAAAACTACAAGAAGATAGTTACATATATAATTTTAACAGAATATTGTAGCCTATTTATAAGATTAATGACTTCTTTGACCTTAAATTAGATTATTAGTACTTTCCAAATTTATTGTAGGGCCTATTCCTTTTAACATTGTAAATGGTCCAAAAGACATCAATGCAATAAATATTTTTATTATTATGACAGGAGTTGTTTAAAATAGGAAAAATGTAGGGGACACATATTGTTAACCAGCAATACGTTTTGCATTATAAAATACAGTTTTGGGAAGTGTAGAATTTAAACACAGATAGCTTTTTCTCAAATTAAAATATATAAAATTCTATTTCGAAATACCTCCATCCATAAAGATCGTTTCTATAATCGACAAGTTATTGGGGTTACCGAGTAGGCCTATTTGTTGTGAACCATGACCATAACTTTGACAGCCGCCATGTTGTAGACGGACGGGTACTCTGATGGGTTATGGATCAACAAGTCTTAGAATATATTGTTGAAACGCCACCATGAATTAATTTCAAGAACATTGATTGCTTTTATAATCTCGTTTTTGAAATGTAAAATATGATCAATGCAACCGTTGGTTGGCTGGCATTACAGTTTATCAGTTTAATGCTTTACTAACTCCAAATTCAAAACCCTTAAGTCATTGAACGTCTACCATTTACTTAATGGACTAAAATGATACAGTTGACTCTGACGCCAAGTTTTACTGAATGTACTACCATTGATTCACTAATAGGAATCGTCTTCAAACTCCCTGATGAAAATGTTGATATTACTCTGTCACCGTTACTGATATCATTGAGGTACTATATATACTCCTTTCCATCCATTGAAAATTTTTGAGAGTACAGCGTGCCAACGCCAACAAAGTCATTCATAGGTCATGCCGTTTCGTAGTCTGATTCTCTATTATTTGTCATAGAACTCCGATACTACCTAAATAAAATGAAACTCTAAACGTTTATAGTTTTTTCTTACCGCAGCTCCAAAGTTCCTTTTTCAAAAGATAGGCATCGACTTAACCCTTAATAGCCCAAATTATTTCCTTTAAATATAATGCGGCGCTCTCGTGCTGTGCTCTCGTAGCAAACTCACTCACTAACGGCCTACAACTTTTGCCGCTAGGAGCGCCCACTGTTCAAAACCCTAATCCTCGTGCCTGGGCTGCCGGTCGTGATAGCTGATGTGGCTAACGCGTAGGCACCTTGGCCAGGTGTCTACGCAAGCGCGGGTTCGATACCCGCTCACGACCAAACCTGACCTGGTGGTGCAACTCTTAAAAGGGTTAGCCGATCTGTGGTAACGATGGTGGGAGGGCCCACGTTAAATAAACGGTGGCAGGCTTGCGTGGAAGTTGACGGGATCGGTTAATTCTTTGAGAGTTGCACCTTGGTCAACACTGATTTTGCTACTTTTTACTGCTGTTTACTGTGTGTGTGCCACTACGGCTTTGAAATATGCAAAATGGCCATATTTGTACACTAAAATGTTGGTTCGATACCCGCTCACGACCAAACCTGACCTGGTGGTGCAACTCTTAAAAGGGTTAGCCGATCTGTGGTAACGATGGTGGGAGGGCCCACGTTAAATAAACGGTGGCAGGCTTGCGTGGAAGTTGACGGGATCGGTTAATTCTTTGAGAGTTGCACCTTGGTCAACACTGATTTTGCTACTTTTTACTGCTGTTTACTGTGTGTGTGCCACTACGGCTTTGAAATATGCAAAATGGCCATATTTGTACACTAAAATGCCAAAAGAACTATGGAATATCATGCCAAAACTGGTTTAAAATATTGCGCAATATTTGTGTTGCCAAATGGTAACGCTAGGTCATAATGGGTTAAGGATTCAATCCGGTTGTACTCTTCTTTCAATGAAATTGCTCACCAATTGTAACGCTGGGATTGGAATGTCATGAACTTTATGTAGGCCAGACTTTGAACCATCGGGGAGTTTTTCAAGCTGAAATACACATAGCTTATCCACACAATGCTCATGAACGCAAACGGATGGACGTCCACAGCAGCCTGTGTAGACCAGGCTCTACTCTGGGCGACGTAACGCAGACCGGACAAGCTGAGGCTGTTGAAGAGGCCGCTCATGTAGGGACTTCTCTCTACTTTTAGTGCTCTCAGCCTCCAATAGTAGAAACCCTAGATCAGAGCTTTCTTTGATAATTTCCTCCATTGATACAACTTTCTTCTGCTAATCATCAAATTTTCTTTTGATATTTCTGTCTGTTTAGATATTGTATCGTCTATGTTTTAGTTTTGATTTGTTTTATCTAACTTTTTGGGTATTAATCAATTTACAGTTGGCCAACCTTTGAAATGTAAGAATCTATATCCTATGTAACATTGTCAAAAAAGACGACCCGACGTTAGCTATACTCAGATCATCATAAATTATACTTAAAAAACATAATTTAGTAACACAACAAGACTTTCAGCTTAATTGAGTAGGTCAGTTTATAAAATATTTTGAACATAACGTTATTTACTGACGCCAAGTTTTACTGAATGTACTACCATTGATTCACTAATAGGAATCGTCTTCAAACTCCCTGATGAAAATGTTGATATTACTCTGTCACCGTTACTGATATCATTGAGGTACTATATATACTCCTTTCCATCCATTGAAAATTTTTGAGAGTACAGCGTGCCAACGCCAACAAAGTCATTCATAGGTCATGCCGTTTGATTCACTAATAGGAATCGTCTTCAAACTCCCTGATGAAAATGTTGATATTACTCTGTCACCGTTACTGATATCATTGAGGTACTATATATACTCCTTTCCATCCATTGAAAATTTTTGAGAGTACAGCGTGCCAACGCCAACAAAGTCATTCATAGGTCATGCCGTTTCGTAGTCTGATTCTCTATTATTTGTCATAGAACTCCGATACTACCTAAATAAAATGAAACTCTAAACGTTTATAGTTTTTTCTTACCGCAGCTCCAAAGTTCCTTTTTCAAAAGATAGGCATCGACTTAACCCTTAATAGCCCAAATTATTTCCTTTAAATATAATGCGGCGCTCTCGTGCTGTGCTCTCGTAGCAAACTCACTCACTAACGGCCTACAACTTTTGCCGCTAGGAGCGCCCACTGTTCAAAACCCTAATCCTCGTGCCTGGGCTGCCGGTCGTGATAGCTGATGTGGCTAACGCGTAGGCACCTTGGCCAGGTGTCTACGCAAGCGCGGGTTCGATACCCGCTCACGACCAAACCTGACCTGGTGGTGCAACTCTTAAAAGGGTTAGCCGATCTGTGGTAACGATGGTGGGAGGGCCCACGTTAAATAAACGGTGGCAGGCTTGCGTGGAAGTTGACGGGATCGGTTAATTCTTTGAGAGTTGCACCTTGGTCAACACTGATTTTGCTACTTTTTACTGCTGTTTACTGTGTGTGTGCCACTACGGCTTTGAAATATGCAAAATGGCCATATTTGTACACTAAAATGCCAAAAGAACTATGGAATATCATGCCAAAACTGGTTTAAAATATTGCGCAATATTTGTGTTGCCAAATGGTAACGCTAGGTCATAATGGGTTAAGAATTCAATCCGGTTGTACTCTTCTTTCAATGAAATTGCTCACCAATTGTAACGCTGGGATTGGAATGTCATGAACTTTATGTAGGCCAGACTTTGAACCATCGGGGAGTTTTTCAAGCTGAAATACACATAGCTTATCCACACAATGCTCATGAACGCAAACGGATGGACGTCCACAGCAGCCTGTGTAGACCAGGCTCTACTCTGGGCGACGTAACGCAGACCGGACAAGCTGAGGCTGTTGAAGAGGCCGCTCATGTAGGGACTTCTCTCTACTTTTAGTGCTCTCAGCCTCCAATAGTAAAAACCCTAGATCAGAGCTTTCTTTGATAATTTCCTCCATTGATACAACTTTCTTCTGCTAATCATCAAATTTTCTTTTGATATTTCTGTCTGTTTAGATATTGTATCGTCTATGTTTTAGTTTTGATTTGTTTTATCTAACTTTTTGGGTATTAATCAATTTACAGTTGGCCAACCTTTGAAATGTAAGAATCTATATCCTATGTAACATTGTCAAAAAAGACGACCCGACGTTAGCTATACTCAGATCATCATAAATTATACTTAAAAAACATAATTTAGTAACACAACAAGACTTTCAGCTTAATTGAGTAGGTCAGTTTATAAAATATTTTGAACATAACGTTATTTACTGACGCCAAGTTTTACTGAATGTACTACCATTGATTCACTAATAGGAATCGTCTTCAAACTCCCTGATGAAAATGTTGATATTACTCTGTCACCGTTACTGATATCATTGAGGTACTATATATACTCCTTTCCATCCATTGAAAATTTTTGAGAGTACAGCGTGCCAACGCCAACAAAGTCATTCATAGGTCATGCCGTTTGATTCACTAATAGGAATCGTCTTCAAACTCCCTGATGAAAATGTTGATATTACTCTGTCACCGTTACTGATATCATTGAGGTACTATATATACTCCTTTCCATCCATTGAAAATTTTTGAGAGTACAGCGTGCCAACGCCAACAAAGTCATTCATAGGTCATGCCGTTTCGTAGTCTGATTCTCTATTATTTGTCATAGAACTCCGATACTACCTAAATAAAATGAAACTCTAAACGTTTATAGTTTTTTCTTACCGCAGCTCCAAAGTTCCTTTTTCAAAAGATAGGCATCGACTTAACCCTTAATAGCCCAAATTATTTCCTTTAAATATAATGCGGCGCTCTCGTGCTGTGCTCTCGTAGCAAACTCACTCACTAATGGCCTACAACTTTTGCCGCTAGGAGCGCCCACTGTTCAAAACCCTAATCCTCGTGCCTGGGCTGCCGGTCGTGATAGCTGATGTGGCTAACGCGTAGGCACCTTGGCCAGGTGTCTACGCAAGCGCGGGTTCGATACCCGCTCACGACCAAACCTGACCTGGTGGTGCAACTCTTAAAAGGGTTAGCCGATCTGTGGTAACGATGGTGGGAGGGCCCACGTTAAATAAACGGTGGCAGGCTTGCGTGGAAGTTGACGGGATCGGTTAATTCTTTGAGAGTTGCACCTTGGTCAACACTGATTTTGCTACTTTTTACTGCTGTTTACTGTGTGTGTGCCACTACGGCTTTGAAATATGCAAAATGGCCATATTTGTACACTAAAATGCCAAAAGAACTATGGAATATCATGCCAAAACTGGTTTAAAATATTGCGCAATATTTGTGTTGCCAAATGGTAACGCTAGGTCATAATGGGTTAAGAATTCAATCCGGTTGTACTCTTCTTTCAATGAAATTGCTCACCAATTGTAACGCTGGGATTGGAATGTCATGAACTTTATGTAGGCCAGACTTTGAACCATCGGGGAGTTTTTCAAGCTGAAATACACATAGCTTATCCACACAATGCTCATGAACGCAAACGGATGGACGTCCACAGCAGCCTGTGTAGACCAGGCTCTACTCTGGGCGACGTAACGCAGACCGGACAAGCTGAGGCTGTTGAAGAGGCCGCTCATGTAGGGACTTCTCTCTACTTTTAGTGCTCTCAGCCTCCAATAGTAGAAACCCTAGATCAGAGCTTTCTTTGATAATTTCCTCCATTGATACAACTTTCTTCTGCTAATCATCAAATTTTCTTTTGATATTTCTGTCTGTTTAGATATTGTATCGTCTATGTTTTAGTTTTGATTTGTTTTATCTAACTTTTTGGGTATTAATCAATTTACAGTTGGCCAACCTTTGAAATGTAAGAATCTATATCCTATGTAACATTGTCAAAAAAGACGACCCGACGTTAGCTATACTCAGATCATCATAAATTATACTTAAAAAACATAATTTAGTAACACAACAAGACTTTCAGCTTAATTGAGTAGGTCAGTTTATAAAATATTTTGAACATAACGTTATTTACTGACGCCAAGTTTTACTGAATGTACTACCATTGATTCACTAATAGGAATCGTCTTCAAACTCCCTGATGAAAATGTTGATATTACTCTGTCACCGTTACTGATATCATTGAGGTACTATATATACTCCTTTCCATCCATTGAAAATTTTTGAGAGTACAGCGTGCCAACGCCAACAAAGTCATTCATAGGTCATGCCGTTTCGTAGTCTGATTCTCTATTATTTGTCATAGAACTCCGATACTACCTAAATAAAATGAAACTCTAAACGTTTATAGTTTTTTCTTACCGCAGCTCCAAAGTTCCTTTTTCAAAAGATAGGCATCGACTTAACCCTTAATAGCCCAAATTATTTCCTTTAAATATAATGCGGCGCTCTCGTGCTGTGCTCTCGTAGCAAACTCACTCACTAACGGCCTACAACTTTTGCCGCTAGGAGCGCCCACTGTTCAAAACCCTAATCCTCGTGCCTGGGCTGCCGGTCGTGATAGCTGATGTGGCTAACGCGTAGGCACCTTGGCCAGGTGTCTACGCAAGCGCGGGTTCGATACCCGCTCACGACCAAACCTGACCTGGTGGTGCAACTCTTAAAAGGGTTAGCCGATCTGTGGTAACGATGGTGGGAGGGCCCACGTTAAATAAACGGTGGCAGGCTTGCGTGGAAGTTGACGGGATCGGTTAATTCTTTGAGAGTTGCACCTTGGTCAACACTGATTTTGCTACTTTTTACTGCTGTTTACTGTGTGTGTGCCACTACGGCTTTGAAATATGCAAAATGGCCATATTTGTACACTAAAATGCCAAAAGAACTATGGAATATCATGCCAAAACTGGTTTAAAATATTGCGCAATATTTGTGTTGCCAAATGGTAACGCTAGGTCATAATGGGTTAAGGATTCAATCCGGTTGTACTCTTCTTTCAATGAAATTGCTCACCAATTGTAACGCTGGGATTGGAATGTCATGAACTTTATGTAGGCCAGACTTTGAACCATCGGGGAGTTTTTCAAGCTGAAATACACATAGCTTATCCACACAATGCTCATGAACGCAAACGGATGGACGTCCACAGCAGCCTGTGTAGACCAGGCTCTACTCTGGGCGACGTAACGCAGACCGGACAAGCTGAGGCTGTTGTAAACGCCAACAAAGTCATTCATAGGTCATGCCGTTTCGTAGTCTGATTCTCTATTATTTGTCATAGAACTCCGATACTACCTAAATAAAATGAAACTCTAAACGTTTATAGTTTTTTCTTACCGCAGCTCCAAAGTTCCTTTTTCAAAAGATAGGCATCGACTTAACCCTTAATAGCCCAAATTATTTCCTTTAAATATAATGCGGCGCTCTCGTGCTGTGCTCTCGTAGCAAACTCACTCACTAACGGCCTACAACTTTTGCCGCTAGGAGCGCCCACTGTTCAAAACCCTAATCCTCGTGCCTGGGCTGCCGGTCGTGATAGCTGATGTGGCTAACGCGTAGGCACCTTGGCCAGGTGTCTACGCAAGCGCGGGTTCGATACCCGCTCACGACCAAACCTGACCTGGTGGTGCAACTCTTAAAAGGGTTAGCCGATCTGTGGTAACGATGGTGGGAGGGCCCACGTTAAATAAACGGTGGCAGGCTTGCGTGGAAGTTGACGGGATCGGTTAATTCTTTGAGAGTTGCACCTTGGTCAACACTGATTTTGCTACTTTTTACTGCTGTTTACTGTGTGTGTGCCACTACGGCTTTGAAATATGCAAAATGGCCATATTTGTACACTAAAATGCCAAAAGAACTATGGAATATCATGCCAAAACTGGTTTAAAATATTGCGCAATATTTGTGTTGCCAAATGGTAACGCTAGGTCATAATGGGTTAAGGATTCAATCCGGTTGTACTCTTCTTTCAATGAAATTGCTCACCAATTGTAACGCTGGGATTGGAATGTCATGAACTTTATGTAGGCCAGACTTTGAACCATCGGGGAGTTTTTCAAGCTGAAATACACATAGCTTATCCACACAATGCTCATGAACGCAAACGGATGGACGTCCACAGCAGCCTGTGTAGACCAGGCTCTACTCTGGGCGACGTAACGCAGACCGGACAAGCTGAGGCTGTTGAAGAGGCCGCTCATGTAGGGACTTCTCTCTACTTTTAGTGCTCTCAGCCTCCAATAGTAGAAACCCTAGATCAGAGCTTTCTTTGATAATTTCCTCCATTGATACAACTTTCTTCTGCTAATCATCAAATTTTCTTTTGATATTTCTGTCTGTTTAGATATTGTATCGTCTATGTTTTAGTTTTGATTTGTTTTATCTAACTTTTTGGGTATTAATCAATTTACAGTTGGCCAACCTTTGAAATGTAAGAATCTATATCCTATGTAACATTGTCAAAAAAGACGACCCGACGTTAGCTATACTCAGATCATCATAAATTATACTTAAAAAACATAATTTAGTATCACAACAAGACTTTCAGCTTAATTGAGTAGGTCAGTTTATAAAATATTTTGAACATAACGTTATTATGGCACATTCGGTTTAATTGGCTATCTCACTAAAAGCCCAATGAATTACGTTTATTTAAGGATCTAGTGTGCAGTAAGAGGGTTCACACGGAATCATTTAACCTCAATAAATTTATTATAATTTATAAAAGATTTTAACTACATCAGACCTTATGAAGGACATTTTAAATCTTTTTAATGCAAATGAAAGTGTATTAAGTCATCTTTGCAATTACAACAAAACTTTTGTTTCTCTTTTGGGTTGTAACTTTTGAACCAAGCCGATTATAAATCATGCCCGAAGAATGTCATTAATTGGTGAAATTAAAAAGCTGTTAGTTTTAGAGGATGTGTTTTAACTCTCTAACAAGTCAATATAAAAGAATAAATAAAAAAACCCTAAACAAAACCCAATTTCTAGGAGAGGCCTACTAATTGAGGTGCGCAGTGTTTGAGAAAAAAATGGTGAATCATGAGTTGTGAGACAAAAAAGGGCCCCACCGTTGCACCTGGGCTGTTCCTGCCCCTGACCAGGTGAGCATGAGTCATGTGGTTAATCAATCCTTCTGAGTCAGGGCCTGAGAACGACCGGAGCAAGCACAGCGAAACGCCCCTCGCAACCTGTATAGAGAAGCGTGAAAGACACGGATACAGATAATGTTACTTGATAGCAAAATAAAGAAAAAAACACTAAAGTCTATTATCAACAACTAACTATTTAGTCATCTAGCTGGACTAACGGTTAGCATTTGGACTTCGGTTATTATAGAAGTCGAGGGTTTGATTCCTGGGATACCGCACAACGATTCTGATGGGTTTGGACCGCTTTCCTATAAAATTATTTGAGGTATATTTTCTGTAAATATTCCTCTGGCGTAAATACAAGGAAAAATTTCCTCTAGAGCCACATCGCTATATAATTATACTAGACACACTCCAAGCACTGTAAATATTAAATCGCAGAGACACCCGCCCAACCATAGTATAGGCTACAACACACAATCTCTAAGCACTATTTAGAAACTCGTAAAATTAATCATAAAGTGGAAATCAAATCATAAAATCATAAAATTAATCACGTTCAGTGGATCTGAGTATCTGAAATATCTTAAAGAGGTCACCAGGAAATCTTCTAGTCAAATAAATACATTTATCAGAGAGTTCCCGGACGGTTCTTACTACCCTAAAAATGATAGTAAATTTATCGACACCTTGATTGCTTCAGAGCCAACCACAACCATTAGTCGCATGAAGAAATGTAAGACCTTCAATGGTCTAAGAATAGATCGTGGCATCGAAAAAGCTTTAAACTGTACCCCTGAACAAATGCCAGCCAATGGTTAATCATAAAGCATTTTATTCCATGCCATAAGTTTCTTACTAAAACAACTGTGCAAATTTACAATCATAGAAAATGACAATGTACAATTACTTACGCAAGAGTTGATAATTATCTTATTAAATATCAATTATCTTAGTATTAATCAATTTACAGTTGGCCAACCTTTGAAATGTAAGAATCTATATCCTATGTAACATTGTCAAAAAAGACGACCCGACGTTAGCTATACTCAGATCATCATAAATTATACTTAAAAAACATAATTTAGTAACACAACAAGACTTTCAGCTTAATTGAGTAGGTCAGTTTATAAAATATTTTGAACATAACGTTATTTACTGACGCCAAGTTTTACTGAATGTACTACCATTGATTCACTAATAGGAATCGTCTTCAAACTCCCTGATGAAAATGTTGATATTACTCTGTCACCGTTACTGATATCATTGAGGTACTATATATACTCCTTTCCATCCATTGAAAATTTTTGAGAGTACAGCGTGCCAACGCCAACAAAGTCATTCATAGGTCATGCCGTTTCGTAGTCTGATTCTCTATTATTTGTCATAGAACTCCGATACTACCTAAATAAAATGAAACTCTAAACGTTTATAGTTTTTTCTTACCGCAGCTCCAAAGTTCCTTTTTCAAAAGATAGGCATCGACTTAACCCTTAATAGCCCAAATTATTTCCTTTAAATATAATGCGGCGCTCTCGTGCTGTGCTCTCGTAGCAAACTCACTCACTAACGGCCTACAACTTTTGCCGCTAGGAGCGCCCACTGTTCAAAACCCTAATCCTCGTGCCTGGGCTGCCGGTCGTGATAGCTGATGTGGCTAACGCGTAGGCACCTTGGCCAGGTGTCTACGCAAGCGCGGGTTCGATACCCGCTCACGACCA
Organism: Neoaliturus tenellus; assembly: GCA_030545055.2. Classification (NCBI taxonomy): domain Eukaryota; kingdom Metazoa; phylum Arthropoda; class Insecta; order Hemiptera; family Cicadellidae; genus Neoaliturus; species Neoaliturus tenellus. The sequence continues at coordinate 13,230,365 of CM061534.1, read as the reverse complement.
AACCTGACCTGGTGGTGCAACTCTTAAAAGGGTTAGCCGATCTGTGGTAACGATGGTGGGAGGGCCCACGTTAAATAAACGGTGGCAGGCTTGCGTGGAAGTTGACGGGATCGGTTAATTCTTTGAGAGTTGCACCTTGGTCAACACTGATTTTGCTACTTTTTACTGCTGTTTACTGTGTGTGTGCCACTACGGCTTTGAAATATGCAAAATGGCCATATTTGTACACTAAAATGCCAAAAGAACTATGGAATATCATGCCAAAACTGGTTTAAAATATTGCGCAATATTTGTGTTGCCAAATGGTAACGCTAGGTCATAATGGGTTAAGGATTCAATCCGGTTGTACTCTTCTTTCAATGAAATTGCTCACCAATTGTAACGCTGGGATTGGAATGTCATGAACTTTATGTAGGCCAGACTTTGAACCATCGGGGAGTTTTTCAAGCTGAAATACACATAGCTTATCCACACAATGCTCATGAACGCAAACGGATGGACGTCCACAGCAGCCTGTGTAGACCAGGCTCTACTCTGGGCGACGTAACGCAGACCGGACAAGCTGAGGCTGTTGAAGAGGCCGCTCATGTAGGGACTTCTCTCTACTTTTAGTGCTCTCAGCCTCCAATAGTAGAAACCCTAGATCAGAGCTTTCTTTGATAATTTCCTCCATTGATACAACTTTCTTCTGCTAATCATCAAATTTTCTTTTGATATTTCTGTCTGTTTAGATATTGTATCGTCTATGTTTTAGTTTTGATTTGTTTTATCTAACTTTTTGGGTATTAATCAATTTACAGTTGGCCAACCTTTGAAATGTAAGAATCTATATCCTATGTAACATTGTCAAAAAAGACGACCCGACGTTAGCTATACTCAGATCATCATAAATTATACTTAAAAAACATAATTTAGTATCACAACAAGACTTTCAGCTTAATTGAGTAGGTCAGTTTATAAAATATTTTGAACATAACGTTATTATGGCACATTCGGTTTAATTGGCTATCTCACTAAAAGCCCAATGAATTACGTTTATTTAAGGATCTAGTGTGCAGTAAGAGGGTTCACACGGAATCATTTAACCTCAATAAATTTATTATAATTTATAAAAGATTTTAACTACATCAGACCTTATGAAGGACATTTTAAATCTTTTTAATGCAAATGAAAGTGTATTAAGTCATCTTTGCAATTACAACAAAACTTTTGTTTCTCTTTTGGGTTGTAACTTTTGAACCAAGCCGATTATAAATCATGCCCGAAGAATGTCATTAATTGGTGAAATTAAAAAGCTGTTAGTTTTAGAGGATGTGTTTTAACTCTCTAACAAGTCAATATAAAAGAATAAATAAAAAAACCCTAAACAAAACCCAATTTCTAGGAGAGGCCTACTAATTGAGGTGCGCAGTGTTTGAGAAAAAAATGGTGAATCATGAGTTGTGAGACAAAAAAGGGCCCCACCGTTGCACCTGGGCTGTTCCTGCCCCTGACCAGGTGAGCATGAGTCATGTGGTTAATCAATCCTTCTGAGTCAGGGCCTGAGAACGACCGGAGCAAGCACAGCGAAACGCCCCTCGCAACCTGTATAGAGAAGCGTGAAAGACACGGATACAGATAATGTTACTTGATAGCAAAATAAAGAAAAAAACACTAAAGTCTATTATCAACAACTAACTATTTAGTCATCTAGCTGGACTAACGGTTAGCATTTGGACTTCGGTTATTATAGAAGTCGAGGGTTTGATTCCTGGGATACCGCACAACGATTCTGATGGGTTTGGACCGCTTTCCTATAAAATTATTTGAGGTATATTTTCTGTAAATATTCCTCTGGCGTAAATACAAGGAAAAATTTCCTCTAGAGCCACATCGCTATATAATTATACTAGACACACTCCAAGCACTGTAAATATTAAATCGCAGAGACACCCGCCCAACCATAGTATAGGCTACAACACACAATCTCTAAGCACTATTTAGAAACTCGTAAAATTAATCATAAAGTGGAAATCAAATCATAAAATCATAAAATTAATCACGTTCAGTGGATCTGAGTATCTGAAATATCTTAAAGAGGTCACCAGGAAATCTTCTAGTCAAATAAATACATTTATCAGAGAGTTCCCGGACGGTTCTTACTACCCTAAAAATGATAGTAAATTTATCGACACCTTGATTGCTTCAGAGCCAACCACAACCATTAGTCGCATGAAGAAATGTAAGACCTTCAATGGTCTAAGAATAGATCGTGGCATCGAAAAAGCTTTAAACTGTACCCCTGAACAAATGCCAGCCAATGGTTAATCATAAAGCATTTTATTCCATGCCATAAGTTTCTTACTAAAACAACTGTGCAAATTTACAATCATAGAAAATGACAATGTACAATTACTTACGCAAGAGTTGATAATTATCTTTATTGTATTTGGTAAAGAGCTGTGTATGTTTCTAAAAAGAATGCCTGTTCTGTCTAATTACTAAATTGCAAATATTAATGGCATTTATAAAAATGGAAAATCTAATTTGTTTGAGGCTAGAAATTGATGATTAGGGACTTGCTAACTAAATGACCCATTTAAATTAAAAGTGTTTTCTAGTCTGGAGTGAAGTATTGCGTTGGAATGACAATAAACCATGGGTACCTCACTGGGTCACGAACACACGATTCCATCCTACCTCATTGATAGCGTCTAGGTTGCCGTAGGGCCTACAGCCCCTACAGAGTAATCACATAAGCTATATTTTGTTCAAATTTTAAACTAAATATAAAACAGCAACTTCCAAACATGGCAGAAGAAGTATCTAAACAATCAGAAGTATCAAAAGAAGATTTATGGAGTCTGCAAACAAAAATTGAGTTGATGGAGGAAATCATCAACAAAAACTTAGATGGATGGGTTTTGCTATCGGAGAAAATGGCATTGATAGAAGAATTGTCTAAGAAGAAAGTTGAAGGAGAAATGTGAATGAGAAGAATTGTCTAAGAAGAAAGTTGAAGGAGAAATGACGCCGTACATGAGTGAGCTCTACAACAGCCTAAGCCTGCCCGGTCTGCGGTACGTCGCCAGGGAAGAACCTGGTCTTCATAGGATTTTGTGGACGTTCATCCATTTGGCAGCTCTTTTCGTAAGTATTGTTTGGATCAGCGATGCGTATTTAAGCTGGCAGAACTCACCGGTGGTTCAGAATCTGGCGTACATGAAAGTCAAGGACATTCCTTTTCCAGCCATCTCACTTTGCGAGACAGTCTCGCTAAAAGAAGACTACAATCAGTTTGAATTCTTAAGAGAGTGCATATCCCTTGCAAATGAAACATCTTGGATCTGTGGCGAGAAAGAGCAAAATAATTTTAGGGTTTCTGTCGATGTAAGTCGTGTCAATTGGTTTTCATGGATTATTTATGGAAGAGTGGAGGACGAAGTTTTTGGGGCTCTTTATGGATTTGTTCAGGGACAATTTCTTCAGGATCTAAATGTTACGTTCAGTGGATCTGAGTATCTGAAATATCTTAAAGAGGTCACCAGGAAATCTTCTAGTCAAATAAATATATTTATCAGAGAGTTCCCGGACGGTTCTTACTACCCTAAAAATGATAGTAAATTTATCGACACCTTGATTGCTTCAGAGCCAACCACAACCATCAGTCGCATGAAGAAATGCAAGACCTTCAATGGTCTAAGAATAGATCGTGGCATCGAAAAAGCTTTAAACTGTACCCCTGAACAAATGCCAGCCAATGGTTGCAAGGATCAAGTTTTATACACCGAAAATGAGTTGATGCTTGAAATATACGATCCATACGTTGAATTGAACGATTCGGAAACAGGAGGGTATGACCTGCTGATTCATAGTCCAGCAGACTATCCTTCTTTCAGCATGGCAACACTCAACCTACCGACACGTCTGTATTACAAGTTCAAGGTAACACCTAAGCTTATCGATACTAGAAAAGATCTCTACGAAGTGGACATTTCAAAACGGAACTGCGTCTTTTCATTTGAGAAAAAGCTTTCATTGTTTGAGTTTTACACGTACCAAAACTGTGTTTTAGAATGCAAAATTAATTGTTCCTTAACAACGTGTGGGTGTGTTCCATACACTTTTCCTATTTTGAACGTTTCCCATCACATTTGTGGTTCCGTGAGGTCGCGAAACTGCAATGAAGAAATCACCAAACTGATTGTTGGCAGTGAAAAGAAATACCCTTGTCGATGTGACTGTCCCCAGGATTGTGTTTCTCTTACGTACGAACTCTACAAGACTTCAGAAGATGGCGAAGTTAAATTTGGAACAACTAGAATATCTATCAGTTATGAAAACACTGAGCTACTCTCGATATACAGGCACAGTATGACAAGTCCTGCGGAGTTTGTGGCCTACAGCTTGGGAGTTCTGGGAACGTTCAACGGCTTCAGCATGATGTTCATGTGGGAGATATTCTACTGGATGACTCTTCGGCTGTGGTCTACCATCAACAGAATCTACAGGAACCTTCAGGAATGAGTCCTGGACAACCATCTGCAGGAATTCAAAAAGTTTTCTTCGTAGAATCATGATACAGTATTTAAAATCACTGTAGACGTTGCTTATAAAGTTTCAAATGTAACCAGAAACTAGAAACTTATATGTTTTAAATGTATTTCTCGATAGTCGTAAGCTGTATTAAGTGGTATAATAAATCTGTCATAGTTCTATTGTTTTTTCTTTATTGCCACTTTTAACATTTTGGTAAAAGGTAACATTTTGGTAACATTTGGTTAAAATCCATAGTATGCAATCATATCCAGACCAAACATATTTCATATGATCGGGAGACACCCCGTTGATCTGATCGGCTCCCTTGCACCTAGGATCGTCAATGCGTCCGCCATAGCACAAACAACGACCATCTCTTAGCTGAGTGTTTTGTTCGGCTCCGGTTAAATGTTTGGGTGTTATACTCAGGTGAGAACACAGTAATTAGAACCTTCTAATTAAACGGCGCTGGACATCTGCATACGACTCACCGAAAGTGTCGATGGTGACGTCATCTTTATTTTCATGACGGATGAGTTGGTTTGTTGTTGTTAAATAAGACGGTTCCGGTGACGCCGCTAGGGTTTGATGATGTCCGGTACCTGGTAAATATTCTAAATTCCTTGGGTCAGAAATCTTGGTCGGCCTCCGCATTGCTCAAGAATCTGGAACAAGATAAATAATACTGGTAGTTTATCCAGTTGTTTGGGGATTCCTAAAAGATGAATCATCTTAAATCATTTGACCTCAATCACAGGGTGACTCATGGGATTGGAGACAAAAAATGGTCCCAACAGAGCACCTGGAACCTCGTTGTAACCTCGGTAGAGTGACTATACACTGATGCACCCAAGTGGTGTCTGAAAACGGGCGTGACAACTGCGGTGATTTGGTGATAAAACGTCCACATCTCCTGCGATAGACTCTTGTCTATCGCAACAATGTATATGCTGTTCGGCAATACCTTAAAAATAATAGTTAAACCAGCAGAAAATAAAAATGAAAGTGAAAGTATATTGTGCGTTAGAACCGATTTAATAAACAATCAACTTCCCTGTGCTACAGGTGGTTGCATGAGACGTGAGACAGTGTACCAGATGCGCGGGAGCAAAAGAGGCAATTGCGCATGCGCGCCCACTCGCCGCCAGAGTGCAGCCCCGTCAGTCAGCTGTTAGCTCTTGTCAGTTGCCGTTCGCTAAAAACATCCTAAAAACATTGACTCAATAATAGTCAGTGAAACATTGAATTTGAATCAACTGAATATCAATAACTGTTTATCGTTATTCTTAATTATGGTTCAGCTGTATTGTATTATTACTTTGTGATTTTTATAACATGTTTAATGGTTATATGTTACGGAAATCAAAGCTAGGACAATTTGGCGAATGTGCGCAGCCAGGCTAGTACACAGTTGGCCGCCCCTCAAACTCCTACTCCATACCCCTCCCAGCCCTCTTGTTCCCCTCCCCCATGCGCGGACTGTCTCACGTCTCTTGTACCATTAGAGAATGGTTGTGTATGCAGCAAATTGTTTACAATTTTTCGTCAATCTACTTAATTCTTCCTCTGTAATATATTTTTTTTCATTTTGGACAACTACTTTAAGGTCAGAAGTACTAAGATCTGCGTATTTGAAAATTATTGGTACAATTCCCACAAGATACCTAGGTAGTGCATGGGGTTAATTCATCCTAAAACATAAAATAAATATAATTTAAAAAAGTAAAACTCAATAAAAAATATATTTACCATCTTGGATTTAAATGGAATTGGTTTTGAAATTATACCATTTAGACGGCAAATAAAGTACCCCAAAAATGACAGATTTATTCAATGTTCTTTTCACAGGAAAATTGTAACACAAAAATTTTTGAAACGCCTGCGCAACAAGGACAGGCCTATTATAGTCTCGCAGATTTGTTGTGATTTTAGTATCTTCTCAATTGAACCATACAAAACAACCACATTTAAAACTGGCGTCCTAGGCTAACTTCACCAACACAGACTTTTCGTCGTGCGTCATGCGGCAATACGTTAAAGAGGGGTAAATATAAGTTGCATTGTTATTATCGGCACAGTTATTTTTGTGTCTCAGTAGCATCGCGTCGAACATGGCGCACACTAAAAATACAATGCTTCGTGAATACAGTATTTAACCATGACGGGATTCAACTTTACGAAAATTACTAGAAAGGTAAAAGCAAGAATAAGAGACATCTTCTTTTACTTATAGATAGTTCTTTCATCTGTAGTAAAAGGAAAAAGATTGCTACTGTTTAGTGTAGTTGGCAGATGGGAAGCGAACAAGTTGTAACTCCCTTGACCCTCGGTACTATCATGAAGTGTTAGTGATAATTTATGGCCTAGTTAGCAATTTTTCATGTTTTAAGACATTTTTGAGGCAAACATATGAAAACCCTTACGACAATTGGAGAGACTCTAGAACAACGTAAAGTCCAAATAACAGATCACAAAGTAACTAGCGTTTGGACGAGACATTTTCTCATTTAGCGTCGGCATACTAACCACGCAGTTAAAATTTAAATTTGATCCCTTTCTAATTCGAACAAATTTGTTCATCCTGCAGCCCCCTCCTACAAGCCACATAGTATACCTAGTTTTTACAGGTGATCCGGGTAGGTCGTTCCTCTAGTGACAAAGTCACCAAGACTTGTAGAATTGGCCTGATGCACATTCAATGGTACTATTCCAGATGAAAAGGTCCACGAATACCACTTGCGCCGCGGGTCCCGATTGTCTTATATAATTGGACACCCCCTCCCCATTCCTCGGCTCCGCGGGGTTTTCAAAAACAACGTCCTCCCCCGGAGCAATGTCGGATGGTTTTGTTTTCAAAACGCAAAACACGTCTGGGGACAAAAGACCGATATAACTGTGCCGGCCCGGCCGCCATTGTTGCTCTGGATGTCTTTATTGAGCCTGCGATAGAGTTATTTAATACTATACCGTAGGAGAGATATTAATTTGGTAGGAATAGTGTGGATTCCAGGAATTTTTGTCGGCTTGTGCCTGTGCGGATAGAAAGATGAGAATGTTATTGTTTATGGCCATCATGAGTCTACTGTTCTGGTCCGTGGTCACAAACACTATTTTAATATGTTGCCCATGCGGCAAGGTAGATTTTACGATGAAGTCAACCATACCATTAAGGAGTTGTCTTTACCAACACATTTATTAGGCTATGTAAACCTACCGTACATAATAGAAAAGTGTTTAGGCATGGGTGCGGATTAATAGGGTGCGAGCTCTCCTACAGGTGTGATATGTTTGAATGTCAAATTCAAACACAATAAACCCAAGGTTAACGTGGTTCTTATTTTGTCCAAAACTATATAGGCCAAACTATTTCTTTTATAAAACAATAACTCGTTCATTGTTAATGTTACAGTTTATCAACAAAAAACCTTACGGCTTATAAAAAAACCTTTGGGGGTGCATAGCAAATCCCCTTTGTATTTAGGTCAAAGTACAGTATCGCAAATCTTGTACATATACAAACGCTGATGAGAGAATGCTACACTCTTATTCTGAAGTCAATGCCAAAACCTTCTTTCTTTTGTTCGAATGCTACTGAAAAAGTATAGTACAATAAATTGGCTAAGAATATACCAATTCTCGTGTATTCCAATAAGCCAATGCATTCCATATAGCCAATGTTATAGGTCGTTTTTTTTTTTTTTTTTTTTTTTTTTTTTTTAACTTGATCCTTCTCAAGAATTTTGGGGTGGGGAAGAATTTAGACTAATAAGCAAAAATTTAAACTTGTAACAAACATGTTCGAGTACTGTATTTCCTTAAATAACGATTTTAATCAAGGTGTATACACCTTGGATTTTAATAACTTTTAATATCTTTCAGTGACTCATAGTCAGCTGTTATACCGGGTGTCCATAAAGTCTTGCCCTGATTTCATAGCTTTGCTGTACGGGCACCATTATAGCCACACACACCTTACATTTCTTGTTTTCAAGGAAATTTAATCTAGTTTTTTTTTCTTATTAATTTGTTAACACCTAAATTCAGGTGATTGGCTACAATTCAGTTTGATTAAAATGCATCTACAAAAACAATTCGTGGCGGCCCGACTAAATTGCCACCCCGTTCACCACGCTTGACCTCTCTGGATTTCTTAATGTCCTCTGATTTGTCGAGGATTTGGTTTATTCTTTCCCAGGTCCTAATTTAGAAACTCTAAAAGACAAAATAATAAATAAAGTGACGCCTGTTAGTCAGGAAATGTTATCTGAAGCCGAAAAATAGATGTTAATAAAAAACTAACTAAAAAGTCACTCAAACGATTTACAGGCTACCCAAGGCGCCTACATTGAAGTGTATTGAGTTTGTGCATAGCCGTAAAAAACTTAAGAGGTTACTTGTTAAAACTGAAAATAAAACTTTATCTTAACACAAACTGTTTTTATATTATACGGTTTCTTTATCAGGGCAAGACTTTATGGACACCCGGTATTTTAAGCCAAACCTAGTGTTTTGTTAAAAAGCAACAGTTTTAAAGTAACCTAATTAAAAAGCAACTATTACCAACCCTGCACTCTAATACGAGTAAGGTATATATTTGTATGTTTACACACGGATCTCGAAAGCGGCTCGAATGATTTTCTTCAAACTTTGCAAATAACTTAGTTTTGGAATAAAAATAATATATAGGTCTCTTTGCTAGAAAAAAATTTTATTTCGTTATAATCTTAAATTGAAATTCTAAAAATCGTAACATTGGTCTTATCCTATACTATAATAAGAGCAATGTCTGAAGGGATGTGTGTTATACGATCTAGAAATCTAGCGGATACATTTTGCTTAAACTTTGGATGAGTGTTTTGGCTTAAAAATAAGATAAGAAACAGGCTTAATCCCAGGAAAAATTGAATTTGGCCTAAATTTAAGTTTAAAAATCGTAATTTTTAACATTGGTCTTATGGGTTGCTATTTTGGTAACGAAATAACAACGCAAGGCACACAAAAATAAAGGAACATTAATGTTAAGCAGTCTTTTTAAAACAGCTGTTTACGGCGAATTGGTATAATCAGTTGTTTGTGGAAATTTAATAACCTTATTAACTTACAATGACACTATAACAAAAGTGAATAAAACCTACGAGCAAGGCTCGGTTAACCTGGTACTGAAATTTAAAATCAAAGCAAAATAGTTGCTGTAAACAGCATATTCAGCAAGAAAAAATAAAAAATAAATCCCATAAACATAAACATGATCATTGGTGAGATAAAGGTCAAATATAAACAATACAATAACCCGTTACGGAAATAAAATTATTAGGCTAAGTGTTAAAAATAAAATGGTATAGTTATCGGCTTAACGAAACATTTTAGGACGTATATGTATTTATATGAATTTTTTTATTAATTTTGGCTTGAAGGTTGAATCTAGACACCCTGTGTTAATAGGCAAGAATGTTCCTTTTCCCTTCTTTTCGCTTTTTTCTCAGATTGTGTGCATCATAGGAGAAATCCGCGCATATTGTTCAGGTGTGCTTTGTATAGATCTAGAATCCCATTGTATTCCCATTAATTCCAGTCGGCCCATAGACCTACGCCCCACAGGCTTACAAAGTTTTAATGTTAATCTTATGGGAGGTGGATAATCAATTGAATCATTTGATAGCTGCTGATGTAATAACAAACGAGACGTTGCCCGTCGATACTCCACGGATACCGAGTTCCAGTCACGGTGAGTGGAGCGGTAGGCCGATGTTAGAACAGGCGTATAAAATGTACTAAGTCGTTATTTCCTTCCAACTAAAGAGCTGTTTTACATAAATAAGTAACTTTAAACAATTTAACAATCAAAACTTATTTATTTTTTAATCCGCCAACGGCGCCAACTATAAAACTGGGCAATTTAAATAGTATACCATTGTTTTATTTTTTATTTTCATTCATATTATGATACAATTATAATTAGGCCTATATACGTCGTTAGGTACAGTACTGGCAATAATAAACCAAACCTCCTGTAGCGTTTTGCTCTTTGTATTTGCCACAAATACCTCCTGTGTTTACAATCAGCTGATCGAAAATTTGTAAAATAAATTCATTGGAAAGGTTTGGAAATTTTGATTTTTGTAATAAAAGGAAGTAATATAACGTTAAAGTAAATAAAACCTGCTAATATATAAAAGATTAGCTTTTATTTGGTACAAACTGCAAGTAAATCGGTCCAGTGGACGTCTCAGATGAACTATCCAAATGATTGAAATAGTTGACTTTTTTCCCAATGTTAAATCTCCTTAGAGAAGTTTATTTTTCATTTTCGATCAATTTAACGTTAAAAAATATTTTTGGAATACAAATCAAACCTGCTAATATATGACTGAAAAGGTTTGGAACAACCCCTATGCACAGAGTAAGTAATACATACAGAGGTAAACTTCTAATGGAAACCGTGTTGCGGTAAATATTTAGTTTATATTTTTGTCAAGAGGTAGCGTTTGCATCGCTATATCTGCTCCAGACGCCTTATCACTGGGGTGTGAGAGAGATGGTGAGAGACGTCACCCAAGGTTGTTTATTAAACAACATCTGGACTCCCGGTGATAACTCGCCGTGTACGAATCTCGCTTCGGGTGTCTCGGGCCAGCCAGCCAAGGCTTTTGTTGACTTATACGGTCGCTTATTAACATGTCATAGCGAACGGAATTTTTTAATTTATTTTCTTGACAAATTCAAATAATTTTGGGTAAGCTCGTAGTTAGAAAAGGCCAAATTGATCAATTATTTAAATTTAAATTATTTAATTGTTTTATTATTGTTGTAGAATTTGATAATTTTAATAAAATTTTGTAACAGTCGTATGCAGCTTAGAAAAAAAGTAAGGAACACTTTGTTTAAAAAAAAACTAGTTTACACATATTTTAATAAGTAATTTATATTACTTGAATAACCCAAGTTTTTTTACAAAAATCGTATTTTCAAACACGAGTAGGCTGTTAACAGTAGGCCCTACTGTCTACAGTAGTTAATTGAATACCCTGAACAGTCTATATGGAGTAAAAATTAATGTTTAAAAGTACGCAATGGTATGTGTGCATCAAAGTGAAGGCCTTCCATTAGTAGAGAAGTCCAATAAATCGGTGGGTATGTTGAAATGGTGGCGATCAAACTTAAAAACTGCAACATGAAAACCACATTTTAATAACAAATTATTATTGCACAAATTATTATTGCGACATATTCAAACTTTTATGGCCGCGTTGTAAAAAAATGCATATACAACGACCCTTTTAAGAGTAACCACCATCTTGGATTTTTACTCACATAAAACTAATGTTTAAGTTAAAAAATTAGTCCGCTACCCCTATAATAATGGTTAAAATAGATTGATCTTCAAATCATTTTAAAGGGAACTTAAATACCTATTAGACTATGAAATAAAAGATCGTATACGGTATGTGCCAAAATAAACAGTACTGAAACTGAATCCGCTGGAGTTTGAATCATGATTGATCAGACAAAAAAACGTACGACTGTCCGAGGGTTGCCTCAAACTGGACGGAGGTCATACTGAACATGTTATTAATTCATTTTAATCTATGGTGCTCACTTTTACTAGTATATTTTGGTGAAACTGTTACATGTTTGGCGCTTTATGTATTATTGATATTTTGATTAATAAACAACAAAGTATTTTCAACAATTTTGTTAGAAGGAAGGTGAAAACGTTTTTTAGTTGTGTAATCTCGAAAATCGCTATATAATCGTAATCTTTATTTACAGACCCCTTGGTAAAATAAAATTGAATAAGTATGAATCCTTTTGACCTATATTAAAGGCGTAGTGGACGTTTCAAATTTGACATTAGTTTTATGGGAATAAAAATCCAAGGTGGCGGGTACTGCAGACTCTTTAACATCGTTTAAAAAGCTGCAACATGGACTCTATGTAAACTTTCAATACTTTCAACATACACATTTCATTGTCTTGTTTTTCCTACAATTGAATGGATGTTTTCGCTCCTGTCACATTTTGTTATTTATTCGTCTCAAAAGTTTAACACATCACCTCAAAGTAGATTATCTTCACTCACTGTTAATATTCGTCTTGATTTCGTGTAAACAAAGCAGACTTTTTCTTAATCACTACATGGAGAATTTTTCAGAAGAATCTTTTGGAAAATATATCTTTTTTATACATTTCCCATTTTGTTGTAAAGTTTTTGACCTGCTACTTCTTTCCTTAGTATGTAGGACAAACGTCTTTGATTTTAACTCTATCCTATAATTCTGTAATCTATGAAATGAACAAAAAGCTTCTGAGAAAATTCAGCCAACACTCCGTTGCCTGATATACTTAAGTTTTAATTAATACATAATCTTCCCTCAGTACGATCTTATGACTCTTCTTGTTTTAAAATTAACCCAAAACATAATGTAAATAAAGAAGGCGTTTCTCAAACCACAATTCATCGCCCTTTGCGCCCCTTTCACGATCAGAATATTTTTTTATGACTTCCATACACGCCCAGTTAGCAAACCAGCAAGTTTATAGTTTTTATTACAATTTAAATTACCATAATGATCAGCAGTCAATTTGCAACAGTTTGTAAGGTATATAACGCTTCTAATAGAACTTTTAGTCGCTCAAAACTCAAAGCCTAAAAACGTCTCATTATAGTACTACTACTCTAAGTATACTTTTTGTCAATTAGTTATTAATAGTTCTTCAATCAAATTTTATCATCTGTCTCTCATTTTAAAATCAAACCATAACACATGTTTTAATTCAACAAAGCAGACGTTTTTCAAATCCCCATGCTATTCTTATGGAGGAGGTTTTACGTTATTTCTCATTTCCTGGTAACTTTATGAACGTGCCGATAATTTCCCCCCGTAATGCATGGGACCGATACTTTTAATTTGAGACCCCTACCTCTTCCTGCAATTTCATTGCAGGAAAAGTGTTGTTCATCGTTGTCTGATTGAAACATTTCAATCAGACAACGACCCTGAACAATCTGATGTAGAAGACGTTATTGAAGACTTCTCTCAGCAAGGGGAAGCGGATGATTCAGTATTAAGAGCTAGTGCCGTCACATATTTGAGTGGAGTGGTTTTACACCATTTGGAAAAGAAATACCACTGTAATGATTGCTCTAAAGCTTTAAGTAAAGAAAACAGAATTCTAGAAAAAAATGATGAACTGTTAGTTCATTTTAAAGCATACAAGACCAAAGTTCCCTCTGATTTTGGTAATTTGAAAGTGCCATCAATTGAATTTCGAGCTGTAATGGACATGTGCATGACTGTGTTTGAAAACAATATCAATAGACTGATAACAAAAAACAATGTTAAGATAACTCTGGTTTCTTTATGTGTTTCTACAGTCAGCGAAGAATTTTCAAATTGGTTAGTCCAATGTCACACTCACAGAATGTTTTGTATTGAAAAGATTGTTTTAATTAAACTGCAATATGAGGTTAAAAGGCGCTCATGCCTCTTAGGTTTAACTAAACCAACTCAAAAACGGAAAGCACACGAGATTAATATTGAAGAAGTGCAGAAAAAAAGTAAGGAGAAAGCTGTTTCATTAAGTGCAAAATTAATGAGTTTTTATTTCATTAATTCATTAATGTGTGTTTGAGTGCCGACATGTTGGATTTATTTTCCATAAGGGCAATGCTAAACTGGTCCCCGGCAATTGTCATAATTTCTTTATTTTTGGTCTGATTGATTTAAAATAAATAACGTTTGAATCACAATTAAATTCACCGTTAATTTTGGGAGATCGATTCTTTGTAAATAATATATGAAATTCTGCATACAATGTTTTAAAAGTAGTAAAAAAAAACTTGTTTTGTTATTTTAAGTTAGTAAAAACACTATTTTTTATCAAAAATCCCTCTCGCAAACCAAATCTGCCTTTATGAACGCTTTATTAAGAGCTATAGACCATTATTTTCTGATTACAAATAAAAGAGTTATTTGGTTCCCCGTTTAACATTGCTCTTATGGGGGAAAGACGGAATCTGAATTGACGCCAACGCATTCTTAAATTATGTAAAAAGTATAGTAGGCTATAGCTTAATTTATTTTGCACACTTCACCATAGGTGCTCCATTGTTTAATAATACTATAGTAAACTGTAAACCGTGCAATGATTAGAGCATATTACATTCTGTACTATAGTTATCCTGGACTAATTTTAAGGACTAAAATTGTGAAGTTAGTTCATGATATGACACTAATAACATAAATATCATTTTTAGGTATTGGGTTCATAGAAAATTCACTTCAAGTTAAAGAGAATTTTATAAGCCATAAAGTTAGGCCTAAGTTTTTTAAGTTAACTGAATATTATAGCTTTGCTGGCATTATTTTAGATTTAAAATTTAATTTGAAAAACATATAATGATGCACAGTGTTTCAAACTTTGTCAAAGTGTTTCAGTACTTCGTGTAAAAAGTTTCATACTGTAAAAATTGGACACGGATTATGTTTGATTTAATTTTATGTATTTAAAAATGTACTGCATTACAATCGTTAAATGAAATTATTATTTTAAAACACTGACGGTGAAAAATTTTAGTTTGCCCTTTATATATTTTTCTACTTAAAAAAATCACCTTAATATGATTATTTTGCATTTATGTACTTGTATTTCCCTATAAGGTCTATTTATATTAGCTCATAGAGACATACTTCTACATACATTCTATCGGCGGTGAGCCCAAAGAGATAAATCATCTATTTTTCATTTATATATTGACGTTTTTTAGAATGAATTAAATAAATTAGGCCTATTGCAAGCATAATAAACAATTTACCAATGTTTGTGTTTTTTTTTAAATAAAACTTATTGTTATAAAAGATTGAATTTTGTACCGAAGTGCATTCAATGCCTAGATAAAGCCCTCACGTCTCATAGCATTATTTGATCATTAATAACAAAGTAAACTCCAGCCACTATTAGGATATCGCGGGCCCTACATCTGCACCAACATCTGCTCCGGCGCCGTGATGTCTGGTTGAGCTCTGGAGCGACAGCGCTGCTGCCATCTAACGGCAATTAGGAGAACTACGTCGACCATCTTTTTCGAGTTCGGGACACCCGGTGTCCCCATCTAAAGCGCAACACTGATCTTCCCTCTGTTAATATTACTTCTCTGTGCCCTATGTAAATCGGCGCAGTAGAAGTATCAGACGAACTGTCCAAAGGTGTTTTACCCCTTACTGTTTTAAATATAGACTAGTGCATGTGTTGCTCGAAATCGAGCAATTTATTTTGATACAATACAAAAGTTACATTTAGTTATAAATCAATGAAATCCAAACAATCCAATATTGTGAATATCAGTGATCACAAAAAACTACAGCTGTATAGTTTACAGATGTTTGAAATGCTAAAACCAATCTCAATGTTATTCTAATGGGAAAATTTCAAATTTGATTTGTGGATTGCGCCCTTATTTTATGTCCGATTCTCATCAATTTTGGCGGAAACAACTACAGACCAAGCCTTATCCAACGCAACAAAAAACTTGAAAATCGGTTGAGAAATGTAGTAGGAGTTCTCTACACAAAAAACGTCTTAGCTTTTAAAATAAATAAAATAAAAAACCTTATTTATACTACATATATATATATATTATATTTATTTGTATAAAATAAATACCAGGGAAAGCGATGGTCGAAATTCGACCAAAAATACAGTTGATCTTGAGCCAATTTGTTTTAAAATAAAATGCTTCATAACTGAAACATCTGTTTTTCCTGATTTTTTAGTTATTAACTTAGATTGTTATTACAACAGCTGTCTAATGATTTGATCAAATTATCCTTCTCCATAAGATTAACATTGTATTGGAACTTTGATAACCTGTTTGGCGTAGCCCTGGGGTTCGAGGTTAATTAGAATGCGATTCTGCTCATCTACAGTACCATACATTTTTAACCGCATAGATTTCTCCTGCGATGCACAAGAGCAGAGAAAAAATGAGGAAACGTAACATGCTTGCCTATTAATATATAGAAAATAGATGCAAGCAAATAAGGAAGAACAGATTTCAGTTATGAAACAGAAACATATTAAAACTAATTTTCCCAAGACCATCTGAATTATTGGTCTAATTTCTACCAGTGGGCAACCTAGTTGTTATTATTACCTCGTAAAAATACCTTTTATTGTTAGTTTACACAAAATATACATACTTATGATATTCGTCAGTTATTTATTTGCAAAATTGTAAAACAATTAATTGCATTTCCTGTTATATATGTAGTGCCTCTAAAATAACCTCCAATACATTTCTTATGGGAAGTTCAATTACGATTAGTTACGATTACAATTAGTCTATTTATACCCAGAATAACTTCATTAACGAAAAGAATCAACAAATTATGCAAAAAATCTACTCTGAAAAAAATCAGATCTGACACGTGTTTCGAGATTAGGCCTAATATTTCGTTGAAATCGGGTATCATTAATGCACTCACTAAGGTAAACATTCTCCCTTGTCCTCTTCCGCTAGTTCATCCAATTATCTTACAACTGTACGATTGTTAAAGGAGAGGATCAATAATTTTAGCTGATGATGAGTAAATTGGGTTAAATTAGCCCCGTAACTGACCAAGTTGGGGCTTTCAAATAATCACTACGGCCGCTCTTGTGAATTACATGGTTGCAAGTCGTTGACTTTACCTAGGTAGAAGATATCGAATGATGGACAATTGAATGTTACAACTTTGTATTAAATTGGTGAGAACCTAACGGTAAAGAAGTGAATAAATTTGTCTACTAGCACTGGATGTAGTTTAACTTTTTTTATAATATTTCATATTTTCTTTTGAAAAGGCATTTATCGCTGTTCATATGTTAATTTATTAATAAAACTTTCTTTTTAGTAAAATTGTTTTATTTGCTAACTCTGTCAACGCTCGAGTAGTTTAGTGGACCGCCGCCGGCAGCGCTAAGTGAAAGGAGTCGGCAATGTAGATCATTCACTAATTGTTCAGCTTGTTCACAGCCCAGTAAAAGTGCATTTTAATTACAAAAAATCGTTATTGCACAGTTTAATCAGATAAAATCAAACACTATTCACATTAGATAAAAATGCACATTCATACGATTGTTAAATAGCAATACATTACATTAATTTATTGTAGGCATATTACTTTTTTAGATTTGAAAATTGTGGACCTACACTATGGCTGAATAAGGGATAACTTAATGTTCTAAAATGTAGATTTTTTATGTAGATTCTTCAACGCCACTAATCAACCGTGTGATGGAGCTTTTATTGATTAAAATGAATACACAAATTGTTGACTTCCTCGTCATATAACAGTAATATAAATTTACTGATGCATAGTATATAAATTTAACACATAGGCCTAGTGTTAAAAATTAAACGCATTGTAAATCTTTGGTTATGCCACTTTCCTTGTAAGTTGTATTAAATATGAGCAATGTAGGATTTCTTCAACCAATCTGTGGTTGGAAGTTGTTAGTTTATATAATTCGTATTGCAAATCCGCCACACCAAGATGGAACAAGTTTAGTTTTATGTTGATTGTTGGTCAGCCACAATCATTTTAAAATCATAAAAAACCTCTATCGGAACATTATCAATTTTAGACCAATCTTTGTTAAGTACTTCATAAAACCCGATATGTGTTAAATCGACATATGGCTACAATAATCCCTATAGGCCTAATCTTCTAATATGGCTACAGTATAATCCCTACTAATATTATAAATGTGAATGTCCCATATGTTAGTAACGCTTTCACGCTAAAACAACGCAACCGATCATATCAAACTTTGTACACATATTCTTGGAGACATCAGTATAGTAAACATAGAACACTTATTATAAAAAAAATAATTTTTTCTTAGAGATACAATTTTGTTTAATAATCTTAATTATTTACTATTTTTTATTTGTTGCTAAGAAGCAAGTTCAGGGAAAATTCCAATTATAGGTATTCCAGCAATTTCTTATACATAGGGTGAGGTTGACAGCGAGTGAGCGTAGCGAACAAGCCAAACCTGTCGGCGGTAACGTGAGCGAAGCCGCGGGAAAAGCGAGTCAGCGATAAACGCCACCAAAGAATAATATAGGCCTATTCATGGCAAAAATTAGTCAAGAACGACCGGCTATAGTGGTACCACTCTGTGGTGGTACTATGGTAGATGAACTATTCTTCTAGAGTCTGTCACTTTTGGTAGTGCACTGCGTTTACCGTAACTTAAATTTCATTTTCACCATTTGTCGTAGATTAATAAATTTTTACTACACATGGCAAATAACAAAATAAAAAAAATGTGTGGATAGTCACTGGATCGTCGTGAGTAAATTTTATTTTGTTACTATCTTATAGAAATTTAAAATACTAGTGTACGTGTTGCTAGACCTCGAGCAATTTATTTTGATGCAATACAAAAGTTATATTTAGTTCTCAATCAATGAAATCCGACCAATCCAATATTGTGAATATCAGTGATCACAAAAAATACAGCTGTACGTTTACAGATGTCTGCAATGCTCAAACCGATCTCAATGTTATTCTAATGGGAAAATTTCAAATTTAATTTGTGGATAGAGCCTTTATTTTAAGTCTGATTCTCATCATTTTTTTACGGAAAAAACTACAGACCAAGCCTTATCCAACGCAAAAAAAACTTGAAAATCGGTTGATAAATGTAGGAGGAGTTCTAAACACAAAAAACACCTTTGCGTATTAAATAAGTACCAGGGACCGCCTGCTTGTCAAAATTCGACCTAAAATACAGTTGATCTTGAGCCAATTAGTTTTAAAATAAAATGCTTCATTGGCTTCATAACTGACACATCAGTTTTTCCTTATTTTTTAGTTATTAATTTGAATTGTTAGTACAACAGCTGTCTAATGATTTGATAAATTGATAATATTAACATTTGAACTTTGATAACCTGTTGGGCATTGGCGTAGCCCTGGATTCCGATGTGAATTAGAATGGGATTCTGCTCATCTACAGTACCATACATTTCTAACCGCATAGATTTCTCTTACGATGCACACGAGCAGAGAAAAAAAAGGAGGAAACGAAACATGCTTGCCTATTAATATATAGAAAATAGATGCGAGCAAGTAAGGAAGAACAGACATTTCAGTTATGCGACATTTTTAAACTAATTTTCCCAAGATCAACTGAATTATTGGTCTAATTTCGACCAGTGGGCAATAACTAGTTGTTATTATTAGACTTCTACTTTGTATTAAAGTTCTACTTTGTAAAAACACCTTTTGTTGTTAGTCCATACAAAATCTAGGATTTCTGATATTCGTCAGTAATTTTTTCATATTTGTAAAATAATTAATTGCATTTCCTGTAATATCTGCAGTGCCTCTAAAATAGCCCCCAATACATTTCTTATGGACAGTTCAATTATACGATTATTGGTTTATTAATATCCACAATAACATCATCAACGAAAAGACATAAAGATTATGCAAAAAATCTACTCTGAACATTTGAAACAGATCTGACACTTGTTTCGAGAGTAGGCCTAATAGTTTGTTGAAATAAACATTCTCTCCTGTCCTCTTCCGCTTGTTCATCCAATTATCTTACAACTGTACGATTGTTTTAAAGGAAAGGATAAATAATTTTAGCTGATAATGAGTAAATTGGGTTAAATTAGCCCCGTAACTTACCAAGATGAGGCTTTCAAATATATTAAATTGGTCCGCTCTTGTGAATTACTAAGGTAATCTACAAGGTTGGAAGTCGCTCACTTTACTTAGTCTAGATAATTGTTATTGTTGATGGACAATTGAATGTTACAACTTGAGTAGTTAGATTTGGTTACTTCTGGCTCAGGTCAGCTGCCCCGGAAGCCACGTGCCGGGGCACATAGCTTCCGGTCGTATATTAAATGAGGGGGAGGTATGCATAAATTAAAAGTTAGTTCAAAACTGAAATTCAACTTGACAATTGGGTTACGGAAAGTATGTCAAGGTCATCCCGAGTAAGTTTTAAAAAAGCCTATCCCGCTACCACAGGAAATAGTTCTGAGAGTTGAACTATCCGGTGATAGCGGGATAGGTAGATTTAAGTTTTGAACTTTATTCGTAAAAACAAATACAATCAATGTGCAAAAAGAAATACAATCAATGTGCAATACAGGTTGAATTTTTGTGATGAAACACGGAGTTGTAAAAGCAAACGCCGACGACGAGGATAAGGTAAAGGCAGAGTCCCCAGATGACGTATTTGACAAGTTTGAAGAAACGTAATATCTCGAGTTGGTTTTCCCGTTCCAATTCCAATCGTCTAATTTCCAATTTCAACTTTTCCTCTTTCATCTTTTCCTCCTCCATCCTTGAGTTGAAGGAAACTTCATCCATCATATCCATCATTAGTGTTGTTTTTTGGTGTTTGAAATTTTGAAACAAGTGATGTTGATAGTTCAAATGTTGGAGACGGAATGAGAAATAAAAGCGAGGAACGTTAGTTAAACGAATAAGTGGTGGGGGGAGGTTGAATTACAAAGAAGTGGTGGGGGAAGTTGAATCACAAAGAAGTGGTGGGGGAAGGAGGTTGCTCACCAGTTGCTTCCGTACTTGTTGTTGTCGTGTCTGATTGTAGAGGTGTAAGTGGAGTAAGATTAAGCAAACTATCTTCATCAGAACTGTCAACCTTATCACAAATAGGACAGGCGTAAGTTATTTCCAGATTCATTTTAACAGTGTTGAATTTACTAACAATTTCGTGTAAAGTATTAAATATTTCTTGCAAATCTTCTTTAGAATTTACTTCGAAACTAGAATTCATTCGTGCCAACGGAGAGTTGTTCATCGTGCGAGAGTCGGTGATTGAATGAAGATCGGTGCTTAGGAAGGAGGCTTATTTGTCGGTGAGCATGAGCTTGTTATTAAATAAATAGCCAAGTTCCTCTTCTTCGTCTTTCAATTCAAATATTTTAGCTGAAGTAGTAGGCGTTGTTTCGTCTTCACTCGATGATGAAGAAAATTGAAATATCCTAGCTGAAATAGTAGTCGTTGTTTCGTCTTCACTAGATGATGAAGAATCACGAGGACGTAAATAGTGAACATCAAGTCTGATCCATCTCATAGGATATCTATCCATGACAGAGAGCAAATTTTGAAATATTTCCTCCAATTCTTCTCTGTCAGTTATTATATGTTGAAACTTGACGAAAGGCGATCCCATGTTGTTAGTTAGAGTGTTGGAAGTGAAATAATACAAAGGCGGATTCAATAACATACAAAACTTAAATTAATGGTGGGGGAAATCTAAAAGACTTATGGTGGGGGGAAGTCTAAAAAACCAATGGTGGGGGAAATCTCAAGGTCATCCAATTGAAGTTTTAAAAAAGAGTGTAAAACTGAAATTACACATTTGATGGTTCTACAGGATCGGAATACCAATCTGATCTGTATTTACATCTTTTTATCATATGTGTACAAAAATCATCTTGATGAGACTTGGTGCGTTGACAATGAGCTAGATCGAGAGGATGAAATTTGAAACATCTTTGAGGACAGCATGTATGAAAATATCTTGATTTGTAAAATTTGAAAGTTCGCAATTCCGGCGGCGGTAGTTTTTTTGTTTTGCACTTGCAGTAACAAGATCCAAAAAATTCACATTTAGTGCAAGCTAATCCGTCCACCATCATTGGTCCTAAATCTGTACATTGTTGTTCACAACAGTAACGAGGTTCGTACTTGTACTTTTGTTCTTCCATGTTGACGCTGCTGAGTCCAGTGAAAGAATAAGAGTGTATAGTGTTGAATAGTCAGTTTTATGTATTACAAAAAGTGGTGGGGGTAATTTCAAGGTCATCCAAACGAAGTTTTAAAAAATTATACCTTACTAATGTAAGGAATGTTTATACTTAAGAAGTTTATTTCTGTTTATCTTCTTCAGACTTTGTCTGTTTCTGTTTGTTTTCTTCAGCCTTTTTCTCTCTCTCCGCTTTAGCCATAGCGATAGGTTCTTCAGTCGATAGTGGATGTACTTCAGGAAATTTTAAAATTAATTTAGCTTGATATCCTTCTTTAGTTAATATATTTAAATCTTCAGTCATTTGTTCAACAGTGTTGTAATCTTTTCCATAGATCTTTCCATCAAGTTCAATCATCATTCTGTATAACATCTTTAAAATTAGGTGTTCACGCAGCGAGAGTCGGGAAGCGAATGATTATTTATACAAGTATCATTCCCTTTTTATCAACTTGACATTGATCACGTAATTCTTTAATTTTACTTGTTAAAAGTTATTTAACATTGGTAATACTTGTGAAACTTGATGTTATGTTGACCAGTCGGCGATGAAGATGTTGTAGGTTGTGTAGAAAGAAATACTTCATCATCGCAGTATTTTGTTTTAGTAAACATCCTTACATTAGTAGCACTAACATCAACAGTTAAGTGATAACCACCGGTAAGTAAAACTCGCATTTCGTTGGTTAAATCTTCAAGTTGTTCAAAACTCGTAATGGTGTTGGTATCGTAAGATGCACACTTGACCTTTAGGGACATGTTGAAGTTTTGTATTTAGTTATAGAGAGCGAGATGTGTACGGTACGAAAGCTAGTCGTAGACTGATGAATTTCACAAGTTGATTTTCACTTTTATTATCACACAAAATTGGGTCAAGGTCATCCCGTGGAATTTTTAAAAAAAGCAACATATTGCTATGTACAAAGACATAACAATATGTTGCTTCTTTTATCTTTTTTTTTGTTTTATATCATCTTTATTGAGAAACCATTACAAACACATATATTTACAATGCTATGTACAAACTAGTTAGTAGAAGGTGTTACATGAATAGTTAGTTCAGTTGAGTTGTTTCCACTCGGTCCGTGTGAAACCAAATAGAGTGCGCCGGGTTGAATAACACGAAGATCTTCATTCTGTAGAAGTTGTACAAATCGTTTCGGTAGGAATATCTGAAACTTCGGTTCGTCACCAACTGTATACGGCGCCTCGCTCAATGTGCAATTAATAGCATCACCAACTGAAGTGTCCATCTTCTTGATTGTATGTATGATGTAATGTTTTTCTTCTTTTAGTTCAGAACATCTCTTCGTCGGTAAGATTGTTGATTTTGAATGAGCGTTGAATTGATCAACCAAATTTTGAAGAAAGTTCTGCGATGCCATCTTGATGTTATTGTTAATCTTCTTGTTAATCTTCTTGTTAATAATAATGTCCGTCGGAGATGTTGTCTCTTCGGAGGTTCGAGTAATACTCATGCTGCGTCATGGTAGCGCTCTCACTTTTATTACCGACATTACCCCCACCATTCTGTTGAAGGAAATTATTCAAGCGGTAGGCATTCTTCAAAGCGCACTGTGACCTTCGATGTTTAAAACTCTTTGATGAAATACAAAGTTCATTGAAATAGCATTGGAAATCTCTATCTATTATTGCATTTATCACTTCGTTGCTTGTAAATGATTGTATCCAATTAGCTTTTTCCAATCCTCTTGTGTAGATAGTTTTGAATTCTTTGCAGTAATGATTCATAATGTGCGGCATCATGTTATAATTAATAAAACCTTCATCCCATTTTAAGTTGTGAAAGTGTTTGTACAACCATTTGTTTGTAACTTTCGCTTTAGTTGTTAGTCTATTGAATGGTAATGGAGGTTTGAATAAGTAATGATAAACTACAGATGTGTTCATATCCAAAATTACTAATTCTTTTATAATGAAATTTCCATCATTTCCTCGAAAAGCTTGAAATTCAATTATACCTTTTTTAACTTCCATTATATGTGGCGCATTAGAAAACGAAACCCGTTTGTTCATGATGAAGTCTCGTCAGCAACTGACTTGTATTACAAACACGATTGTTCTTCTTTAACTTCTTGCGCTTCTTCGTCGATATTAAAGTTGGTGTGATAGTTGTTCAATTGTCTCCACATATCCACTTCTTGAGGTATTCGATTAAAAATTGAAGTATCCACGGGACCGTATAAAATTGGAACGAAAGGTTGTCTGTCCAATGTATCGATTAGATAGTCTTTGATTATTGCACTTGAAAATATTAGTTGTTTCAAATATCTGGTGACGGGACCGGTAGTACAACTTAAAGTGTAAAATTCTTCTTTGGTCAAATGTAATTTTACATCATGTCTAGTTAAATCTCTGAAGCGAACCATTTGTCCTCCACGATGTTTCACTATATCAACTTCAATATTTGATTCCAATAAACTTAATCTTGTTCTTCTTCCAAATGTGTTGTTACTCAAATAGCATTCCAAAAGATGTAAATGTTTCATAAATGATTCCCAAGAAGTTTCAGTGAATGTAACCATTTTATTTCCATGATTTAAAATAACAATCGGTGAATAATCCAATGATTTTAAAATTCCGACTGAAATACTTTTCGTCATGCATGAAGAAATGGGGTAGAAAATCCGAAGAAATACTTCTGTTAAAATATTAGTTGTAATGTTAACTTCAACCTTTTTTCTTTTTACTTCTTTTTCAGCTTCTCCTTCTTCTTTTTCTTCTTCTCTCTTCTTATGTTTGTTAAACTTGAGGAACTCGTCCATTTCTCGTTCAACTTGTTTTTCTATATCTGAACTATTATCATCCATTAGAGGTGTATTTTCTTCTCCGTTAGTAGAACTCATCTTGCGAACGATGTTTCCCATACGACGGTCGAAGATATAATGAATTTTCCACTCATGATTTTCTCACTTTTATGTTTTCGTGGAATCCTTGACATTTATACGCTCACATTAATGTTTGTCTTTAACTTGTCTTTCACAAACTAAATTCTAACCTCAAAAATTGAGACAGATAATTCTAACCTCAAAAATCTGCAGTCGTTGTACTAATTCTTTTTAAAGTACATTCTTCACAATTCCGGTCAGCGGTGTGTAAGTAACTATTTTATCATGTAGAATTAGACAGTATGCTGAAGTTCCATCCTCTACCGGTTGTTCAAATTCCATTTCAATTTTTATATCCACACTTGATGATTTTACCGATTCATTTTGTTTTGAACAATCGATTACAATTATCGGAGCCTTGGAATAATACTGGTCAGGTGATAATAGTGGTGTATTAGTCTTTCCATAATATGACGATTGAAATCTTGCATACATATCGTATAAAATGGAAAAACGTTTTTTGCTGAACATGACATTCAAATTGTCATACGGAAAGAATTGAGAGTTTAGGAAAACTTTACAATTCTTTATTTTACAGTGATCAAATTGACCGGCATTTGCAGTGATAACATCTTTTCGCTTAGTTTGAAAACCGAGTATTATGTACCTTGCTCGTTCCAAGTAAGTTGATGTCTTGACGGTCCATGTTTGTCGTTCTGTCTGAGGTAGTGTAGGATATTCATGGAATTCCCAACTTCGGAATGGCATCACAATATCACGGTCAGATTTTAATTTTCTCAATAATACAATTCTATGTTCATCGGCCAATCTTACATGAGGTACTCTCCAAACAACTTTATCCAATTGTAGTTGCCATTCCAGTTTATCCTCCGTAGTTGTAGGGTCCGCAAGTATCAAGTCCTTGTTAGTTGAAGATCTGAGTAATACCAATTCTTGTTTGACATTTATTATTATTCGTTTATAATCTTCAGCGAATCCCAAAAGCAATCGTAAGGGCACATGAAAATCAAAGTGACCGTTGGAATCCGGTGTTATAGTGTCTTTATCAGGGGCAACCCATCCGGCGGTGACTATTGAATTCTTCTCATGCGGTGTTAATGATGTTAATCCTTTCAATGTCGTTGTTATACCAACCTTTTTTGTCGAATCAACTGTCACCCCTGATATCTCATATCTTATTTCATCAAAAAGATATGCCATCGGGTTATTTATAAAAGGAACTGTTGAAGCAGTTTTTCCATCCAATTTTAATACTCGTCCTTCGATGTATAAATAACTTTCACACGGTAATGTGTAAATATCTTGTTGTTGAATGGGAATCCTTATTTCATCGTTATTGTTTAATTTTGATGAAGTGTAAGGGTTGTGCGTGTGATATTCCTTCTCCCATAGTGTTTCGTCGAATGTCGGTCCTTGAGATATATCCAGGATATCCATCGTTGTTAAGTTTCAATCCAATCTTCTGTAGAAAACGAATGTTGTCCGATGTTAACTCTTCCAATGTCGAGGAGCTACTGAGCTCCCGACTCTTCCGTTGCGGTTTAAATGATAATCCCATGTCGACTTTTATGTTGCCGCTCTGATGTGTATCCGTATAGTTATCGTTTCTCCTCTAAAGTCAACACTAACACCGTCTTGATCCAATATGTTCAGTACGATGTCTGAAATGAAACTGGTGTTTAACGGTAGGTATATCAAGTTTTGTGGCTTCTCAACAATTTTAAAACCGGGAGCCACTGTTGGATAAAATGTATGTAAAATATGCTGATTCACTCCTTCTCTATACGATCCGTGTATAATATTACACGTTACATCGATACTATTGACTTTCAATATTGTAACAGTTGTATCACCTGAATGAGTAGTTCCAGGAGTTAAGATTTTCTTTTTTGTATCTGTAAATCCAAGTAAACTGCCAATGGAGTTTTCCAAGCTGACATCGATATAATATTTCGAAGTTATTTCTGCTTTTAAAGTATTATTGTTTCCTTTAACGGTGATATTATCTTCTCCGAGTTGTTTCTGTAGTAATTGGTTTATATCATCGATTTCATAAGCTCCAGTAGGAAATGTAATTATTTTCAATTCTGAGTATTTTCCTGAAGCATCCATAGTTTCATAATAATGTAGTAAATTGTTTTTTTCCTTCCGTAACATTGGGAATTGAGTTGTAGGTAGTCAAATCAAGTAATGCCGCTTCCCATAATCTTTCCTTGGATAGACGCAATGCTGGGAACAGCGTACTTTTCAATGTGGATGAATTTCCACTCAGTGACACTGTATACGATGACATCTTAAAGCTGACTGACACTTTTTGCTAGAAACTCCAAACATAAATGCCCACATATTTCAGTATTGTTAGGTTGTTCTCTTTTGTAATTGTAAAAAATGTTTTTGGAGTTTCGAAAATAATGTTGCAGTTCTTTTGGTGGTGGTAGATTGCCAAAACTGTCAAAGTAGTAAACGGTTTGTCCGAGCTTTTTATAGCATACCCAATGAGTGCCTGGACCATAGGTGGAATCCAAATTTACTATTCCAGTTTCATTTTCCCATATTTTAGTTGGTAATGCATCTTTCATAAAAACTCCTCGAAAAAATGGTATTTTTAAACATTTTACATAATCATTTAACTGATGATTTGTTAAGGCTTTATTTGGAATTATCAATTGATTCTTTTTATTTAGTACACACGGTATGGTCTTAGGTATAAACCTGCTCCGTTTTTTACCATTGACCAAATAGAAGCTTTCTTTACTGTTGCTTTACGAGTTCTACGACGTCTCTTCTTAATGTTTCCACCTCTTTTGGGAGCTCTTCTCTTTGCAGGTCTTCCTCTGCGACGTCGTCTTCCAGCACCAAATTTAGCTTTCGTCTTCATGGCTGTAGTTACTGCCCAAGCCGATGCTTTTTCTGCAATACTTGCGTCACTTGATTTTACTCTTTGCCAAGCTTTTTCCGCTAGAATTTTATCCGCTATTGATCTATTTGTTGAATCTTTATACTTTGAATATGCTATATCGTGTTCCTTGCAAGCTTGATCTAATCTATTAATTCCAGGATCTCCTCTTGCTAAACGTTTTGCCAACTTAGTTCCAGGTCCACAATATTGATAACCTCCGGGCAGATGTAATTCGTATGGTAAAGCGTCTATCGCTCGATTCACAACAGCACCAATTGGAATCCGTCTGAGCAGGGATAATGCAGCTGATGTTAAACCACGTCCTCTCTTGCCGCTGTCTTGACGACGACTGAGCGATACGGTCTTCATTATGCTGTTTTATGTAACCAACGTCTTCACTCTATGAAATACTTTATGATAATGAATCCTTTTTTTGTGTATTCCATACTTAAATATTCAAAAGTTTTACTAATATCTATCAATGATTTCATCTTTAATCCATTGGTTTCTCCGAGAATCTTCGATTTTATTGTGTTTCATCGATGCATTAATCAAATGATTATGCATATCAATAACTGCATTACCTACAAGATTCATTACATACTCTACATTAGTAGCATCTTTGTAATCTGTTGGATTATCAAGATTTGTGATACGTTTACCATTACATGTATACACAGATGGATCGTTTTTAGAGGTTGCTATAACTTGATTAATAGTAGCAACATCATTCGGAGCTATTCCTTCTGATATGTTAGATATTCTTCTATTTTTTCCATCATATACGTTATTTATTTTATCTCTAACTATAGTTTGTTTTACAACAACACAATCCTGATCATCTATACCAGATTTAACTTGGGTTAATCGTCTACCTTTACATATAAAATTAACACCAGTAGCTGATAGTTGTGGTACTTGTGTTAAAATAACAGCATCATGTTCTTCCGTGCCTAAACTTATATTTGACAATCTGTTATTTTTTCCATCCCACTTGTCATTTTGTAGTTGTAGTAAGGTAAACTTTTCACTTCCTTGCATAAACTCATCACCTTTCTTTGACACCACCTGATTTTGTTTAACAAAAGCGGATGTTCCTTTCTTCAAGCTTTCATTCATTTGTCTCACGGTAGCAGCATCCGATGGAGTTGAACCATCTTTCAGATTGGACAACACTTTTCCATGACAATCAATAACAGCACCATTATATAAAATACAATTATCTTTAATGTATTTTATATTAACACCATCACTTTCTTCTTTAGGATATCCAATATCGTTTATAGTATATTTATAGAAGGAAAATCCATCTTTTTTCTTTTCTGGTATTACAGAGTGCAAATAACGCTTATTGATTGTATCTGTATCCTCGGTTGGATCTGCCACATTAGTTATTTTATAATTTAAAGCATTGTACTTTTTTCCACTTTTAGTCTTTTCCAACAGTAAAGCGTATTCCATCGCAGATAGAAAATAGCCTTTATTAACAACATCTCCATTGTTGACTGGTTTTGCAACGTTAATAACCCTGTGAGATTTTGCATCATACAGTTGGTTGTTGTCGAGTTTTAAACTTGTAGATGTTACCTCCTTAACTGTTTTTAAATTTGTTGCATCTCCATCTTCTTCCGGATCTCTAACAAACTTTAAACGTTTATTATTTATGTTATAGTCACCTTCGGGTGTTTGCGGTAATCCACTTCTTTTTCTGTTTTCTCCAACTTGCACTCCTAACGCGGAGTATCGTCCGAACTTGTCGACGCTCATGTTAGAACTGACACATTATACGCCTGCAACTCTTATATATCCGCGGACAATTATACGATTATGTCGCGATTCCTGAGTTCGTCAATCAGAGCTACCCATTCATTATTTAAACCTGTATGACCGGCTTCCATGGCTTCATGCAATAGTCTCATTCTATCAACCAATTTATTGATGTCGTTGTAGTAAATCACATTCGTATTGTATAGATTTTTCATCAATCCTTTGCCAGATGTTGAAGTATCTCCTTTACTCTTTTTACCATGTTGTTCAAGAAGTGATAAATCCATAAGTGATAAAGATTTTCTTTTCAGTGGTTGTCTCACCGCTGGTGCAGTACGTAATGTTGGCAATTTTCGTGGAGGAAACAACTTTTTTATAACGATGTTATATTTTGTTGCACGTGAACGATTAATCATTGCATCCTTTAAGTAGTTTCTTTTATGAGCGTTAGTATTTTGTAGTATCTCCTTAAAAACACTTAAATCTTTGGATGAATATCTTAGTGGTATGTTTTAAAAAATTAATTCATATAGTCCTTTTGTTCCTTTATATCTATGCTCACCAATAATGATGTAATCGTCTTGTGTTATTTCAAGCTTTGAATCGCCGATCTTTAATTCATTCCCATCAATTCTTGCTCCGTATACGTGTGATTTACTCAAATTCGGGTTTGATTTCATGTCATGTAGCATTTTCATTATATATTTTCTTCCAAGAGGTCCGTGTTGTAATATATCGCTACTCAATTGAGTTAAATTTGGAATAGATTGTTCAGCTTCAGGTATTGGCTGTTCTTCTTCCTTTTCAACAATTGGTTCTTCTTCTTCTTTTGTTTCTTCTTGCTCACTAGCACTTGTATATGAATCATCATCTTCTTCTTTTTTTAATGCTTGTACTTCTTGTTTAGAAACTGGTAGTAAAACATCTCCTTCATAACGAGGTTTACCAATAGTTTCTGATATCTGTTTTAAAGGTTCCGTAATAGGTTTAAATATAGTCTCTAGAAATTCTTCTCTTTCACTTAAACCCATCCTCAATGCACGATTCTTCTCCCTAATAGAATCACTGAGTGATTTTATTTCTTTCAATAGTTTTTCTTGATTCACCATGTTTACACTGTGAAGTTCAGCGTGTAACTAGATGTAGCATCGGTAGTTCAACGCATAAATACAAATTTATCCAACCCTATACGATATCTACCATTTTTAATATCTTCTTCCTTCATAATAACGAGAAAGCCATATTTCTCATTCCATGCTTTGCCACACATCTCTTTAAATTTCTCAAATGCCATATCCGCATTTACATGATCATTATATATATGTTTTAAATTTGTTTCATCTTGCTTGAAGATGATCAACATATTTGCATTGTCTCTTATGAGTTGTTTGGGAATCTTACTGTATGTTTGACCAATATAAATGCTATCGATATTATGATGTCTTCCCATAGCGAAGTAATTTCTTATAGTGTCGTGATTTTCACAAGACACATCGTCAAAAATAAAAATAGAAAATGGTTTTGCTTCATTTGGTTGCATAATTGTTTCACTGGCATTAAACTTGTAGAAATTCACTTCAGGTACACTTGCAAGTACTTTATCCAATAATTGATATTTCGGTTGTTGCAATGATTTTGAAAAAATGTATATATTGTTAAAGCGCAATCCTTTAGGATTAGCAACCGGTCGTGACCGGCCATTGACCGGTCATCGACCCGGCGGGGTTCCGCTTGAGTGAACACCGGGGGGGGGGGGATTTAATCTCCATTTTTTATGGGGGGGGGGTTCCGCTTGATTAGTCACGGGGGGGGGTTACGCTTGAGTGAACACGGGAGGTTCCACTTGAGCGCTCATGCGGAACTGATCTTCCCACGCGATAGCCGTTATAAAAAGGAGATTGTTCATCGCGCCGCGACCATTAATTAACTCGCATTTGAGTTGTTCGGATCCTTCCTACTCATTACATATACGTTTCGCCAACTTCATTATACAAGTCTAATTGCTACTAACCTGAAATTTCATTTACATTAGCACATGTCGTCCTGTTTGAATCACCTTCGCGTGCTCGACGTTATATCTCATTCATCTGTCTTGTTCTGACTTCTACACATCTGACATACTTCTCGTGATGGATACGCAATGTTTGAAATTGAAACTTTTGCGGACACAACATATATTACGAAATAATTCCAAACCATCGGTTTCAAAGACTAAAACTAATTTAACAAAAGTGAGGAAGAAATTGAGTTTTAACCCGTTATACTCTGCTAGAACTTCGCAGGTTCACGTTGATGATAGTGTTATTCACAACATTTTGCGTTCAATGTTACGTTTCCACAACTTCGAACTTGTTACACCTATCGACTGTGTTCAACAGGTTTTTCTATTTCATCCCCACCATTCTTTATATAAGTGCGCTCACGACAATTCCTGTTTCATTCTTCTATACGCTCTTCGACCGACAACTACTCCACTCTAAGTTACACTGCACGAAGATGGATACAAACCAAGAACAAGTACAAGTTCACGAAATATCGTCTACTACTCACCCGAGGGAGAATCCTCCGAGAACTTCGCCTTCACCGAATCCACAGGACCCTGTCCAAGTTTCGGATGTGTCTTCGACGGCGAGGAATGATCTTGAAGCTATTCTTCGGTCGCTCGTCGGTTTCGACTGACCTGTACGACGATCGCCGTTAAACTGAACTCTTAGAAATTCAGTCTTTTTTAAAACTTCCTCCGGATGACCTTGAAGCAATTATCCCCTCTCCTTTTCAACTAACTTCTACTTTTGTTCAACTGTTGAATTTCAGTTTTGAACTAACTTTTAATTTATGCGAAGTTTTAGTTGAACCCGGTTAATTTGTGCGCACATTTTGTTCAACCCCAAATTGTTGAATTTCAGTTTTGAACTAACTTTTAATTTATGCGCAGATCTACTTCAAACGCTCACCCCACCTCCTCGCCCCTCATTTAATATACGACCGGAAGCTGTGTGCCCCGGCACGTGGCTTCCGGGGCAGCTGACCTGAGCCAGAAGTAACCAAATCTAACTACTAACTTGATATTAAATGGGTGAGAATTTAACGGCAAAGAAGTGAATAATTTTGTCTACTAGCACTGGATGTAGTTAAACTTTTTTTTATAATATTTCATATTGTCTTATGAAAAGGTATTTATTGCTGTTCATATGTTAATTTATTAATAAAACTTTCTTTTTAGTAAAATTGTTTTATTTGCTAACTCTGTCAACGCTCGAGTAGTTTCGTGGACCGCCGCCGGCAGCGCCAAGTGAAAGGAATCGGCAATGTAGATCATTCACTGATTGTTCAGCTTGTTCACAGCCCAGTGAAAGTAATTATTGCATTCTAACTACAAAGAAGGATTATTGTACAATTCAATCAGATAAAATCAAACACTATTCACGTTAGGTGAGTCACGATAAAAAATGCATAATTATACAAATATTAAATAGCAATACAGTACAAAAATTTATTGTATTAATTTTTAGTTTTCAAAATTGTGCACCGGTTTTTTCTTACTATTTATTTAATTGTTGCTAAGAAGCAAGTTCACTGAAAATTCCAATAATTATAGGTATTCCAGCGATTTCTTATACAGAGGGTGAGGTTGACAGCGAGTGAGCGTAGCGAACGAGCTAAACCTGTCGGCGGGTAACGTGAGCGAAGCCGCGGGAAAAGCCAGTTAACGATAAACGCCCCCAAAAGAATAATATATTCATGGCAAAAATCAGTCAAGAACGGTCGGCTATGTGGTAGGGCTAGGGTAGGTGAACTATTACATCTCCTCTAGAGTCTGTAATTTTTGCAGTGCACTGCTTTTACCGTAACGAAAAATTAAATTTCATTTTAAAAATATGCCGTAGATTAATAAATGTTTACTTCACAGGTTGCCAATATAAACAATATTTTTTGTGTGGATGGTCACTGGATGGTCGTATGGGTAAATTTTATTTTGTTACTATCTTATAGAAATTAAAAATATAGAATTAAAAATATTATAATTTTCAAATTCAGTACTTTATGATGTCTCAAGGAAGTCTTTTATTTGTATTGCAATATCTTAGGCAATACATACACTAGGGTAATGTAAGAAAGCCTACTTGTAATCCAAAAGTTGTAAATTATAAAATGTTTAACTTCATGTCACGGGAATTTATTACACTTTAGAAGCCCTTAATATCAAAATATCAATCAAAATAAACGCATAAAAACGGGACTTCAAAATTAAAATTATGGGAATTCTTCTCCTTACCTCTAAGTGCTGCGTTCTAAGCTTGATCGTAATTTATCATAGAACATTTTATGGAAAATATAAAAATGTACATATAGTATTAAAAGTCATTATTCAGTTCATTGTTGATAAAATTGTGATTTACTAATAAAGGTAACAAATTATTCAAAAATTGGATTGAGCCTGTTTCAATTTGTATAAGTTTAATTATTCCATCTACATTATGATCAAACCTTAATGTGTGATACATCACTTTGAAGCCTATAAAATACCAACGTTTATAACAATATTTGACACTTCCTATGACAAAATCGATACAGTTTATTAAATGTTTTAGCAGATTGAGAATTCTAGAAAAAATTATTTTGTTATCTTCAAACGAAAATTACAAATAAATAACCTAATTAAAGTAATGATTTATCTAGTTATTCTTCTTGAAAATTTTATGCAGAATCCAAAAATGTTATTAGATTTTTAATACAAGGTCCTGTTTTCTGAGAAAATTTACAATTTCCAATTAAAGTACCGAATTTTGAAAAATATGAGAAAATACCTCTATTGGCAACAATTGTTTGATTAAAAAATTTACATATACAGTTTTATCACATTTTGTATCTATTTTGTTCCTTTAAAATATTAAACACTTACTTCATTCCAAACTGTATAACAGGTAAAACGGAACTTTTTTCCGTGATATATGTCCGCGACACTTGGGATACACCACGGTGGATGTACTCTGACACTCACAGTGATTGAAGTCAAGCTTCCAAAAATAATTCCATTTAATTGTCCCTCTATTGTCTTTACTGTCTATTGGTACACATTCTTGCCTTACTACATTCAAGATTGATTATTTATGTAAGACATGAAGTAATGCATCTTTTATTTATAGAAACTAAAATATTCCGTTTGTACTAAGCTTATCTTAATTATTGTACGGTTATCTTGGGCGTTTTTGTCGTTGCAAAACTCGTCTTAATTTCGTGATTCTATGGAACCACAGACTAACTACCGTATCGTTTCAGTATTCTGTAGTGGAACGTACATTCAACGTACGGCGTTGGCCACCAGTGCAGTGTCGGAGAGAGTATTGTAGCGCCTTCAAATCAACAAATACATCAAATAACACGCCAGCGACAGACATTATATCGTTGGTTGTTAATACGGCGCGCGTCGGAAACAGACTATGTAGTATACAGAGGATATAAGGATATTCAGACTATGATTATATGACAAACGAAGAAGTAAAAATAGTTAAAATGAATAAAAAAACGTCACAAATCTATTTATCTATATATTAATAGGGAAGCATGTTTCTTTTCCACCCTTTTTCTCAGCTTGTGCCCAACGTAGGAGAAATCCGCGAATACCGTTAAAAAGGTAATGTACTGTAGATGAGCTGAATCCCATTATAATTCCCATCGGCCTCCAGGGCTCCGATCTACAGGCTTTTAAATTTTCAATGTTAATCTTATGCAAGAAGGGTAATTAACTCTAGACAGCTGTTGTAGTAAACTATGTTAGCAAATCAGAAGGCGTTTCAGTTATAAATAATTTTTTTTACTAATTTTGTTTAGATTAACTGCAATTTTTGTCGAATTTTGGCCATAAGGTGATCTCTAGTCTATCCATATTTAATAGGCGACATGGTTTTTTGTACAAGGCACTCCTCCCACAGTTTTAAACAGATTTTTATGATTTTTGTGTCATTGGATAGAGCTTGGCGTGAAGTTGTTTCTAGAGCAAATTGGTACACATCCATTTAAAAGGAAGACTCTACAAGCAATTAAAGTTCGTAATTTTTTCGTTTGATTATTTGAATTAAAAATTGGAATTGAATTATATTGGAAATTGATTGATTTTCTTTCAAGTAAACAGCTGTAAAGTGTAAACACAGAACTTAGCGAAATTACTACCTGTTCCCCCGAAAGAGGTTATAATAAACCACGGCGTGTAGCCTACAATGTATACAGAGACAAAATAAGTAGGGTCATCCCATGTTAAAAAATTTTAGTTTTGCCCCCGAAAACCAGAGGAAATTTATTTTTTACGCAAAATGATAAAGACATGATGTTATATAAATGATTTTTTTACCTAATTGCATATATGTAAACATATTATTGTAGCCTAATGTATTGGAAAAATATTGAGAAAATAAGCTGATTGCTGTCTTTTGAAGGATGATATTTTTCTTAGTTTGCGCTGATTCGGTTCTATACACAAATTACTATTCCATAGCCAATAAAGTTAGCCATTGTTGATATAGCAAAGTAAACTGTCAAGTGTCAAGCGAACATTCGAATCAGCAACATTGATATAATATGATCTACGGAGAATAAAAATCCCACTGACTATTAACACTGCTACAATCTTAGATAAATGTGAAGCAACTAACTGTTCAGTTAAGTTGGGTTACAAAGACATGGGCGGATTTACGGAAGTATACACAGTACTCCCAGATTTTAGTCATATATACATTTTTCTATTGCAATGATTTTTAACAATTAATTTGAGTTCTATAACTGTAAAATAAAACACGAAAAAGGCATTGTAAAATAAAATAAATAGGCTGCCACTGTCATACCTACCTTTTTATGCAAAAATTAACCATTTAAATCAAATATATCTCCTGCCTTCCGAAGAGTCATGCGCCCAGGTATCAAGGCCTAGAAAAGTTTATGTACAAAAATGAAAGATAGGTTCATCTCCTAAATGAAAATACCTCATAAATTGTGTAATATTTTGCCGTGCGGTCTTTCTATTATTGAATTGCCCTATTTGAGATCCAAGCTCAAACTCTATAAATATTTATACAAAGAGCTTGGCAAACGATTCAATGCATCACCCCCAAGGTAGGCTATAAGTTAGTAAAAAATTCGTGTTTAGCTGAAGGGCATAAGTTTTTTTTTTTTTTTTTTTTTTTTTTTTTTTTTTACAATATTTATGTCAAAAGAATTTTACCGGGTCAGATTTGCGACCATGTTCTACAAAAAGCTTTGTAACAAATTAGCAGAAGTAGGCCTATAAAGTGACGAATCCGAGCGTCAGCCTTGCCCACGTAATCATTCATCCGTAATCATAACTTTAGAGCGGCCGAGTCATAAAATGATTCAAAGAACTATACCTAATCTGTGTTGGGTTGGACCACAGATCGCAGTGTGTCGATGTTGATGTATATCGATAAGTACAGTAATCGAAAGCTAAACAATCGATATGTCAACTTGCGACCGCATCCTGAATACAGTGTAGACGCGGAATATTTTGAAGCGTTTTAAGAATTTAAAAGGAAGTTCAAATTAATTAATTAGGCCTATTGATTTTCCCCGGTGACCTACTTCAAAAATTGTTACGTCGTTTGTTTATTTACATACATTAATGCTGACCTTGACTTCTAATGCATAGTGAAAGCTATACAACACATTTTAGGCTGTGTTGTGGGGTGATATTGCTACTAGTGTGTTTTGATCTGCAATTTTACTGTAGTGGGAAATTATTCTGTTCGTAACCTCAACACATCAGAAGAGTAGCAAGAACAAATATGAAATTAAGAACAATGTAAATCTGCAAAAAGATTTTATTGTTTCTTGAGCAGCATGTTTGAACAGTTTTATACAGAAATTTGTTAAAAACAAGAGTTGAAACATGCATGTATTTTGTGCATTTTATGTTTTATTAACAAACGATGTTTTAAACCCAGTCTATAAAAGATTTTGGATTTTATTTATCACTAGGCCTAATTAGATCTCGGAAATTACAAGCCATAGGCTGTGTTTATGTGTTTTGATGAGAATCTGAGAGTAACCTAGCCTAATTATATTTGTCAACTTCAACTGTAAGGCACAAGATAACCCTTGAATGGTCTTTTTGCCCTTGTTCTGTGATAATGATTAATTAAGCTTGTTATACAAGCTTTTTTATTATTTAATTAGAATTTTGCCACTAAACTATATTCATATTAATGTAGGCCTATGTGATCGTTAAAGGAAAAGAAGCAAATGAAATTCTTTGATAATTGATTTTTTTAACAAATTTAAAATAAAAGAGCTGGTCTTGAGATTTTTCCATTGTCTTAGCTGAAGCCTCAACCTTAATTAGTTAAGCGTATGCTGTATTTCTAGCAATTAAGGAATATCCATTTCCCCCCTCCCCTAGCAACCCCCTTATAGCCACAATTTAAAAACCACACCTCACATTCCAGTTCAGTGACTACCGAAACCAAGAACTTATCGACTTTCAAAAGTTCGACAGTCACATCGAAAGCGGCTCCAACACACCATCTGCGCATGCGCCAGCCAATCGGACCTCGCGTTCTAGGTTTCACAAAATCCGAACGCTTCACTCCTCATTTCCAGTCAAACTTTGAACTGTGCGTGATCTTCCGTGTTTTACACCGGTGTCAATGTAAGTATAAATTTATTTTAATATTATCCATACAAATTTTTATCATAGACTGAATCTAATGTTTGAACATTGTCTATTTACTGTGATATAGGCTATGAGAAAAGAGCGAACGAAATGACATGTTGATTCTTGAAAACTTTTGAATTTCACAATCAGTTAGTTATATTAAACTCTGGTACATTATAAGGAGTGCTAATAAAAATTTTATTAAGTTTGTAAATGCTGGACATTTACGGCACAAAATACATTTTCGATGTGTTATTTATTCAATTTTTCACATTACAGTTCCAACTTAGAATGTCACATGTAGAAACGTGTCGCAATGTTCTTATCTTTCGGCTTAAACCAAACAGAAATTGATATGAAGTTCCTTGTAATTTTTTAAGGAAGTGCCTTTACCTCCTTTAGCGGGGGGGGGGGGGGGGGGTTTAAGTAATTAACTCTCTAAAACATTACAATTTACTAAGTTAATTGACTTAGTAGAATGGACGGTCAGTTTAGCGTGTTGGTTCCAGCTAATCCTTCTGTTAGCGTAATGGACATTTTTGTTTGATTGGTTTCTTTCATCAGTATATTCATTACAGTATAGCCAGGTACTGTACCTTTAATATTTTTATTTGGTTATTTAAGTTCGATATGGTAAGTTAGCGCTAACTGTATAATTTTATAGTGAAATATCTGAAAAAAATCAACGACAAACTCTACAAGATGTTTCAAACTAACAACGTGCTTTATCAGGATTTTTGCTCATTATCAGTCAGTCCAACTTTTGGTGTTAGAACTGTCTCTTATCATAATACTACCATGGGGTTCGCCTAGGTTGCGTTATGTTTTGAGAATTCACTTCACGACTAAGTTTTGTGTATCTCTGTCTATTAAACTTAATTTGATTGCTTATTTTTTATTGACTTTTTTCAGTTCATGTTAAAAGTCGTTCAGTTATAAACGAAAATTTCAATTACTGCTGAAAGTCTTCGAAATTCGGCAAAATCTCGAATGAAATGAAGTAATATAACAAATCATAACTCAGTACCGATATTGAATATGAGGAGACCAGATGGAGAGACCATCGTTTGTTATCTCATCTCACCCATGTGTTTTAACTACGTCCGCATTGACTGTAGGACATGGACGCTCACAAGTGCAAAAACGATCACGCGATTTTTCACCACAACCGGCTTGTCATGTTAAAAATAATAACTTAGCAAAAGTTTTTTTTATATTTAATAGCTTGGACAGTTTGTAATACAAGTTTTTTCCTTTGGCCAGGAGAAGTTTGTGAAAAAATTACTTAAACAAATTCAATTAACATTATTTTCTGCCTAGTTTAGTCTCTAACTGAATTCGGTGCCTCAACAAATCGAACATTGTTGTTTGATCAAAAAGTCTTTAAGCTGTTATGTTATGAGTTTGTAAATTTTATAATATTTTTGGTATAGGAAAAGTGCGCAAGGAAAAAGTAGTAGAACTAGTAAAAACCGTAGATAAAACCTAAATGGATGTGAGGGAACTTTTAAATTTTTAATCAATTGTTTTTAACATGTTTGCCTATTAGAACACAGAATAAATGTCTGATTAGAACGATCTGGAACGACTGAATAAAAAAATTAGCCTTTAGACTAGTCGTTATGTTTATGTCTCTTACAATGAATACTTAAAAAATTATTTTGCCCGTGTGGTTCCAAGTTTAGCTTTGCAGCAAGTTGATGTTTCGTTTTCGTTAAATTGGGTTTTCCAACACTGTATATTTTCCTCTAAGATAGTTTTTCAATTTAATTAGAATTTAATCGTTGTAGGTGGATGTTGAAGATAATGATGATGAATTTCTTAATTAGACTTAAGTATTGACTAGTTATTCTTTTGGTAGGTATCTTAAGCCACTTCACTTAAATAGTTTCTTTATTATAGGAATAAAGAAGTAAGGATTATATAAAATAATTGTTATCTATGAAATAATACTCTAGGATCAAATCATAGTAGTGACTATGAAAAAAATTTTTTTACTGTAAAAAAATTTGATGTCCCACTTGCAGAACCATGGGCGCCAACTCCATGAGGCCCGAGGGGCTCGAGCCCCCCCCCCCCAAATATTTTTCCTGGGGGGCTGAGCCCCCCAAAATGACGTCCCCCAGACAAAATAGTCATGTTAAAATTGGCATTAGACTGACGGGACTTATTAAAAATATGGTAAAAGTTGGAGCTTAAGTATAAAATAATAAACTAAATAGAATAACCATGGTCAATTAAATGCCTACAAATGCAGTAAAAAATTAAATCAATACATCTATTATAATTACGGTAAGTGGTTTAAACTCATATGGATAGTATTTCCTGTGTGTCAGTGGACAATTTATGTTATACTTAACACTCTATTGGAAAAATAATCTAAGCAGATTTTTTATAAGCCTCAAATTTGGTAATAATAACGCATTTCTTCAAAGGAATTATCAAATCATGAATCCTTCCCCTCCCTCTCTTGCCACCCCCTCCATATACTGTGACTTCACTCACTATTCAGTATTTACAAGTGCAAACATTGCGAAACGAAAATTCCCACCACACCCATAAATTTCCCCTCGTTACGCCTGCGGGAATCGTTCCAAAAAAGGTTAGGGAAATTAAAATTCTACACGCCTTCCTTCGAGAGAGCAGACATCCTTTTAAGTGGAAGAAAGTCTGGCTTTCACTGTAACAGCTGAACGTTCATTGAGGCACGTTTTGCGTTTTGACTCTCGACAGAACTACGCGAAACAAAAATATATGGGGTGAAAAATAAAGATAAGACAAAAACTTTTGGACTCTTGATATCTATGTATTTGTTTAATTAATACGCTAAGGAAGTTTCATAACTGGAACTCCCCCTACATTTTTCAATCGATTTTTAAGTTTGTTTTTTTACTATCGTTGGATAGGACCACAGACAAAATATTCCTTATCTTCCATAGGACGTGGTCTGTAGTTGTTTCAGCAATTTTTTTTTATGAGAATCGGACTTAAAATAAAATCGTTAACCATCAAATTATAAAATCTTTCCATCAGAATAACATTGGGGTTGGGTTGAGCATTTAAAAAATCTGTCATTTTTCATCTGTAAATAAATGTGGATTTGAGTGCTTAGGCTACTGATAACTACGACATTGGAGTGGTGGGTGTGATAGATTCAGAACTAAACGTTTTAGGAATGACATGTGATAGTCAAATTAAATAATTGCTCGATTTCGAGCAACAAGCACGGTAGTAATTAATTTTTGTTAGGACTTGAAATGTAGTTGTGAAAGAAATGTAGTAGGCTATTGAAATAAAAAAAATTAATACTGAATTGATAAGTGAGAACCGTCCGTACGACTTCGTGAAATAAAAACCGGCTAACACGCATCTTGCAAAACGTAGTATTCGTGTGAAAATAAATGATTAAATTATGGAAAATCTTTTTTTCTTTGACGTTTCTTTTACAACCTCTCTTATGTTTTGTTTTGGTCTCACTCTCTCTTTTTTTGCCGCCTAAAAGGGAAAAGTTTCTTATATCGGTGCATGTACATCAGCTTTAAAAATAGAATACAGTATTTGCTATCACATATCATGGGGTGGTGCAATTTCTTTTGAAGAGTCATGCTGTTTCTCGGAAATCTTCCAAAACTGCATTAAATTTTAATTTTGCCACTAGAGAGATTTTTAAGAAATTTTATTTAATTTTGACACAGCAGCGACGTTGTATTTTGTAGAATGATTTTGTAGTATAGTCGTAAAAATAAGTGCGTAGAAAGGACAGAAAGACCCGTGGAATCACGAAGAAAAGAAGAAGAAGGCAGTGAGTAATGGGCGGGTCGTTCGCTACGCTTGCGTGGATTTGTTTCCGGCGCCTTTGTCATCTCATCTGTTCATTTAACGCTTCCTTTCAGGATTGCCAACTGGTGTCTTGAAAGTAAAATATAAAGGACGAGCAATGAACGTGGGCGGATTTACGAGGGTGCAAGGTGGGAGGGGGGGTGTGACCCTTTCCCCAGATTTTGGGGGTTGTAGGCCTACTGTTGTAATAGACTCTAACCATTAGAATATATTTCACGTATGTAACGAAAGAGTTTTGATGGATTAAAAAATACTGATATGCTACCTTTTTATGAGAAACAAGTGAACCATTCAAATAATAATAATGCTTTATTGACATGAATAATAAAAAATACGAATAGCAATAATAATCAAACTTAATTTTTCATTTGAACTAGGATGTTCAAAGTCTTTATATGGGCAATCTACGTGTATGGGGGGCCTTAGACATTGTAGGTGATTTCGTAAATTGCTTTACTTGCAGTTCCAATCAAATAATGGGTAGGCCCTATTGTATTAAGTAAGTTGCTTGTTCAAAAAATTGAAGATTTTTTGAGATCTTGAATATTTCCGTAGACATGTTTTTGATTTATTTCGGTTTCTTGTTTCATGTGGATGGTTAAAAGAATTTTGAGGCAAATTGTTAATCTTTTTTTAAATGATTTGTAAAATTCACATGGCCGGTATGAGAATATTCAATTGTTTGAAAAGAGGTTTAGAGTGGGTTTCTATTTGTGCTCCACAGATAATTGTGATTACTTTTTTGTTCTTGAAAAACCTTTTGGCTATTGGAGCATTGTCGCAAGCTGTAATTCCGTATACAAGAGATGACAATGACAATGAAAGCAGCCATAATGAGATGTAATTATTATTTCTTTTTAGTCTTCTTATGTCAAAGATTCCTTTAGAGACGTTACTTGAAATGTTATAAACATGATCTTTTGAATTAAGTTCCAAATCCATCAATTGTGCCTAAAAATTCTTTTGAGGTCATATTTTTGTATAGCGAATATTTTTTGATAAGCTATTTCAATATTTTAATTTTTCTAAATTGAAATATTTTATATCTACTGAAGAGCTCCCACCCCTAGATATCAATGCCTAAATCCGCCCAAGGATATTTTTGGTGTTGTTTTACACTGGCAAAGAAGTGTAGGCTTAGGCCTATACTGTACTCAATATAGAATGACACAATTGATGATGCCTTTGCAATTAATTGCAGAATAAATGCTAATAATATAATCTAAGAACTTACTTCCACTTTTTTTCAAGCAAAACATTGAACTTTTCCAAATAATTTCACATCATCTTTAAAACATCTAAAATCATA
Source organism: Neoaliturus tenellus (assembly GCA_030545055.2). NCBI lineage: Eukaryota > Metazoa > Arthropoda > Insecta > Hemiptera > Cicadellidae > Neoaliturus > Neoaliturus tenellus. Next base: position 13,186,716 of record CM061534.1, on the reverse strand, counting down.
ACAAATTTCATGGTGTTTCGTGATGTGGAATCCAATCCCCTCTTCAGGTGGATGATGGAATGTCTGGAACCGTAATGTTATATCAGAGATGGAGAATGTCCGCAATATTTTCTAAAGGATATAAACCCAACCTTTTGGAATTTAGCACGACCTATTCTATAGCAATACACGATTGTCCGCGATGTCAACTGCTTGAACAAATCAATCGAGCGTTCCGTCGCAATGTAGGTGACTTGAAGGACACATTCCCATCAGCATGCGTGACGCAACTCCTGCTGCAGCTGTGGGCGAGGATGACGACCAACCGGTTGTGGGTTGGCACGCGTCGCGAATCCCATTAGACCCGGGAGTTACGTCACGGTTTTGAAGGGCTGTGGAGGGTGAGTCTTGCGGGGGAGGTTTGTAAATCCAAGTAACGCGTTTGGTGTTGGTCGGTGGAGATAAATTAATATTCGAGAATCATAAAAAATATATTGAAAATTTTCGAACCTCATTTGCTATATTTATGAAATTCTAAAAAATTTTCTTAACTTTTAGAACTCAGTAGCATTACTTAACGCTTTTGAGAAGTGGTAGATGATGAGGTTGTTTGCGGGCAGAAATAAAAATCATGAAGCCGATTTTGCGTCTCGAATTTGAGAGCTATCATAGGATAGAGGTGTTGGTTATGGCCTGTTTGAAACCTATTTAGGGAAGGGGTTCGTGAATCCTATACCACGAGCAGTGTGGCAATGTATTTTCTACGATCTTGAAATTTAGCTGGTAGATTTTGCTTAAACGTAGAATTTAAGAGTGTTTTTGTCAAAAAATAAGTTTGAAACATAGTCTCAACACCCAGGAAAAATCTATTTTGTGTGGGCTAAATTAAGTTTTAAATCCTATTTTTTAGTATTGGTCTTATGGGTTGCCATTTTGGTAATGAAATAACAACAAAGAAAGGTAAACAAAAATAAAAGAACGTTACTTTAAAGCATTATTTTTGAAAGAGCTGTTAACTATGAGGAGTTACTGGCTGGTTGTTGGTGTAAACTTAAAGCCTGATTACCATGATCCAATAACAAAAATGAATAAAAATTAACTAGGAAGGCTCGGTCAACCCGGTACTTATAAATAAAGGGAATAATCATAACTATTTATTCCAGGTTTTAAAATTAAATGGGAAGTCAGAAACTAAAAGCCAGCAATTAAATAGTAGGCATAACGTAATTCATAAAGAAAGCATACAATGAGCAAATTTTCTTTCGATGGTAATTAAAGGCAAACTGTTTCACTATTTATACTTCGTCAAACTACATGAAAAAACCGATTGTAGGACGGAAGGTCCGAGGGTAATCTCTTCAATCGTCGATTGTACAAAAAAATGACAGGGGCGGACGGAAGGTCAAACCCCGGACCCTAATTAGTAAGCGGACCTAAAGTCCGCCCTGTGAAAAGCAGGTAGGCGGATTTAACACTGGTCACCGTAGCGCACGCAACTTCTCTCCGTGGTTCACATAAAGTGTTCCGTGTTTTAGATTTCCATCGTCACAAAGGTATAGGCTTTTTATTTCTGACTAGTATTACAATACTGTGAAACTGAAAGAGTAGACCTAACAATATTGTATAGAGAGTGAAAATTTGCTTTGAAAGTTAATTTTAAAGTAAAACAGTAAAAATAAAATAAAGAGAACCTCGGAAAGCATTGTTTGTTTCTACATTTTGCTTGATTTGACAATACGTTTTTAAATCAAGATCAACTTGAACCCAAATCACTCCTTTAACAACATGGCTTCGTTAGGACCTGGTTTATGGGCAGTTTTTAATTGGTTTACCACAGCCTCATTGATTAGCATGTTTGAACGTGCTAATTTAGTTTATATATATTATTTTGTTGAACAACCCATCGTAATCATAAAAAATCTTTATGTAAATTGTTATTTTTTAATATGCCTCTAAAGTACAGTATGTTTTTTTTTAACTTGATCCTCCTCCTGAATATCAGGGTGAGGGAGAGACTATTGGCATATTGAAATGTATTAAAAAATAAGCTTGTGAAAACATTTTACAGTATCAGATATTCTTTAACAACGTCCCATATACTTTTATAACGTTTTAATTACTATAGTTGGGAGCAATAGAACAGGCGTGTCAAGGTCAAGTCTTTGAATAAGCCAGCTGATTTTTGCTCATTTAACTACATGTTAATTAGCTTGACCTTCACCCGCCTGTTCTATTGCCCCCACTATATAATTTCTTACAGCAGTAACTCCAAACCAGCTGTATGTTTGTAACCCAAACCTATGCCTTGTTGAAAATGTAGCCATATCATTTCCAAACTACAGTTGAATTTCTTTAAGTAGAAGCGGTCCATATTAGGTGGAATATCTTTGACAATGTTTATTTATGTATATGTTAAAAACAGGCTATAGTTTATTTCGCAACACAAATATATTTTGTGTAAAATACAAATAACTATTGTTAATCACATGTTATTTCCCTACCCTCTGGATTTTGAACATGGTGATAATCAGAAATCATTCATGTTTTACGATTTAAGACTCTGTTCAGGAGATGTAATGGGTATAACAAGTTTGTATTGCATTTTCACTTCAAAATTAATGTACAATCTTTCATAGTAGGCCTACAATATTTAACAAATGAAGACACCTATGTCTCTGTCAACCCTGGTCAAACAGTCTCAAACGGCGAACGCAGGGGCGGACGTTAGGTCCGGGCACGATCTGCCATTAGAGGTTTGACCTAGTGTCCGCCCCGTCAAAACAGGTAACAAATTTCCAGGTCATTTCTGAAGCCCGGACCTTCTGTCCGGCTACCGAAAAAACCTCGCCCATCTCCTTTCCCTGATGACCTTGAGACTTGCTATCTAGTCCGGCCATCTACGTAGCGGCGCGGGTATCGTGTTTGTAGCATGTTTATAAACAGACATAACGACCTCCAATATATCACCCAGTTATCGTCCTCGTTTACGATCCTCCACCACCGCCATATGGAGGATCGGCCAGCGGTTATGGCGGCCTCCATGGCGTTACAGCTTCGGATCACCATCAGAGTGCTGAGTGACTCATAACTGATGGATAATTGTGCCTCGTGCATGTACTTGTGAAGATGAAATAGTCGAAAGTACTTGAAGTTGAAAGTACTTGGAGCTACAGGCAGCCGAAGGTTGATAGAATCTATCGTTGCCTTAGCTTTCATTATCCATTATACCACCTAAAATGGGTTTATAGGTGCATAGCCTCATTGGAATATGGGCGCCCCGTGCTTTTTGGAAGGGCATGAAAGGCTTGAATGTTACAGAAATTAAAAAAAATAAATCTCTTTAATTGAATAATGTACATGCCTTCCATTCCCATTCCCGCATTGGTGCACAAGACAGAATAGCAATTTTGTTAAACAATTGATATAGTTTGTTCATCGTCTAGATTACAAAGAAAATGACATTGAAATATATATACTTGAGGATTCAATTATCTTCTAAAACTATTGGCCCATCTGTATATTTAATAATTTATATTTAATATTTAATATTAAATTTTATTCCTATAACAGAGGAACTGACATAGTAAGCGGGTTTTGTCCGTAAAAATTTCGATGACAAGAAGTAAAGTGGCTGACGTGGCTCGTTGCCGTGCCTTAAAAACAATGTCAGTGTATTTTTTTTATTAGTTTGTTCTTGGGTTTTCGTGATAAGTATTTATCTTTATGGTCTCCATAAAACATGGATTTCGTTCGATGTGACGGCGAGTAAATTTGAAGTTTGCTACGAACGTAACCTCTTTAAATGGAGGAACCTAAGCGGTAAAAGTTTAGAATATAACTAGTCTGTTTTCAAATGTTCTATAGACCTAAGCATATGTTGCCTAATTTTAAACACTATGTTTATTATATAACGATTTTTCGTTGAGTGTATCTCAATTGCACATCAGACTGAATCCATATATATCATTATTTACTCTGTGTTACGTAGCAGATCCGTCATTACTCCATGGCTGGGAACATTTTGTTGGCCGGGCGGGAGATTTTCAACGGTCGGAAGCCTCCAAGGTCTTGAGAAAGGGAGAGCGTTTGAGGTTATGTTTTGCAATATTTCCTTCAAAACCCGCCTGACAAGTCAAATACCAGGGACACTCTGAACGAATTATCCAAGTCATAATGCAGAAGGATATGCGCTCTAGGCAACCTGTCCCATTATCACGCAACCAATTTGTAAAGTTTTAACAGCCACGCACTGTTGAAAGAGGTAGAGACATGTCAACAACTGTGTACAGTATAGGCCTAGTGTTGGCAAAGCTTCTGTTCTGGTGCAGGGTTTCATATTGGCTTGGTTTCAGTATCTAACATTTAGTTCAGAAGATATTTTGAGCTAAAAGTAATAAACTCCAAAAAGAATGTCTTCTCAATCACATTTTCATTTCAGCTTAAAAAAATTTGAGAAAGACAAAATCGGGTTGTTTTTTACTTGGGATTAACTCTCCATCCGGTTTTGGTTGGTAATTTGATCTTATTGGTTCGTTCTGTACGACATAAACATTTATGCAACGCTCGGTTTCATGAGCGGATGTGTTCAGTTTGAGCTCAGTTAGAAAACCCGGAGATCTCTCACTTGAAGTGTTGTATACAAACAAGTCTCCCAATAGAATGTTTACGACGGTCAAGTTATGCATGGTGAATAAACAGAGCGGCTCGCAAACCCGAGAAAATGCGCGTAAAACGCCAATCTAGGCTCCGGGTATTTCTCCATGAAAATAGATTCTCCCATAGAAAGTAATGATTAGACTGTAAGTAAATTAGGTATTGTAATAACTGATTTTCTATGTTTTCTGAGTGTTGATTAGGTATCGTAACACTATTTTATAAGAAGTGATCTGTTTTTTAATTTTAATTTTGACCAAACCAAGTTTATGTTTGCAAACATCTAACAAAAAATTAGAACATTAAATTTTTAGTCATGAACCAAGTATAAGTTCATGGTATTATTTTCTTGTACATTATTAGTGTACATTAAAAACAAACTTGATTTACGATAGGCCCTACCAAGTTTTTCTTCAGGCTTATTCCCCAGAAAAAAATGATGCATTTACCACAACGCGTAATCTCAAGGGTGCGGGGTAATATGTCTGATCAATTAATTGTATTAAATAGTAAACCATACAAGTGTTCATATAGGAATTCAATGTCTTCAAATATTGAACGTGTATGATTTAATAGGTGTTCATAAAAACAAAAACATTATTTTTACAAGCATAACCCCCGCAACTGTATGCAATTGTCATTATTGAATTGAAATAGTTTAAAGATTAAAGGAAACTAGAAATCGCCCACTGGTCGAAATTCGACCAAAAATCCAGTTGATCTTGAGACAATCTATATATTAATACGCAAGCATGTTTCATTTCCTCCTTTTTTCTCAGCTCGTGTAGCCTACATCATAGGATAAATCCGCGCATACCGTTAGAAAGGTATAGTCATGTAGATGAGCAGAATCACATTCTCATTCACATCGGACTCCAGGGCTACGCCCCACAGGCTTTCAAAGTTTCAATGTTAATCTTATGGAGAAAGGAGAATTGAATGAATCATTGTTCACAGCTGTTAAAAAAACAACTGCTAGAAAATAAGAAAGAACATATGTTTTAGTTCTAAAATGATTTAAGCTTCTTGGGTCCAGATCAACTGAAATTTTGATCGAATTTCAATCAGGAGGCGATCTCTTAGTTTAAAAATGTTTTATAACTGAAACATCTATTCTTCCTGATTTTCTAGCAGTTGTTTTAACAACAGCTGTCTAAGATTCATTCAGTTCTCCTTTCTCCATAAGATTAACATTGGAACTTTTTAAAGCCTGTGGGGCGCATCCCTGTCCGATGTGAATTAGAATGTGATTCTGCTCATCTACAGGACTATACCTTTCTAACGGTATGCGCGGATTTTCTCCTACGATGCACACGAGCTGAGAAAAAAGGAGGAAATGAAACATGCTTGCGTATTAATATATAGATTCTGTGTGTTACAAATTAAAAAACGAATGTTTCCTGTGTTAATTGTTGAAGCGGTTAAAGACTGCACGAGTTGTTATCAGGGAGGCTGTGTTGATAAGGTAGGGTTTACTTGTGTACGTAATGTTTGTTCATTTCTCGTAAAAATGATACAAAAGAAGAAAAATGGCGAAATGTCACTTTATAAGTTCAGAGGTAGTATAGTAAAGTTTTGAGTCTTTAACAATTTACAAAACCAAATAAGAAATAGTATAGGAAGGTTCAAGTAAATAGTCCTATGGAAATTAAGAGCTGTGACCCCCCTCACCCCCTCTCGCCCTGCAATGTTGTCATAGTGTGGTTATGTTTACCATGTATAATATAGAAAAAATAACCTTCTGAAAAGATTTTTCATCAATTCATTAACTGTCCTCGGACTACTTTCGTCCACCTTACTATAGTACAGAGGTTGAAATTTTTTTAGTGGGTGGGTGGGGGAAGGGATTTTTGGGTTCTTGAAGTGTACTTTTCTTCATGAGTGTGTAATCCATACTTGTTTTGTTAGCTAGGCCATTATAATTTTTTTTGCCGTTGATTTAAGATGTATTAAAATCTGGGTTTTGTTTTATTGCCCTTTTGTCAACTTAACCCTAATAACTCTGCCCCGTTTTAAGAACCCCGATTCCTATATTAATTGCATTGCTATTTCGCAATAGTACTTCGGTATACTATACATATACTGCATGTATGTGTGCCATGCGTCTTTAAAAAAGTGCGGAAAGAAAGCCTTTAGAGTAACTAATTTACGGACTGTTCCGAGGACTAGAAATTTAAGAATACTCAACACAGGGTTTAGCTGTCATTTTCGGATATGGCCGGTGCAGACAACCGAGGGTCAATTAGTATAACTAGGGCCTCGCGTGGGCACCGGTGGGCGTCGGCTTTATGGTTGCAGGAAACTGATGCTAATGCCTTCTTGTTTCATGCCGTACCGGCCGGCGCCACGGCCCGGCGTGGCAGAGGTGCAGTGCTCGTGATCTGTAATGTAGACTATACAGGGTGTCAGAAAAAACTTGTACAAAACAAAGGAAAAATGGACAATAAACATATATGTCTCAAAAACGCTTCGAGCCATTTTGTTTTTACACTTTTATGTTATGGATCGTTATATTAAGTTCATATTTTACGTAAACATTTATCAAAGCAATGATCATTGACAGTAAAAACTAATTTCCACCAATGTGTGTTTTCAAAGTGGCGGTCATTAGTTTTTAGACTCAAATTACTTAAAACCGGTATATATTTTTCTATTAAAACAGCCTAAATTTGCATAATTTAAAATGCAAAATCAATGTTTTCTGTACAACAATCGCAATAACCCTGTTATGTGTTGTGAATATTTACAAAATTGGTATCATTGGTTAGATAATTCAATTTGTCAACTTTTTTATCTCGGTTAAGATTTTGATCAAATTTCCCAGTTTTGAGATATTTTAGTTCAAAAGTTTTGAATGGCCACCATAAAAAATACGTACTCGAAAAAATGAACGATTTCGTGATATTGGAGATTGTTGGTATACAATCTTGCTAACCTTGCTATATATGAACAAAAGAATGATCCATTACAAAAACACAAATTATTGATGTAAAACAAAAAACAAAACAAAAATGGATGCTAGTGTCTTAACGAAGCATTTTAAGACATAGGGTTCAATAAACTTTTTTCTTTGTTTTTTCCTATACAAGTAATCCTATAGGCCCTACAAGTTTCCCAAAACTCTTAAAAGTTTTATATGACACTCTGTATACCTGTACTAGTGTAAGGAAGAGCTCTTCTTTTTATGTTCTCAGTGGCCGAATGAAGTCCCTGACTACTTCTGCCAATGTAAAAAACATAACCATTCAGACCTCAACATTGCGATAAGCTTTCAATATTTTCTTCATTCTGGGATATTTTCTTTCATTCGCAAAGGTAGTCGTAACATGTTTTAGCTTGTTTGTTGTGGTCCAAAAAATAACTAAAGAGCGTAAACAAAATTATAAACATTAAGGCTTCGTATCAAGGTTGAGTTGTGTCAGGTTCAAACTAAAGGTAAATCATTGTTACATAGTTATGCAGAACAATTTTTGTGGTATTCATAGTAAAATTTGTACATCATATAGAAAAATTAAACATGACATATTTCTTTGTAATTTAAACATTTCATGATAAGCACATTTATTACACAAGATACAAATCTTTGGGATACGGAACTTTATTCGGTGAGTTTAGTTTGAGTTTGAGCGGTTGTGGCAAGACTGGTTTGTATTCTGTGTGTGCGAACCCCACGCAGGTGTAGTAGGCCAAGGCTCTTGGTGGGAGAAATGCTGAAGGATGTGGTGACGTCATACTTCTGTACCAGGAGGTACGATGACGACGACGAGGTCCTGCGGTTATCAGACGGACCACGTGGGCCGGTGTGGTTACGGTTACAAGAGGTCAATTGATTGATGACGTAAAAGAAATAGTACATCTCGCGTCAAATATGGTTAAGGATGGCTTAACCATTTCAGAGGATGGCTTTCAGAGTGGAAGGAGGAGGGAGTCTTTTGTAACAAAATTCAGACCTTCCTTTACATAGCCTGCCACAGGTTTTTGAAAACACTTAAGTAAATACTTTGAGACGTTTACATAGATTTATCATTAAATTCCTATCATTTTCAAGCTCACTCAAAACAACATACTTTTTGCTAACTTTAATAGAATGTAATAACAAAAACTACTACATAGCTGCCGTATTATTACTTTCTGCCCGTCCTTTAAACTGATCGTGTAATATTTCGTTATAGTAGTGGTTTGTATTTAAAAAATAATAATCCTTGTAAAGGAACGAGTCTAGTTAAATTATAATGGAAACGTATGTGCTGGTAAGAATTGGAACTCTTGCCAGTTCGTAGACACTGAGAGTAGTTTTCTATTGGTAAAGTATTAATATTACTGTAATCATCTTAGCATTTAAGCGGCCCATATTTTATTGATTTGGGGGCTTGCACAAGTACTGTAGTAAAATGTTTTAGATGGTTCATAGTACTCAAAAAATGCACGAAATGGGTAGTAACCTGACACAGGCTTAAATCAGGATGCAACGAATTAAATATCCTTCTTTAAATTTAAATCTTTTCCCACACAATTTTAATAAAATAATAGAAACCGATTATTTTGTAGAAAAATATCTATGCATGCACAGAACAGTGTTTGCCTGGGTGACTATTTTTTTATTTTGTCTATTTATCTTTGAAAAAGTCCTAATTTCACTGCAGAAGCATTGAAACAGCACTAGAGTAAGTTGTGCAATAGCAAGGAAATACTCAAGTGCGCGATAATCGATAAGAAGAAATCGGAAGTTCTTCATCTTTAAGATAAGAAAAACTCGCCAAAATTACCAATTGACAGTTTTACGACCGTCTTCCCCCGTTGACATCAAGATGAGGTGGGGAATCTCACTCGTCGTTACTCTGTGACAGTCACTGCCAGAAATAAACTCTGGTCACAGTTCCACAAAGTACAGCAACACCAACACCGACAGTGCCGGATCACATCCGTTTTACAGTTCACACTTATCTTGTTTACGATTTGTTAGACAATCTGAACCATCGTCACACTTCTACAAATAATGCCAGTTACGTCATAACAGATTAACGAAAATTAGTTGTTGTAAGGGTAGAAGGGGATTTTGAAGTTTTTCATTGTTTAGCCTCATTAATTTAACTTCCCACTAAAACATGGCGTGGGTTCGTGGGTCGTTTCTGTAGGCGATGTGTATGGGTGTGGTCCATAGATGTGAGCAAAAATAAAAATTTGTGATGTAGTGATTGATTGTTTTTCTTAAAGATGAAAAATAAAATGGCGGTTTTTTCTTTAACTGTTTTACAAGTTAGAGATTGTGAATGAAAATTGTGTGATATTTATCTTGTGAAATACTAGCAAAATAAAAATATGTTTTTCAAAATGTCCATTCAACTTTCCTACTTACATCGAATGCATCGCCTGGTTGGCCGAGACTTTGCCGGGTGAACTTACTCGATTTTTTTGCAAATAAAAAAGAACTGCAAATCATTTAAAAGAAGTTCTCATCTGTCATCTATCCGCTGGAAAGCTAAGCCCAAAATAGTATATTTCGTCACTAGTCCGGAAAGTGGTCGTTAACGGTGCAAGATCGAGTTCCAAGTATTCGAGACGAAGCCGAATACTTGATCAGGTTTTAAAATCTTGGAAGTTTTTTCCAGCCTAGTCCCGAAAACTATTGTTTGCCAGACCTTTTATCCAACCCATCGGGAATCGACTATGGTCGATCACAGCGATGACTGTTCCGAAAACAACGTTCATCGCAAGGATATGATGAAAGCTTGTCTCTTTTCAAGACGAGCACATTCGCTCCTCTCAATCACAGCATTTCAGAAATTTGTTAATGTAGGCTAATCTCAAGGGTTCTGATAACTTTGGAGGAAATCATTAAAGCACGTCTTGAGATCAGAAGTATACACAAAAACTTTACTCATGTTAGTTAACGAAATTACATTGTTCCATCGTAGGTTTCAAATCGAGCATTTTCTTTACTCCTTTTCTTTATAGGTAGTGCAAAACCTCGCATGTCTGTTGTCATGTCCGCTGTGGAACTCGATACTGATAACACCTTATCAGTCGTCAAGGTCGCCGGGCCGTAGGTCCTTGTCTACCACTGGCAATCGTGTATGTCATTAGCAGCTTTGTTTTTTACAAAGTGTCAGAGTGATGCAATTTATAAAAACAGTCATTAATTTCTTTGATTATACCACTTTGACCATGCACCCATCTTGGAGGAATAATATATATCATTCCTCCAAGGCACCCATATGAATTAAGAGATTTGAATAGTTTATGTGACCTTTGATATAAATGAAATAGGCTCGGCTCGGAGCCTGCGTTGAAAATATTATGACCACACGATGTTATTCACGAGAAGGGTAATTATGGCAATTTATTGCCCCATCGCATCGGTCAGTAAACAATACAATGGACACCTATTGTCATTATTTATCCCATGTTAAAAAGAAGATTAAGATTCGTTTACATCCTGGGACATTATTTATTTAGCAAAAGATTCTGTGCCTACACGTTGTCGTGAATCCGATTTCAATAGGAAGAAGAACGCACGAACGTCGATTTTGTCTCGAAAGAACCAACTGTGCCGAGTTTTAATTTTCTTCTACTATCATATTCATAATCTCTATTATTATTCATAAATATTGCCTAAAAGTGGTCATCACAACGAGCTTATTGAAAAAAATGAAGACGAATGACATTTCAAAAGGAGGTACAGTTTATGCTAGTGGTTTGACTTGACCTAAACAAAATATGTAAACCAATTCTGTAAATTAGATAGCGTTTTCGTGTTATTTTAGTTTTGGAAAACAAACAAGTCGATAATTGGTCTATTAACGCAGGGCTTGGCCCAATTTGGTAATATCTTGTTTACTGCTATCTAAGTTATTCGTTTTTGTTTAGTTTTATTTTTAACAACTTCATTCGGGGCTTTAAAACTTAAGTGAACAAAATTAAAGTTTCATCCAGGAAGGTTTCATGCTATCGGGGTTTCTAGATATTTATGAGACAGTCCAAAAATTGTTGTGACATTACTTTAAGCGTCCTCCATAGAACAAAAGAACTCTATTATAGAGTTCTATGTTCTATGTGGTGTCCTCCCTCAAACAACAAACAATTCATGATGATAGAATAGGTAATGAAGTCTTCAGCTCCTTGCTGAGAGAATCGAACTTACTATTATGTAACCTTATTTTATTTTAAAGAGGTAAAGATTTTCCTGTAGTTCAGCTGAATATAGCTCAACTTTATATTTTGAAAATCAGAGTTGAAGGTAGAGAAGCGAAAGCAGGTCAAACAGAGGAAAGAGAAAGTGAAACAAGTGACCTACTGGGGCAGACCGGTCACATTCTGGCGGGAACATCGCCTTGGAGGTTATGTTGTGGACCATCACACACCTGGTTTAATGCAAACAACAGGTGTGCCAACCTCGTGATTCAATCAGAATTAAATTTACCTCACATACGTGTATTTAATAAAGTGTATCAGCAATAGTAAAAACAATATGTCTCCCTCTTTGACGATGGTATTCAATATGATACTTTGATACAGTAGGCCTACTTCGATATTGAGACAACGTAGCAATCTAGTGCGTTTTAAGTTGGATATGACTGAAGGGTGAGTGAGATGAGTATGACGGAACAGATGAGGTGTAGCTTTGTTTACTGACAAAGACCAGCCAATTCATTTATCAGGATATCGTTAATGCAAGTATTTAAATGTTGAAAATCCCTATAATCGTATTTCGGTTTTCTATTTTGGTGCTACAAGTTAAAAAAAAAATCATTTGACCTTTAAACTATAGGCAGCTTACGCACGAAGCTTGATGCTAAACCGCCAGAAGCACTAGACCCGAAATAAAACGTTTTGAATTCTCTAGGCAGGGGCGGCCGGAGCCAAAGACTGTTATCATTTTGACCGAGCCCAAGCGGCTCCGTGAGGGATTCGTCCTTCAAAACAGGTTTTGCCCACATTTGTGGTGGGGGGGGGGGGGGGGGAGGGAGGGCACGCCGTCACAGGGCTATGACATCACTGCTGGTACTGCGCCGCTAGACACAAACAAACGCCAGGCAGTTCAGTGCGTCTTTGTGTCCTCAGGAGTTTTTGTGACGGATTTTGGTTTCCTTTGTGTGCCAATCGGTGAGTGTCCGACATTATTTTTACCGCCGAAACAGGGTTTTGGTTGTATTTACTTTTACAGTTTCAGAATAAGGTAGTTGTAGACTTAGTAAGGAGTTTGATTATAGTCTAGTAAAATGAGTGACATGAATGAGCGGAGTTGTCAGATGCTGAAATAGACTTATACAAAATACTTCAGTAGTGTGAGAGTGAGCGTTTACGCGATTATGCCTATAAATTTCACTTTTGCGAATGATAGGGTTGATTATCTAGCATGTTAAACTACTTTTTAAAAGCTCAATTTGTTAATGGTTTGGAAGAATTCTATAGAAGTGTGTTTAAAACATGCTTTACTCTTAGCAAACAAAAAAACTGTGGCGTTCATGTAAACTAAGTGGTTGTAGTATCAGAGTTATTTTACCAGGTTGCGAGTTTCCTTTAAATTTATGGGAAAATTGCTGTTGTGTGTTTTCTTAGCGGTTTCAATCGGCAGAGGGTTTAGGTTTAGGCGATTCTTGCGACCTTGCGAGTATGAAACTTATTTGATGAGATGCTTTGTTTGTTTTATGGACACGTTAAGTACACCTTAGATGATTGTATTTAGTTAAGTGTTTGTTTATTTATGTAATACCTCCATATGTTTGAAAAATCAGCATGTTACATTTTTCTGGTTTTGTTTGTATTTGTCTTTAAGGATTTTACGAAAGACACTTTCTCGTTTTATTATAGCTCGCCAGAACGATGTACAGTATAACATTCTGGACTTTACAGGCTGTTAATGGCTGCTTCAGACAATTACATAACTCGAAAATGATTTTTGAATACACCAAAGTTGATTCAAAGTTACAATATAATGTGATCTTATAATGAACAAAATTAATAATTATTTTATGTTAATTGTCCAAGAGTCAACACAAAATGACACGAAAACATTCCTACTGCAATTCGAGCGCCTTCTCACTAACAGTCGGTCGGTTGTATTGTAACAAACTCAGTCTGTGATTGTTCGCATGTTTGCACCAGAGATATTTCACCACTGTGATTGTCGGTTTTGATATTTTCTGCAGTCGCGTTTTACAAATAACTGCAGGCAATCACGGCCAACAAAGCTATACCTTGTAGGCTACAGTATTGCTTGAGAATGATTTGACAATATCATTGACCATAGAATTCAACTATCTCTATAGTCAATGATAATATCCATGATACCCAAATATAAAACATCAAATTAAACTGATTTCCATAAAAAATCTTCTCCACGTTTCAAAACAAGGCGTCCTTTTCCTTGAAACCCCGCACCGTAATGATGAGACAAAAAGTAGTCCTTGATCCCGAATCCCAAAATTTGTCCAACCAAGGCTTCACTACGGAACGCCAAGGCTGCAGTAGTAGCCTAATCACCAAGTCAGATTGGTGACGTCACCGCATGACGTCACGGACCCCCTGGTGATGTCATCGCCGATTTGGCCGCCATCCTCCAGGCATGCAGGAATGTTGCGGCCCGGAATGCGATGGCTATCCTCCATCCTTCACGCTTCATGCTACAACAATGCGAAGCGACGTTACCGCGTTCTTTGATTGTTAGGTGGTTTACAGTACTGGTTGGGAGTTGTTCTGTCGATTCATTCCTTGATTCGTTCTTGAAAACGTATAGTACTATTGGGTCGTGTTCAGAAGGTACATGGATGGGTTTATGTTAAAAATAAGGATTATTAGAACTGGCGGGGGAGCTGAGTTGTTGCAGTGCTCCCCTTTGAATCCTATCCAAAGGTTGCCGGTTCGATCATGTTGAAATTAATAGCTTTTTAAAGGTTCGAAATTGGACCCTGTTGCCATTTGTCATTGATAATTATGCTACTTAACAATTCGACATTAGATAGGTACAATACCGAGGGTTTGACCGTTCCCTTTCAAAACTTTATAAAATGACTTATTACTCTACACACTAAATAAAAAATATATATTCGAGCTAAATATTAATTATTTACTTAGTATTTACTTAGTACGGACGGGCAAAGTCCGATGACGTTCTGGAATACGATAAGTTATTGATTATCGTGCTTGTGAGAACTGTAATGTAGATGACGATAAGACAAGATAAAAGATTCCAGCCAACTGAGCCAACCTTATACAATATGGCACAGGAATTCAATCTTTATCACATGACAAAAATGAACGATGTTGGATGAGAGCATAACTTTTTTACCGGTTCTCTCTGCCTAATAGATCACTCAATTTATGATAAGCTTATTGTTTTTAAGTATATCCTATTTTTATATTCAGTAGGAATATGTACGAAGAGATTCCAGAAATGAAAACTTCATTGCCATGTAGGCCTTTATTCCAGAGTGTTTTTTTTTTTTTTTTTTTTTTTTTTTTTAGGTTTAGGCCTTAGTAGAATGCGAATTTGACATAGGCTCAGATGAAATTTCATTTTAAAAAATTCTCGTCTTCTCGTTGTGTTTACTATGGACAACAAGAAATCATTGACTTTAATTGTATTGGGATTGGTCATAAGTATTCAAATGTTATTTATAACGGTTTTGAGATACTAAAGTAAGTAAATATTGAAACTTTTTTAAGTAAAATATTGCAAAATTTTGTAATAACCTTCTTTCATATTTGTTTCAGATAAAAAAAGAAAATGGCCGTTAGCAGATTGACGATCGTCAAAATCGCCGAATTGGTGAGTCTTCAACTTTCATAGTAAAATTGTCAAATGTAACTGTATAAGCTAGCTAAAACAGAGTGGTGTAGATTTGGACATGGACTGAAGAATCGAAGACGCTGGTGACAATTTGGTATAGAAACAGTTGTGCCGATGTGAGTCACCCATGCATGAGCAACACTCATGTGACAGTGACTGAAATTATCGCACAAGTGTTGGAGTTGCAAGCACTGCAGCAGGTGTAAAACTACAGTAATGTGAGGGTGAGGGTAGGCAACTACATTTTGTGGTCCAAAACTGGTATGAGCACGACTGTGGCCGACCTCTGACCTAGTAATGCCTATTATTACTGGTATCAAAACTGTCAGACGGATTTGATCAATATGGTTGAAGAGTGATATTATAGAATGGGATCAACCTAAACCTAGGCAATTAGTACTGTGATTGCTAAAAAATTAAATATCCAGCGCTTTTGCAATATTATACCTATTTATAAAAATTGTACAAAATGTGTGTCTGAGTGTGGTTTAAGAATAAGATTACATCTAAACTCTAATGAATAGGCTACTACAATAAAGATATCTGGAAGATATAATCTGATATCTGATTTTATTATCTTCTCTGTGATTGTGGGAATGTGGGAATTACGATTATAATGCCCATCAAAATAGTTTCGTTGCTAAATGAAGTTTTGTATGCACATAGAATGCCATTAAACGCGCATTACATAGTCATATACAAACCGTTTGGATGTAGGGAAGTTATCCTAAACACCGTAAAATAAGGTTTAACACTTTCAACTAAATGTGAAAGGTTTTATTGGTTTTAAGAAGTTTTAATCAGGTATTGAGGTATTTCATAGATTTTTCTAGTGAGGTTTTGTATATCGTGACTAACAATGTGATGGAACAGTCGAGGTGTAGTTAAATGGTACAAAATTACTATAAAACCAAAACTGCACGATTATAAACATGAAGGGAATTTTGAACAGACGTCTCGAACTTCACAACATTTATTTTTATACGCCAAACCACAATTTTCTACAAAGAAACCTGTATACAGCTTATTTTTCTGTTTGTGCTTGGGAGGGTGGAAATTAAAAAAAATGTACAGTATCAATATTAAGTTACCGGGGTTTCTGCCATTAAAAACTAAACCATTTATAGTTCTTACAGTACAGTATATTCAAAACAAAAATACTTATCGGCATAGGGTTATCGTAAATTTACTTTCTACACTGTAAAAAACCAGAAGGATAATTTTTAACTCATGGAATCAATGGGCAATATTACAAAGGTATAAAAGTGTGTTTCGCTCATTTTGCGCCAACCACAAAGTTTTTTTCAGTTGGATATTGTATAACGTTTTTAATTTTTATAGAAGAGCATGAAAAATAAATAAAAAACTCTCACAGTAGGCCGACATACATACCATTTATAAGTCATACATATACAGTAGTTGTGGTAGCATTTTTTTTATAATTTCAATCATATAGCACTACTATAAGTAATAAATTCATAGTAAAACCGGGACTCGGATCTAGTGGGACTGCACCTAGTGCTATATGATTGAAATTATAAAAAAAATGCTACCACAACGGTGCAGTCCCACTAGATCCGAGTCCCACTAGATCCGAGTCCCGGTAGATCCGAATTCCAAAGTAACCCTAATTAGTCCGGTCGCTACCTCGGGGGAGAGTCCCGGTAGATCCGCGCTCTCCGTGAGGGTGATTAGACCAATCCCGCCTTCTCGGAAAACCGCTCAGCAGCAGCGTAGTCGTGTAAAATAAAACTTTCCTTTTTCACTGGTAGGCATAAACCTTAAAATAGTTGACGATACTGTAATTGAACATGAAATTGTTTAAATTTTTTTACACTTAGAAACATAAGGGATGAGGAAAATTAAAGAAGTACGATAAGTTCATTGTTGTTAGCATCACCCGAGATTGCGTGCCCCTTTGTGAAAATGGTACCTCAATGAGGCGGGTCGTATAGTCTCGCACAAACATTCACAACAGGGGGTATAAGACCCACGGACGCCATGAACCCGCACGGATAACCGCACTCGGCCTTTTAGGGTGTAATCACATTGCTTGCACTATTGTTATTTCAATGATTGTTTACGAATCATCAGACCAAATATATCAAATATCTCGACAGTATACAAGCAAAGTTATGCACCCTAAAGCCTATCTCATATATATATATATATATATATATATAATATATATATATATATATATATATATATATATATATATATATATATATATATATATATATATATATATATATATATATTATTTTATTTATTTTTTTATTTTAATTTATTTATTTATTTATTTTTTTTTTTGCTTTTCTATTTACACTATGTACAATACGATAAAATGTAGTCAATTCGTTTCGCACTCCATTTGTCAGTCCGTCCAGCTATTTAATCCATTTTAAGAATGTATGACATGTTCTTAAGAAAACGCCAGATATTTCCATCAATTTATTTATTTTCAGGATGTCTAACTTGAAAAAATAATGCCAACAACAAAATTATACTGGATTATCGGAAAATAACTACAGAATTAAGATACTATGGCATTGTTGTACCCTAGGGAATGTATTGACATAGGGGAAATGTGTTTTGTTTGCGTCAATAATTTTATATCAACCGATTGATATCAAACTTGGTATCAAAATAATTGAAATTTTAAGAACAAATTAGTTATGCTAACGAAATTTATTCATATTGAGTCGTATTTAAAGCGATACAACAACACTGGGTTTCTAGCGCTTGTTGCTACCGAGTGCAGTCAAGCAATAGTAATAAGAAGGGTTGCCCTCGCCGCCGCGCGGATCCAGTGGGAATCGTAATCCCCTCATTAGGACCACATATTTGTCGCGGATCTAGCGGGACAGTTTGCTGTCAATTTCATGTCCGGATCTAGTGGGACTCGGATCTAGTGGGACGACACGTAGCACTATAAATCGGGAACGCCAGTCAAAATACATAATTCAGTAGTACGGTATTTGCAACCAGGTGGTTGTATGTAGGTTGTATGCGAGGGGTGGTGGGTGAGGAGGGGGAGGGGACAGGGACCATTACGTCATGAATGACGTCATAACCGGTCGCGCCCTCCGAATGAACCGGATCGTCGTCAGCGCTGAAAATAGAAAACCGGTTTCAACTTAGAACTTTGTGTCATATGCTGCGATAAGCGCCAATGGATATGATTAACCAGCTGAACTGTGAATCACATGTTAAAATAATGCTGTAAAAATTATTTGCCGTTTCATTCGTTTTATTTTTTTATTTCTTCATAAAATATGAAAGGACTTTTATATACCCGGGATTAAAATAGAAATATTGAAAATTAAATATATGTTTTTAAAAAACTACTTTCAAATTTTATATTTAAGACTCAAAAGTATGAACAATTCAATCTGGAAGCTGTTTCGACGGGCGTCTCGCTGTATTCAACATGAGGATCGGAGTCACTGGTGGAAATACACCCTCTATATTTAAACCCACTAGACTCAACGTGTTGAAACCACACGAATGGTGCTGATTATTTATTTATAACGAATCAGGCTGATTTAGACGAGCGTTTTATTCAATGCTCGAATGCTCGGTGGGTGGCATCTGTTGAGTGTTCAAGTTTATACAATGAACGAAGATAATGACGATTTAAACACGCCTGGTATCTTTAACATGTTCTATGGTAGAGACGGAATGGTGAGGTTTAGGGTAGTTTCAGGAAACTGTTTTGAACGAACTGAGAGGTCATTGAGATAAATTTTCTGACAAATAAATACCTGCGTAAAATTTTTGATGAAAAAATAAAATTGCTAAAGGACGATATTAGGCACCGTTTATTTTTACTTGAACATTACAGTATCTTATTTGAACAAAATGTTTTAGCCGATCTGTGTACTTAGGCATTTGTTGGTACAGAATTAAGCTCTCCTGCCTATGTATACAGCTACAGTATATTATGCAGACCATGTGGACACGTATTTGTCAGACCTACAACGCTAGCCCGGGCGCTGTGGAGGCCGTGAAACTCAGTTTCACGCATTGAAGTTTCGCTGTGTGACTGTTTTGAAACTCTTCCAAAGTTGCAGTGTATACCAGTAGTCTGAAACTAAAGCAGAAGTTTTTATTTTGCTAAGTTAATCATTGTTCTAGAACAATTGTATTCTTCCCAGAGGTGACCACCAATTAGGGCAAGCTCTGAATGAGTTCTGTAACCCACAAACAATTCTCCATTCGGTCGAGAATTCGCCCTAAAATAAGCCGCCATCTGTTTCCAGTTTGGTCTAAAAATAAGGAACGCCGGAAGAAACCCATCGTCAAGGAATTCGGGGACGAAACAGATGTGAATCCGTCCATGACTCGGAAATAGGGCTACGCCCCTCTGGCTCCGACCCCGGCCCGCCACAAAGGAGGGTCTTTCTTTAGACGCTCGGCGATGCCGCGCTCACCAAACTGAACAGGCGGGAAAGTTCAAGTGCACTCTGAGTAGTAAAGGACCCCCATCCAGCCCAGCGTTCTGATTGGTTGATTTTGGTCACGTGATCGATGACGTCACAAGGTTTCCGTGTTCTGATTGGTTGATTGAAGATCAGGTGACCGATTAGGGACCGCCCCCTTTCAAGATGGCGTCTCACTTGACAGTTTAGGCCCTATGGCCCCAACCACGTGTTTGTTACCCTTTACTTTGTAATTTTTACCAATATTAGTAAATGATGTGGCGACAATATTTTCTGGGTTGCGCTGATAGCCACTTCCGCGCCCGGGCGCGATAGCAGCTTCCCGGCGCGATAGCCACTGCTCTCTACAGTTTTGCCACTTGGGCGACATGCATCAAACGGGTAAGGTAACATCATCTATAAACTTTAAGTTTTTGGTTTGTCACTGTTTTTTAAATTATTAATACGTATTATAAAAAAGATCATTTTAATTTAGTGCTAAAGCATATTTTCCAATATATAAAAATTAATACTTTAGGTTTTTTATAGACTTTGTCATATTTTTTACTATAATTAAATATTATTACATATACTTCAACTTAAACTTTTGAGCCTTGTGTTTGACTCTAGAAAGCATATTTTGAGTTTGTAGTATTATACGAAAAAATATATGAGTTTTTTTTATAGACTTTGTCCCATAGAATGTTTGACCAAATCTTTTGAACTTTATGAGTGTGTGATTGCAAAAGATTTGTAATTTATATTTTAATTTTGTGTATTATTATATAAAAAAAAAATTCCTCGAGTTTTTGATAGACGTTAGAATGGTATACTTTTATTAAACTATTGTGTACCATTATATATATTTCAACTTAATCTTTTGAGTACAGACTTGTAGTATATTTGTCAAAGGGTTTGACTGCGTTTGGCACATTTTTTATTACCATTGTGTACTTAATGCTAGTTGTTAAACTAGTAATTTCTAATAGAAGGAAAATAAGAATGCGAGGATATAATATATATAAGCGTTTTATTTTTCCCCAGTTATAAATATTTTTAACAATATTAACAAAATATATAGCAAAGCTATAGGCATATAGCAATAGTTACAACTTCTTCATAACTTCAAAATGGTATAAATACTTAAACTTTTAACAAAAAGTTAACAATATTGAAAAAATAATGTTTACAAGTCATACATATTTTAACATTATGGTAAAAGTAGTGGTTTTTACAAGAGCTATAATTAACATTAAAAAATTTATAAAAATTGTTAAACAATAATACTGAAAGTTTTTTAGCAAGAGGCATATTTTAACATTTAAAAATCATTCAATTTTACATATTGCTAAAAGTATTATGTTAATAAAAGTAGGCTTTTACATAACAATAGTAATAATAGATTTAAAAATAATAGTAGTAGTAGCATAGGGTTTCTATGACACAAGGGAATTTTGTAAACTAACCAAGGCATATTTTAATAAAAATTTCAAAAGGTATGACATATTTTATCATTTTAGTGCTTTTAAAATAGAAATAATATGATTTAAACATGTACAGAGAATCTTTTTACATGAAATTGAAATTTAAAAAGTAGTAGTATGTGGTTTGACACAAATGAATTTTGTAAAGTATACCCTACCTAAATAGCCAAGGTTTATTTTAACAACAACAGAGTCAAAAGGTAGTACATATTTTATGGGCTTTTTTACAATAAAAATAATAAGTTTAAAAAAAAACTTGACATATTTACATGAAATTGGAATAAATTTAACAAATAGTAGTAGTAGTAGAATGTGGTTTCTATGACACAAAGGAATTTTTATAATTATATAACCAAGGCTTATTTTAACAACAACAGAGTTATAAGGTAGTACATATTTTATGGGCTTTTTTACAATAAAAATATTAAGTTAAAAAAAACTTGAAATATTTACAATTGGAATAAATTTAACAAGTAGTAGTAGTAGTATGTGGTTTCTATGACACAAAGGAATTTTGTAAAGTATTTCTATATAACTAAAAACATTTCTATTGTAACAAAAAAATAGAACCAACAGGTAGTACATACTTTATGGGCTTTGAAATAATAAGTTTATGAGAAATTTTAAATATATCTATATTGGAAAAGTGATTGCTTAAAAAACTAGTTGTATGATTGCAAAAAAAAACTTTAAACATAACCAAGACATATTTTGAAAGCCAAAAGATATTATTTAAAAAAATTGTAGGGCCCAAGTTTTACAAATGTTGCCCCTGGGGAACTTTTGAAATACATGAAAAAGGTGTTATTAAAAGAATATGTTATATTTGGCGTGGAAGAGGGTTCTACATGTAGGGCATCGCCCTACCCCGTCCATACAAGGGCCACAAAATAAGTGGCCACATGGAATCAGTACCACGGATGGACGTACGTCCATACATATGGAGCACTCCGGAGGTTGACCGGGAGGTTCTGGTGAACAGGGCCGGGTGTGGTCCTGTATGTTGTACAGGGGGGACCCGCTGTCTGCTGCGTAGGTCCTCATGAGGTGGTTATCGGCTTGCAGGACCGAGCTGATGGAAGCGTGGAGCTCCCTCCAGACAGCAGCTGCAAGTGCCCCCTGTTGAACCGTGTTCGTCCTGGCTAGAAAGTAGCTTATGAATGAGAGGACATTCCTCACCATCCTCATCCACCTTCTCAGGACGTCGGCTCCTCGGCGGTCAGTCCAGTTGTCCGGCTGCTGGTGTTGCGTCTGTAACATTAAAACGAGCTGTAAGTACACAATTATTGGACGATAAGTCCCCCCTTCAGCTCCATAGGGCTTACACAATTTATTTCCACAGGCCAATCATTTTGCAATTTGGAAATACCACCAAAACCAGTTGGCGATTGTCTTTGCCAAGTAATTAGTCGCAAATTGTTGATAGCGTGGCTTAGGCCCACTGTAGTATTTGTTGTTTCCAAATATGTGGAAACAGCTATTGATAACTTACCCATATTATCTCGTCGACCCGATTCATGATCCGCCTATTCATTTTGTAATCATTTATAGTGTATCCTCCGGAGTGCTGTAGGATTCCGCTGCAATGACCACATATAACTGACGTCCAAAAGTGGTACAGGTCGACATCTGGTTGATTCTAAAAACAAAAAAAAACTCTTTTAGCTTTTGATAACTTACCCTTATTATCTCATCGACCCGGTCCATGACCCGCCGACTCATTTGGTAATCATGCATAGTGTAACCTCCGGAGTGCTGCAGAATCCCACAGCAGTGTCCACAGAGTCCCCAAAAGGTACGTTGATCCCCATGAGGTTGATTCTATAAAAAAAAGAAACCCTTAGCCATGTATTGAAAGTTGTTTTAACAGTTAATAAATTTTGACTCTAAATCTTGAACAAATTGAGGCAACAGTTAATAAATTGATTTAATATATTGGACTTTAAATCTTAATTGATTACAAAGATTGCAAATTGAGGTAATAAACAGTAAATAAATTTATTTAATATCTTTGACTCCAAATTGTAATTGAAATTGCATATTTCTATTGTGTGGTAATAAAGAGTAAATAAATTTATTTAATATCTTCGACTCTAAATTGTAATTTATTACAAACTGTAAATTGAGGCAATAAATAGTTAATAAATTGATTTTGTTTAACTCTAAATTGTAATTTATTACAAACTGTAAATTTAATTAATAGTTAATAAATTGATTTAATATCTTTGACTCTAAATTGATTATTGCAAATTGAGGCAAACTAATAATACTTACATTGTGCCGTGGTGTTTGTCGTGGGGGGAAAGCAAATACGTCTTCCTCCTCGTCCTCCTCCAAGAGCCGGTGTTGAGGCTGGTGTTGCTGGTCTTGGCGACAGCTACACCTTAGAGGCCTTGGACGAACAGGTGTTGGTTCTTCCCGCCTTTGGGACCCCTCACCCATCAAAGCCCTCCGTAGTATGGGCGATGACTCTGGTTGTTCATCCCCCTGCCGCGATGTGGATGGCTCCGACATTGAAGGTGGTTGCCGTCTCATCCACACCGGTAGAACGCGAGCAGGTGGATACTGCCTCGGTAGGTGTAGCCCTGAGGTAGATGGGGAAGACTCTTGCTGCTGGGGCTGCTGCTGTGGCTCCTGTTGTGGCTGCTGCTGTGGCTGTGGCTGCTGTGGCTGCTGGTGCTGTGCCCGGACGGGTGGTGGTAGAACCCTATTGAATGTTGTTTCGAATGTTCGGGCTAAATTTGCTGGAAGCTGGTCAACAGTGTTAGTGAATGTTGCAAAACAGTTTTCCACCTCTTCTCTGTTTCTCTGAAAAAAACATACAAAAATTATATTACCATGAGCCTAAGCTATATTTTTGTACAAGTTAGTTTTCCACCTCTTCTCTGTTTCTCTGAAAAAACATACAAAAATTATATTACCATGAGCCTAAGCTATATTTTTGTACAAGTTAAAAATGTTTCTAAAGTAAACCTATAAAAAATATACGTACATTTGGGTTAGACAGAAGAGTTGTGAATCTTTCCAAACATGCTCGAACATTGTTCCACGACCTGTGGTGTTCCTCGTCGATTGCCTCGAGGGTGCGAACGATGCAAAGTGTTTCTTCAACGCTTTGGCGCACCCTCTGAAAGAGATCTCCATCACCGTCGTCGTCATCCATATCAGTTTCATCACTATCTTCCACTACTAATTGATGGGAAGATTCGCCGGATGGTGGAGACGTCTGTAAAATAAGACCTAGTTATTATAGTTTAATATGGTGATATAAAAAATTTGTAAAAAATACTGAAATGTTCGAGCTTTTATTTTCTACGGCAAACACCATATACAATAAGAAAAGTTACATTGTTAAATTAAACTTGCTAAAGATGTAACAGATTATACAATATTTGAGAAAAAATTCAAAAGTTTAATATACAATACATAACAGTAAGTAAGCAATGTCTGAGAAAGTGTACACAATATTTTACAGAATTCCTAGGCCTTTGGCAACAACAATCATGTGCATCTTTAAACGTTATATCATTATTAAAATTATCAACCATTTGATTTGTTTAAGCGTTTAGCTTTAAACCTTGTATTAAAATAAAAAATCAACTATTTAATAAATTGACTAAAGCTAATTTTTACACGTTACAGTTAATTAAAGTTAAAAAAATATTTACTCGAATGTTTTTTGGCTGATCTGGTAGATCAGTATTAAACACAACCATTAATTGACTAAAGTTGACTTGCTTTGCTGTATTATTTTAAAAGTTTTATAACTTTGACATGTTACAGTTAATAATTAGTAAAAATATGTACCTGATTGTTTGGAGGTATGGCGACACAGCAGGCGGCCAAAGCGACGAGCAGGCAGATGATGTACGTGGCCATGGTGGTGGTGATGTACACTGGGTAGCCTAGGCAGGCGCAGTCCTTATATAGTGCTCCTGACGTCAGCGTATCACGTGAGCTCTGCTAGCCCCGCCTCCCGAGCGCCAGTGACCCAAGTTTCCACACCACCTAATGAGGTAGGGTCCCGGCGCGTTCTTTTTTTGACCAGAGGCTTCCCCTGGAGGCCTAACCCTCTGGATTGCTTTATACCAGTGGTAAGTACTAGGGGATAGATATATTTTAAGTACTAGGGGATAGATATATTTCAAGTACTGAGGAATATTTTACTAATGAAGGGGCTAGATATATTTACATCGCCAAAAGTGCTGTTCATACACACACACACACACACACACACACACACAACTGTAAAAGAGTTATAAAGAACACACATTTTACGGTTTCACAGGAGATTAATCCCAACTTTCTGTAAAAGAGTTATAAAGAACACACATTTTACGGTTTCACAGGAGATTAATCCCAACTTTTCTGGACAAGGTGGCTTTTTTTTTTTTAATATTACACTTGGGGGTTTTTTTACACCCGCGTGCAATATTTTGCCAGAGGGGTTTAACCTCGCCTTGCCAGCAACTCTTTACAGTCACTCTTTACAGTCACTTTTTACATACATTATGAACAGCACTAGGCAAACTATTACTACACTTTTTTTGTGTTTTAACTTTTATATTTTTTTTTTACTTTTTCTTTTTTTATATATTATGATAATTAACTATAATCATATTTATACTTCTGTGCCCAACGGGACAAAGCCTACATGTTTGGAAAGAAACTTTCCACTTACACACTGGTATAAAGCAATGTTGTCCCAATCAACTTTGTCTGCAAAATCGTGAATAAATGACTCTGATAGGGACTGTTTTTCGCTGATAATAGACCAACAGTCTGGAGAAAAAGACGGGGCAAATTCTCTGAGAACACTTTCACTGAATTTAGATTTTTGTAAAAGTATGCACCAGTTTACCCGGTGAAAATACATCCTGAGTAACTCAATGTTAAAATCATAATGTTTTGACAGTAAATCCCAATTTAGGTATCTATCGAATTTCATAATGAATCTATCATTTAAAACGCCTACCGGCTCCTTTGGCTCAGAGGATAGAAGATCCCAAGCGTCCATCTTGTTCGACGGTTTTTGTTGAAATAATTTTATTCGTTAAATTTCAACTTATAAAGTGTTTTAGCACTGCGCAAAGCGCATTTACCTCCACCACTGTTGTGCTGTGGCAAAATACAATTGACCGTTAAATCATGTGTACTTTTGCATTCTTGCTGAATATCCACCACATTAAAATGAAACTCGTTTAAAAATGTGGCTTTTTCACCACCTTTGGTGTATAGCGTTGTAAAAGGCTTACAAAGAGCACGAATCAATTCCTCGTCATAGGGAATACCTTTTGCCTCCCATTTTATAAGGTGAAAATGTCTCGTAAGCCATCGAGCTGTTCTTGACATTTTACTGTTCAAACGCGTTTCACTGAACGGGGCATCAAAAATCAAATGTGCGTTAAAGTATTTACTTACTATAGCAAATTCCTTAATAACGAATCTATTTTGATTATCTTTAAAGCCGTGAAATTCAACTACTGCTGATCCAATACTAGCCATTTTTTGAAAAACAGTACTTCGTCCACTAGTTTATTGACAAGATGTGTAGGCAAACCTTGTGGCGGAATAGCGTCGTCTTCCTCCTCTGAAACTAGCACACGGTCTATAAAAAGTTGAATAAGCTGTTCGTTAATAAAAAGTTCAACGAGATACTTCTTCACTTCGTGAAGGTTGCGTATAAACTGAGTCCATTCGCTTTGGTTGAGCAAAATTGTACGCTCTTTATCTTGAATGGCTACGTACAATTTTCCAAACACTTTTTTTATTTTTACCGCGTATCCATCCCCATAGCCATTTTTAGTTTCCTCGACCAAAGAGGATGTAATGTTGTCAAAATAAACTACTAAATCATTGAAAACGTTATAGGGCCAAAATGTATAGCTTTTCCCAGTTTTAAATAGTATGCCTACCTTATGCTCTAGACTTTCAAAATATCCGACTACCACAAATTTGGAATAATCCTTGTCCAGATAGAAAATATTTTTCAAAAAAATTCCGCTCATCGTGTTTTGAGGAAGAGGACACGTTACAGTCTTCCTCTTAGGCTTAGCTTTTAAATAATAGGTTACCTCTCCCTCAGCTGGCACACTCATTGCTTCTCGCAGACTGACTGAAAATGATCTTACAGTTCCCTCCTAAACTTCAATCCCCTCCCCTGAAGTATCGGAATAAAAAATCGAATCGTCATCCTCCTCAGAGTATATCGACTCATCATCCGTGCTATCACCTAACCAATCATTGTTATTTTCCAAATTCTTATCGATATTTAAAATAGAAAAACATCCTATTAAGTGGTACTTTACGACATCATATTTGTACACATTAAGCGGTATTATTTTGCTGGTGCCTGCGTACACTGTCCGCCTTAGTGTATATGATGTCCCAATAGTATAAAATCTCAAGCCGACTCCTACGTATTCGGACATATTATGACTAATTTTTTCTATTTCAGACTCTGTGTACTTATTTTTTACTTGAGAATGTGTACGAAAATCAGCTGTTAAAAAATGTACATCCTCCAAGTCTATAGAGCCCACTGGATCTTTTCCATAAATTCTATGTTTTTTAATCAATAACATGTCTTCGTCGAAAAGATTTAAATCTATATATATTAACTTATCGCCGCTCTGCGGGTCCGCACTCATTGCTGTCTCCATGATGACTGATCGAAATCAATTTTTCCCCTTTTTATTAGCAAGTTTTTTTTTTTTTACCTAAGAGACAGAAATTTTGCGTACGTCACCGGTCAACGGTGTGTACGTATAATGACAATCGTGTATGATGAGACAATAGCCCCAAGTGTTAGCAGGAAATGCGGCACTGGCTTGGATATCCAATTTCACTTCGACGGGGCCCGACTTTATGGAATCATTTTGTTTTGAGCAGTCTATAACGTATATGGGACAGATTGTTTTATAGTCTGTTAGGTTTAGTATAGGCGAGCCCGTTCTGCCGTAATAAGAACTTTGAAATTTTGCGTAATTATCATAGAACAAGACTGAATTTGCAAGCAAAGCGTCATACGGGTAGTATACAGAATTTAAATAAACCTTAATATCTTTTATATTGCAAGAATCAAATTGGGACATGTCTTTGGTAATATCGTTTTTCCTACCGGTTTGAAACCCGACAATGATATACCTGGGTTTCTCCAATTGATTTGTTGTGCGGATAGGCCACGACAACGTATCACTTGTGGTGGGCAAATTTGCGTACTCGTGCATTTCCCACTGTCTGAACGGTATGTGGATATGTGGATCTTTCTCTATATATTTATAAAGTCTCAATTTTTGTGCATCATTGACCGTTACATGAGGTATGCGCCAGTAGATTTTAGAAATTTCCAGTGTTAAAGTACCGCCACCGGTCGTATTGACCGCGTTCAAGTCAGTGGAGGATCTCAATAATATAAGCTCTTGCTTACTATTCACTATAACCCTTTTATAGTCCTCCGCAAATCCTAAAAGTAGTCTCAGAGGTACAGAATATACAAAGTTTGTGGTCTTTTCTGATTTACCGGGACCGAACCAACAAGCACTCTGAAGTACATTTTTTTCTTCCTCGCGGATTGAAACCAAACTTTTCAATAATGTAGTGATCCCCACATTCCTTGTTCTGTCTATTTCCTTGCCACAGATTTCATATCTAATTTCTTCGAACAAAAATGCCACACCGTTGTTGACAAAATTAACATCTAACGCCCCACCGAGTGTTTTGACAGCACTCACCTTGCCCTGAATCACCACAAAACTGTCAAACGGTAAGGTCAGAATGTCCTGTTGTAAGATTGGTATTCTAATTTCATCGTTATTTTTATAACTACACGAAACATACGGTTGATGATTGTGATATTCCATACTAGTGACAGAGTCATCGTACACACCTTGACTATCTATTGCGAGCATTTTTAAATACTTTAAAACCTAGAGAGCGCAGAAATTCAATATTTTTATGACTTAGCTCGTCAACCTTCCTTTTAGGACTGACTTGTTGTAAAGTGATTACCTCGTTAAATAGTAAACCCATCTATGCGTCTGAGATGTAATCTGACTGATATTCGTTCTTTGCGAAAATTAACCAAGTTACCGTCTTGATCCCTTAAAGACACTGTCAAGTTGTTTATCCTTTGAGCGATGACGGGCAAATAAATTACATTCTTGGGGATCTCAATTATTTTATATCCTGGCGGTTCTGCGGGGTAAAACTCGTGTATGACATGGCCTTCGACGCCGTTTAAAAATGACCCTCGAGTCACATTACACTCTACACGTATTGAATTTACTTTAATTATGCTTACCGGAAGCTCTGAGGTGTGCTGTTTATTTGCATCGTATACCTGACTATTAAAACCCAACAGCTTGCCAATACTGCTAGCCTTTGAAAAATCTATCTTTTCGGAACAGCAAATTTCGCTTTTTAATGTATTGTTATTCGGCTTTAGAGTGAATGTAATTTCTTTGCCTAGCTTTTCTTGTATGTATTTTTCAATGTCCTCGACCTCGTAAGACCCTTCAGGTATCGTTATTTCCCCGTTTTCCCCATAGTAAAACTTATCATTGATGTTGGTTTCAATGTTTGGAATCGAATTGTAAGTAGTTAAATCTATAAGACCCAGTTCCCAGTCCCCACGGCTGACATCTAGGGGAAAAGCTAATTCGTGGGAGAGGATGCTACTTGTTCCCGTGAGACAAAACATTGCTGCAGAGAAACTTTAAGCATAAATGTCCGCAAACGACTGAATTAAAACTTTGCTCCCTCTTGTAATTATAATATACATCGCAGCCTGCAAAGTACTGTGTAAGCTCAGGTGGTGGTTTCAAGCTACCAAAACTGTCGTAGTAATAGACTTTTTTATTTAATTTTCTAAAACATACCCAATGAGTGCCGGTACCAGTTGCAATATCCAAGTTCACTATCGCTGATTCATATTTTCTAGGGCGTAAAGGTAATGCGTCCCTCATATACACTCCTCGAAAGTGCGGTATTTTTAATAATTTTGCATACTTAATCAAATCGTAATTTGTCAGTGGTTTTATCGGGATCTCGAAGTTTTTTTTTTCTTTGAAACTTTTCTTTTGCCCGAACCTTGTTTTCTTGTATTCTTATACGGCCTCAAATACAATCCCTTGCCCCGTTTCGAGCATTTCCTCTTCTTCTTTCGACCCCCGCCAAATTTAGTTTTCGCCTTCATGGCTGTTGTAACCGCCCACGCTGCTGCTTTCTCTCCCACTGATGCGTCTGACGCGTTGAATCTCTGCCAAGCCCGTTCGGCCAACTCTTGGTCCGCGCGCCTTCTGTTTTCGGAATCCTTATACCTAGAGTAGGCTATGTCGTGACTTTTACAAGCTTGATCCAATTTATTGATTCCGGGATCTCCTCTAGCCAATCTCTTTCGTAATTTTGTACCAGGTCCACAATATTGATATCCGGGGATGTGTAGTTCCACAGGTAGTAAATCGATAGCCTTGTTTAACACGGAAGAAACTATACCTCCTCCTCGTGCAACAGTTCGTTTACAACTGAACGGCGTACCCTCGTATTTTGCCATTTTAAATTCCCTCCTCTGTCATGAAAAGATCATATGTATTGGGTGGGAGAGGGTTCACGTCTTCCTTTTCCCTAGTATTCTCGCCTACTGATCCGTCAGCAAATAAAACTTCCCAATTTAAATAATCGCCACTATCAGTCATGGGTAGTCCAGCCGATCTTCCCGTATGCTTTCTATTTATATAATTAAATAATAACACACCAAATTTTCTTAAATTTTTTTCGTGGTAGTCTTTATTACTCGCTATTAAGCCCTCACACTTGGCAATCCTATTTTTTAAACTGTTCACGTCTAATTGTTGATTTGCCAAGTTAGTAATTATCGGTTCGTGTTCCTTATCACAAACCCTTTTTAAAGTTTGCAAATTTACCGCATCTAGATCTTGGTCGGGGTCGTCTAAATTTCTCATTCGTTTATTTCCCAAGTTAAAACCTTCTTTGTCCAGTGGTATAAGTCTAGAATCTACATACGTTTTAGTAACAGCATCAAGTGACCCTTCCGCTTCTCCCAAGTTGGTTAAACGTTTGGATTCCATATCATAATTCCCCTCGGATGTCAATTTAAAGCCATCTCCTTTGGGGCCTTTAACGTCCTTTTGGGAGGACTTTGAGCTACGTCCAAACTTATCGATTGTCATTGTAATAATGCTTTAAATCTACTGTTACCGGCCCCCTTTATAAAACCTGCCTCCCTCAACTCCTCTACAATGTTTAGAATTTCATTACTGTGCACCCTGTTGCCAGTCTCTGTAGACATTGCTATAATTCTTAGTCTATCCACCAATTCATTTACGTCGTCCCAATGTATAATATCCCGTGACTGTACATTTTTCCATAACATTCCTCTACCTTCAACTGGAAATAGAGTTTTAATAATCCTCGTATATTTTGTACCCGCATTTCTTTTCACTTTCCCAGTAAATGTATATCCTACCTTATGCGCACTAGTGTCGTTCAGTATACTCTTGTAAGTGTTAAGATCCTGCTGTGTATATAACCTCGAATCGGGGACTTTTTTAAATATAAGTTCGTAGAGACCTTCTGAAGAACCGTAGTTGACGCCGCCAATTTTTATATTTCCATCCTCATCAAAGTCCAACTCTTTTTCCCCAACCATAAGTATATTACCATTTATATATCTAGGCCCGTATATGTAGTCTATAATTTTTTTACTGCCGGTATCCTTTATAAATAGAGTCATATAGTCCCGCGTTGTCGGGTTTTTAAAATATTCCTCTATAAACTGGGTGGTCGATTTGATTTTCGATGGTGTATCTACAAGTGTTGACAAGTCAGTCGGAGCTGTTGGTGTTGACGACATCGAAGGTTCAAAGTTTTCTTCATCAGGTGAGTCATAGGTTAAAGATTCCTCTTCCTTCAGTTCCTCCTCCTCCTCCTCCTTGTCCTCTTCCTTCACATTTGCTTTTTCCACCTTGTGTTTCTTTTTTAATTCCTTAATTATTGGTTTATATTGTTTTTCAAGCATAATATTGGCTTCCTCGGTGCCCTCTTTAAATGCTTTATATTTACGCTTTATAGCGTTACGCAG
The DNA here is from genome assembly GCA_030545055.2 of Neoaliturus tenellus. Lineage (NCBI taxonomy): Eukaryota > Metazoa > Arthropoda > Insecta > Hemiptera > Cicadellidae > Neoaliturus > Neoaliturus tenellus. The sequence continues at coordinate 13,154,286 of CM061534.1, read as the reverse complement.
TTCTATAAGTCGAGATTTTAACTCTTTGCTCTTCGGTTCCATACTTACGAATGACACTCAAAGCTTTGCTTTCAAACATTTAAGGCATTTCTACTTGTCTAAAAAATAGTGCGCGCTTTTTATTTCTTTTCATGTAGTGTATTATATCGAGCAGAGAAACACCGACGCTAAAGTCAATTCCTCTGTAATATTTCCTTTCCTCTCTTACAAGATTTTCTCTCGGTATTATATAGCGAGTAGTAAAACTTTTAAAAACAAAGGCCCGTTTTACGTTATCTCTCCATTGGGATATATGTGTTACTATATATTTGTCAGCCTCGACGGTCTTCTCCATAAACTGTCTTAACATTTTCAGTGGTTTTTCATGATGCCTATTGTACATTAAATACGAGTTGAGAAGCCAAAATTCACAGGGGTTTGTTCCGGTAAATGATTTCCACTGTTCAAATACTACTTTATTTGTCACGGTATACACACCGTTAATCAAACTTATACCAAATATTTCACACTGTAAAGGCACCGTGGGCAAAGCTTCCTTAAGAAATTCTGTCGTGTACAATCCTTGGCAATAGTTATTTACTGCGGAAAACGGTTTTCCTCTAGGACCACGTGGAGTACCATCAGGAATAGGCCCCCAGGCCGTATTATAACTTATATCAATGTAACACTTGAGCGCTAGGGCGGTTTTATAAATTCTCAAGGGCGATCTAATAGGAATAGTTCTCTCTGTTAAAACTATACATCTGGCTGCATATGGTATCATACAACCGTATTCTAACATTCTCAGGACAATCTGGGCAAAGTTCAAACTTCCATGTAGGTTACGTAAGGGCAATACTTTACCGAAAATGTCAGGAAAAGGCCTAAATCTAGATATTAAATTTTGAGGATCTCTAACGGTAGAAGTATACATATCTTCGTGGTAAAGTATAAATTCTAAAGGAACGCTTTTCACTTCGCACCAGTTTAGAAAATTTAGCCACGTATCACGGTTATATGTTCTTTCACTCGCGGAAATCATTAACAATACCACAGGTGGTAACATTGCTGAGCTTTTCGGTTTTTTGTGCCGCCAGCAGCGTCTGTTAAACTGATAACCATGTGGGTTTTTTCTACTGCAGTAGTTACCGCAAAATTTCTTTTTATCTCTATAGTAAAATGTACAAAGGTTGGATTTAACATTGTGAAGTTTTACAGTGTTAAATCCTCTTAAATCGTTATAAGTATAAATGCGCACCATTAGAAAGTCGTGATAAAACTACTAAGTCCGATCCGATACCTTCCTTTAAAATGATCCAAAGTTTTGTCAATCACAAAAAATCCGTAGCTGTTTTCCCAAGCCCTTGCACACAGCTCTTTAAACTTGTCAAACGACATATCGGTAGTTACATGATCATTATACACATGTTTTAAATTTAACTCGTCTTGCTTGAATAATATGAGAAAATTACAGTTGTCTCTTATGAGCTGTTTTGGTATAGCGCTATAAGTCTGTCCTAGATAAAATGTATCGATATTATTATGTCTGCCCATGGTAAAATAATTGCGAATATTGTCGTGTTTCTGGCAGGATACGTCATCAAATATCATTATAGAATTGGGTTTGGCATCGTTGGGGTGGACAACTAAACTGTTATCGTCATAGGCAAAATATCCCACTTCTTTAGGCATTACATTTTCTAGAAACTGGTACTTGGGCTGATACAGGGATTTGGAAAAAACGTAAATATTTTCAAATCTCAACCCGTTGGGGTCAAAAAGTAAGTTAAACAAAATGTTAGTTTTACCCGCACTGCTCGGTCCACAGATTATACAGCGTATAGAGTCAGGTAACAAAACCCCGTGTTTATTTTGTTTTGTGGAGCCGCCGCCGCCGATAAATATATCAAAGTTTTCCACAGTCAGCTCGACATCCTGTTTCTCAACCCGCATGGTTACTGATAACACGATACAGCGATATGTACTTCCCGGATGTTCTCAACGATAAACTAGGGACACTTCCCTAGCGATAAAACACTTCCTACCGCAAGTCACTGGAACGGATCCAGCTATCACTAGTCTTATCATATCCTGCCCATCGCACAAGTAGGCGATCACCTTTCCGTTTCAAAATCTTTTCCACTAAAAATACGTCGCCAATTTTCGACTTACTTATTTCTTCCGTATAAAATCCACCTTTTAATATTTCACCTTTCCCGTCCTGCAAAATATAAGTGACTGGCCTAGTTGGTTTTATAGCGTATATTTTAAACACCTCGTTTGTCCAACTAGGTAAATAGCTTTTTTTGAACATTCTCTTAGCCTTACTGATTCTCACAGTGTCTCCAACTTGAAACTTTGGTTTTGTCGGCCTGCTGTTCTTAGCTTGAATTCTTTCCAAAATTTGTTTTACATGTTTTTTCCTCACCTGTTTCGGCTTCATACCAATAGTTCTATGTTTAGTATTATTATAAGAATTTACAATACCCTGCAATATGCTTAGCCATTCATAACTACCTCTAACAGTGAATAACTTGTACATTTTCGTTTTTAAAGTTCTATTTAATCTTTCGACTATGCTAGCTTTGAGCTCAGAATAAGTGTGATAATGATTGATATTATACTTTTTCATAAGCTTACTAACATGCTTATTAAACCACTCCGTTCCCTGATCCGTGTGAAAATTTTTAATTTTATGTTTAGCTAAAATTGGCTCCAAAGCTTTAGCTACCTCCATCCCTGATTTGTCTTTTAGCGGGACTGCAAATGCAAATTTTGAAAAACAGTTGATAACAGTCATTATATACCTATAGCCTTTATTTACTTTGGCATACGGTTGCATCTCTACCAAATCAGCCTGATACAAATCATCAAGACCTTTAAGAGTAACCTTACGTCTCGGATAGTTTTTTCTCGCAGGCTTGTGTAGCTCATTTGCTATTGCCTCCTTAGCGTTCATTATCACATAGCTTATTCAACACAGTCACGTCGGTGATTCTCATTAGATAAATAAAAGTTAAACTCGTAACAAATATAATAAATACGAATACTAATTCGATTAAATTGCCTATAAGACAAAATGCCATAATACTATTCTTACAGACCACCTTATCTATCAACTGCTTTCTTCCAACTGACTAAATTTTACTTAGCCAGTTTCTTATACCCGTGAGGTAGGGTATCATGGTCGCCATCATATTTCCTTTTCGGGCCTGTTATCTTAAAATCCTTCTTTTCAATCACAGTAACTATGTCTCTATCGTCTGTTCTTCTGATTCGGTTTTCAATTATTTTCACCCCTTCATTAACCTCGCTTAAGATCATAGCTTTTAAGGCGGAAAAGTTTAACTTCCTGCTAGCCGATAGGTTTAAGGTGAGACCTTTAATCTTGCACACCTCATAAAGCTGATTTGTAATAGGAGAGAATACGGTATATGCGTATGTTTTAGGGCCGCCAGAGCAAAACTCTACAATATAGGCCCCCGGTCCATAATCTTTTGCCAGCTCGTCCGTCATGTCGCCCAGATAGTCTCCAACAGGGATCTTATACATTCCTGGTCTATGTACGTAGATAATCGAGTCGGTGTCGTAGTAGCAGACCTGTTTTCCTAGCTTTTCCAGATGTTCATAAAGCTTAAGTCTCGCTTGACTGGTCGTAAACGCGGCCAAAACTACGTTTACAGTTCTTAAACACTCACCAACTTCTTTCAAGTGCTGCCAATTTACAACAACCACCTCTTCGTTAACCTCCCTAATTCTATTGACCTGCTCGGTCGGGCTGACTAACAGATTAAATAGCTCCTTAGGATCTCTAGTGACCATAGTCTTTGCTTGATTTTCCCGCTGGCCAAACTTGCCCCAAAACGAGTTTAACATCAATTTGGCAAGTGAACGCATCCCCTCGTTCTTTTCAATTTTATGAGGATCCAGCGCAATACCTTCATGGTCTAAATAGTCTTTAACATATCTTTTTTTATCTTCATCTGTTTGGCACCAATCGGGATATCCTGATGATTCTTGCTTAATCTTTAAAAATTTGTCGATAAACTCTGTAAATAGACCCCCATTTTCAAACGTAGCCATTTTGTATTCCCACAACTCATATCGCTCTAAGATCACATAACCCAACTCGACAGCTTTTCTAATTTCATTCATGGTCCAAGTTCCTACTAACGCCCTTTCTTCAACCCCATGTTGACATTCTCCAACTGACGATACATTTTCACCACACATCCGGCAAAGAACAAACATAAGTTTATCATTCATCTTCACTGGTAATACGGGATGGTAAAGATTTGTAGGCGGTAAAATTTTACATTTTAAAAGTCCCTCTGCATTCATTCCTCTCTGTAGACATTCTTCATTGCCCACAAAGATTGTAGGATGTCCTACGGGAAACTTGCCATATTTACATACCCAAGGATAAAGCGAGCAAATGTCCACATAATGAATCTTTTCACCCTCTTCACACTTGTAGTAGGTTTTAGAGTTTCCTGTACGTCCACCATAGAATGCATCCCTCGGGTTAAGTGGAATAGTATTTAATTTCGGATGGTGGTTAAGATACTGAAGTTTCTTTTTCCTTTTTAAATCGTCAAAATCGCACTCCCACATCTCTATGACATCAAAATGTTGTCGAATCCTTTCCAGTCTTTCTTTTGTCCTTTCATAGCGTAAGTGTAAACTGTCTGACAAATCTTCATGTAGGTGTTCTTCTCTTTTGTAAGGAAAACACTTTTTACATCCATGCCAATAGCAGCCATAAAATTCATACACTTTTTCCCCGTCAAATCCATCAACCTTTCCAATTCCTGCAATCTTAAACTCTCGACCATTGCCAGCATGTTGAATCTGTATATGGCGTTTTTCCTCTTCCCACACTAACCATTGTATCGCCTTGGTCGATTGGTTGTCCGCTAGACGATATCCACTTTTTGGGATGATACCAATAGTGTTAGGCTTCAAAAAATTTCGTCTAAATGCCAAATTACAGGCGCTGGCTATGGTTACGGCTTCCAAAAACGGATCTACATTACATTCTGTCAAAAACATTGCTCGAAATTTTATACATGCTTGGGCTAATATGTCTACATCTGAAATACAATATTCTAAAATTTCCTTTTGAAAATCAAAGGTATAGTTGTTTACAATCTGCTCGTTGTACCATTCTAGAAACTTGTCGTGTGCTTTTTTAAACATCGAGTCTGGACAGTAGTAAATTTTGTCAGGCATAGGTCCAACATAGTTTTGGTTGTCCAACGTATTAAATAAGTGTGGAAAGTACCCTTTTTTCTTTTCCGGTCCAAGGTCAAATGATTTAGGGAGGTTCGCCAGAGCCATGGGAAAATAGTTGATCGAATCTACAAATCTAACATTATCAACCTCCATGAGTATGATTTTTGTTCCTCTCGAAATCAATTTTGGGCTAAACTTTGTATCACTGTATATATATTTCAGGAGGAATTGAAAATCAAAACCTTGGCCATTATGGGCAATGACACACACGGATGCAAATTTCTTCCTCTCCTCCATCACATAGTCCATAAACATTGCAACAGGATTCTCCTTAAACACTCGTTGGCGTAGTGTACAATTTTCACAAGAAGTAATATCATCTCGTGATATGCATTGCCAACAATACTGCTTACTCACACAAAGGTTTACTACATGAAGTTTTTTCTCTGAATCATACTGAAGGCTTTCATCCTGACGAGTCTCGAGGTCAAAGAAAATAAACAAAAAATCCTTAGACCTCGGTTTACCTGTATCAATTCTCATGAAACATTTGTGATTGGGCTGCATATACTTTAAGCATACTTTACAAAACTGTTCTCCACATACATGCACATCTTTCCTTTCCTTAGGTCGTACAATATGGCTACAATCTCGACACTTCTTCACTGATGAACATATAGTACCTTGATGAGCAATAAAACATGTCTGATTTTTAAAGTGGCGGTTACAGTCAGGACAAGTAACACCATCATGTTCCAAAGTGCATGGTGGTGAAGTTACCATACAGGATGAGCACAATGTTGAACATCTATGTTTGTATAGTTTTTCATAACCTACATGGCAAGCTTCGCAATAAAATTTACAGGCAAATGCTGAAGTCAGACTAGTTATAACGTTAAAATGCCCTTCATTAAACAATAAGTTGATTTTCATTTTTGCCTCGGAACTGTCACCGCTAAAATAAATCTCTCTACCCCTTGTATTATAGTTGTACACTGTTATTTTATATTTCTTCAGGTGAGCCTGCAATTTCTCCAATTCTTTGATACCAGCTCCTTCGGCGGGTATCTCAACTCGAGCTTTGGCCAAAAGTTTTTCAGCTCTCAAAGTCTGTCGTTTACATCTATCTTGTCTTATAGCCTTAAAGAGGGGACTGTTTTTAGCATAAGCCTTTCCCACGACCAAAGCTCGAGCCAGACAAAGATTATCGGTGTTTTTTATTGTAACAATCCCGGATCGCTTGGAACATTCTTCCGAAAAATTGTTAAAATATCCTTGTCTTTTAGGTCCAGAACCTACAGGTAAACTAACCCTAGTACATTCCACTACAAAGGTGTCGGTAGATGTTATACTCTGTTCATTACTTTGGATTATTCCACCAAAAATATTCCACAAAACATCATCAGTCATCTGTTCAACTGGCCTAAACGCGACATATCCAGGGTCCTTATTTTTTAAACTTAAGCTTTTCAAAGTAAATCCTAGATAGTCATTTGCTCCTACACATTCCCTCTTCATTTCCTCAACCAAACAGGAGAAACCTTTTTTAATCCAATCAAGTTCGCTAAAACCAGTTGGTGGTGGATTAAATTTAAAAACGGTTTTCTTACCAGAAAGTCTAAATTTTTTAACATACGTATCATGGCATCTAATGACCTGCAACGGATCCATCAGGGCTTTCCGCTCACTAACACGGTAAGCAAGAAACTGATGAAAATTCAAAGTCTGCACAATCTAATCTGCGAATCACCGGAACTCGTCTGTAATTGGTCGGAGCACACTAACTGAAAACCACAATCTAATCTACACATCACTCGTCTGCGATTGGCCAGAGCGCACGGCTGCCACTATTTAAGACGTTGCACTATCGTGCTAGTTAGTATTGTCTCATCACCCATCAAGACATCATCCACCGCTACAGAAATACACGTAAGTACAAAATCCCCTCGTTACACTTAAAGTTTTTAATAGTTGGTCAAAAATACTAAATAGCTAGACCCCCACTAACATCTATTAAGTTGGGTGGTTACTTGGAGAAATTATATATAGTTATAAGATGACTTGTAAATGCGTACCTAGCATCCAAACTAGTAAATCCTCAAAATTGTGGTCCATTTGCTGTTAGATCCAAACCTAAATCATACCAATCTCTCTAAGTTAAAATGTTAAATATGACAATGCCTATTGTACAGGATTCAAATGACAAGCTTTATAAATACCCACTAAGGGCTCAGTAATTTAAAAACTCCAAGGCTACGTCTAACATGGTGGTTAGTCTAACATGTGGTTAGTCTTTATTGTTGCTGTTAATTATCATATTGTTCCCTCCTTTTTATTTTAATACACAATTTCTCTTGTTATAGATTCATTTTCAATTGTTATTTAGTCACCAAGATATATTGCTTCTTGTTTCACTGGTTAAAGTTTCTGTAAAATGGTGTAATTCCATAAATAAATAAACATCAATCTATAATTGTGGGACATTTATAAGTTTTTCAATATTGAATAGTTAAAAAAAATATCAAGAATCTAATTTTAAATATATAATAGTATATATATTAGTTTTCAATAGTAATTTATTGTTCGCAGAGCAATGGAAAAACAAATGCTTCAAGAGCTTGCTTCCCTAGAAAAGTACGAAGGGCCCCAGAAAGTGAGCTGCAGAGACCTCACGGCTCCCGAGGGTTACCCCATCACCTCGATGAAGAGGGTGCAGACGAAATTCGGCCCGTCCATCGTCGCTGAGATTCTCATGCCAGGAGGGGAACCGGCTATCACTTTCCTCCCTCAGCGATTTACGGATCAACTAACAAATAGTCAAATTGATATGTTTAACAAAGGGGGGTTCAAAATAAAGTGTACTGGTATGACTGGAAGAAGCATCAATGTATTATTTGAAATGTAAAATAAACATATTGTATCGTTATTTATCTAGTTATTTTTATTTTCACCCGAAATCCTAGGTCAATAAGATTTTAATACCAATATCAAAAGGTTAATATATATATATAACAAGAACTATCAAAATATACAATCATATTACGCAAAAAGAAATCTTTAACTATGTTTTAAACTCAATAGGATCTGAAAACCAATCTGATCTGTACTTACATGCATCGATATAACACTTACAAAATTCATCAGCATGTACAATGCAGCGCCTACAATTGGTAAGATTTTCAAGATGAAACTTTATACATCTTTGAGGACAACAAGTATAAAAATATTTTGATTTATAAACTTTTAAAGTTTGCAATTTGGGTGCAGGTAATTTTCGTGTTTTGCATTGGCAGATGCAAACTCCAAAATTTTCACAATGCCTACATGCTAATCCATCCACTTGCCATCGAGGATAGACAAAGCATTTTTCTTTACAACAATACCTTTCCATGCCGCTGCTAAAACAAAACTATCAACTTCAGGAAAGCGTCTTAGCAAGTCATCTAAATAAAAATGCATCAAGGAAATATTCTTCTTCTTCAGTTAAAACAATATTTAAGCATATATCACTACCATACATATAAACTCACAAAAAAGGTTACTTGGACGCCATCTTAAAAATTAAGTGTGACGGAAACGGTCACCTCAACCAATTAAAACGCATTAGAAATACGTGGTCGCGGCCATAATAATTAAACTGTCAAGTGAGACGCCATCTTGAAAGGGGGCGGTCCCTAATCGGTCACCTGATCTTCAATCAACCAATCAGAACACGGAAACCTTGTGACGTCATCGATCACGTGACCAAAATCAACCAATCAGAACGCTGGGCTGGATGGGGGTCCTTTACTACTACTCTGATATTTGAGATAGTGACGACCTTTTGGTACATTCATATTCCGTGTATCTCAAAAAGGCCGTCATTGTGTACAATTAATTAATTTAGACTAAGACTACTTGGGTGGAAATGAAAAATATAATTTAGTAAAGCCAAATAATGTGTAAAGTATTTTAACAGATCCTAATGCAAACATACGTCGATGATGATGATGATAAATGAAAAAAATCTCCTATAATATTGTTATTTTCTTAGTAAGCCTAAGTTTATTACACACACGGTTGGTTGCACGAGACGTGACACAGCCCACCAGAAGCTACATACTGTATGGGCAAGTTGGCTCAATCTAGTGCAACGTGGCATGGATTTTTAATCATTATAATTATATACAGTAAAATCATTACTAAGTCTTCATTTTAAATTCAGGCTGTTAAACTGTCCATGTGTAGCACAAATCCTGGCGGGCTGTCTCACGTCTCGTGCAACCAACTGCACCTTCTACTGTATACGTGTAACCGTAACCGATATAGCCACCACATAGCAGTGACACTTCCGACCGGAAGTGCGAGTACGCACGCACGCGCACGCAGCGGCACGCGAGCGGGGCGATGCGTCCCGCAGCGACAGGAAGCGTCCAGTTGAACCAATTTGACCCATAGGAAACGTCTTTGTCGTTCAAATTTGAAAACAAAAGGCCGTGCCAGGGAGACAGCGACACCTAGATGGAAATCATTGGAAATGCGTTCATGAAAAACGTTTAGTTGTGTTGTACTTGTAGGGGAGGAAGCACAGACTGTTGATTTATTCAGTAAATGATATGTGGGAGGAAGGTTCTTGAGGAAGAACGGGGTTCAATAAAATTTTGACATTAAAAGTTTTTAGGGTATTCTCCATTGTGAATATGATTGGTAACTAACTACTAAAGAATAATAATGGTGAAAATTTGAGGTTTTCTGTTAATAAAGAAAATATACCTTTTTTTAAATTTTAACTTAATTTTGTTATTGTGTAACACTGTACAGTAAACTCATTTCCCAGTTATTCCATAGACGAGGCGTAAGAAATTTAGTTTTGTATGGGTTGAGGTTGAGAAAATGTAATTATGTTAAAGCACAGTACTACAGTAGTAAATAGAAAAAGATAATTTGAGTGGGCTATAATTAAATTAACAATTTTCAGTGTATATTGGGTGTTGTGTAGCCTATATGCTTAGGTAGAGCTAAACAGAGTAAGTGAAAGTTTTATCTTCATCAATGTTCTTATCTTACAGATAGGTGAAAGCTACCTCTATTAAAAAATTTTACTATTTTTAGATTAATACAGGAATGAAAAACAGAGATAAAACCCCTATCCAGCATCAATTGAACTAGCCTATTCAACACTTTCAAATTCAGGGAATCGCAATGAAGTAAATTACATCCTGGTTTTTCGCATGTCACCAAATAACCATTATTGCGGTGAAATTACTTGACTATGCTATTTTACATTGGTACAATTGAACAATAGTATTCATATTAGCAGTAAATTGAAATGAAACCTTTTTCCATAAAGCAACAATTACTTTCATGAACAAACGTTTATTCAATTGTAAAATTATACTTTACAAGTGAGAGTATTTTGTAATAAATAAGCTGTTACCCTGGGTGGTCTCCCATGGAAGTTGAACATTTTTAAATACAATCAGGAAGAGCTTGTTTGCTCTGCTCATTCCCTCAAGGTATATAACTAAACTTTAGCTATTTTGAGGTTCACGTAAATAGTCCAATGAGAGGTGATGTATTGTTGCCAAATCTATCTAGAAATATATTTTATAAGATAAAACACATATGGTATACAGTAAACGTAACTACAAATGACAACAATGCAGGGTGAGAGGGGTCGAGGGGGCACAAAGCTGATATAATTTTTATCGGGCTATTTGGCGAACCTTATACTATAATATTTGAACTGTCCTTAACTCTGTTGCAAATATAAATTTCAAAAATAGTCGTTAAATAGGTTCACCAATCACCATATAACCACTTAAACGTAAGTAAAACTAGGTTTTGGATGCACCTGTGACTTTGTCTTTTTTGGGCTTTTAAATTAGGACTAGAGATCGCCTACTGGTCAACATTTGACCAAAATTTCAGTTGCTCTGGACCCAATTTAGATTTTAAAACAAATATTTTATGTTTGAAACATCTGTTCTTACTGTTTTGCTAGAATTTGTTATTACAACAGCAGTCTAATGATTAAATAATTACCCTTCTTTTATAAGATTTTATTGGAATTTTGAAAGTCTGTGGGAGGTATCTCTGGAGACCGATCTGATTTATAATGGAATTCTGCTCAGCTATACAGGACAATACCTTTTTAACGGTAAGCGCCAATTCCTCCTTCGATGCAGACGAGCTGAGAAAAAAGAGGAAAAAAACATACTTGCATATTAATATTTAGATTCTATCAGAAAAAGTGTAATGTAAGATAGAATTAGAATAGGGTGAATATAATTCTGTATCGAAAGCAAAATATTCCCTCTGATGTGGAACCACAAAAACAAAAATTGTACAGGTGTGAACAATGTTTCTGGTGGGCTATGGTTTCCATGGGATTTCATTGGGAAGTAACTTTTCTCGCTGATAGTTGCAACAAGAAAACCTGCAACCTTGTTAAACCTGCAACAAGAATTTTGCAATTTTGAAGTGATAAGATGCTGTGAAAAAATATTACCAATCGTAATTTATTATTGTGAAAAGTTAACTCTCAGATGGTCTCCCATTCCGTTATCATTTTTGTCTTCTTTTCTTGCAGTTGTGAATAAATAAAATGTCCTGTTGGTTTCTTATTTGTGTGCCAGACATTGACATTTTTCTTAAGTTGGTGTATACTTTTTTGCCCTGGATGTTGGCGCTCATGCTTGCATTGTTGCAGGTGCTGGCCATCGCCATCCTGATCATCCACTACCAGACCATCGAGGAGCCGGTGCCGTTCAACGCCCTCATCACCACCGGTACCTACGCCGGGTTCGCGATCATCGTCATCGGCACCTTCCTCGGGTTCATCACTGGAAACTCCATCAACAAGTCCGTGGTACGTAGCTCGGCAATCCGAATATTGGGGATTCTGACTGAGAATTGAGAATCAGCTTTCAAACTTTTAGGTCCTGTTGGGGGAGTTTCGAGTGCATTGCTTTTGAGACGGTGATTAAATCTATTTTTCAATTAGGAAAAGACTGCAATTTTTGTATTAACTTCAAACAGTCCTTTAAAGTGCTGCCAAATAAATTTACAACATTGTAGAAGGCCTTGGGGCAAACAGGACTCACTCCTCTGTATTATCATGAGCTTCAGCATTGTCAGATATTCTGTATGAGCCTCACCTTCCCAACATAATAAGGATTTAGTTATAATATCATCCCCTCTTTTCAATAATTTTCACAGTTAGTAAGAAACAAAAATCTTTTTGTCTCTAACATAAATGAAAGAACATAAAAAGATAATAATTACTGTACCAACAGTGAATAATGTGAAATAAAGACTATTTTGTAGCATTTTAACTGAGATGTCTAAAAACTTTCAAAGGAAGTTCACCAGTAGTGGTGGTGGGGACTCGAACCTCTATTTAAACCTATGATGGGCATGTCCAATATGTCGATACACATTTTTCAATAACAGCTTTTATATAAATCATTGAAACCTTACTTTCTTAACATCAAAATGCATACATCATAACCCAAGTAGGAACATCCCATGTTGTTGCAGGTTGCCACCCCCCCCTCCCCTTTTCGATGTACAGAGGAGATAGTAGGCTAGAGCTTTGATAGAGTTACTTCTAATTACCATTAAAAGGGCTTCTTTCATACACGCTTTAAACTCTTACACCAAAATCCTATTTAGTAACAAAAAAACAAAGCACTCAAACTTAAAACCAGCAAGTTTAATTGTCATTAAGGATGGTTAATCGTAAGAACTTTGTTTTGTAGGGATTAACATTGTGTTTTTTCCTTCTAAGAGGGTCACGTGAAATGTCTGAGGCATTGGTAAAACTATGAGTAAAAGTTCTTCAACTGGCGAGTACCTGAAGGGCATAGTTTGTTGTACCTCAGTAACCTTTTATTCTGTTCTCCACAGGACCTGTTCTTCTGCGTGGCCGGAGCCATCCTGTACCTGCTGTCCGCGTGGTTCACCTACAACCACTTCTCCGGCTGGAAGTTCAACACCTCCCATGCCAACCTCGGACTGACCAAGTCCGTCCTCGCCCTCGTCCAAGGAATCGTCTTCATCGTCGATGGCTTCTTCACATTCAAGGTGGAATAAGCTGTGAGAACCGCTGAAACTATCATCTCCACCTCGCCACTGAGAGAACTTTTGTCAGAAGAAAAGAGAAGAAAATTTTGTCAGATAATTTTTTAGAACACAGGCCTAGCCGTTGAAAAGCATCATTAAATTTTAATACAGATCTGATAAAAAATATATATTTGGAATTTTAAAGATTCAGTAAATAATCCAGATTGGTATATATTTTTACAAGGATGTTTCTTAGAAAGAGATTTTGTTGTAAAAAAAATGTGAAAGCCATAATTTTATTCAAGCTTTGTGTCAGACACTTTTTAAGTGAAATATGTTGTTCTATATAATGGGTGCTGTTAAGTGTCAAATCCCTACCATCAAAAAACTTTGTCTCTTCCTCATACTTTTACTTTATCATGAAAACAGTTTCTTCTATTTCTAAATTACATCTCATCAAATTTTCAACTCAGACTTACTTTTAAATCATTTGTAAAAACTAAACCATCACACAAATATTATTTAATTTTTACATTAAGTTTATAAGTACTGTTAAGTTATTTTATATGTTTAGGTTAAGAAGTAATTTTATTTTCTAACAACTCACCTATTTGTAAATGTTGTAAAGCCTTTACTGAATAGCATTCATACAGAAGTATTTATTTTGTGAGTTAGTAGTTGCTAGATTTTAAAAATCTCTTACAAGGTGCAAATGCTATACCAATGAGTTAAACAGTTAATGACCAATCAATATTATCCATTGTTGTCAGATTTAACTATATTTTTTAATTATAAAATTTATATTTTCAGTATAAATGTTATATTTTTAACCTTTGTTATCAGATAGTTGTAAAAATAGAAATTTAGATAAATCAATGAAACACTTTTATTTTGTAAGCTAAGTTTACATGAATCTGAAAAGAATTAAGAGAAGGTTTTTGGGTCAAGTTGAAATGATAATCAATGACCACAGTGTAAGCAATACTACACTGTAGAACTACATCCAGGGCCGGGCTAGCACAAAAGTCCGCCACCCTAGGCAAAAGTTACGTATTTTGTCCCCCTCCACCCTATTCATATCCTCATTAAATCATCTACAATGATTTATATTAAACGTCAAATCGTGATGACACTTCGCTTTGTGTGAAATAATATTATTTACTCTATAAGCCTATTCTATTTTTCACGTGCAGAGTTCCTTCGGTGATTCAACACTGATATTGAAAAGACTAAGCGACTAGAAGGGGACTTAACAGACTGGAGTGGCGCAGCGCGTTTGCCGCGCATGCAGTGCCGCATCAGAACCGACCCGTGGGATAGGTCGGATCACGGGAGGCAATGCCACTTGCAGTCTTGCAGTTGCAGCTACAAACGTGCAGCAAAACACACTACTTTATACTTTCATGAAGACTTACCAGGAGTGTCGCTATAGGAGGGGGGGGGGGTAGCCTCTCCCTAAAAAATCTGTAAATATCTTAAAGTAAGGAATTTTAAGCCTACAGTTGGGGTTTTTGTATGAATTCTCAAGTAAAAAATACATAAAAATCCCAACGAATAATTATTACAAAACAGTATTATTCTTTAATGTTCATATTGTAATTTTCTTAAAATTTCCAACTCAATTATTTTAAGATTTCCCATTCATATTACAAATTACAACTTTTCCAACTCAATATCCTAAATTCCCAGCTTTCTCTATAAGTTACTGAAGTTTCTTGGGAGTTTTATGATTTTCACCATAGTATTTTAAAATCCCAATTTTTCGAGTTGGAATCCCAACTTAACAAAAAATCATTCAATTGCATTATACAGTTTATGTTACCAAAAAACTTTACCTACAATCCCAACTCCTTAGACACAATTCTGAACAACCCAAGAGACTAACTTCTTAGTACCTCAAACTTCAGGGATTGGCCAAATTTTCCAAAGTTTTAAGTAAAAAATTTAAGTTTATACAGATTTTTAACAAGAGGTATCAAATTAATTTGCTTGTTATAACAACTTAAAAATTCCCAAATTAACATGGTAATTTTAATCTTTATAACTTAATCCAAAAGTTTTATATGAACTACTTTAAAACTCACAATCCCCAACTGTAACTTCTAGATAAATACTGTAATATTTTCATTACAATAGTATAAAAATACAACTGAAAAATGTATGGTATTCACATTAAAAATAAAGTTTTGATTAGAAAACTATTTTTATAGGCTACTTAATTGATTAGTGGGGTCTTTTGTTGAGTAGTTAAAAATATCAAAAGTTGAAAAAGAATCAAACTGCAACGCAATTTTATTGCTTAAAATTAATTTGTGATTTAAAATAATCCAATGCAGCAGAGCTAGAGCTATATGCGAAAATATTGTTATGCCCGGTCTGCAACGAGCAAACAATGAAAACTATGATTCTGATTTAGAGTAATTAAGCATGGGTTTTTAATTTACAACTATGCTTTTTAAATAATTTATTAAGTTTGAGTCTAGTGTGATTTTAAGATTTCCCATTCATATTACAAATTACAACTTTTCCAACTCAATATCCTAAATTCAGTATTAGTTTTTACTTTTTCTATAACCTTTCAGATATTATTTAAAATTATATTTAGTTTTATTTCAATTTCTTTAATCTTTTTGATATACGATAAAAAGTATATGGTAATTAGTTTTATTTTGTTTAAAACATTACTATAACGTTTTAAAATTATCTTATTGAAATATTTATATTATATGATACCTATTTTATGGATTAAAAAGGTGCCTAATTATAAAAAATAAGGTGTTACTAAAATAATAGCCTATTTAATTTTCCCATATTTAGTTTTATGTGTTTTTATATAATGTCGGATTTACTTAAAATTGAACACTAGTTGGGAAACCCACTAAAATCAGTTGGTGGGAAAAGCCCATACCTGAGTTGAAAAAATTTGAGGCTCTCCCCCTAAAAAAATAAATAAATTAATTAAAATAAAAATATCTAGCAACACCTCTGGACTTGACACTCACTTTAAATCTTTACGCCAAACAAACAACTCAAATAAGGTAAATAACATTAAAAACAGTCACAAATTTGACAGGATGATCAGACGTTATCACTGTAGCATCCAACGAGGTTAAATAGATATAGAGTGCTCACCACCTGTTAATTTTGTGTCCCTTTTTGATTTGTGCCATTTTACCCAAAATTCCCACCATTTCCTCGGCAACCATCCCACACTTTACTCTCGTTTCCTTGGTTACTAGTTTTAGCTATTCTGATTGGTCGCTACAAGCTTCAAAAATTACTGATGATAGTTTTAAAACATATGTTTATTTGTTGTTTGTTTTTAAATTAGTTTGATTTGATGGTCTGTGAGCAGGCTATTGAAGTCGGTTACCATAGAAACGTCGGATAGTTGTGTGTAAAATGGTATATTACTGTTGAAAAAGTTTAAACAAAGGACTGGTTACCGAGGAAACGGCGGGAATCGTGGGTAACATGGCGCCGGTCAAAAGGGGACACTTTTCCCTATCTGGTGAGCACTCTATATCTATTTAACCTCGTCGGTAGCATCGCATGTAGGTTGTTCTCAGGTGTGATGAGGGACTGTGGGAAAATCCCTCA
Source organism: Neoaliturus tenellus (assembly GCA_030545055.2). Taxonomy (NCBI): domain Eukaryota; kingdom Metazoa; phylum Arthropoda; class Insecta; order Hemiptera; family Cicadellidae; genus Neoaliturus; species Neoaliturus tenellus. The sequence continues at coordinate 13,137,426 of CM061534.1, read as the reverse complement.
AGTGTGGGAACAAAAAGTTTTGTAGGGGCGGCCAAAGTCTAATAGCATTGACTGTATACAATAACGTAATTAGACTTCTCATCCAATTAAGTTTGTTTGATATAGAAATTTGGAAGGTTCGCGAGCGCCGCGCCAGAGGCGTTGCAATCGATGTAATTATTCAGCTGGATACAGTACTGCAAAAACCACTTCATCACAACATGAACATAACCATCAGTTATAAATGTTTCATCCTTGTTGAGAAGAGTGGAAATACTGATTTACTAATTATACATTGTAAATTATTCTTACTCGACTAATGTCAATAATAATGAAGTAATAATGAATAATTTCTTTGTAGAATTCCCTCTGGTGCAAAGTGTGTGTTCATATTGCAAAATACCCCCGTCGCAGCAGACCTACGGAATCAGCGAATTTTCAAAGAAATTTGAGATTTTGTACTTTCCCTATAAACACCACTGCAATGGGCATGTAGGATTGCTGCCATGGGATGTTGTTAGAAAATGTTAGTTGTTAAGAAATGTAATGGTTAGGTAAGGTAAATATATATTTATATCAATATTCATAACTTTTTAATTTTACCCATAAAAACTATGGGGGTGAGCATGTAGGTTTGCCGCCATATGGGTGTTGTAAGCAAATATCAGTTTAACTCTACCTAGTGAATGTACATACAGTACCAAATTTTACCAAGTTATGTCTACAAATAAGTGAGATACAGGGTTTTATCGATTTCCCATAAGAATAACATAAGAAACATGTTTTTGGATTTTCTCCATTATCTTTTAAGCAAAATTCAAAATTCAAAATACTAAAGTGTTTGTTTTTTAAGCTTTTTAAATGTTTTTAGAAAAGATTCTTGAATTTTAGCGAATTTCCCTTTAGGGAATACGCTATTACGGTAGTAGTCATGGTAAAACCTAGGTCCGGGACCATAATACTTTTACGTTTTCAGGTAAAAAAACAGCTTTCGTTCAATTTCATATATATGTATTGCACTTATATGGTCCCGATAACTTTTGACAGGAACCTCCGATTTCGTTGAAATTTGATATGGAGGTGTAGGACCAGGTCTATTTCCATGAGCTCGCGAACCAGCATGATCGGATTATGGTAACAGGGTTTTAGGAGGGTTTAAATGGGTCAAAAATGGGTTTTTGGCATTTTTGGACCTCAATTTTTAAAATTTTAACTGAACCCATTCTAGAGGATACTAGGAGCTTGTAGCGGCAAAGGCCACTAAAAATCCAAACGATGATGTTATCTCCAAAATTCAGTTTTAATTCATCACCTAGTTGCACAGTTACTAAATTTTTCTCAAGCTTTAGTGTGAATTTACATGGTTGGATTTTCTTATAAAATATTACTAAACCAGTAATCTCCCCGGTATACCTCTATTTTGTGGAAAAAAGAAAATCAATTGCACTGTTAGACTGTCGGACGCAATAAAAATAGTTTTAACTTTAAACTTGTACACATGATGAATGACAGTGAATTCATTAACATTGAATTAACTTGACCAAATACAACAGTTCAATATAACATGACAGAATGGTTAGTAGTCCATTATTACTGTACACTACTGTATCCTGAACCCCTGTGCCCCCCACTCCCCTCATGCCGCAGTGCCTACCATACTCAGCGTGTCTCCTAAACCTCCCTCGTTCCCCTTTGGTGACCCGTGTTTCCTGTACCCCTTAATATGGGCCCGTGGCCTGAGTAGCCCCCATGCCCTCATACCCTCCATTTCCCTGTGCCTCCTATTCGCGCATGTCCACTTGCCCGCCATTCTTCCCCGATTCCCCCGTGCTCTCTGTCGCTTATTTCTCCCCCCCTCCATGCCAAAAACCCCCCCGTGCCACCAACATTTCAAGTGCTCTTTGTGCCTCCATTGCTCACAAACGATTGTTGAGAAGTAGTTGGGGAGTGCTGCCACTATCACTCATACAGTGGTTCGTCGATTTTGGGTTCACGGCCGAATGAGTAGGTACCTCGGGTCTGGGACAATCCCCAACTCTTTGGGGATCTAATCAGCCTTAATGTGATTAGATAGGGACTTCGGTTCCTTCATTCTCCTGTCATAAGACTCACTATTATGGCTAAAGTAAGGGGTGGGGAACCAAACCAAACCTATAGTGTTTGGAATGGATCCACAAAGAAATTGAAATGTGCCCCCATGACCATGCCCTAGTTCCTCCCTGTACCCCCTATTTCCCCAAGCCTCTACCAAGGCCCTAACGGCCCCCTATTCCCAGTGCCACCGACACCCCTCGTGACCCCCAAGTTCCCGCACCCATGGTGGTCCCGTATCTCCATGCCCGCCATTCCTCACCGTTCCCCCATGCCTCCCCGTGCCCCCATGTCCCCTACTCCCTGTGCCACCGACATCCCTCGTCCTATGACTGTAGTCAATTTCGTCTGTTTGTTCAATTGCTGTGGGTGTTGAGGGGGTGGAGGGGGAGGGTGTGAAACCTCTTCCTCTGTTGCCAAAGTAAAGTGGACAGCCAAGGACAGTCGTTTTTATCGCGAAAAAGTTTAACAAAAAACTCGAAACTTTGTGATTGCAAATGACAACCAAAAGGGTATTTCTAAATTGGTCGAAATTGTTCATGGGTCTGCTAGTTATAATTCCTTCTCAACAAAACACATTAAAACGTTCAAACAGCCGTGGTTTGATTCACATTGTTTTTCTCAGAGAAAACTGGTTTTCAAATTTTTAAATATGTTTCGCCGAAAAAATAATGATGAGATTAAAGCTACATATTTAGAGGAAAGTAGAAAATACAAGGCCTTATGTCTTGTTAAAAAGAGAGCTTATTATAATAATTTAACTGAAAATATGACTCAAGCAAATGACTCAAAAGCTTTCTGGTTTGCCGTGAATAGTTTTAAAAAGAAACATGATAATAAAATTGGAAATATAGCGCCGTCAGAGTGGATAAGACATTTCAATACTCTTTTAAACCCTCCTTTATTAGCAGATAAGAGCCGTTGATAGTAAATGAATATTTAGATAAAGATTTTAGTGTAGAGGACCTTAAAACAGTATTAACATAAGTTAAGAATAATAAAGCGCCAGGAACTGATAGAGTTCCGTACGAGTTTTTCAAAAATGCACCTGATATATTTATTAATAAGTTGCTTGCGGTCTATAATAATATTTGGAGAACTGGTAGTGTACCAGACTCCTTTAAGAAATCCATAATTTATCCACTGCATAAAAAGGGGGACGTTAATTTAGTAGGAAATTATTGAGGTCTGTCATTTATAGATTGCGTCAGTAAAAGTTTTATTAGCCTGGTAAATAATAGACTGACGGGTTGGTTAAATAATAAGAAGTTATTTGCAGAATATCAAGCGGGGTTTAGAAGGGGATATTCAACAATTGACAATATTTTTAACGTAACTTGCATGGCCCTTTAACGTTTATCTGAAAATAAAGGAAAATTATTTACTTTTTTCATCGATTTTTCAAGTGCATTTGATACTATAGATAGAGAAGCGTTAGCTTACAAATTGTTGTGCATGGGAATATCTTAAAAAATGTCAAAAGTATTTAGAAATTATTATGACGGCACTTCCGCGTCGGTATGGTGTGGTAAAGGTGTTACAGCTTCTTTTAACACCTCCACAGGCCTCAGGCAAGGCTGTATAGCAAGTCCAACCAATTTTGCTTTGTTTGTTAATGTTTTACCTGAGGTGCTGCAAGGAGGTTGTAATTTTGGGGGGAAACGTGTAAATATTCTTCTGTATGCCGACGACATTGTCCTCCTGGCACCTACTGCAGCCGGTCTTCAACACATGATCAACAGGCTAGAAGGGTATTGTGATACTTGGAACCTCCAAGTTAATTTATCCAAGTCAAAAATTATGGTATTTAGGAGAGGTGGCAGGCTTGGTTCAGATAATAATTGGTGGTATAAAGGAACAAAAATAGAGTTAGTAAATAAATATAAATATTTGGGTGTGACCTTTACCAGTACATTGTCGTGGGAGCCTCATTTCAAAGATAAAGCTGCACCATCGAAAATGACTATTCATTCTATATGGAGTAATTTGATTGATAATAATATAGTTCCAGTATCCTCAAAAGTGGCCTGTTATAATGCAGTAGTGAAAGCCTTGTTGTGTTATGGAGCGCAAGTTTGGGGGTTTATAAATAGCAAAACTATCAAGTCTGCTCAAAACTTTTTTGTCAAGAAAATGTTTAAATTGCCAAAAAACACACCGGACTACGTTTTATATTTGGAATGCCAGTTTGAAAAGGTTTATTTTTATACTCTGGATTTACACATAAATTATTTAATTAAGGCACTGTCTTTGGAGATGATAGACTCCCTTGCATTTTGGCAAAACAAATTATTCTCAAAAAAACTTTTTGGTGCAGATTTAATAAAGTTGAGCGAGAATAGCGGTTCTCTTTTAAACTTTGATGTTAATAATTTGGCCAGTCTCAATTCACGACTGATTAGGCTTTTGGAGGGGGAGAGGGACGCCTGGCGACGTGAGTGCGAGGGCAAGGCGCTCACCAGCCGTTATCACCAGCAGTATCTGGACATTGACCTACAACTCGGCGATCGATCTTGCCTCAAAGACAACTTAGACATTCGTTCTATTTCATGGATAATTAAGGCTCGAGCTGAGTTAGTAAGTCTTAATTACAAGCCGTGGATGGGGAACTACAATATGAATTGTTCTTGGGGAAATCTTGGGGAACATGAGACAGTGTTTCATTTCGTTGCCGAATGTCCAATTTTTAGAAATATTAGATCCTTCTGGTTTAAAAAACAATTTCTGACTAAAAACGAATGTTTACAATATTTAAATGGGAAGGACTGGCGGGCACTAGTCAACTGTTTAAAAGAGGCATGGGCAGAAAGATGGAATTTAGTTGTGGAATTCAATTATTAAAAGTAATCAAATTGATATATTTTACTGTGTTATCGTTATTTGTAGTTATATGAAATAAAGGTGTATTTTTCCTTTAAGGTATAAGCAATGTAATTAATTTGAGATAAGTTTATTTAAAGTTAGATTAAAACTAAACGTTATGTGTTTATATCCATTCGCTAATTTATTGTAAAGAAATCATTTTATTTAAGTAATTGAACATTTTTGTCAATATGGTTTTTCTTATCTAAATTGGTTTTCATGTAGGAGTCCTCACAAAACCTTTTATTTTATATTTTTTTGTGTTTTAGCGAATTTCCCTATAGGGAATACGCTATTACGGTAGTAGTCATGGTAAGACCTAAGCCCGGGACCACTTTACTTTTTCATTTTGAGGTCCCCAGAAGCCAAAAACACCATTCGTTCATTTTCATATATATGTATATATATATCTATCTATCTATCTATCTATCTATCTATCTATATATATATGTGTCCGTGGTACCGATAACTTTTGAAGGGAACCTCCGATTTTGATGAAATTTGGTATGAAGGTGTAAGACCAGGTCTATTTTCATGAGTTCGCGAACCAGCATTGTCGGGTTATGGGAACGGGGTTTTATGGGGTTTCAAAGGGGTCAAAAATGGGTTTTTGGCATTTTTCGACCGCAATTTTCAAAATTCATCAATTTTAACTGAAACCATTTTAAAGAGCTTAAAAAAACAAACAATTTGGTATTTTGAATTTTCATCTTAGCATAACTGGTTACGGGGAAAATCCAAAAATGTGTTTTCCATGTTATTCTTATGGGAAATCAAAATAACCCTATATCTTGCTTATTTATTGACATAACTTAATCAAATTTGGTATGTACATTATCTAGATAGGGCTTAACTTATAATTGCTTACAAAACCCTTATGGCGGCAAACCTACATACTCACCCCCATGGGGTTTATAGGGAAAATAAAAAATTGCCAGAGCTTAATACAATTTTGTGTTTACATTCACCAATTATTGATTAACTCAGATTTTCTAACAACACCCCATGGCAGCAAACCTACATACTCGATCCTATGGTGTTTTTACGGGGAAAGTAAATAATCTGAAATTCCACTGGAAATTCGCTGAGTACGCAGGTCTGCTGCGACGGGGGTATTGTTTATGTGCAGTGTATAGTGTAATTATACAGACAGTTTTTGCCAACCAAAACAGACGGTCTAGAACCATTGTTTTTGTGCATGTTCTAGGGTAATTGTTGTAAATACTATAGTCGGGAGCAATAGAACAGGCGTGTCAAGGTCAAGTATTTTAATAAGCCAGCTGATTTTTGCTCATTTAACTACATGTTAAGTAGCTTGACCTTCACCCGCCTGTTCTATTGCCCCCGACTATAACTGTGTTAATAAAGCACTTTGATTGATTGATTAATTATGTGATTTTAGTTATTTATTTATTATTTTATACAAGTTTCACACCATCTGCCTAGCGCTCAGACTGGAGCTGTATTCGTCGAGTATCGACTGGCAACTACTCGTCTTTTAAATTTCCTCATTCATGTTAATCAAATGGAGAAATTTAGAACTTGAAGGGCTTCTTAGGCTCTTCCGTTTGGATAGATATTAACCAATTTACTTTAGACACAACTTCTCGCCAAGCTCTATCAAATGACACTAAAATCTTTAAAATTGGTTGAAAACTGTTGGAGGAGTACTTTGTACAAAAAAAGTGTAGCTTACTAAATATGTATAGATTTGTTTAGCAATAAAGTAGTCTGAAATGCCTAAAGCAAAGGTCTAAATCCGATTAAATTAAGGCCCAAGTCAAATTAAATTGAGGTACAACAAATTTGCATGGGACAAAGCTCTGGGTCTATCTACAAATCAATTAAGTGTGCACTGTTTGTATTTATAGTCAATAATTATATCACAGTGTTAACTTATTTAACTAGTTCATTTTTTGTAAGTAATCTCCAACACATGGAAATAGTCCTCAAATTTACACGAGATACACCCTTCACTCCATGTTTTTCTGGTATAATCAGTCTTCTTACTTCCCTGTTTAATGTAAAAATGGAAAACTGGATGGGGAGAGTTAAACTCTAGGTGGAAAGTTCCACTTTCACCAGGATTCAAAATCACTGGTTGACCACTTTTTAACTTCAGTGGTAAAGTCATCTCCTCATTATACACAGTGTAATTCTGGAATCTGATAGCTTCTTCGCTCAGAAACTCTGCATTTACACTTCTAGTAAAAGTTATATGGCAAATACAATTATAACGCGGGGTAAACTTTGTATTGTTGGGAGAACACCCCATACTTTTACATTTCAATGATTCAATTTCAATTAGTTGAGTTGATTTTAAAATGAAAGTTGAAAACTGTTTTACATCAATTTGTTCACAGTAGCAGGAAACGTAATCTTGGGGTATAGCCGAGGTTTTAAAAAAACATGTTGTATTTAGGTTTATTGGTTGACATTCTTCCTGAGCAATTTCTTTTCCTGAATTAATTGGTGTGCATATTTCCTCATTGTACTGCTTTCTTTTCTCGACGGTATTGCACAGTACAGACGAATCTAACATTTGTTTTTTGGTCACAGCAAGTGTCAACTCCATGAACTCTTCAGCAGTTAACACTTTTGTAGGCAAAACATGCTCCAAAATTTCTTCAGACGTCAAGGTCAAGAAACGCACATACCCAAGAATCGTTGCCAAACAATCCCGCACAGTTCTGGCAGGGTTTATCTCAGCCTGATGTTTGGCCCAACGAACCACACTTGCCCACAACTCCACTTCTCTAATATTCAACGTATCCTGTTTCAAAATGAAGAGTACACAATCTTCATCAAGTTCTAAAAAATCAGGGTTTTGAACAATTTTTTCAGTCTCACGCTGAATAATTTTCTCTATCTGAATTTCTAAATCAGGCAAATTAATGCTTGTAACACAGATCAAACCAGGAAAAACATCCTCAGCACTGGTTGGGTTTAGCCGTTTCACAGCTTTCCGAAGAAGGCGGGGAATTCGGAACTTGTCAGCGCACAAAACCAAGCCAGCTGCCTCGATGGCCGTCATCTTGGGTAGCTTTCCTCCATAGACGTATCTGAAATGGAAAATTTATTTAAATTCAAAGAGTAATAAACTTGAAAGTATGATTCGTCTAAAAAACTATGCCTACACAAATAACATTAAAAAATAGTAAGAAGAAGTTGTAATTTTTTTGTCCTCAACCCAAAAAGTGAAATTACATCAACACCGTTTCACTGGGGACTGAAATTACAATTTTTAGCAAATTTCCCTATAGGGAATATGCTTTTACGATAGTACTCATGGTAAGACCTAAGCCCAGGACCATGATATTTTTTTGTTTTGAGATTCCTAGAAGCTAAAAACACCGTTCGTTCAAATTCATATATATATGTATATATGTGTTTGTGTGTGTGTGTGTTACACGATAACTTTTGAAAGAAACCATTTCGATGAAATTTAGTATGAAGGGGTAGGGTAGCGTTCTTCAGGTTAAGTTCGAAAACCAGAATGATCGGACTATGGGAACGGGGTTTTATAGGGTTTCAAAAGGGTCTAAATTGGGTTTTTGGATTTTCCATGTTTCATTTTTAATTTTACCAACTTTCAAAAGGAACATTCAGGGCCATTCCATGTCAAATCAACAAGGCTCTCAACCCGACCCTCTGGGATTTTGATGAAATTTGGTGATCTGTTAGACCTAGCAATTGTGAGCATAAAACAATTTTTTGTAATTTTTTATCTCTTGTAGTTTTTTATTTATCGATTTTTCAAAATGGCCGAAAACGACATTTTTTGACTTGCGGACAAACTTTCAAACTGCCATAACTTGAGTTCTATTGCACATAGGGAAGCCAGAGTGGGCTTATTTTGTAGCTAATCAAAAGGGCTTTATTTAATTTGATATGCATGATGACCATAGTTTAAAAACATAAAATTTTCAAAAAGTTTTTTAAAAAATTCAAAATGGCGGATTTGAAAAAACTGTACTTTTAAAAATCTGGAAAAAATATATATTTATCATCAGACATTTATCTACACATGGTGCAAGTTTGATCATGGGATGGCAATGGGATCATATTTTAATTAATTTATCAAGTATGTAAGCGAGGCGTGATTTTGCTCTATACTGCAGTTGAATAAGAATCTCTCAGTCTATGGGTTATTTATTACGATTGTTAAAAGGTACTGATAGAAATAAAAAACATCAGTAGTATATTCAACTAATTTTACATATTTTTATTACATACACATTCTATAATCATATGATAGTAGCTTACCTACATATGATTTTGCAGAAAAGAAGTATTATAACTGTTTTTTTTTTTTTTTTTTTTTTTAACACATAATTCGTGTATACCAGTCAGTCATAAAAAGTCTTAAACATGATTTATAATTATTTTTCATTGCTCAGCCTGGTGCACCCTTACTGGGGTACAGTGAGTCAAAGTGTAATGGTTAGGAAAAATATTTTTTCTCATAAAAATATTAAGCCTACAGGTGAGAAAAAATTTGAATAGTACTACAAAATGTTAAGCCAAACAAATAGCTATTTGGTAAAAATGTTAATGAATAACTTCTTAGATTAAAAAAATAATAACCAAAACATGACCCACTGTACCCCGGTCTCCCCGGTGCATAGGTATCTCTCAGTCTACCTGCTGTCTATGTGTTATTTATAACAATAGTTATTGTTTAGGTACTGATAGGAATAAAAAAACAAAATATCAGTAGTGTATACACATTAATCAATAATCATATATGATGATAGCTTACCTACATATGATTGGCAGAAAGGAAGAAGTATAACTGTTTTTGGATAAAATACATAATACGTTGTAATAATAAGTCATAAAAACTAACTATAAACATAATTTAAAAATCATGTAATCCTAGCTCTATTAATAATTGTATTTGATTAAATTTTTGAGAAAAACATTTATAGAGAAACCTTCCAAAATTTACTTACTGCTTTTATGATAGCTCAGTGGCGCAATATAAAAATAGAAAAAAAACTACCAATTTATGCCATCATGGAGAGGACTTTGGGGCTAGTGCAGAATGCCATTTTTCTGCCACTTCCCATTTAAAAGGACCCAGAGATAATAATAATAATCTTCATTGTATAAATAATCTTTATCCATTTACGATGATGTAAATGGTACGGTGAAGAGATTGACAGCATATACAAAGAATATCTGAGCAAATTCTTAATTTGCTAGAATTTTATAATTTTGTAAATGATAACATCCATGAAATACAATTTGAATACGGTACCTCACTACATATGATCACATCAAACAAGAAATAAAATTAAAAAAACAGATTTGACAATAGCTGCAACATTGATGGAATACAGAAATTGCATGGTTTCATACCACTGACCAAAAAAAATTAAGACTTTTTGTACTCTACCTCAAATGATAGTAAAGTTTAATTTTTTATGAGAAAAAATATTTTTCCAAACCATTACATTTTGACCCACTGTACCCCAGTAAGGGTGCACCAGGCTGAGCAATGAAAAATAATTATAAATCATGTTTAAGACTTTTTATGACTTACTGGTATACTATACACGAATTATGTGTTTTTATAAAAAAAAAATCCAGTTATAATTCTTCCTTTAAGCAAAATCATATGTAGGTAAGCTACTATCATATGATTATAGAATGTGTATGTAAAGGTGCGTTTACACCACTGGTTGACAACCAAAAGTTGTTGATGTTTACTGTTACATCCATATGACTATTGTCGATAACTTTTGGTTGTCAACCTCCAGTGTAAACGCTCCTTAATAAAAACATGTAAAATGTTTTTTTTTAATTTCTATCAGTACCTTTTAACAATCGTAATAAATAACCCATAGACTGAGAGATTCTTATTCAACTGCAGTATAGAGCTAAATCACGCCTCGCTTACATACTTAATAAATTAATTAAAATATGATCCCATTGCCATCCCATGATCAAACTTGCACCATGTGTAGATAAAAGTCTAATGATAAATATATATTTTTTCCAGATTTTTAAAAGTACAGTTTTTTCAAATCCGCCATTTTGAATTTTTTTTAAAACTTTTTGAAAATTTTATGTTTTTAAACTATGGTCATCATGCATATCAAATTAAATAAAGCCCTTTTGATTAGCTACAAAATAAGCCCACTCTGGCTTCCCTATGTGCAATAGAACTCAAGTTATGGCAGTTTGAAAGTTTGTCCGCAAGTTAAAAAATGCCGTTTTCGGCCATTTTGAAAAATCGATAAATAAAAAACTATAAGAGATAAAAAATTACAAAAAATTGTTTTATGCTTATAATTATTAGGACTAACAGCATACCAAATTTCATTAAAATGTGGGAGGGTCAGGTTGAAAATTCTGTTTTTCAGGTTGATTTGACATGGAATGGCCCTTCAACAGAGCTTTAGAAAATCAACAATTTAGTATTTTAAATCATTAACTTAGCTTCACTGGTTACAAAGAAAATACCAAAAAGGTTTTCCATGTTATTCTAATGGGAAATTAATAAAAATCTTATATAGTGCTTATTTTTAAACATTTTTCAATAAAATTTCTTATATACCTTCATTAGATGATGAGTAACAAACATTTGGTTAAAAACCCCAATGGTAGCAAACCTGTATATTAAATCCCAAGGCATTTTAATGGAAATAACAGTATAATGGGAGAAGTCAATAGAAAGAGGTGTCTGAATACAAACAGTTAATTAGCTGACTTTCTGCATTTGTCATATTAATGTTTAAATTTTGGGATTTTTAAACAGATCATTCTTGCTTTCCCTCTCTTGCTAAGCACATTTTTTAATCATAATTAATTATATCTGTAATTAATGATATTATGCGTAATTAATGTAAATACATGTATTATATAATGAAAACCCTATGTTTTCTTCTATAGATCAACAATTTACATGGTATTTTTTATATAACTTTAATACATTAACTTATAAAATTAAATATTTTTATTTAAACAATAACAGCCATTAAAAAATTAGCTAAGGACACAGGTCTGCTGCGGGATGGGGGTACTTTAACTTTTGTCCTCATTTAAGATACAATACATTGTATCTAAAAACATTAGAAATGAAAAACAAATGTCTACAATCCTAAAAAATTTACTTCGCACTTATACTGCAAAGAATACAAAAGGTAAATCACTGAAAAGATAGAAAATGGCAATCGATTTTGACCGGACACTCCGATCATCATCAGGGAATGACAGAACCAACATGGCGAACAAAAATAAATGGTCATATGGCATCATAGTCACATGGCTTCCATCTTCACTGCAATTGGCCAAAATTGTACCAATGGACAATCAATGTGTACATACAAAAATAATAATAATAATACAAAATGACCAAATAAAAATACGATAAAACAAAATAAAATAAATACAAGACAAATAGAAATAAAATACAAGTGACAAAATACAAACCAAATTATAAGACAATCAATGTTACAATACAACACCATACTAAATCCCATTGGTTACAGGAAATATATTAAATATATTGCGATAGGTGCCACCAGAGTCAAAATTTATCTGTACATTGATCAACTTATCCTTATCCTTAGATTTTTCTTTGAAAATAAACAACTCCTCCCATGCACTCATTATGTTACCTTTCTAGCAACTCTGTAACACAATCAAATTGTTTTCAATATTTCCCAATGAGTGATAATTATTAAATTATTATTTTACCACCCATAGATTGACTCTGCAAACAGGGCTAAAAAATGAAGGCATGTTGTGCAATCAGTGCGACCAAGTTATTGACGATTCCATAAGTGATTCCATAAGCTGTGATATTTGTAATCGGTGGGTACATGCTAACTAGAAATGCTGTAAGTTAACTAAAACTGCTTTTAGAGTAATAAAGAGGGTTAACTGGGCTTGCCCTAGTAGTATCGATTTCGGTAAAAAATGTAGATCTGAAGAAAAAGCTAGCCTTGAAATTGGATTAGTTAAGTTAGAGACAGAGATTAGGGAGGTTAGGGATAAGAACAGGTTGTTGTTTAGTGAAAACATGACACTTACTACTAGGATTTATGGATTGAAGACAATAATTATTTCAAACTTAAAATGAAATCAAATAAACCTAATGCATCTAGGCCTAACAACAGTTCCACAGTGTGCCCTGAAAGTTATCCCCTGAAAGTGTACCCTGAGCTGGTTTAAGCCCATCACTTGTGAGTAATCTTTCAAACTTCTGCATATAATATAGATTTATGGGGCAAATTGTTTGTGAGATCATTTATGTAAAATATGAAGAGAAAAGGTGTAAAAACTGAACCTTGAGGGATACCTCTATTACCCCTCAATAGATTTGACATATTGCTGTTAGTAATTAATTACAGCTTGTCGTCTGTAACTAAGATATGAATTAAAGAGATTCAATTCAAGACCATCAATTTTATAATGCTTAAGTACATTCCCACATTCTTCCTGGATTTGTGTTGAGGACTTAAATAACTCATCACCCTCGCCAGAAGTATCAATACTTGTGTGTCTGTTGGGACTTGAAGTAACATCTTCAGTAACAAAATATTTATTGTACCATTCATGAAGGGGTGTGCATTTATTGATTAGATTTTTGCAATAGCATTCAGTAACCAACTTGGTATTGAGTAGCGTGAGGTCCAAGATAGAGAACAGAGCAATTTTGGAGAGTTGGGTTTACACAAAGTGCATGGAAATAGGACTGTAGAATGGAGTCATTGAGCCGGTGTGCTTTGGACCAGGCTGCGTCATCAGATGTGAGCAGACTAGAAACTTTTTTTGCACATTCAGTCTCATTTTTTACTAATTTATCTTTGAGCACTTCAAGTTTATTTTCCAGGCTAGCATTAAGGTTATTTAACTCTGAACTCGGAGTTTTAAACTTTCATTTTCTTTTGTGAAATCATTATTTTTGGCTTCAAGCATTAGCTCTTCTCTTAAGCGTTTTTCAGCTTTTAGCCTTCTCTCAAGGGATTCTATTTCTAAATTCAAAGCGCTTTCCTTCTCACTATGATTTTTAAATCCTCTTCTTTTTTTGCAGTTTATCCTCTAACACAATTTTATACGAAGACTTAAGGTTTTTCGTTTTATGCAACTCCTGTTTAAGTACCTCATTTTCCTGCAGAATGTCACTGCCAATTTCTGCAGCAAGAGAGAGAGAGTAAGGTTACAATAATTTGTTTTTACTGATTCATTATCAAAATTGAGATTTATAGCTTCCAAAACTTCACTCTTCATACATTCCAGGTACTTCCAATGTTCAATTTCCTCTTTAGACATGACTTTTAGTCTTGAGTAGGATAAACTAATATTTTTAAAGTGGATCCATTTTTTACAAAAGCCTGTACCGAGTATGGCAGCACTCTTAGCATTTTTATTACTTACTCCACAATTGCTCACACCACTTATATCCATAATTGTATAAGAATATGAGATTTCAAAGAAAAATATTTAAGTGCTATGTCAGCAGATTAAAATAATAAAATAATGTGCAAAAACAAGTCAGAATTTTTTGATAAATACTATAGATACAAACATAGTGAAAAGGTTACTCGATTCACCTTTCCATTACCTCATAATTTAATAAGAAACAAATATAAAAAAATAGTTAGCCCCTGATGAGACCTTTGGGTGACACAAACAGCTGGTCAGGAGTCCAGCCTAGGGTAATTATATAGAAGAACGTACTCAATCTTAAACTTTTTCATATTGAGATACCATCTAGATTATAAATAGAGAAGCAAAGAAAAGAGCAAATAGAGTGTCGGAAAGGCGATAACAAGCGGTTATTACCGGTTTATCGCAAACTAAGATAAGCAATCAGATAGCGCGGGCGATGTCTAACCTGTCTGGTCCGGTGCACTGTGCAGTCGGTGACCAGTGACGAGTGATGTCCGATCAAAGTAACCTTCCGCTCCGAGTTTGCGACGAATGCGAATTCACTATCATAAGTGGTAGGCCTATTGAATTTTCTTCATCAAAGTAGTGAAGTGCGAATTTTTTTTTACAATCATGGTGCGTTACCAAAAACAAAGGGGTCTTTATTGGAATGTCCCCGCATTTTTAAACAATTTTCTATTGGGTGCCCACATAATGGAAATGGTTAAGACACCTAACCTAACCTAACCTAACCTAACTTAACCTAGGCCGTCCCACAGCCATCCCGCGACTGACCCGCCGGGAGAGCCGCGGGGCAGTTAGGTTAGGTTAGGTTAGGTTACGTTGGAATGTCCCCGCATTTTTAAACATTTTTTATTGCCTTCAGCATGTCTAAGGAATGTACTGCAGGATAAAATTATAAACTAGAAACATGATGACGACTGAATATGTAAGCCGAGCGCGCAACCTTTTATCAACCTACCGATAAGCAGGTGAAAGACCCAAAGATAATCTTACTGATAACGATCATGATAAAATCCGTGAAGAATCCGTGATTCCATCACGGATTCTTCACATTCTTCAGATTCTTCAGAATAAATACAAGGTAATTAGTCGTTTAAATAATTGATTTTAATCATAATATAGTATAGTTTATTTACTCAGTGTGCTATGGCCCGCGCCGGCAGCGGAAGGTTAACAGAGCGCTGCGGTGATAGGCGTTGTTAAGTTACTAATATTTTGGTTATACGTCCTTATATATCGTCGAAATACATTTTCCGACGTTTCATTTCCTGTTTTCTATCACGTTCAAGTAGTATTCTCGATGATATCTCACTATGAAAAAGTTTAAGATTGAGTACGTTCTTCTATATAATTACCCAGCCTAGAGTTTGTTTACTGTAGCTCATCAGGTTATGAGTTGTTCAAAAATTATACTAGGATGTCAATCAAAACTTGACTTTGAAATAAGGAGTTCAAGTGACATTTTGCCTATGGATGGGTATCACACCCGTCTCCCGTGACAGCCAGACATGCACTGAACGCAGTTGCCACACGGCAACTCCACACACAAACATGTTTGTCTTTCGCCGCAGCGACCAGCATCAACGAACTGGCGGCAACGCAACGAACGGACACTCCCATGCCTCTCAGTGCATTTGGAATTCCCACCGGCCGGCAAATTTGCACGCAAGCAACGCCGTCCGAATTTCGCCGCCTTAGTGGATGTTGATATTTTGATGTACAAATTTAAATTATACGGTATCAAGGGGCGGATTCTTGACTGATTGTGTTCTTTTTCAAAAAATATAACTTAAAACAAGTTGTGAAAATTGGGAGTACTCACAGTGTAGAATTGAATCAAATCCATGGAATTGCTCAAGGGGGGGGGGGGTGCTCTGACCTTTAAGTTTTGTAATTTATGTAACTTTGAATTCAAACATATAATATGCATTTACTGATGATACAGCAATCATATGCTCAGTGACAACCTCACATGAAGTAAAATGCTTACTTGCAGAGTGACCTTGATATGATCTCTGAATGGTTAATTAAAAATAAGTTATTGTTAAATATGGTTAAGACAAAAGCTATAGTATCTTCACAGAAAGAAATATATTTAAATTGCTTAAGTTTAAAGTGCCATATGAATACATATTATATCAATGTAAATGTGGGGAAGTTGAGTTAGTTGATAAAGTGAAATATTTAGGATTAATTATCGATTGTAAACTTAAATAAAACTTTCATATTGAATATTTAAATTTAAAACTTAAAAAAATAAATTATTTATTGTAGTACTTAAGGGGTTATTAAATCATGAATGTTTGAAAAGATTGTATGTAACTTGGTTTGAAGCAACTCTGAAATATGGAATTATGATTTGGGGAGGAACGTATCCTTCAATTCTAAGTCCCATTGCAAACACCCAAAGATTCACAGTTAGAAATATAGCCAAACTTAAAAAAATTGATTCAGTTAATCATCTTTTTGGAGAATATAGTATTTTTAACTTTGATCAATTGTCAGGGCCGGCTCTACCATATAGGCGAACTATGCGACCGCCTAGGGCGCCGATGCCCGAGGGGCGCCATCGCGGCGGAGATTAGCGCCCCTGATTTGTTGTACAGAGTGTTCCCGATCAGCGGTAAAAAGCGCCCTAAAAAGATGGTTAGTAACCCCTGGATATGTGGTAAAAAGCGCCCCTACTTGTGGCAAAATTTGCTTTGAAATCGACGATAAATTAGCGCCCCTGATCGGAGTTAAACAGCGTTGCCTATACTGGCGGTATAAAGCGTCCAGGATCGACGGTAAATTAGCGAACCTGATCGGAGTTAAACAGCGTTGCCTATACTGGCGGTATAAAGCGTCCATGATCGACGATAAATAGCGCCCTGAATATGATAAAGAGCACTCCTTACTAACGGTAAACACCCCCCACCCCCAATTTACAATAAACAGTGCTAATCACCTGTAAAGAGAGCCCTCGATCGGTGACATTAAACGGTAAAACAGGCGTTCCCAATACAGTATGCGGTAAATAGCACCCACAATCGGCAGAAAAGAGAGTCTATGACCAGAGGTTAAGAGCGCCTCCAATTAACACTTTCCAATGTATTGAATCTTCGCATATTCGCAATGAATAAATAATTGTTGTTCAAATTTTGTTTATAGTAAATTATGAATAGTTCTTTTTTAGGTGTTTTATCTCATAACAAATTGGCAATAAAAATATAGTTTTACTAAAAACCTATATTTATATAACGGTTAAAATAAATGGCTTGAATGGAACCGGTGGTGAGGCCTATCGTCAATTTCGCCTAGGGCGCCAGAAAACCTAGGGCCTTTCAATTGTATAGGTTTTCAACGATCATATTTTGCATTTGTAATATGGAGCTGTTTGAAATAAAAAGGTTTCCTCGTAACACAAGATTTCCTATGAGGTTTGAATTGCTAGTCCCTAATTATGGTAAACAAATGAGTAGAAATCAATTTTGTTTTGCAGGGCCATCATTATTCAATAGGTATTCTATTAGTTTGGTAGGAATAATGGAAGACTGTCTTTCTTTTATCTCAGCGTATTGATAACAAATGCAGGATAGTGTGCAGATTGAAAGTGTATTGTTGTTTAGTTTTTGTGTGTTTGATATTTATTTGCATGTTGATTTCGATACCTATACTCTATTATTGTTATTAACTGAAATATTTATTTGTTTATTGTTAAAAAATGTTGTTGTTAATTTTAAATAGTATGCTATATTTTTTAATAATGAGTTGTGATTTTTGCTTTAGTTTAGAGTACCTCAAGAAGAAAAAAAAAAAAATAAAAAAGAATATAATTGACTGCTACTAATTAAACAATTTTAAAACATTTTCATTGTTTTATTGTTTGTTTTAAGGCCATGATTAAAAAAAAAATTAGTATTAGAATTAAAATTTGAAAAAAAGAAAATTATTGTATTTATAAACATTGCTCTATGACAAAATGTTGTGTGAGCAATAAAGAATTTGTATTTGTATTTGTGAAATGTAAATATGTATAAAACTTTTTTACACCCCACGCGTGCGTTTTGCACTTGGGGAACTGAAATATTGTAACAAAAAAATTTGAGAGTAAAGGATTTTAAATTGAATTGAATTTTTAGTATTTTTTTTTTTTTTTTTTGATAAAACACAAAGAGCATTTAGGAGGGTGTAAATAGGAAAAAAAAAAATGGAATTCCCAAAACATTAGGATTAATTACAATTCCATCAATTAATTGACAGAGCTGTTTTTACTAAATTTTTTTAATTTTTGCCAACATACATTAAAAGACAACAGGAAAAGGGCTGGAATGAACTTATGGGAAACGGATCTGGTTACTTCAAGGGTTAAATTCTCAAATTTGCCGGTTATGATGTTAAATTTGTTTTGTTCCCTAATGTTCATATTTTCATATTTCACCTGAGCATAAGCCTGAAGATGGCAGGAGAGACATCCGTTATGTGTATTTTTGATTCTGGATATTTGCTTCGGTTGCTCTCCAGCAGATCTCGGAACACTGGACTGTGGGAAATCAAGTGTAAAGATGCCACCCCAATGCCTTCCTGAAAGCAAACAAAAATTTACTCACTAAGTGTAGAAAATAAATTAAGTACTGTTAGTTACATTGTTTCCCATTTATTAGAGATATAATTTATGTAAAAAAAATCATTTACTTATTAATACTTCAAAAACTCACACTTAAGATGATGGCATTCTTTAAGAAACTCTTTAAGATGCTGACACACACAAGCAATATGTTTGCTACTGAGAAACACACGATAAACATCCGTCTGCCAAGCTTCACCCTTGATGGGGTTTAATACTGAACATCCACAAACAATATACAACAACCTTTTTATGGTGGAAAATCGCTTCCCCTTCAAGGAGTAAAAAACGTCACTGTAAAACAGTGCTTTGAGGAAAAAGGGGAAATGGACACCAAGGGATTTTTTTAGAAGGAAATTGGGTGCCTTTATCATTAAACAGGTTTTTTTTTAACTTAAGAGCCTTTTATTGCAGCAGGGTGTACAAGAAGAGGTTGCTGTATGCATCCATAAATAGGCACCATATACGGAAATGGAACTAGGGTGCCTCATCTCAAGAAATGTGTATCAATTCAATTCAAACTTCTTTATTCATTATTTTATACAATATGTATACATTGAATAGTGTCAGGTTATACAACAATTCAAACTAAGTGACAATCTCATCCACGCTATAGATCAGGAGATTTTAAAATAACATAGAGTCGTTAATGTAATTATGATGACTGTGATGGGTGGAAAAAATCTTCAAAAGAATATAGAGCTAATTTAATCGGGTATTCTTTTAATATTTTTTTAAGTTTGTTTTTTGTTATTTTTTAACTAGGGGACCCGTGTGCAAATTGCGCATTTTGATTCTGTATGAGAGAAACTCACCTACAGTCAAATCAATCTTTATTGTCACATAACGTTCACAAACATAGCATAGCTATAAAACAGGTGACAGTGTCAAAACAAATACCAATTTTAAATAGCTTAAAACTACAATACACACTACAGCTACCACTACAGTACGTGAATGTTGATTATGAAGTAACAGAGATCTATTTTTGTTTACTATCTGGCTTTAAAATTCATCTGAAGGTAATCAGCTGTTAAATTACAATTCAAATTAAAGATCTGTATATAGTTATGGCAAGCCATGGACATATTTGTCATGTAGCCAAAATAAACGATAAAAAAAAAACAAACATTAAAGATCTTGTAATAAAAGCTGGACATTTTAAAGCGCCCTCTAGAAATAAATTAACGGCCAGGGTGGCGAAGCCCAAAACAAAATTACTTTTTTAATCATTATCCGCCCACATCATAAGCTTTAAAATGACACCTCAATCTTAAAAATCGGTTATATAGGTCTAGAAAAAAAGGGTGTTACAGACGAAACCCTTATAGAAATAAGTACATTAATTTCTTTAGGAATAATATTTTAAAATCTCTGGATAATGTAGGAAGGTTTCTTTTTTTTTAATTGTGTTTTATGTTTATGTGTTATTATGTAATTTTTATGTCGCGTATTGTATTTAGAAGGGTTTAAATATAATCTAAAGGTTGAGAATCAGCTTCCTTAACTGCCACAGAAATGGAGTAAAAAATATAGGCCTACTGTCCATACACTGTTAAAATATTGAGTTCATCAAAATATTTTTTCACAGAGGCATCATATTTTAATTTCATCATTATTCTAAATGTATATTTTTGTTTTATTAATATACGAGGGCAATTCAGAAAGTAAGGAATATTTCCGTCTTACGCCATTAGGCGCGCGTGTATCGCCTATATTACGATATGAGAGCGCTCGGGGCCTCAGTGGCTATCCAGCCCTGACGCTAGGAGCATCGTCGCGCTGCCAGTTTTCTTTATTTTTCAATTCAAAATGGCCGCTCCCGTAAAAAATCCCGCCAGTTGCGAAGTGCAGCGGTAACATGGTTTTTGTTTGCAAAAAACTTAAAACCGATAAAGATTTATCGAAAAGTGAGCAAGGTGTATGGAAACAATATCTTGAATGAAAGTTCTGTGCGTAAGTTGTGTATTCGGTTTACAAATGACCGAACCAATGGTCTTGATGAGCAGCAGAGTGGACGACCGAGCATTGTGACTGACGAATTGGTCACTAAAGTTGACAAGAAGATCCGTGAAAACCGCTGCTCCTCCAAAACGGAGATTTCGTTATCTTTCACTCAAGTTTCACGGACTTTGCTGTGTTGAAATTGAAAGAATAAAAATCGATAAATCTCTATCGGTTTTAAATCTTTTGCCAACAAAAACCGTGTTTTCGATCGCACTTCGCAACTGGCGGGATTTTTTACGGGAGAGGCCATTTTGAATTTGAAAATAAATAAAACTGGTAGCGCGACAATGCTCCTAGTGTCATCGCTGGATAGCCACTGAGGCCCCAAGCGCTCTCATACCCTAATATAGGCGATACGCGTGCGCCTAACGGCGTAAGACGAAAACGTTCCTTAGTTAATGCTGATCAATAGTTAAGCTAAGAAACTGAGCACTGGATTTTATTTTAATTTTTTTGAGGATTAAAATCTATCACTAATTTCCTCCTGCTTCTGTTTAGTTTTGTGGTAAACTTAATACAATTGGCTTTTTCTATCTTCAATAATAAATTAAAATTGAAAATTGATCCTTGAGAAATTTATTGATTTTTTCTAATTCTAGTTTACAATTTATTTCAGTTTCTTTCAATGTTTCTGATGATAATTTCGAGTTTGAATCATTGGCATATAAACTTTTTGAATTTTGTTTGAATAACAAGGCATTGTCAATGTTTTTCACATAACATAAAAGCAATAGAGGACCTAATATTAAACCTTGTGGGATGCCAAATTTCACGGGATGAGTTTCTGAGGATGTACTAATACGTTTATTTGAGTTTGATAAAACCGTTATTTCAACATACTGAATACGGTTGCAAAGATATGACTGAAACCAATTTAGTGAATTTTTCGATACTCCCAAAGATTGTAATCTCTATATATAAAAATGAATTCCAATATTTCTGGTCACGGCATCACCATGGTGTCTAGTTTATTTCCCTTTAAAAATTCTATACTAATTCCAGACTTTTTCAAGACTTTTTTTTTAGTTTATTCAAGACTATCGCATTGCTCAACATATTATTTTTTTTAGTTTATATAGTTGGCACTTACACATTTATTTTGTCACAAAAACCAGACTACTAAAATGAAACTATAACATCTTTACTTTGTTAAAAAGAAGCAATATTAATTCTGTAACAACTTAATTAAAGGGATTAGAATTAGAATAATTCTTTAAACTATTTCTATTTACTAGCTGTGTACCTGTCCTTCGTGGGGGTGTAGTTTATTAAAAGGAATCTAAAATATATAGTCCCCTATGTGTAACTTACTCACTCACTCATCGGGGTATCAGAAATTAGTCAAATGTCGGTAAGGTAGATTAAGGGGTAATGTAGTACAGCCGTGGTAACGTAGATCACTTAACAGGTCTCGTACTTATTGATAAACATAGTTCTTTTTATGATATTCTCAGATTAACTTTTCTGTTTGTTCTCAACACTACCTTTACAATTATTGATGTATGTATGGTGTTCACCTATGACAAAGTTCAATTTTCACATTTAAATTTTTATTTAATTTATTCATTACCGTACATACTCACGCGTGATCGCGAGAGGTTTGATCGACGATCTCTGGTCAGCGGTCGCGAGTGTCTCGTTCAGCAGCTACGAGCATATTCATCGGCGGTCTCGAGCGTCTTCATCGGCAATCGCGAGAATCTCCAGTTGGCATTCACGAGTGTCTCCAGTCGGCAGTCGCAAGCGTATTCATCAGCAGTCACGAGCGTCTTCATCGGCGGTCTTGAGTCTCCAAATCTCCGGTCGGCGGTCACGAGTGTCTCCGGTCAGCAGTCGCGAGCATCTTCATCGGCGATTGCAAAAATCTCCGGTCAGTGGTCGCGAGTAACACCGGTCGGCAGTTTATCGGTGGGATGCGTTCGTTTTCAGAATAGTTTTTTTTATACATTTCAGGATTAGATGGCAAATTCAAGACTATTTCCCGCCATTACAAGACCATTGTTAAATTCAATAGGTACAAATTCCCGACTTTCAAGACTATTAGACACCCTGGTCAGGCGTGAACGGGTGGACTGATTACGCTAACTCTTTTTTTGTTGTGTTTGTTATGTTCAGGAGAAGAATCTTATGAACGAAAATTTACGAAAATTCCACAGGACTCCGCTCAAAGTATTGAGTATTCGTATTCGATCAAAAGCTAAAATTCAATATTTTTGACCTCATCCGATAAAATCACTCGTACTTAAAAATTTGCCCTTCGACTTAAGGTTCCCTTTTGCTTTCCGCATCACTTATAAAAAATAAAGATATATGTGATCAGGAGAGAAGAGTGTTATTGTACAGTAATTTTATAGTTATACTTACTTCATCCTCAGTTTCAGGGTTGCCAACGATCAGGAAGTAGTCGTGATATTTTGTGTTGCAGAGAAGAAAGTCTGCAGCATCTCCTTCAAGACTGTCTGCAAAATTAAGAAGCGGTTAAAAAACAGACAGAAGAAATTTGTCGAGATTAGCTTGATGCGATGGTGGTTACAATTTATCCCCCTGAAGTAATTTTAATATTAGGGTTTCTTGAATTAATTGGCATTTCTCCTTAGAACAAATGGATCTATAATCAATAAGACAAATTGTGGTGAAAACTAGAATAAAATGTTGTTTGTTTGTTTTTGCAATTGCTAAACAGCAAAACTTCAGGATAATACCATAGGCCTACCCAATATGCAATCACTCATTTTTTGTGCAATATCTTGCCTGTGTATGCCAATGAAAGTGTAGCCAATTGATGGAGACAGGATGATAAACAATGGACAGGGCGGCAAACGATAAGATAACCAACAGGGAGATAAGTGGCACAGAGCAATGCCATATCTCACTGTGACAAAGCATCGGAAAGGACCAACACCTAACTGAGGCGGTGAGGACAGGTCTGGTTCATTTAAATAACATGATCTGATATGTAACTCAACCTAACCTAACTGCAAAAAAAACTGTTACTGCATTTATTCAGTTTTTAAGTGGGATGATCTGTTAACAACATATTGTAAACATATAAATTAAATGTAACTAATATTATTCTCGATGCAAAATTCATCTCAGTAAATTCACTTCAATCCGCCGAGACCGGCGCCAACCAGACGGCAACTTGATACAAAAAATGTACCGTGATCAGATGTACAACGCTGGGAGGACGGACGGCACGCACGTTCTCACGCCATGTAGCAATTCTTAGAATAATCATGCAAGAAATATAAATCGACTTACCGATCAGCAATCAGCGGCAAAGATGGCGGCTTGATGACGAAGTATTCAATCGCCAATAGGGAATAAGGAAGAGGTGGTAATTGAAAGATAATTGGCTGGGAGGCGTGGACAATCGAAAACGGGGATGAAATCAAAAAGTAGTGGGGACAAAAATTGGAACTTAGGAGCGGAGGAAATCATCAGTCTTCAAGGAGTACAGGATAGAAGAAGTCAGGGGAAAAGGGTTGGTCTGGGCTCTGAACGGAGTAGGAGCCAGGAAGCCAACTGGATCGGTATAGAACGCCACCAGTGACGACCCGACTCCAAGACCAGCGCCACAGCTCCAGACCCTCCAGAGAAGGAAGACGGGCCAAGCAGGTCCAGGGATCCCAAGGAAGGAAGACGGCCAAGCAGCTCCAAGGACCCCCCAAAGAAGGACGAAGGGCCAGCAGCTCCAAGGACCCTCCAGAGAAGGAAGACGGGCCAAGCAGCTCCAGGAGTCCCAAAGAAGGAAGACAGCCAAGCAGCACCAAGGACCGCCCACAGAAGGAAGACGGACCAGCTCCGAGGCCCGGGGACGAGGACTCCACCGCACCGACGACCACTCGCGCACCCACAAGGACAACGGCGCAGCACAGCCGAAGGACCACACCGACCGACACCGTACCGGCAACGAAACCGACGGACGGCGGAAGAAAGGTCTACTCCAGGGGTATGTCGAATCACTCTCAGTCCGGTGCACAGCATTAGGTCCCGAACGTTTAAATTTAAATAATAGATAGAGCATTTCTAGACTCCCTTTAGTTAAATAAATAAACAAAGGCAATAATCTCTAAAGCGAACAGCAAGCATAAATGAAGTAACCAAATATCAAGAATAAAGTTATAAGTAGGTTAGTGAAGGAATAAATTAAAGAATAAATAATTGTATATAAAGTAATAGATAAATTTAATTAAAACCCCAGCTTAGAGAACGAAGAAAACCCCAAAGTAGGAACTGTATCCAAAAACTGCCGTTCAAGGTATTAAATAATCTATTCCTTTCAACATTTGTAAATATTAGAGGCTAAGACATGATTTCATTTTTAGGGTAATTCGTATAGTAACTTTGTTTGTGGAATTGAATTCTTAAAAGCCCATGTTTGATTTAACGATATCATTGTTTGTTTTATTGCTGTAAATAATTAATGGTCAATTAACTTATGAGTTAAATATCCTCAGTGACACTCACACATCGGACGCTCCAGCTGTGCGCGAAGTAATTTACCGAACTCTTACCTCATGAGTGTTGAGTAAACGAAGAACTAGCCCCAGTAGTTGGGTGGACTCTAATTCATGTAAATACATTTCGCTCACTGCAATTGAAGGGCATAATCATATGTTTCACCTGTGCACCATGTTAGTTTAGTTATAGTTGTGTTATTAAAGTCTGTTTAATTGCTTGATCTGAGTTCATTCAATTGCCTTCCTGATACTCTCACATTACTGTCAAGCGAGTCAAACTTATTTCAGCAGTGTATTTGTAACAGAGCTCACGCTACCCAGGCGAAAGCTTTATATGGTGGATGCTGCCTTTTGATTTAATTATCAAGCAATTGAATCAGCTCAGTGAGAGAAATTTGTGTTAATATAATGGTTTAGAAATAAGAATTGAAGGGTTTTATTTTTATATGTTACGTTAGTAATATTAAGACAGTAATAGGAACCCCCCCCCCCCCATAAGACAAAACCCCTAAACAAACAGAGAAACATCCCCAAGAATTTTAAATAAACACCCCTATTAAAACTCAGACAAACATAATAAGATAGGCCCCAAATCTATGAAAATGAAATGTCATTCACTGCACACCGAAAAATCTTACCTCCCGATGTATACCGAGTAAGTAAACAAAATTTGCAACAGATTTTAACTGAATTCAAAATAAAATATAGGGATGAAGACACAGTCGCGGACCTCAGACCAATAGTTGCGGATATAAAGGCGTTCCTTAGACGTAACTTAAGCGAAGAAAAAAAATTCACCTTCAACAAATTAATCGACCGGAAAATAGCCCTAAGCCCAGCAGAATTAGATAAATACCCAGGACTAGTCCGAATCCAACGGTTCATAACCGATCGAGAAAATTTGTACGACACCCCGGAACTAAACGAGGCAGGCACTTCCGAGAACGAATACGAGGAAATCGTGTTCCCCAATTACCTAGAACTGTCTAGAACACCCAGCCCCGCTAACACGGAGACTGACGAAGAAGGAAATAGTAGACGTGATTTAATGATGGCGAACGAAGGCAGACCGAAAGAAAAAATACCGTTAGTTTCGGCAGGAACCTACCATGGCCTTCAAACCGAAAACCCCATGGACTTTATCGATAAATATGAAATTGCGGCTAAATCAAACAATTGGACGGACGCAACTAAATTAAATATATTCCCCGCACACCTAGCAAGCACCGCCCTTTCATGGTACCAGCACTTAAGCGATGCCACAAGACCAGACAACTGGCAGGACCTTAAGACATTGTTTATCGCAACATTCACCCCAGCCGCGCAGGCACAGACACTCGAAATGATACTAGCGCAGAAGATACAACGCCGAGATCAACCTGTCTTAGCGTATTACCTCGAAATCTTAACACTATGCAAAAGACACGAACCAGATATTAGCGAGAAACGAATAATTCAACACATTATACAGGGACTACGTCCGGAAATTTGTGATAAAATTCTCAATGAAACGTGCGACACGCTCCAACAGCTAGAGAACAATCTCAAGAAAATCGAATTACAATTAGAAATCAGCCGTCTCAATAGGGAAAAATATAATCGTGCAGACACACACACGACACAAAACAGCGATGCGGGAACACAAGAGTTGCGTAGCCTACAACAGGAAATAAAAACCCTCACGATGGAAATTGCGAATTTGAAGGCGTCACAACAACAGAGCATGTCTGTGAACAACACCGCGGTCAGTAACCCAAGGTCGAATGACGTCAGGCAGGCGCACGCACGCGCGTACCCTACGTCACACAACAGCTGCACACCGAGAGGGAACTACGTCACTGGGAGGCCATATACCTCATATCAGCGGCACACACACCCGTCACGACCAGGTCAGCGATACCCCTCGACATACTACGGTCATTACAATCCAAACCCACGTCATTACACATATAACCCAAGACCTAGGAACCCAAACCACGACCGAAACACGACATTCTGCAATATTTGCAAGAAGAATAATCACACAACACAAAATTGTAGGTTTAAGAAAACGGAAAAATTTTGTGATTTTTGCAACATGCGAAATCATAATAAGAGTGACTGTTTCAAGCTAAAGAACCAAAACACTCAGCAAAAAAACTAATCAATAGGGGATCAACCTTTACTAACAGAAACAGGATGACTCCCCGCCCCTATAGCATTCCTAAGGAGCACAATAATGTAAATAGTAAATACCGTGTAAATAATTACGAAAAGGAATTTCCCACCTTAAGTGAGTCAAAGGACATTAAACCCAGAAAGAAAAATAAGTGGCAGGGAAACCAAGAAACCTACACTAGATGTACAGATACGAGTGTAAATATTAGGAAAACGTATCTTAGCCAGCATAACAGGAAGAATCCCAGGACACAAGGAAGGATGGAGCAGGTTCAAGATAGGACACCGCCAAGAGAAATGAAGAGGAGACAGTGGAATGAGGATGAATCACAGAATGGAGAGAATACAAGACAGGATAAGATAGAAGAAGGACCGAATGACAAGAGGCATGACATAAGGGTCGACCTGGGACAGGAAAATAATTTATTAAGAGACCACGAGAAAACAGAAATTTGTGAACAATTGGACCAGCAGACGGAGGAGCACAAAATTTACAGTTGCGACATTACACACTTATCTGACGAACGAGTCCACAAACCGAGGAAGAAAAACAAACTGAATAAACGGGATACACATGACACATTATTCAAAATTCATGAAACAGAGTACAGAACAATTCCAGTATTAACTTTAAATGCAAAATTAGCCAATAATCCATCTCAAACTATAGAATGCATTGTAGATACCGGGTCAAACATAAACCTAATTAACGCTAACCTAGTATCACAGCAAAATCTAGATACGGATAACTTACCACTGATAGTATCCGCAAACGACAGCCCAATGCATATTAAAGGCAAAGCTGAAATTACGTTAGAGGTAGATAACATAATTTTTAGAGATAAATTTTATGTAACCACAAACGCAACGAGTGACATAATTTTAGGCAATAGATTTTTGCGCAAACACAAAGTTGAAATCAATTTCAACACCAAATGTATTATTTTCAATTTAGGCCAGCACAAACACAAAATACCTATGGGAAAAAAATGGCTAGTCGACATAGAAACAGTATGCACTACTAAAGTAACCGAGGCCAATAAATTAACAGACATACGTCTCAAAGAGGACCTAATTATTGCACCCCACCAACACAGGAGAATCCCAGTACAGGAAACAGTAACTCAACGAACACATTTTGAACCTGAAAAAGGTTTAAAGGACAAAAAGAAATGCCACGCATACCTAATCGAGGATCCAGAAAACAAACAATATTTTATAAATATTTATAACGCATCAAATTTTCCCAAGAACATTAGTGCCAATACCATTTTAGGATTCCTGACACAGGACACCAACGGCATGACCACGGAAAATAGGAAAACGTCAGCTAATGAGAAGCCAACATTACAGCATCCTGAAAAGCATATGATTACTGATAAGGATGGCATTCCATTTGACATATCACCACATTTAACCAGCACTGAACATAATCGACTTGTTAAACTCCTACAAAAATACAAAAATGTCTTTACCACGAAAGTAACGGATTTAACACCTGCAAAATTACCACCGGTTGCACTGGAAACAATCCCCAACGCCAAACCAGTAAATTCACCTCCCTACAAATTAGCTCAAACTGAACGACAGCAATTAGATAAAATATTAGACGAAATGAAACAAGCTAATATTTTGGAAGAATGTCCACCATTCCGTGAATGGGCATCACCAGTATTTTTAACACGAAATAATGATGGTTCCCCCAGACT
Organism: Neoaliturus tenellus; assembly: GCA_030545055.2. Taxonomy (NCBI): domain Eukaryota; kingdom Metazoa; phylum Arthropoda; class Insecta; order Hemiptera; family Cicadellidae; genus Neoaliturus; species Neoaliturus tenellus. The sequence goes on along the minus strand of CM061534.1, from coordinate 13,108,144 downwards.
AGTCAGCGATATGCGGAAAGTAAATCAAGTATTAAAACCCTGTATATTTCCAACACCCAGCGTTGGCCTAGTTCTAAACTCATTAAATAAGGCCAACACATTTACAAAATTAGATCTCAAAGGTGCATTCCATCAACTAACAGTAAAAGAAGAATTTAGAAATTTATTAGCAATAAGAAGCCAGCACCGTTTCTACAGATACACACGCCTACCTATGGGTCTTTCAGTGTCATCTGCACTCTTTACAAAAGCAATACAAGCCCTTAAAACAAATACTTGTATAATACGGTAATATCATACATCGACGACGTTATCGTGTATGGAACCACATTTCAGAAAGACTTACAAAATTTGGACACAATTTTAAGCATTTTAAATGAAGCAAACCTAAAACTAAACACAAAAAAATGTAGATTTATGTATCAAGAAATTGACATACTAGGATTTACAGTCTCAAACAAAGGAATTTTACCACAAAAATCATCAGTCAAAGCCATACAAGATTTCAAAGTACCAAATTGTATACGAAGAGTGAGACAGTATTTGGGAGCGACTTCGTTTTTCAGGAAACACATCAAAGGCTATGCCGAAATTACATTACCCTTAACAGAACTAATAAAAGCCTCCAATAAAGGCGAAAAATTTGAATGGACCCCACAGTGCCAACAAGCTTTCGAAAAAATCAAGCTAATCCTAACAAACCCACCCCTTCTAGCCCACTGGAATGAAAATAGGGAAACGGTAATATTTGTTGATGCCTCATTATTCGCTATGGGCGCGTGTCTTATACAAATAGATCCAGAAACTAACAAAATGCACCCCGTAGCATACTTATCAAAAAAATTTACAGAAACACAGACAAAGTATGCAAACAGCGAACGAGAAATGCTAAGTCTAACGTATGCAGTAAATTATTGGAGAGAATTTACTTTAGGCCGTCATGTAACAGTTTACTCTGATTGTAATGCATTGGTACATTTCAAGAATTTTAAAAATACTTCCTCAAGACTAAATCGATTAGCATTAAATTTAGTCGATTATGACATCACAGTAAAATACAAAAAGGGCACAAGTAATTTATTGGCAGATTGTTTATCAAGAACAGAACCCACACAAACAATGGACGACCACCCCTTCGAAATTACACTAAATATAAACCAGTTACAGACAGAGGATTTTGAACATCTCCAAAATACGGACCCTTATCTTAAACAAATAAAATTAGCAAAAATTAACCCGGAAGCAGTCACAAAGAAAATAAGAAACCAAGCTAGAAAATTTCACGAACAAGATGGACTATTATTTTACAAACATTTCAACGGCAGAGAGAATAGTAATTTATTAGCAATTCCCCAAGAAAAGGTGAAGGATATTCTGAAGGCATTCCACGACAACGCATATTCTGGAGGACATTTTTCAAATTTTAAAACTTTAAGAAAAATAAAGGACCGATATTACTGGCCAACAATGACACAGGATATCGAGAACTACACGCGGAGTTGTAAGCAATGTCAGTTACGACGGACACCAACTTACAAACAATATGACGCTCTAACTCCCCAAATACCGCCCGTAGTACCATTCGAAAAGATAATCATTGATTTCCTCGGACCAATCACGCAAAGCGCGGGTTTTAAATATGTTCTCATGGTCACCGACCAGGGTACAAGAATGGTACACGCAAGACCAACAAGGGATGCAACCGCCCCAACAGTAGCGAAAATTCTACTTGAATTATTTTGCCAGTACGGATGTCCCCGTATGATACTCCACGACTCAGCCACGAATTTTATGAGTACACTCATGAAACAATTATGTTTAAGTCTTGGTATCGAACAAAAAAATAGTCCCCCATATACACAACGAATTCAGGGCTTAACCGAAAGACAGAACCTAATTTTTAAGAAAACTATAAGTCACTATATAGAAGAGAAACCAAATCAATGGGCAAGCATGGTAAAATACGTTGCATTTGCTTACAACACAACTGTAAATAGAACCACTGGATACACCCCGTTCTACTTAATGTACGGCAGGGAAGCAAGACTACCCTCAGACTACGTCTACACACACAAAGATCAAGATCCGGACATAATAAAAGAATTAGAGTGCATACAAAAATTACGTAAAGAAATCCCTCAAATAATACATAAAGCACAGATTTCACAGAAGAAGCAATATGAAAAGGATAAAAGGAAAATCACGTATAAGCCAGGAGATGAAGTCTTAATCAGGTATCCACAGGACCACACAAAACCTTTTAACAAGTTTCAAAATTGTTACCGTGGCCCCTTTTATGTAATTGAAAAATTGAGCGAAAACAATTATCTTATCGCACTGGACAAGAGAGGACGGACTGTCAATGAACCCGTCCACGTTTCTAAGTTGAAACCATTTTATAGGGAATAGAAATATTAATACTAAGGGAACTTGAAATGCCTATAAAATGGCCACAAATGTAAGCTCTATCGCAGGGCGTATAAAATACGTTCATCCCCAAAGGAGTCCATGCTAACAAAAAGAACACTCCCCCTAATCAGAAAGTATTCCTACAATTAAAGGACACCAAATATAAGTGCATCACTTACGACCACTTATGCAACTGAGCAAACATTTGAGCAACAATATAGGCCAAAGAAAATACTGCTGACCTCCGCTTCCACAAGAAAACACATACAACCTAATCTCCCACGATCGCATATGGATGCGCGGGCTAACTTAGCGAGGACATAAGTCAACTCCCCTACGCTAACACACAATCGACCATCAATCAACCACACAGCTAGAGGCCAACAGCATAACCACACTGGGAATATTCCAAGGAATTTGATAACTAAAACGATTATTTCAAAGAAAACCCAAAATAAAATTCATTCCGAATATTTCAAAATATTTCAACTAAATTCAAGAAAATATTTCATATAAAATTATTTCATGTACAGAGCTAAATATTATTATTAGCTACACGCAAAACGTATGCATCACTATATCATTTCTCAAAATGCAATAAGGACAAAAGGAGCCACGTCAAAAATTTGGATCAATCAATATGAAATTGGAAGACAATGGCAAGTAAAAATAATGTCCATTTCCGTGACAAATTAATTAAGGAAAATATTTAAATTTAAATTAAAGAGAAATTAAGATACCTGATTAATGGTATATCCATACACATTCACTACACTACACAAAAAAGACACTCAAGAAACTTCACTCGAATATCACTCATTTATACGCACACACGTGTACATAAGTACCGACGACGCGGACAACGGACGCTCACAGACTGAAATAAACCACAGTCCCAAGGCAGTTAGCAGAAAACAGACGTAGCTCAAACGTAGGCACAGAGATGACGTTATCTCTTGCAGAAGTGACAAGAGATAAGAACACCTGCAGCACGTCTCTGGAATCAGCACATTAGGCGAAGCACAGGGCACGGCCTGGAAACATGAATACTAACTGTTTCAAAAAAATTGCCTCCCATTCTGAAAACATGTGCTCACATTCGAAAAATATCTTCAAAAATTTACCGAATAATTACTGATTAGCTTAAGATTCATTGACTAGGGCCCAGTCATGAGTATTAAGGGATTCGGTAGCTATAAATTCTGACTAAAAGCTAAAATAAAAGTACAAATTCTCATATTAATGTATAAACGCATTCTCTTAAGAGAGTAAATGCTGAGCGCGCAAGCATTACTTTCTGACAGAAAAATGTAATTACAGAACGAAGAAACCATTACATTTAGGAGGTAGGACGAAAACACCACGATTAGTTAAATGTAACCTACACTCTTGAAAATGAAATTACAAAATTATTATTATTATTATAACACTAACACGAAATTTGTGGTTCAGATCTGAATGGCTGTATGGAAAGAACATAACACCAGGATGGCTTCACACCTGTTACTCGCCACGATAACAATATTGCTTTGCAACGGAACACAAGCAACTCAATAGTCCGACAGCTACCAATTCTTCAGCGGCTTACATTTCGAACTCCAAACAGCTCTAATCCCTTACGAAGCATCGATTCCATTAATCTTAACGACAAAATTAAACCAAAAACCAACGTTCCCAAAATACCAAAATATAACAGGAAAATGTAGCTTGAATAGAAATAACACATCCACGCAGTGCGAACTACAGAGAAATCTATTGAAACTCCAATCATTAATTATATCAGTCATTGAAAACCAAAGCCATGACCATCGCTTAGTAATGCAACAAACACAAGAGGAAAACGGGGACTAACATTCTTAAAAGACTTCTTTCAATGGTGCTGTGACTTAGCCTCCACTAACGAAGTTGCGGGCATCTATGACAATCAAAAAAATCTTGAACAACACACCAATGAAATTATTAACTCTGTAGGAAATCAATATAAGGACCTAGTTAGGACAACACATAATCTGAATAATTTCTCACGGAATGTCGCACAACTAGCGGACAGAGTGCATACAACATTTTCAATCGCACAGCAAGAATTCAGCGAGAGCCAATACACAACATCAGAAATAATCATTAAGCAAATTTACTCTCTAACACAACAAACATGGACATACATATTGTACAATTACCAGCAACAGAACGAGAGAGACATCCTAGGAAAATGCCATTCAAATCAAATCTCAGACAGCTTAATCAAACCCAAGAAACTATTAACTCACCTCACCGAATTACAAACGAATGCCTTCGAGAAGAATTTAAGACTAGCCATACCGATCGACAAAATACTGCTGTACTACAAATTACCAATTACTCAATGTACTTTACTTAACGACACATTACTTATAAAGATTAACATCCCACTGATGCCAAAGAACATCCTCTACAAACAATATAAAACGATAATATCTCCAGTACTTTGGGAAACAGACATTTGCTCCTTACAAATAAAAGGAAAATTTGTGTTCACGAACGAACACCTCACAAAAGTAATTACCAGTGAAGATAAATACTGCAATGAAGAAACATATCCCTTATGTCTCTTACCCCGACAAACTCTCCCAACAAGGGAACAAAAATGCTTACATTTCATTTTAAACAATGTAAATATAGAAACACTACAACAACATTGCCACTATGTTTGCCAAACAGCCCCAGAATATCCAATAGTTACTAAATTATTGCCAAATAAATACCTGATTACCAATATTAAAGAAAATATGACACTCAGGTGCGACAACGGGAAATCAACCCACCAAATCACTCCCATCACGGCAGGAACATTACTAGTAAATATCCCTTGTGACTGTGAGTTACTCAGCGAAGACGAAATACTAATAACCCAGTTACACCCGTGTGATTCCCAGGACGACATTAGAAAGAAAATTATAAACCTAATCCCAGTAACTTGGTCTAAATTACAATCAATTAAATTATACCCAATGGAATCGGGAGTGACACACGAATTCAAAAATTTAACCGAAATTTTAAACACAAATTGGACATTTCGGAACCCAACCTTTAAGGTTACAGAAATGAAAAAAAATCCAACAAGTAAAATTACTACACGATGAATATGAAATATTTAATGACACGAGACTCCTGTTGTACATCCTAATAGCATGGTTAGCCATAGTCACCATCGCTATAGTAATATTAGCATACTGCATCCACATCCAGGAAATAAAACGAAAAATGACAGTGCCACCCAGAGACTTTACGCAGTAAAATCAGTTAAGTGGGCAATTAAAAACAAAATTATGGAGCGATCGGTGGAATATCGCTCAATCGCCGTGGGGGAATGTAAACATATAAATTAAATGTAACTAATATTATTCTCGATGCAAAATTCACCTCAGTAAATTCACTTCAATCCGCCGAGACCGGCGCCAACCAGACGGCAACTTGATACAAAAAATGTACCGTGATCAGATGTACAACGCTGGGAGGACGGACGGCACGCACGTTCTCACGCCATGTAGCAATTCTTAGAATAATCATGCAAGAAATATAAATCGACTTACCGATCAGCAATCAGCGGCAAAGATGGCGGCTTGATGACGAAGTATTCAATCGCCAATAGGGAATAAGGAAGAGGTGGTAATTGAAAGATAATTGGCTGGGAGGCGTGGACAATCGAAAACGGGGATGAAATCAAAAAGTAGTGGGGACAAAAATTGGAACTTAGGAGCGGAGGAAATCATCAGTCTTCAAGGAGTACAGGATAGAAGAAGTCAGGGGAAAAGGGTTGGTCTGGGCTCTGAACGGAGTAGGAGCCAGGAAGCCAACTGGATCGGTATAGAACGCCACCAGTGACGACCCGACTCCAAGACCAGCGCCACAGCTCCAGACCCTCCAGAGAAGGAAGACGGGCCAAGCAGGTCCAGGGATCCCAAGGAAGGAAGACGGCCAAGCAGCTCCAAGGACCCCCCAAAGAAGGACGAAGGGCCAGCAGCTCCAAGGACCCTCCAGAGAAGGAAGACGGGCCAAGCAGCTCCAGGAGTCCCAAAGAAGGAAGACAGCCAAGCAGCACCAAGGACCGCCCACAGAAGGAAGACGGACCAGCTCCGAGGCCCGGGGACGAGGACTCCACCGCACCGACGACCACTCGCGCACCCACAAGGACAACGGCGCAGCACAGCCGAAGGACCACACCGACCGACACCGTACCGGCAACGAAACCGACGGACGGCGGAAGAAAGGTCTACTCCAGGGGTATGTCGAATCACTCTCAGTCCGGTGCACAGCATTAGGTCCCGAACGTTTAAATTTAAATAATAGATAGAGCATTTCTAGACTCCCTTTAGTTAAATAAATAAACAAAGGCAATAATCTCTAAAGCGAACAGCAAGCATAAATGAAGTAACCAAATATCAAGAATAAAGTTATAAGTAGGTTAGTGAAGGAATAAATTAAAGAATAAATAATTGTATATAAAGTAATAGATAAATTTAATTAAAACCCCAGCTTAGAGAACGAAGAAAACCCCAAAGTAGGAACTGTATCCAAAAACTGCCGTTCAAGGTATTAAATAATCTATTCCTTTCAACATTTGTAAATATTAGAGGCTAAGACATGATTTCATTTTTAGGGTAATTCGTATAGTAACTTTGTTTGTGGAATTGAATTCTTAAAAGCCCATGTTTGATTTAACGATATCATTGTTTGTTTTATTGCTGTAAATAATTAATGGTCAATTAACTTATGAGTTAAATATCCTCAGTGACACTCACACATCGGACGCTCCAGCTGTGCGCGAAGTAATTTACCGAACTCTTACCTCATGAGTGTTGAGTAAACGAAGAACTAGCCCCAGTAGTTGGGTGGACTCTAATTCATGTAAATACATTTCGCTCACTGCAATTGAAGGGCATAATCATATGTTTCACCTGTGCACCATGTTATAGTCGTGGTCAGGCTTATTGGCGGGTGGATCAATCAGCTGATGCAACCTATTACCTTAGTGAACTGTTTCCAAAAGGTAATAGTAACTGTTTTTATTGGAATTATAATGTAACTGTTTAAACTATTGATTTTTAACGTTGCAGCTTCTCTTGCACATTTATACTATTTTTCTAGATTCTTTTTATTTTGGCCGAATGGTTTTATAAATTATTGCTTGTTTATCAAGTGAAACAGATGAAAGGATCCATAATGATTATATTAGGGCAGATTCAGGATTATCTTACCTTAAACATACGTTTAAGTAAAACATTGACTTAGGCTATATAGGAAACATAAAACGTGAGGAAACGTGTTATGAGTTGTAGGATAAAGACTACCTAAAAAGTTTTTTTTTTTAATTTTCATCTTTCTCTAAGACTGACAAAATGTGTTCTAATGAGGCCACAACAAAGACATAATTAGGCTATATAGTTTAAGTGTGTGGTGTGAAAAAGACAAATAGGCTAAGAAGCTAAGGATTTACACTTTATCACTATAAAAAGTATTCCCAAAGCATTATCCACACTCAACTCTGGTTTTCAAATAAATACAGTATTTTTCTCATGTCAGTGTAGTTTTTAGTAACGTACATATAGTTACATAATAAATTGTCTTGGTAGACAAAGTCTGAATAGATTAGAAAATTTGGGTGACTATGTTCACACTTCTCGTCGAGCATAGTCCTACACATGAGGTGCCTTCCTCTTTCATAGACACACGATGTGTACCTACGTAAAGTGCAACATTAAAGACAAACTAACTAAAATACGTGTGTAAGTTAAATGTTTTTATAGACTATAACTTTAGATAATATCGCTTGTAAAAATGTATTGATCCTAAAACAATTTTAAATGGTTTAACAACAAGTTAGAAGGTTTTGTGTCCATACGAAACAGCTGGTAATTTAATAATATGTTTGTAACCGTTACTTTATGATTCTCATTGAAGCAGCTACTGTTACGATCTAGAAACAGTTTACGAAGAAAATAGGTTGTAACAGCTGATCGGCCACCCGCCAATAAGACTGTCCAGGACTATAGTTTAGTTATAGTTGTGTTATTAAAGTCTGTTTAATTGCTTGATCTGAGTTCATTCAATTGCCTTCCTGATACTCTCACATTACTGTCAAGCGAGTCAAACTTATTTCAGCAGTGTATTTGTAACAGAGCTCACGCTACCCAGGCGAAAGCTTTATAATATCATACTCCACCCCCCCCCCCCCTCTCTCGTCGCAGCAGACCTGCGTACTCAGTTAATTTCCAAATTAATAGAATAATATTAATTTTGACCAGATGTACATGTAAACAAAATTTCATCGCGTGCTCATAAATAGGGAGATAAATGTCTTTTCTCCTTATGGTAAATATAGGGGAAGAGTATCAGGTATGTTGCCATGGGGAACAATAAAAGTAGGTTTTTAGCATAAAAAAATTATTTCGACCATATGAAGCCATATGCTAAGTTTCATCAATATCTATCTATAAATAAAGGAGTTTGCCTATTCTCCATATGATTAACATGGGAAAAGAGTATGCAGGCTTAATGCCATGAAAGTACAATACCCCCCGCCGCAGCAGACCTGCATACTCAGCAAATTTCCAAATTAGTAACATTAATTTTGAGCAGAGGAAACTGTAGACAAAATTTCATCACATGCACATAAATAGGGAAATAAATGTCTATTCTCCTTATGATAAATATAGGGAAAGAGTATGCAGGTATGCTGCCATGGGGAACACTGAAAGTGGAGCCCTAAAGTGCTTCAAAAACTATATTTGAAAAACGTTTCTTAAAAAGTACCTATGAGCTAAGAGAATCATCCATGTCAAATTTAAACACGTAGGCTATACAGTAGGCCCTAATTGTAAGCTTCTTTGGGGTAGAGCCCTAAAACATTTTGAAAACTATATTTGCAAAGTCGTTTCTTAGTGAGCACCTATCAGCAAAGAGGAACGTCCATGACAAAAATTTCAACCCTGCGAAGCCTTTAGATTAATATTGAAATTCAGTAGTGGGGGGGAGCCCTAAAGTGCTTAATACAACCAAAGTACACCACACTAAAACTAATTGTACATCACACTATCAAAACATAATTTCCAAAGACAAACATAAATAAACATTATATCTTACAGCTGGTTACTTGTGTGGTCATAAGCATTTGCTTGAATGAATCGTCATGTGGTAGATATAAACAAACCTAATTCAATTCCCATAATCATATGTTAGAACACAAAATTTTTCATTCCATAAGAATAACATGGTAACTTTGAGAACGTCTAGGGCGTATGAATATTAATATGAAAATAGTCAGACATTCCTATTTTAAGCGAAAAGAATTAGTGATTAATGAGTCAGTAAGTGAGGGCTTTCCCTTATATATATATATATATATATATATATATATATATATATATATATATATATATATATATATATATACCCCGTCGCAGGAGACTTGCATACTCAGCGAATTTTCAAAATAGTAATATTAATTTTGACTAGATGAACCTGTAAACAAAATTTCATCACGTGTTCATAAGGGAATAAATGTCTATTCTCCTTATGGAAAATATAGGGAAAGACTATGCAGGTATGCTGCCATTGATATGAGGAACTTTAAAAGTAGGTTTTAAGCACAAAAGAAATTATTTGACCATATGAAGCCATATACTAAGTTTCAGCAATATCCAGGGTGTCTACTGCCAAAGAGATATAAAAATCAGTGACTTTTTGGTGACTTTTGGAGGTGACAATTGTTAAAAATCAGTGACTTTTCCGTCTCTAAGATAGAAAATGTTGGGGGGAAAATGTATAAGTCGCAAAACTTTTCCTCGCAATCGCATTATTTTCGCAATTTATACTAAAAATGTGTGACTTTTCTTGCATTTTAAAGAAAAATCTGTGACTTTTTGGTGACTTCGGTGACCATTAACTAAAATCATTGACTTTCGGTGACTTTTGGTGACTTCAGTGACCAGTAGACACCCTGAATATCTGTCCATAAATAAAGGAGTTTGCCTATTCTCCATATTATATCTGCATGCGCAGGATGCGCAAACTGAAGGGTAGGAGGAATCAAGGTCACGCTCCCCAGCTGTCTGCTGTCTGTCTGTCTGTTCCCGAGTCAACAGCTGTTTTATTCTTTATAACTGACCATATCTTGTTCCTATGGCAATCTATGCTTGCTCCTTCATATTCTCGGTACTGCTCAGTCGCCAAGAGATGGGAAAATAACCACAATACAAAACGCAACACAAAAACTAGTGTTAGGCCTATTTTAACGTTACTTTTTTCCAAGGTGTCAGAAAATTCACGCATAATTCATGGGTTTTTCTCCGGAGAGTATAATTCACGAATAATCCCCGATCTTCCTGGAATTCCCGGATGCTGGCAACCCTGCAGACTCTCAAAAAGCCAAGTTTAGGGGAAACCATCTAAGGAAAACCCTGAAAGATAGAGAATTTTCAATTTGGGAAAACCACCCACAAAAAGGTAAAGGAGTGGTACTTTACAAGGAAGTGCCAAGTGCAAACTTCTGGGTATAGAAAAAAAAAATGGTTTATCCTCGTCAGAGTGGAGAGACTGCTTGAAAATGTGTAGTATCAGTAAGAACTGTGCCGGGCCAAGGCCCCACCAACACAAACTGTTGCAGACATTGCAATGAGTTTGAATCTTGCACATGTGTTGGGGTCATAAATGATTAATGTGGTGTGACCATGTCAACTGTTTGTCTACATAAACTCCTAGAAATTTGACTACCGGACTAATGATTGTGTCCTGGCAGTCTGGAGTTTGTCTTGGGCTGAAAACAACTATTTGAGTCTTCTCATTATTGAGAAGAAAACTGGGCGAAACTTCGTTACCGGTATCTGTCTCCACCGTTATTATCGATGTGGAAATTTCGATATTGCGATTGAAACTGAGCGATGAAAACAATCGAATCAACAATGATACTGAGAAAAGATATGTAAGTTATCATAATAAAAATCTACGGTAACCTAACAGTGTAACCGTAAACCTCCGTCACTTTAATTGACAGCGATGTTTATAACAACAAAATCAATGGTGTTTAGAAACATTAAAAATGCATATTTCCCTCAATACAATAGCAAAAAAAAATAAATAAAATGAAAAAAAAAATAAAATACCTTTCTGATTTGTATTTGGCAGCATTTGTGTGACGCCATTTTAGATCTAACGAAGTCTGCTTCTTCTCACAATTTGAATTTAATAGCTACACAATAAACTTGGTTAGTTTATTTTACGTGTTGTTCTTTGTTACAGGTTACATTAGCTACAATTTTTACTTTTTCTGTTGTTGTTATTTTCAGTTACTTGTTTGAATATATACGGTTATGTTTTTTTGTCAAAAGGTTTATTTCATTATAGTAGAACGAGAAACTAAATCAGGTTATAAAGTCGTAATCGTATCGTGTAATTGTATCATCGATAACGGTGGAGACGGATAACGAAGTTTCGCCGAAAACTGTTTGCAGAAAACCATTCAGCGGCTAAACCTACTGAGTGACAAGAAAATAAGGTCTTACTTTGACAGAGCTATTCCTACAGAAACTTATATAGTTAATTGACTTATTTTAGTTCCCATTAAAATTGAACCAGATTGCACAATGTGGCCATGTGCATGGTAGTGTTTATGACATTCACAAATTAGCAGGACTAAGGACTGCTGGGTACTCCTATAAGTAAAGGGTATTCCTATGAACCTTGTTTCTTTGGACGTAGAAAGACACCACCTAGGCCTAGTCAGCTACATAACGATCACTATAACTTTGAGCTTACTACCTCATTTTGTTTCTAAGTTAGACCTAAGTTACTTACCAGTCACAGTTTCTGCAGACATTCCGTAGGTTATTTAGCCGCACATGTACATAATAAGAACTAACAAAATACCGGTACCGAAAAAAGGAATAAAGCTAACCCTCCACTTAACCTTCAGTTTTATGGCTGGCAAGAAATACAATGTTAATCTGTTAATAACGAAATCTCTAGACTTTTAGGGTAGAAAAAGACAGAGATATAAGAAACACATGACGATGAATAACGTTATCAACATTCAACACTTGAACACTACGTCATACGTCAACGTCACTCCCTCCCTCCCTACTTGAGACTTGGCTTTTTCTTGTCAGTGTTGCCAACCCGGTTTGGTAACTTCACCCAAGGAGGTTATATTTAATACTAGATGTGACACACAATCAAGGTCAAAAAGGAACAAAACACCCTGGCAAAGGATGAAAAATGACGAGTCCCCGATCTTGAAGATTGTGGAGATGAAGATAAAGAGGATAAGTAAGTAAGTAAGTAAGGCCTGTAGAGGTAGAGGAAGAAGCATTCTTCCTATAAGGTCAGCTGAATGGATATTTTTTGTGTTCCGGATATGAATCGTCAAAACTAAAAAAGAAGTCAATTTACGTTTTAATTACCATTACACAGCTAATTGAAACCATTCGTGTGTCGATCGTGGAAACAGGCTGTATGTTTGAAGAGATCCAGTATTAATTTAAACTATACCTATTCCCATTGTGTGTCACCCGAGTTTTATCCTTTTGTGTAAAACTAACCCTCACCTTACATGTAAGTAATTTATTACTAACTTGGTTCACAAATACTTATCTGTTAGCCTAAGTGTTTCTCTCTTTCACCCCATTACAGGTTAGCTTTAGACGCAATCCTCATGGATGGAAATGAGGACGAAGAGGAATTGAGTCGAGCAGTCAATTCAATTTCCTATGACAACACTAATAATTATGAAAGCAGCTTCCCTCTACTTCAAACTAGAACGGATTTAGATGAAAATGGAAAAATTCCCCAGCTTAAAAGAACACATGAGGTAATCAAATCCCCAAGGCGTGAAACAGATAGTAACTATACTCCAATGTCCCCTCCTAATAAAAAATCAAACAACGGTAAAGTAGCAATAAAATTATACGATTGTTTTAGCAAGGGACCATTTATTTGAGGTAATCATCTCACAACAAAAAGGAAAGATTAGCCCAAATCAGGTAGGTAAAATCCTTAAAACTCACCATAAAGACATAGTAGAGATAAGAAAAATAGGCCATAGCCTAGTAGTGAATTGCAAAGCATTTTTGACGGCAAATAGGCTCATCAACTCAGACGTGTTAAAGGATTACAAAGTAACCATACCCACAAACAGAATTCAGATAGTAGGCGTAATCAATATAGATCTGGATGTAACATCAGACGAGGTGGTCGACGAGGCATTCTCGGACTACCCTATCATAGATGCGTTTAGAATTACCAAAATGTCTCAAGAAGGGGTTAAGAAAACGTACTCTATGAAAGTTACCTTCTCAGGAACTACTCTCCCTAAGGAAATTAAACTAAATTATGTTATTTACCCTGTCAAACAATATATTCAACCGATACAACAATGCTACAAATGTTTCCAGTATGGACATTCAAGTAAAAAATGCCGCAACAAGAAATTATGTAGACAGTGTAATGAGGAATTCCACGGGGAAAACTGCTCCAAAGAAGCAAGATGCAGGCACTGTGATGGAAATCATATGAGCACCTTCAAGGAATGCCCCGAATACAAAAGGCAAATCCTCATTAGAGAACGTATGACAACAATGAAAGAAGGTTTTTTGTCAGCCAGTTTGGCTATCCCAAGAACATATGGAAAATATAGAAAAAATACCTACGCCCAAAAATTGAACGCAATTCAACTAAATAAACCAAACCAAGCCGAACAAAACATTCTTACACAAAATGCTTATAGCCTACTTAATGTAGTGGACCACGAAGAAGTAGTCAGTCAGGAAATCCAAACAGCCTATAAAACCAACCCTATAAACAAAGGGAGGAGAATGGAAAAAACTATTCCGCACTGGAAAATTGTCAAGACATCAGACCACCCTCCAAAATTAATACTGCAAAACAAGGGATCAGAGCCTCAAAAGCCTAAATCAGTTGAGAAAGAATCTGATCCAACCAAAGAAAAAGAAAGGTTAAACTCATTATTCAACGATGCTATGTTTAAGGCAAAATACCAACAATGGGCTACCACATTAATTGATGACCTAAGCAACCCCAACCCAAACCAGTTTGAAAATCTAACAATAGCTATAAAAAATTTTTGCATGTTATTGGTACAGTCCTTACAAGAAAAAGATAATTCAACTAGGCCTACCAATTAAAAATAAAATAATATCCAGCCTAAGTAAAAACTATACAAAGAAATCAAAATGTACAATTTGAAAATATTACAATGGAATACCCAGTCACTTTTTTCAAAGTGGGCTGAATTTGGTCAAAATATTAATAAACACACAATAAAAATTGCATTAATTCAAGAAACCTGGTTCAAACCCTATCATACACTGAAAATTCCAGCATATGACACCATTCGACAGGATAGACCAGATGGGTATGGAGGAGTGGCCATTTTCATACACAAATCTATAAAATGGCACCAAACCGGTCCACTCATCGCTCACCCTCTCGTGCAAGGTTTAGGTATAGCCATTGAAGTACCAGGACTGGAGGAAAAATTGTTCATCTACCACTACTACCTTACAAACGGAAACATCAACCAGGAATCACTAGAGGACATGTTTAAATTTAACCACAAATACGCAATTTTATGTGGGGATTTAAACGCACACCACACCTTCTGGGGCAGCAGTAAAACATACCTTAGGGGCAGGAAAATTTTGGAACATGTAACAGACACCAATTTGATAATGTTAAATGATGGAACACCCACAACAATTCCAACAGCTTTCAGAACACCAAGCGCAATAGATTTAACATTCGTAACTCCAAGCCTTTTTCTACAAATTAAGGAATGGAAAGTCCAATCAGATGCATGGGGCTCTGACCACTTGCCAATACTGATAGAGTTTAACGAGATGAGCACAAAAATCGAACTAGGCCAACCAATCGAGCGATCCAACAAGCGGAACCTCAAAAAAGCCGATTGGGAAAAATTCACAGAAATAGTAAAAAATCAAGTAAATATAACAACACAATCCATAAATAATTTGGAATTCCACCATTTAGAAGAGATAATCAACCATGAAGCCGAAAAAACAATCCCTCTGATTAAACCTAAATCGCAAAATGGTTTATTTAGGCCAAAACCGTGGTGGTATGAAAAATGCTCCAAAGCGGTAGCTCAAAGAAGACTGAGCTTTAAGAAATTCAGACTAAACCTAAGTCCTCAATCCTTCGCCGAGTACAAATACTATGTAAGACTAGCAAAGCTAACAATAAAGCAAGCCAAAGAAGATGCATGGGCGAAACTCTGCTCCGACTTAGAGAATCAGACAACGAACAACGCATGGAGACTCGTCAAGCACTTCCAAGGCAAAAATGAAACCAATAAAGATAACCAAGTCTATAAGGATAAAGAACTGGCAGAAACATTTATAGATACAATAGCTCCCCCTTATGTGCCCTCACTAAATGAAATTATGTTACCCTTGCTCAAAGTAAAAGATCATCGGCTAGAGGAAAAATTTACAATTAAAGAACTAACCAGTTGTCTTACAAACAGAAAGAAGGATTCAGCTCCTGGTATAGACAACATTTCCTACTCGATGATCAAAAAACTCCCACAAAATGCGTTACAGGTACTACTAAATATCTATAATGAAATTTGGAACTCAGAAGGACAATCAATCCCCAAAAACTGGAAACAAATAAAAATATATCCACTGCAGAAACCAAACACTGACAGAAATGTAGCAGCCTCTTACAGACCCATTTCTTTGATATGCTGTTTCATCAAAATATTAAACAGCCTAGTCAAAGCAAGATTAGAGTGGTTCCTAGAAATCAATCAAATAATTCCAAACACACAGTGTGGTTTTAGGAAGCGAAGAGGATGCATGGACCACCTGATCACATTCACAACAGAAATAGAAATAGCGAAAACACTCAAAAAGACCACGATAGCTACATCATTAGACCTAAGTAAAGCCTATGACACAGTCAACATAGAATTTTTAATAAGAAAAATGTTCCTATTAAATATACCGCCCCGAATAATAGCATATCTGTTCAACTGGCTAAAACTTCGGACAGTAGTCATCAAGAATGATAACTGGATGATAGGAAGACAAGTTTGTACAGGCTTACCCCAAGGATGTACTCTGAGCCCAATTCTTTTCTCGATATATATATCTGATATAAACAACATAGTTTCAAATGATTTCAAAACCCTACAATTTGCAGACGACATCATAGTGTTCACATCCGACAAATCAGAGAAAAAAGCAGGAGAAAGGTTGCAAGCAAATTTAAATACTTTAAATGATACGTTTCTAAGGAGGAATTTAATCTTCAATGCAACAAAGAGCAAAACATTGGTATTTTCTCGAAAAAGAAAACCACAAGATCAACTTCTAATGTTAAACGGTCAAGCAATTCCCAAAGTAGACGTACACAAAATCCTGGGGGTAACAATAGATAAGAAATTAAAATACAACAAAAATATCGAATCCATTACGACAACCTGCTATAGAGAACTTGACATTCTGAAATACCTAGCATTCGGAGTCAAAGGAGCCCATCCTAAATTCTTAATAAAAATTTATAAAACCTTAATAAGACCCAAACTAGAGTATGGGAGCGTACTCTTCAATAATCTCACAAAGAACCAAACCAACCAAGTAGTGTGTTTTTGCGGTTGCTGGCTCAGTTCAATGACCTCTGAGGAATGTGATGACGTCATCGCCAAGGTCAACGACCCCGATGACGTCATCGATGACGTAATCGATGACGTCATCGACGATGACGCAATCGATGACGTCATACCCATGACGTCATCAAAATGACGTCATCGATGACGTAATTGATGACGTCACCATCGATGACGTCATTTCCGTGACGTCACACCCATGACGTCACAGAAATGACATGCTGATGACGTCATCATCCATTACATCATCAAAATGACGTCACTGACACTGTTAAGGTCAAGGTCACGCCGAAACTCAAAATTTTTTGGCACTTTTGCCGTTTCTCGCACTACGCTCCGAGTTTCAGTCAGAGTCCACGTGACCATTGACGACTTGGAGCGAATTTGCGACGAGAAACGGCAAAAGTGCCAAGTCAAACTCAAGTTTGCGACATGACCTTGCTTAAACCGTCATCCACTAGTCCTCAGAGGCCATTGAACAAGCACAACATCCGCAATTTCATATTACTGTGACCTTGAACACGTAACAACTACAGAGCGCCGACACCGATGCGCACCCCACGACAGCCACCGAGTGACTGAATGTCAGGCTCTGTGTATGCTAGGTATATCGGCTTGAGAGACTAAGACTCTAAACTGTCAGGAATGGGAGTAACTAACTGAATTTTGCAAGGAAAAGTCATTTCATCCAATATTTTAAACAAATCCTCATCAGTAAAACTGACATTAGTCTGTTTTGTATAAAACTTAGGGTGTCCGCGCAACAGTTTGCGCCACTTAGCTAAAGTTGAAACCCTCTTAACTTTGAGTGGTGGACATTGAGCAACTAATAAAGTCTTAACACGGCTAAGTTTCTTACCTAAAGTGTCCTGCGACATGGCTTCACCTCACAAAAGTCCGCACAATACTGAGAGAATGCTTGTAGCGCATGAGTCAAGGGAAAAGAGGTGGGGGAAACAGCAGGAGTGGGGGAAGATCACAGTGGCGGGGGAAGGTGAGGTGGTACGCTGGAGTATCGCATCACTTCACCATGAGCTGTCCTACAGTCAACACACTGTTCTCTTGGCCCGAGTTGGCACTAGAAGAAACATTTCTGTACAGCTTAGGCTGTGAGAGCCGAGGAAGCAAAGTCAAAGTGGAAATTGTGTTAAACTCCAAGATGAAGAGTCTCCTAAATAAACTAATTGTATCCTTGCAATCTCCTATAACTTTAGAGAAATACCACTTTATTAAGCGACACCTTATACTTTGGCAAAACGAAGCGGAAATGGAAAAGATTACAGTAAAATTAATTTAACTTAAAACCTGGACTGGACACTCATGGCGATACCACGTGGCGTGCAAACGCCACCCATAAACATTACAAGTTAGGTTATTGAGCACCTCTGGTACGATAACCGATGTGCTAGAGTTAAAGTGTGATGACCTTGAGTCAAAACACTGAAACACTACAAGTCGATATCGTCCCAGAGTTAAAGTGTAGTGACCTACATTCAGAACTTGTAAAATTACTTACATATAGAGAGCTAGAGAACAGCGAGACGCACCGCATGGAAGCCGGAGACATACTGGCGAAGCGGTGTTGTGCAGCCTAGGGACCCAGTTGTGGTGGGGGTATAGCCAACACTTAGAGTACAAGTGTTGTGGGTGACCTTGACCCACTTAACTTACCTGACCCCCCCCCCCCCCCCGACAAAAAGTGCGAACCCCCCCCCCCCCCCGACAAAAAGTGCGAACCCCCCCCCCCCCCGACAAAAAGTGCGAACACCCCCCCCCCCCCGACAAAAAGTGCGAACCCCCCCCCCCCCCCGACAAAAAGTGCGAACCCCCCCCCCCCGACAAAAAGTGCGAACCCCCCCCCCCCCCCGACAAAAAGTGCGACCCCCCCCCCCCCGACAAAAAGTGCGACCCCCCCCCCCGACAAAAAGTGCGAACCCCCCCCCCCACCCCCCCCCCCACCCCCACCCCCACCCCCACCCCCACCCCCACCCCCACCCCCACCCCCACCCCCAACCCCCACCCCCACCCCCACCCCTGATATCCTGGGCGTGGCAGCCCCGGCGGGGATATAAGGGGGTCCAGCCAGAGCCGGCTCGCAGTCCGCTCCCGCGCGTTGAACGTGAACGACCGGGACGGACCGCCATAGGCATCACTAAACATTGAATGGCGCCTTCAGTGTTTAGCGAAGTCTACTCTAACTATAAGACTTGTATTAGTTGTAAGATATTGCGCTTGCGTTTGGGTATTGGGAATTGATTTATATGAGAGTGTTTTACTTGTACCCTATGTCTCCTGTGTCTTTTATCCTTTGTGTCTTGTTTGTTATATGTGTTTAATGTGTATGTGCTTGTTCCAGCATTGACTACGTTGAGCTCAATTGTGTGTTGTAAGTGTGTTATATGTTTGTAAAGTGTATACGCTTGTTTTAGCAATCCCCCCTTGAGCTTTTTCAATGCTCAAAGTAAATTGTAAAGTCAGGGAACGGGAGTAGGCCCCCGTGTAAAAGCACTTTATACCAACGTTAGCATGAGTCCTCTCAGGCATGCAATATTGCGGCTGGGTTTGGGACTCGGTCCGTTTGTATGCTGACATGCAGACCACAGCTGTGGCCAATTTGCGGTGGCCTCTGCACTCGGACCGAGGGCGTAAGCCACTAGGGCTGTCCTCAACCTCTTGTTTCCCTTCTGGAAACTCAAAATTATGTAAATGAATCTTTGTTAGCTATTTGTGTTTTTAGTCCCCAAGGCCCCCGAACATTCGTGGTTCGCCATGGATGTACGGGGGCCGAAATTTTTTTAATGTCCGTGTGGCCTTGACCCACAAAGATTTATAAAAATTTACTGCATTGATAAAGTTAAATAGTAAAGGTAGGGTACGGGAGTAGACCCCCGTGTAAAACAATTTTAAACCAATTTTAGCATGGGTCCTCTCAGGCATGCAATATTGCGGCTGGGTTTGGGACTCGGTCCGTTTGTATGCTGACATGCAGACCACAGCTGTGGCCAATTTGCGGTGGCCCCTGCACTCGGACCGAGGGCGTAAGCCACTAGGGCTGTCCTCAACCTCTCTCAAAATTAAGTAAATGTTTTGTTAGCTATTGAAAAGACAATGCAGTAAATGTTTACAAGTCTTGCGTGGCGAAGGGAACACGACATTGGATGTTGCCTTGTTGTCATAGTTGGGTCTCTTTGGAGGCTACAGCGATGACAACCCAAGTGCCCCACACCCCCATCGGGGGTGTGGGGCTTAATTTTTTAAAGTTTTACCGTGACCTTGACCTAAATATATAAAAGTTTTCAAAATTCTTTAACAGTCAGGTCTTATTAACAAGGTAAATATATTAAGCTCTTTTAAAAAAAAAAATGTACAAGTCAAGTAACACACAAGGTTTGACTCGTCTATAAGTGTGTCTTTTTTGGAGGCTTCAGCGATGTTAACATAAACGCCTTAAGTGAGGCTTATTGTTTTAAATTTACCCCCCCCCCCCCGACAAAAAGTGCGAACCCCCCCCCCCGACAAAAAGTGCGAACCCCCCCCCCCCCGACAAAAAGTGCGAACCCCCCCCCCCCCGACAAAAAGTGCGAACCCCCCCCCACCCCCCCCCCACCCCACCCCCACCCCCACCCCCACCCCCACCCCTGATATCCTGGGCGTGGCAGCCCCGGCGGGGATATAAGGCGGCCGGGTGGCATGCACTTCTCATTCCTGTCCAGGTTCCCGTACCGGACGGTCCTCTCTCGCTCCTGAGATTTTATTTACTTATTTCAATCTTCTTTTCATATTTACTCTTTTCATATTTACTCTTCATTTATTCGCTTCATCAAGATGGGTCTTAAGCTCAAGAATTACCCACCAGCTTCTTCAACCTCGGCCAACACGCCTCAGCCCTCATCGTCGTCCGCTCCGATCCTAGAATACCTCATGACAGCGCAGATTCTGAGCTGCCTGACGATGCCGCCACCGCCGCCGCCACCGCAGCCTGCCTCGATGCCCAGCCTTTCACCATTGCCACCAACATTGGAAGAGGTTGGCGCACCTTCGGCTTCGGAAGAGGCTGGCGCACCTGCGGCATCTTCAAAGAACCCCAGCGGACGAGTCCTGATAGCCTCTCCAGCACTCTCTCTGCTATCGGACTCGGGATCGGAGTCTGCGGTGTTCGAAGAGGCGCCAAGGTCGAGGATAACCCCCTACAGTCGAACTAAGAAAATCCTATCCTACACCAAATCCCAATGTCCCTCACCCATATCCCCCATGCCACCTACACCAACCAAACCACCCCGTAAATCAATCTTCTCCCCCGAACTTCCCTCAATCGACCTAACCCGTTCACCTACCCCACCCAAAATTGTCTGCAGCCTACCTTTTGACCTACTTAAACCTTCACCTCCCACCCCCATTCCTTCTAGCCAGCCTAAACCTGACAAGCTCCAAAACACTCCAGTAAAGTGTCCAACACAAAAACGTAAGCGTGTTAAACTCCCTGCTGGCAAGGGTAATAAATGCGATTACGTTTGGATGTCAAAAGACTTTGGGATTCTTTGCTGTCAGAAGTTTGCTGTTTTAGATAAAGACCGTTGCCAAACGCACTTGAACAAAAACATCAATCTTCCGAGAGTAAGACCCTACAGTCTTAACAACATTAGGTCTAAAACATCCCAACCCAGACATCCCCACAGTCCGCAACCGCTTGATATTAGAAGACTTAAAATGGATGAAAAATATTATTTTATTGCTCAAATTTATGGAGCTTTTGATGCCAAAGTAGAAATCATTGTAAAAGGTGATGGCAGCCTTCATACAATGAAAGTACCCGTTCGGATGGTACAAAGACAATATTTCATCCATAAAAAAGGCTATCTAATACGAAGGGAAGGATGCCAATCTGTGTGGGAAATGGATTAGGATGTAGGCCTACCAAAATAAATTCTAAATTGTTAGGTTGTGTTGGACAATATTTAAAAGTCTTTTTCCAAATTATTTTTCCAAATTTAGTCTTAACTCTCTTAAAGTAAGGGAGAGGGGTATTATACAAGTCAACTAATAAAAAAAAAATACTTGACTTGTATAATACTTTAACCTGGCGGTGATGTAAAGTCACTGGGACAATCTCAAACCGTGTCCTTGAGGGTGAAGACTAAGTTACAAATAAATCATTAACAAATAAAAACTTACCTCCAAACACTTGTAGCTTGCTACAAGTGTTTGGAGGTAAAAATTTTTCAAAGTTTGAATGACCTTGACATATATATCAGTCTTAATTCTTAACAAAAAACCTCCAAACACTTGCGGCTTGCCACAAGTGTTTGGAGGTGAAAATATTTTTCAAAGTTTGAATGACCTTGACATATATAAACTACACTTTAAGTAAAGTGCTAACCATGCGATTAAGGTGTGTGTATTACGTGATACCCCCACTCTGACGCTTTACTAAGCTTGTATGAACCGTTTATTTGCTTCAGTCTGTTCTGTGAGGGGGTCACCCTTGGCTTGGTGGGGGATATAAGGCGGCCAGGTTGCACGCACTTCTCATTCCACATCCAGCTATCGTACGGACTGGTTATTCCCGCCTTCAACACTACATTCCCATTATCACCGTTTACATTATTTCACTTTTCCATTTTCAAAATGCCTCCGAAGCTCAAGAACTATCCACCAGCTTCCAAAACCACCTCGACCGACACGCCCCCTGCTCCAATACTCCAATATTTGATAACCGCAGAATTCCTGAGCAGCCTGAAGATGCCCAGCCTGCCACCATTACCGTCGACAGTGCCACCAACATCGGAAGAGGCTGCCCTACGTCCAGCGCTGAAATTGTATAAAATATTCTGTTGTTTACTTGATAAAATGCTAAAAAAACAACCACCGATACCAAATACTTTCACGTACAAGCTACCCCTGATAGACAAGGATGATGTAAGCAAACTATCATCAATTCAAGTGAAATTTCTGGAAGAAAAAATTCTTGTTTCTGTAAAAGAAGTGTTTCATAATGAATATTCAAAAAGATTGGCTTTCAACTTTATTAGGGAACATGCAGGACGTGAAAAAGCACAGTATCCAAGACTATATTATTTATATCTCTTTGAGAATGGAGCAAGTGTAACGGTAGAAATAACTATCATATTAATGTAATTCTCCCTACCAAGGTTATGAGGTTAGGAGTGCATAATTTGGATGAACTGAACCTAATGTTTTAGGAACTGGAATATTTGATACATCAGAATTGTACGCTTTGTGAAATTGAAATTTTTAAATTGAAATAAAATGTGTTGAACTAGGACTCGAACTTGGACTTGATTGAGGTTTTGTAGAACAGAGCGGGGGATAGATCACTTTGCGGCAATAGACTAGCATGCTGCTTAGTGGTCTATCCCCCGCTCAAAGGGTATCTTTACATGACCTTGACCCACATAAATGCATACTTGGTGGGGGTATAAAAGGGTAAGCAAATTGGATGGATACAACACTTCCATACCATGGCTCCACTTGACAACACCGTGTTCCATTGCAACAGAATTGTCTCTATTCTGGAGGTAATACCTCTAGAAATTATAGAAGTAGAGGACCAACTACCTGCGGTTGATCAAGAAGAGGAGGAGGAAGAAATAATGGATATTGAAACGGACTCTGATGAAGCTGGTTCAACGGACAATGAAGTGGACTTGCACGCCTACGAAACATTAGAGTCATCATCTGAGTCGGAAATGGAATTCCAATTGGAAATTGAAGAAGAAGAAGAACAAGACACTCCTCATCGTCCAATGGATAGAATGTTAGTTGCCAGAAGAATTATGTATTGTCATCGCTGCCTATTCCGTGATGAGGATGATTCCAACTCTGATGGTGATGTTTCACCTTTGTAAGAAGTTTTAAACAAAAAGTAAAAAAAAAAACAATGTGAGCGGGGGATAGAGCACTTTGTAGTAATTGATGCTGCTTAGTGCTCTATCCCCCGCTCAAAATAATAATTCCAAATGACCTTGACCTATATAAAGTTGTTGGAACAGACGTCTTTGAAAAACTCGTACAAAATGGTGGATTTAGATCAAACATCATCAGTTTCTCAAGCCTGTTGAAGAATGTATTGGAAATGGGTGTTTAAAAGCCAAATCTACTACATGATTGATAAACCGGATGTATATGACGTCACTTTCCCCCACCCTTCAACCTCGGGTATAAAGGGACCCAGTTGAGCGCGCTGCCCATTATTGCGTGGACATTCACAGAGTGTGCATTCAAAGCCAAACTGTTTGAAATGGCTCTTTGCGACATTTGTGGGGAAATTTTTGAAGACGGAGATCTTTTCACCCTACACAGAGAATTACATGAAGAAGATGGAAAAAAAGATATTATCATCGATGAAATAGACTTAGACTCAATTGACCGGTTTTTGGAAGAGCATCAGAAGCAGATGGACTACTACGACGGCTATCTACAGCAAATGCAAAGAAGAAGACCTAGTGTGATCCAATTTGCTGGTGCTGGACCATCCACTACTAGAAGACCTATTGAAGAAGAGGATATGCAAGAAGAGGACACGGAAGAAGAGGACATGGAAGAAGAACTGGAAGATGTGAGACAACTGCGCACCACGGCCTTACCAGGACGAGTTGTAACACATTTTAAAATTGATAATGTACAATTGGAATTGGATAATTTTATAACCCAGGCCAGAGTACTTGTTGGAAAAACGCTAAAAGAAGAATTACAGAGATTGAACTTCATTAAATTTGGACTGGTGTTAGAATCAAAGTTTACCAATACTGATGGTGAAACGGCATTAAGAGCATTCATTACCAAAAACCGAACCCTTACAACTAAATCTGATATCAATGAAATTATTGAAGAATGTTTGGATGAACTGCTAGTTAAACTGCAAGAACATGAAGGAAGAGGATCCGGCTGGAGTCTGTCATCGATTGAAGGTATGGATGTAAGGGTTCACAAGCACGGATATGGTATAAGGGGTAGTAGTTATATACCTTTGCCAAAGAAGATACAAGCTACCAAATCTTGTATCAATGTGCAAAATGAGGACAATGAATGCTTTAAATATGCTATGCTAACAAAATATGTGCAAGAAAATCCATGTAGAGTTAGCAGAGCGTATCAAAATGTCCAACACCGCTACAACTTTCGAGGTTTGTCATACCCTGTTAGTGTTAAAAGTATTGGTAATTTTGAGAAACAAAACCCAGGTGTTTCTGTAAACGTGTTTGGTTTAGATGATTCCAATAGTGTTTATCCTCTGAGAGTATCAAAATTTGAGGAAAGAAACCACACGGATCTGTTATTGATAACTAAGGGTGAAATTTCACATTATGTGTGGATAAAGGACTTTGCAGCCTTGGTTAAAAATCAATTATCAAAACAGAAACGTAGGTTAACAGTGTGTAAAAGATGTTTCTGTTTTACATATAAAGAGTTGAGACGTGGAGGATCGGAGTGGTTGTCGGAACACCAGCGGCTTTGTAATGACAACTATGAAGTGAAGATTAGTCTGCCACCACCATCTAGAGCATTTGTCCAGTTCAATAAAACAGTTCACCAATACCGGATTCCACTAGTTATCTATGCTGACTTTGAATCCACGTTAGTGCCGCAGGAACTTCCGGATGGTGAAGTAAATAGAAGAACCAAATATCAATTGCATCAACCTAACAGTTTTTGCTTATTGGTGAAATCTACTTTACCTGAAGAACAATTGCAAGACTATGGCTTAACATCCACTCCGATACTCTACCGTGGGGAAGAAGCTGCTAAGTATTTTGTAGACCAGTTGTATGACATTGCTGAAAAGGCGGAACGCTTATACGGTAATGTTTTACCCATGGAACCTTTGAACCAAAATCAACAAGAAGAATACATTTCAGCAACAAGATGTTATCTATGTAAGAAGAGCTTCAGTGAAGAAAATCCAAAAGTAAGAGATCATGATCACCTCACAGGGTTATACAGAGGACCTGCTTGTAATTCATGCAATATAAATTACAAACTGCCAAACTTTATCCCTGTAGTGTTACACAATCTTAGCGGCTACGACTCCCACTTCATTATTCCAGAGTTAGGAAGAGATAATGGTAAAATTGATGTTCTTGCTACAACATTGGAAAAGTACATCAGTTTCTCAAAAACAGTAGGTAAAATTAAACTTCGCTTCGTAGACTCTTATAGATTTATGGCATCTAGTTTGAGCAGATTGTCTGAGAACCTAAGAAGAGAAGACTTAAAAGAAACCAGCAAAATTGTATCTGAAGATAAATTGGACTTAGTAATGCGTAAAGGAGTGTTCCCCTATGATTACATAACTTCTGCAGAAAAATTTGAAGAAACCAGTCTACCACCGATTGAAGCCTTCAATAGCAAGTTAAATGAAAGTGCAATCACCGTTGAAGACTACAATCATGCTTGTAATGTTTGGAACCAGCTCAACATTCAAACCTTAGGGGAATATTCTGACTTTTATATAAAACTGGACGTAACTCTGTTGTGTGATGTGATGGAAGAATTTCGAAACACCTGCTTCTCCGCCTATGGACTGGACCCTTTACACTCGTACACATCTCCAGGATTAGCATGGCAAGCTATGCTAAAGTCAACCAACTGTCGACTGGAACTTCTAACGGATATTGATATGGTGCTCATGATGGAATCTGGTGTACGGGGCGGTTTGACACAAGCTGTAACACGTCATGTTAAAGCCAACAACAAGTACATCCCCGGCTTCGACGAGCAACAACCATCGGTCTACCTTGGCTACTTTGACGCAAACAACCTTTATGGTTGGGCAATGTCAAATCCGCTTCCCTACGCTGACTTCAAATGGATCGACCCGGCCACCATTGGAGACATCTCACAGATTCCGAAAAATGGTCCAAAAGGCTATATTCTGGACTGTGATTTTGAATATCCGGAGCACCTTCATGACCATCACTACGACTTGCCTCTGCTAGCCAAGACTGAAGTTTCACCGACAGGAAGATGGCCAAAATTGATGATGACCTTGGAGAATAAGGATCGCTATGTGGCTCACTACTGGGTAGTTCAACAGGCTCTTGAATTGGGTCTACGTATAGTGAGAATTCATAGAGCAATTGAATTCACCCAGTCTTGTTGGTTGAAACCATATATTGATTCCAACACTGCAAGAAGAGCTGCAGCGACAACAGCATTTGAAAAGGACTTCTATAAATTAATGAACAATGCCATCTTTGGGAAGACCTTGGAGAACAAAAGAAAACACAAAAATGTAAAATTAGTGAGTGATCCTAGGAAATTGGAAAAATTAGTGCAAAAACCAAATTTCGGAACATCCATGATTATAAACGAAAATCTAGTCGCTGTCAGTATGAAGAAAACAACAATAGTCATGGACCGTCCGTTATACATAGGTATGTCGATTTTGGACATAAGTAAAACCCTGATGTATGATTTCCATTATAACAAAATGGTTAAACACTACGGAAGGGAAAACATTGGAGTCGCATACATGGATACGGACGCGTTTATCTACTGGATAAAGACTTTGGACATGTATGAAGACCTAAGGACTTTTCCATACAAAGAAGATTTCGACTTTTCTGACTATCCGAAGAACCATCCAAATTTCAATGAAAAAAATAAAAAAGTAATTGGAAAATTCAAAGATGAAGCAAATGGAATGCCTTTAGAAGAAATAGTGGCGCTGATGGCAAAATTGTATTCATTTAAGATGTACCACGAGAACAACACACCGACAGTGAAAAAAGCAAAAGGAGTGAAGACATCTTATTTGAAAAAACACGTAACATTTGACCACTACAAGACTTGTTTGTTTGAAGATACTACGATATCAGCAACATTCAACAATATCCGAAGCTTCAAGCATCAAGTCTACAGTGTCACCGAAATTAAAAAAGCACTGTCAGCTCGGGATGATAAAAGACATATTTTGCCCGACAAAATCCACACTCTTCCATTCGGCCATTACTCCCTAAACCCTATCAACTAGTAACCTATTCTTCGTCCTTCTACAACTTCGACCTTATTCCTTTCTCCTTCCGTAAAAAAATGGGGAACACGGCAAGTCCAACGCCGTGTTCCCCATTTTTTTACACAAGTTTGGATGACCTTGACCCATATAAATGATGTGAATATTTAAGACAACGTTCATTGTGATTATACATGTGATACAACAAACATTGAAACCTGCAATATGAAGGACTTGAAGCAACAAATTGTCAACGAACTTCATAAACCTGCAAGAAGAAAGTTTCCACGAAGAAATACGGTGATAAAAGGAATTAATGATTTATATCAAGCAGATTTAATCGAAATGATTCCTTATAGCAAACAAAATAAAGGATATAAATACATATTGACTGTTATTAACTGTTTTTCAAAAATGGCAGATGCTTTACCACTAAAAGATAAAAGTGGCAAAAGTGTTACAAAAGCAATGGAAACAGCTATACAAAGAGACAAACATACTATTAAACATTTACAAACAGATGATGGAAAAGAATATTTTAATAAGGAATTTGCAAATTTAATGAAAAAACACAATATAAACCATTACTCAACCAATTCAGAGGTAAAAGCTTCAATAATCGAAAGATTCAACAGAACTTTAAAAAGTGCAATGTATAAAATGTTTTCCAACAGAGGATCGCACATATGGATTGATATGTTACCAAAACTTATAAACAATTACAATAACAAATTTCATAGGACTATCGGGATGAAACCAAACCAAGTAACTAGTAAAAATGAAAACCTTGTATTAAAACGTATAAAAACGAATACTAAACCAAAAGTTGAAAAACTAAAGCCTAAAAAATTTAATGTGGGTGATAAAGTGCGAATAAGTAAATATAAAGGTGTATTCAGTAAAAGATACCTGCCAAATTGGACCAATGAGGTTTTTACTGTATTCAAAGTACAACCTACAGTACCTGAGACATATATTTTAAAAGATAATAAAGGACAATTGCTTGAAGGAGGGTTTTATGGACATGAAATGTTAAAATCAACAGTAGGCGATGTATATTTAGTTGAAAAGGTGTTGCAACGGAAAAAAGATAAGGTCAAAGTACGATGGTTAGGATTTAATAAGACGGAAGATTCTTGGATACCTAAAAAGGATTTGATATAACGATAGAGAATCATTTTAGATTGAACCATTACAAAGGATGGAGATAGTACCACAAAAAGAGAGTTTTACTATTAATAATATAGATGAACTCACAGTGGATAATTCAGAATTCAATAGTGGGAAACATGGCAATTTGTTACCAAACACCGTTCGTTGTCTGGTTACCGGACCTTCCAACTGTGGAAAAACTAATGTAGTATTCAATTTGATTACAAACCCTAAAGGATTACGATTTAACAATCTATATGTATTTTCAAAATCACTACAACAACCAAAGTATCAATTATTGGAAAAGATACTGACTAATGTGCCTGAAGTTAAATATTTAAAGTTTAATGCAAGCGAGAGTGTCATGCAGCCACAAGAAGCTAAACCATTCTCCGTGTTTATATTCGATGATGTATCTTGTGAAAACCAAAACACAATAAGGAATTACTTCGCTATGGGTCGACATAACAACATAGATAGCATTTATATTGGCCAAACTTATAGCAAAATACCTAAACAACTCATTAGAGACAATGCAAACATGTTAATTGTATTTAAACAGGACGAAACCAACCTAAAACATATATATTTTGATCATGTAAATGCGGATATGACATTTGAACGATTTAAAGAGTTGTGCGGAAAGGCTTGGGCTGAAAAGTATGGGTTCCTAACAATTATGAAGGAACAACCGCTAAACAATGGTCGATACAGGATAGGATTTGATAAATTTATATTAATACATTAAACGCGGTATAACACATTCATTGTTGTACAACACGTCTTGCTACAAACATGGTTAACCAAGAAAAATTAGTAAAAGAAATAAAATCACTTAGTGATTCTATTCGGGCTAAAAACAGAGCATTGAAACTAGGTATTAGCGAGAGGGAGAAATTCCTTGAATCTACTTTTAAACCTATTACTGAACCCTTGAAACAATTAAACAAAAAATTTGCTAAACCTGTATTGGAAGGAGATGCGATTGCACCTATTACGAAGTTTGAAAGAGAAAATGTAAAATCAGAAGAGTTTAGTGATGAAGACCTGGAATCCTCTACGTATAGTGGTTTTACCGGTGGAGAACCCGAAAGAGAGCTAGAATCACCGGACTATAGTGGAATAAAAGAATTATATGAAGTAAAAGCCAAAAGAGGACATGAAGTTGTATCAACTGCTATTGAAGAGGAAAAAGAAGAAGAGACAAGGGAAGGTCCGTCAAACATAAGCTTGTTGGGTGAAAACATTCATAACAAAGGACCTTTAGGAAGGAAATACATGATAAAAATGTTAGCTGGAACAAATCCTAATAAAAACTACCATAGTTATGGAGTAAGATTAACAGAAGACGGTTTAATGGTTGGTAATAGCCCGGTAAACATTGATGAACATGATAATATTATTGTTGGTGATCAAAGGTATAAGGGTACAAGGGGATTATTTGAATTATTATTTGAAAATAAGCCTTTAGAATTGTTAGTTAAAGAAAAAGACATGGAAGCATATAAAAAGATTTTGGAACAAACTAATGCATACAGGAGAAAGTATTCAGCTGACCAACCTGTTTTTAGATCAAAGTCTTTAAAATATAGAGAATTTGTATCCAAGTTAATACCAACAACGAGAAGACAACCAATGCCAATAATACCAAGAAAACCTGTAAAACGAAGGTTTGTGTCATCCACTTTGGATATAAGTGCTCCAGAACCAAGAAAAAGAAACAAATCTGTTACAGGTACAGGTTTAATGAAGAAACTATATAACACAAATGTGATTTATTACAATAATATCAATAAATTGGTGGATAGAATGAAACTAATACATGAAGCTAAAGAAGCGGGTCATACTGGATTGGAAAACGAATGGGTGGCTTTAGTGGATGAACTCCGAAACCGTGGGGTAATCTTATAAAAATGCGTTACTCCTTAGAGTACTATTCAGTTGCACCATGAGTGTTGACAAGTTCGGACGTTACTCCTCGGATGGGTTATATTATGCGAATAATTTAAAAAGAAGTGCTGGTTTACCACAAACACCTGATGGAGATTATGATATGAGTAATAAAAGGTTAAAAAACATAAAAGATCCTTCGGATGAAAACGATGCGATAAACTTAAAAATATTAAAGGAAAAGATATCGCCAACATTAAAACTACAAAATAACACATATGACGCGGAAAATCATAGAATTATCAACGTTGGTAAACCAAATGAAAATGGTGATGTGATAAACAAAGGTTATTTGTCATCTGAATTAAAAAATACGTTAAAATTCAATGGGAAAACGTATAGTGCCAACAATAAACGTATATCCAACGTAGATGACCCTAAAGATGCAAAAGACAGCGTAAATAGACGCTATTTACATTCCTTGATACCTGAAAAGACAAAAGATGGATTTTCTTTTTATAAATTTGTTATTAATGATATAGGCTATCCAAAAACTGAAAACGATGCTGTAAATCTAAAATATATTAAAGATCATTGCATCATACGTGATGTAGGGGTTATAGATTGTTTTAATAATTGTTTAGCAAATGTTAAAGATGGTTCGGCGCCATCAGATGGTGCAACAGTGGGTCAAATGATGGAAACCTTAAAACAAGAAACAACCTCTTTTGTAAAACAAGATCAAGTAGTATCGAAGCAAGGGGATGAATTTGTTCAAGGTAATGAAAAATTTAATTTATTAACATACAAAAATGATGCTTGGGATTGCATGGATAAAAAGTTATCAAATATGGGATGGGGTTATGAAAAACAAGATGCAGCTGCTTTATCACAAACCGTACATCTAGATCCAGATCGATATTTTAGATGGTTTACATGTAATAATAGAGTGATAAGAGACTTGGCACAAGGAAGAGAAGCAAATGATGCTGCAACTGTAGGACAGACCATCACAACATCATTAAAGGATAGTAAAGTGTATAATTGTAATAATAAACGTATAACAAACCTTAAAGACCCTGAACATGTAGATAATGCTGTCACTGTTAATTTTCTTGTAAAAGTTTTAGGTAATGCGATATTTGATTTACACAATCATTTTACACCAGATATTCTTCAAGGAAAATCAGGTCATAATACTTATGCTGAATCCATGAGAGGTGAGTATATTAAACGAGAAATTTATAATAAATACTTTATTAACCCTAAAACGAAACAGTTTAGATCATCAGATTGGGGTGATATTGATATTTAAGTAAATAACTCAATAAATGACTTCATTTATGTGCAACCTGTCATAGAGTTAACACATGAGTTGCACATTGCCATTATAAAAGGACAATAATGACGTTCAAGTACATCAGTCCATATCGAGACACTGCAAGAAAAGGAGGTGGGATCACGTCCACAGCGGTTTCTCTGTTAAGTAAAGCTTTAAAACAAATTCCAGTAGGATCCATAGTAAATAGAGCAATAGACGCATTACCATACGAATTTCATATACCAGGAGGTTATCAGTATTGCGGACCAGGAACTAAATTGAAAAAACGACTGGAAAGAGGCGATCCTGGCATAAACAAGTTAGATCAGGCTTGTAAAGAACACGATATCGCATATTCCACGTTTGCCGATTCAAAAAATAGATCAATAGCTGACAAAAAGCTTGCGGACATAGCTTGGCAACGAGTAAAATCAAGTGACGCTAGCATAGCAGAAAAAGCAGCAGCTTTAGCAGTAACAGCAGGTATGAAGGCTAAAACAGCAGTAGGAGGTGGAAGAAGGAGGAGAAGGAGAGTAAAAAGGAGGTCAACCACAAGAAAACATGGAGGAAATATAAAAAGAAGACGACGATCTACAAGAAAAGGCAGGAAGAAGCCCACCGTGTGGTCAATGGTAAAAAACGGGGCAGGTCTTTACCTAAGACCTTATCGTGCATATTAAATGAAAGAAATCAATTGGTCATACCACATAAAGCGTTAACCAATATTGAATTATTTAAATATATTTCCTGTTTAAAAATACCATTTTTCCGCGGTGTGTTTATGAAAGACAGTTTACCAAAGAAAATGTGGCAAAATGAGACTGGAATTGTAAATTTGGATAATACTGAAGGGCCTGGCACCCATTGGGTTTGTTATAAGAAACTAAATAACAATGTATATTATTTTGATAGTTTCGGTAATTTGCCACCACCAAAAGAACTTCAAAATTACTTTAAATCTGCTAAAAACATATATTATAACTATAAAAGAGAACAACCTGATAATACTTCAATATGCGGCCATTTATGTTTGGAATTTCTAGCTAAAAGTATCAGTCACTATTGAGATGTCTTCCTATACGGTATCATTAACAGGAAAATCGTCCACTTTACGAAGTATCCTTTTTCCAGCGTTACGCTTGCAAAAAGGAAGGTTTTGGGAGGCGGCACTATTGGATTTTACAACGTACAACTCTATTCCCAATGTTACGGAAGGTAAAAATAACATATTGCATTATTATAAGGGAAAGGATGCCAGTGGAAAATTTACAGACTTACAAGAGTGCAGGTTACCCACAGGTTCTTATGAAATTGATCATATAAATGAATTTTTGCAAACTAAAATGGGAAAAGACAATATAACATTAAAAGGTAATAATAATACGATGAAAGCTGAAATTACTTCCAAATATTATATAGATTTCACTCAACCAAACTCAATTGGTGATTTATTAGGATTTTCCAACGATGGGCCTGTATTAGAACCAGATGTAACACATTCCGGTAAGAAAACAGTAACAATATTAAAAGTCAATAGTATAGACATAACTTGTAACATTATACAAGGTGCTTACAGGGATGGGGCTAACACCCACATCATACATACTTTTTACCCAAGTGTACCACCTGGATTTAAAATTGTTGAAAAGCCACAAAACCTGGTATATCTACCGTTGAACACCACTTTCATTTCAGACATCGTGTTGAGCGTATTGGATCAAGACGGTAACTTGGTAGACTTCAGAGAAGAGCCTATTACGATTAGATTACATTTAAAATCGACACTTTAATACAAAACCATGGGTTTAACATTTAAAAGCGAACAACCTACGGGAAACCGCATTAGTAGCTCTTCAGCTGTGGAGGAGTTAACACGCGAGAACATTCGTTTCTTAGAGAGAATTGGATTAAAATTAACCGAGTATGGATATACTGGATATAGCGCAGGGTCCAACATTCGACGAAACCCTATGGGAAAAAGAATATCACACCCACAACCCTTACACTTCATCGAAATTAAACAATAACGATGAAATTCGTATTCCCATACAAAATCAAGACATTTACACACTACCATGTGAAAGTTACTTGTATATTGAAGGACAAGTTACTAAAAAGGACGGTACTACTGTTGGTACAACAGTTCCATTTATAAATAATCCTATGGCTTTCCTATTTGATGAAATTAGATATGAAATATCAGGTGTAACAGTTGATTCCACTAAAAAAGTAGGTATTACGACAACTTTAAAAGGATTAACATCTATAACACCCAATGAAACCAATTTACTTAAACCTGCCGGATGGGTATTACCTACGATTGACACGATCACTCCAAATCCAAATGGATATTTTGATTTTCATATTCCATTACGTTTGCTGCTTGGTTTTGCTGAAGATTATAGGAAAATAATATTAAACGTTAAACAAGAATTAGTTTTGTTGAGATCTTCTAACGATAAAGACATTATTAAAGCTGCAGATGCTACTACAGATGCGACTTTAGAATGGAAATTAAAATTAGACAAAATTGTATGGAGAGTTCCACATGTTAAATTGGCTGACGAGCATAGAATGCTACTTTTAAGAAAATTAAAAGCCGATCGTGATATTGTTATTCCATTTAGAAGTTGGGAATTTCATGAGCATCCCAGTTTACCTACTACGGATCGACACACTTGGACTGTTAAAACATCGAATTATGTAGAACGAGCCAGGTATATTATATTTGGTTTACAAACAGGTAGAAGAGACGCCATTACTAAACATGCAGGACAATTTGATCATTGTGACTTGAAAAATATTAAAGTTTATTTAAATTCACAATTCTTTCCATACGACAATTTAAATGTGTCATTCACTAAGAAGAAATACAGTATATTGTACGATATGTACGCGAGATTCCAAAGTTCATATTACGGTAAAACAAATACACCTTTATTACCACCTGACAAATATTTCGATGCCTACCCAATAGTTGTAATCGATTGTTCTAAACAAAATGAATCAGTAAAGTCTTCAAGTGTGGATATAAAAATAGAAATGGAATTCAACGATGCTATACCGGCTAATACAACTGCATACTGTTTAATTCTACATGATAAAATCGTAACATACACACCTTTAACTGGAATTGTTAAAAATGTATTGTAAAAACCGGTTTTGTTTCATTCCGCGAGTATAAAAGCAGAGCGTACAGACCGCTCCTCATCAGTTTGTTGCCTACTGTTGTATGGGTAGCATCGTATTCAATATGGCTTCTCCTAGTGGTACACCTGAAAATGTGGTAGATATTGAGAAGGAGATATCTGAGTTTTTAGATCCTCAAGGTCACCAGGAAGGAGGTGAACAAAACGTTTGCGGACAACTTCACGCCAGTAATAATGTTGAAGAAAAAGGTAAAAGAAGAAAGACTATACAAAAGAGAAAAAGGGATATTGAAGATAATATTTCTCCAAACATATTGAGTGAGGTATTTTTGCGAATATTTTACCCAATCTCTTCCAGTTTGGATAAAAGTGTTTTAATCGGTGTTATGAAATCTACAGATTATTCCCCTACTGTAATTTTAACTCATGGACCCAAAATGATTTTGTTTACGGACAGTGCTTGGGAATCGTTTATGAAACATTTGCATCTACTAGAATGCTATTTAAGTAGTAACATGTTTGGAAGAAAGACAAGAGTAGGACTTTTGGATTCAAATGTGGAAATTGATATCATTAAACAACGTGGTGATCATCAGCTACGGTTTAGAGACACAACAAGACATGATAACAAAATTCAACTTAATCGAGAGGAGTTTTTCATTTTAACTTGTGCTACTGAACCTATAACAAGATACTTGAGACAACTGGTGTTTTCAAGTTCGATTATTAAAGATTATCTGGAAGACACTTTGGACAAACAACCGGACGCACCTATATTATACGGACCTGTGGATACTTCTATATTTAATAGAGTTCCTCATGAAGTACAGATGTGGAGACAATTGGAAAAGTACGCTCAACTACATAAGAAATCAGTAAAACAAGAAGAAGAGGAAGATGGAGGAGAAGAATCAAGTGTTAGTGATGAAAATGAAAACAAGGAAAATATAAAGATGGAAACTTAAATGACAATGGTTAGTTTTTAAAACAATAATCAACATTTTGTGGGGTTAGGCCTATTGGGGACGGTGCCCACGTTAAATATACACCAACGCGCCAACAACTGTACGGCCTGGTATAAAAGTAGTACCTACCGTGGTGTGGAAATCAGTTGACCTCCTGACTTCGTAATGAGCAGACGTGTGACCTTCAAAATGGACAAGGGAGAAGAAGAACAACAAGTAAAGTCCAAGCCTGGTATTATTGAGTTTCAAGCGTTTCGTGGTAATGATGATAGATTCATTATAAAAGAACTTGTGTTTTTGGACATGAATACAAGTGTTCCTTATTCGTTTTTATTTAAACCACCATGTTCTTATTCGTCTTTAACTAGTAAAGCGGCTACTACCAACAGATGGATTTCAAAACACTTCCATCATATCGATTGGTATGATGGTTTTACAAGTTACACGGACTTGTATCACATTATGCATCACTTTTCAGACAAGTTTACCAATATTTACACAAAGGGGCTGGAAAAGAAAAGATGGATTGAAGGATTTACTCATGTTCCGGTTAATGATGTGGAATTGGATAAGAATTATCAATACATGCTGGAAACCATATGTATTTGTACAAAAAGCCCAGAACATGATAAAGATAGACATTGCGCTTTGAAAAATGCCTATAAACTCGCCTCTTACCTTCAAAATGGGGAAGTGGGGAGTGGTGGGGGTAACGGAGAGTATATAAGTGGGGAGCAGACAGGGACCTGGCATGAGTATTACTCGAGATTCCGAGACGACAACATCTCCGAGCAAGAAGACGATCTGTAACCTGACCATGGCATCTCACCAGTTCCTTCAGACTTTGGTCGAGCAGTTCAATGCTCACTCCAAGTCAACAATATTACCTGTAAAGAAGTGCTCAGAACTAAAAGACGAGAAGCACTACATAATCCATGCTATGAAGAAGATGGAAACTACAGTTGGGGAGGCCATCTGCTGCAGTCTCAGCGAGGCGCCATTTACTCCGGGGGATGAACCAAAGTTCCAGGTGTACCTGCCCAAGAGATTCGTCCATCTTCTACAAAACGAGGATCTTCGCTCTATTCAACCCGGGTGTCTATACCTGGTGTCGCACGGCTGCACGGGTAGCAATTCTACAGAGTTGACCATCCACATCGCTGACAAGCAGCAGTGTTAGATTTAAGTTTTAATGTTATACATATGTTGTTGTAATGTTTTATAAATAAACGAATCATAAAAGACAAAAAAATAAAAAAACAAAAAAAAAATGCAACATATCAATATGTGACAGACTTCACGTATTGATATGTTGCATTTTTTTTTTTTAAACTTCGCGGGTGACCTTGACCTTTGACCTTTGCATTTCACAATTACCCCCACTACCGCACTAGGATTCAAACCTGCTTGGATGCAAAGAACGGTCAGTCTGTTGCCAACTAGCAAACGATGAGCACCTTGTACGAGCTTTGCTTACAACGAGTTATAACTGACGCATCTTTATTCCAGACGGCTTTACGAGATAATATCCCTATAACAGTAAAGCAGGATATCGAGGAGTACAAGAAAGATAATAGAGGGTATTCGGGATACTCCTGGTATAGGTTTCAAGACGGGGAAAAGTTTTGTAGGCCTTGTGGCAATGCTGCCGTCAGAGACCTTCGACGGTTCGTACAGGAAGGTGGTAGAAAACAGTTTGGATTTCTAGCACCAATGTTTAGATTTGAAAACTACAAGGACACCTGTGCTATTTGTTCCATCCCTTTGTATCAATGGAAAAAGTTTAGAAGTGTTTAATTGCATCTTCCATACCCCCACCACCATCACCCCCACCACTTTTCCATGTACCTCCAAACGCTGTGCCTCGGCTTCATTTCTACTCCAGCAGCCAACCTAGCAACATCAGGATGTCTCTCAACGTCAGTTGCGCAAGTTACGAAGAGGTGAGCATCAAGACTCAGCAGGAGCTAAACGACTTATACAAGGAGTTGCAGCTGATGGTGGCACGAGGCTACCGTATAAATGTGCAAGTTTACGCTTGCAATATACGGAACACCCGGCAGTCAAAGGAAGAGCCTGGACACTCCTCAACGGCTTCCTCACCAGCATCCATGAAGACCGAGCCAGACAACTTGGACTACTTCAGCTGACTAGCAGTTGTATTTCTTATCCTAACCATTGTAGAATATGTATATTTTTTCATTATATTAAAGAAGTAAAAGAGCAAAAACACCTATCTTGTTACTGACATATAAGCTCAGTAACAAGATAGGTTTTTTTAAAACACAATTTGGATGACCTTGAAACTTCCCCCTCCACTGCTTTGTTACCCCCACCACTTGACTATTGGTGTACATGGCACATCGCAATTGGAAACCTCATTCCATCTTCTACAGCCACATCGACAACATCAACAATGGCAAACCTACCAACAGATGAAAGATGTCCTCACGCATGTTGTGACTTCGTCCACGAGTTAGAGAAGAGGATGCAGGAGAGGGCGATAAGAAGAAAGCAGATCCACTCAGAAAATATCATGATAGTCAACGGCTATCTTTTATTGTTCGGCCTTATTATGGTTGTACTTTTCATACTGTATGGCATAGTCACATGTGTCGGCAAGGTTGCAGAAGAAAACGCTCGCCACCATCAATTGGAAAGTTTTAATGTTACTTTGTAGGTTTTCCTTTTTTTTTTTAAACTCCGTTTGGATGACCTTGAAACTTCCCCCACTACTCCACCACGCCCCCCACCATGTTCCTGCATGAGCCTCACATCAAGCATCATTCCTTGTTCAGCAGGCAACCATGGATGACAACAACACCATCACCCAGGCAGACTCCACTACCGATGTTGGAACAAGTACGGGTTGGACACTGTCGATCGACAGTGTGCACTATCTAGAGACAATTTTCCAAAGGATGAAGGAGATACTCCGGGACAACCCTGGAATCATAATTCAAATGAATTTGGACTATGATTGGTCGAGAGTTACACTGCAGCAGGATGGAGACAACACTCAACAGTCACCAGAGTATACCCCAATGTCACCTATTTACCCCTATGAAGGATCTGATGTGGAGGTCAACGACGAGGCTGGTGGGGAGTGACCTTCTTTCTTTTTTTAAAACCCAATTTGGATGACCTTGACCTTTCCCCTCTACTCCTTCATTTTTTTTAAAACTCAATTTCAATGACCTTGAAATTTCCCCCTCTACTTTTCAATACTGTTACTACAGTCTGCGGCTCACCTCATTCCTTCCTTAGCTACCATGGCGAACGAGGCTACTTCTCAAGTTGAAGTTGACTCCACTACGGACGAAGCATTTCCCTTGTGGTGGACCGTTCATTTGCAAGATGTGACAGAACTAGAAATGTTACGCCAAAAATTGCAATATGTTTTTAACGAGAACCGTGACGTTGAATGTAGGATGGAATTGGATTTTGATGCGACCAGGATCAACTCAGAACCTTTAACTTCCAGCCAGCCTCATCCACACTTTACACATCTGTACACTCCTATAGCGCCGAAAGAAATAACCATTGCCGAAGCTGACTCATCCACACGTTTTATTCACCCAACATTTTGGGTGTTGATTATAGACAATGTGTACAAAGTGGAGGTGGTATGTAATAGGTTGAAGGAGTTGATGGTGGAAGATCCTGGCCTTCGCTTTAAAATAGAAATACACTTTATCTATGGAGCACCAGCAAGGGACTCAGACGACTCTGGTTCTTCATCTGAAACTACTACAGACGACGAGGACGACTAGCCATCTTTTTTAAAACTACATTTGAATGACCTTGACCTTTCCCCTTTACTCACCTTAGTTTATATAAGCTGCGCTCTCACTGACTACAGCATCATTTCGTCGTGCGCCTTCGCCGCAGCAACATGGAGAGTCAACTTAACTACTGTTGCAAACAGAAGTGTTTTTCATGGCCCAATGACATTGATGTGGTGGATGGACTGGCTTGTAGAAAGTGTGAAGCTTTTGGACAATGCATGTGTCGGTGCAAATCTTGGGAGAAGCCAAAGCCTGAGTTGAAGACATTCCATGTGTACCAGATGAGAGGGCATAAGTACACTTGTTGCCCTGAACGTTGCATTGAATTTAATCTAAGACAGCTAACTGGCTGCAAAATGTGCAACAATCATTTTGCAGGTTTTTGCAAACATTATTTAGGGGCGTGTCAGTACAGATCAACTTGGCATACCGAAGCACTCACTATCAATGAAATCGCTATAGACTCACAAGAGTAGTCTTTCTACTCTTTAACTTTTTTAAAACTCCGTTTGGATGACCTTGACCTTTCCCCCTCCACTTACCTTAGTTTATATAAGCTCCATTCCCACTGACCACGGCATCACTTCATCTTGCTCCCTCGCCGAAGCAACATCAAGTATGGAAACTAAGCGTGTCTCATGTTGCGAGCATAAGTGTTTGGAGGAGCCAGGCGTCATCCATTGTGCAAAGAAGCTTTGGGAGGAAGAGACAGGGTCAACCTATTGCTGCAAGGACAAGTGTTTCCTACTACCAAGATGGCAAGTGGACGGGTTGGCCTGCCAGCAATGTGAATGCTTCGGATGTTGCAGGTGTAGATGCAAGAACCAGCAGCTGCCTCCACCGGTACTACAGACTTTCAAAATTTACAAGTCCCAGTACTTTTACACTTGTTGTCCGCAGCGGTGTATTAAATTTCATTTTTCTAATCTTACCAATTGTCGGAAGTGCTACGGACAACCTGTTGGGTGGTGCACCTGTTTTCTGGACTCCTGCCGCTACAGATCGGATTGGTTTACAGATCCGTTAGAAATTGATGAAGTCGCCCAGGAAGCACAAGAGTAGTCTTTCTACTCTTTAGCTTTTTTAAAACTCCATTTGGGTGACCTTGAGATTTCCCCCTCCACTTCCCCATATACCTAGAGTACACGGAGCCTGACAGTCAGTCACTCGGTGGCTGTCGTGGGGTGCGCATCGGTGTCGGCGCTCTGTAGTTGTTAAGTGTTCAAGGTCACAGTAATATGAAATTGCGGATGTTGTGCTTGTTCAATGGCCTCTGAGGACTAGTAGATGACGGTTTAAGCAAGGTCATGTCGCAAACTCGAGTTTGACTTGGCACTTTTGCTGTTTCTCATCGCAAATTCGCTCCAAGTCGTCAAGGTCACGTGGACTCTGACTGAAACTCGGAGCGTAGTGCGAAAAACGGCAAAAGTGCCAAAAAATTTTGAGTTTCGGCGTGACCTTGACCTTAACAGTGTCAGTGACGTCATTTTGATGATGTAATGGATGATGACGTCATCAGCATGTCATTTCTGTGACGTCATGGGTGTGACGTCACGGAAATGACGTCATCGATGGTGACGTCATCAATTACGTCATCGATGACGTCATTTTGATGACGTCATGGGTATGACGTCATCGATTGCGTCATCGTCGATGACGTCATCGATTACGTCATCGATGACGTCATCGGGGTCGTTGACCTTGGCGATGACGTCATCACATTCCTCAGAGGTCATTGAACTGAGCCAGCAACCGCAAAAACACACTACTCAACCAATTGGAAAAAATCCAGAACGCTGCCATGAGAATATGTTTGGGAGCCATTAAATCCACTCCCATACAGGCCATGTGCAGAGAAACGGCACTAATCCCATTAGAATTGAGGAGGAAACAGATAGCTGACAAACTGGCCTTAAAGATTATAAGAGACTTTGACCATCCAGCCTACATCCCATTAAGTGAACTAGCCATGTATGTTGAGCATCATCCCTTTTGGGAAAAGAAAAAGATCCCACAAATAGTCAGTTCTATCAATATGTGTAAGAATTTAATCAAAGATCCACACCTAACAGAACAACAAATCAACTATCATGTTTTAAACTCACCAATGACATCGACAAGTGTTAAAATAATTTTGAAGAAGGACATCGAGACCA
Source organism: Neoaliturus tenellus (assembly GCA_030545055.2). Lineage (NCBI taxonomy): Eukaryota > Metazoa > Arthropoda > Insecta > Hemiptera > Cicadellidae > Neoaliturus > Neoaliturus tenellus. The sequence goes on along the minus strand of CM061534.1, from coordinate 13,065,662 downwards.
CACAAGGAGCAAAAAAAGACACGTCTCCACTAGTCCTCAAGTTGAAAATGTTGAACCTTTTACACACAGAATATAAGGAACACATACATATCTTTACAGACGGCTCCAAAACACAACAGAAGGTAGGCTCAGGAATCTTCATTCCATCTGAAAAGAAGGAAATAGACCACAGACTACCAACAAATGCATCAAATATAACAGCTGAATTGTTTGCAATAGAGAGAGCAGTACATCAAATCACTAAAAGTCACTCAAATAAAAAACATGCTATCTTCTCGGACTCCAGAATATCCATAGAAATGCTGGAACAGGGTCTAGAGGGCAAAATAAGGGAACCACTAGTTCACACTATCTTAAGCAGCCTTATCAAATCAGACAAGGAGGTTGTAATACAATGGATCCCAGCCCATGTAGGCCTAACTGGCAATGAAAAGGCAGACAAAATAGCAAAAACAGCAGCAAATAGTAATGTAGGTTTCAGCGAGGCATTTGATCACACAAATATGGACATCATTAAAATCATCAAAACCAAATATTTTCACTACAATAACCAGCAATTTCAAAATTCAGAAACAGGAAGATGGTACAAACAAATACAGCCTAACCCAATTAAAATCCCATGGTACAACCTAATCAAACTAAACAGGAGGAACACAACAACGTTGTGCAGACTGAGATTTGGCCACTCGTACAATGGAACTAGAATGTTCCAAATGAAAAAAGTCGATTCTCCAATTTGCTACAGATGTAATAGAGGCGAAAATGAAACCTTAGAACACATCATAATTAATACAGTGTCCAGCCCACCACAAAGTTAGGTCAGGTCCATCCTACCCTACCCTGGGATCACGGTTTTCTTCATCCGCGGCGCTCCCCTTTCTGGTGTCCCAGCCTGATCGGCCCCAGGCGTGAAGACCTACCTACCAAATCCTTATCTATAAACCAACAAATTAACTCAATCTTGTGTATACTAATATATGTTTATTTTGTGTGTTGCAGATCTGTGTTATTGAGTGTACGTACATGTGAACTAACAAACGAAATTGCGACGACCTAACAAAACAAACATACAGCCAGTGAACCAAGTTAAAAACTAAAGGAATAAGAGGCTTCATGACTTTTAGTCCAGCCTGCGAAAGCAAATAAGAAAGAAAGAAAAGAAAAAAGAAAGCTAATTGAAAAAAAGAATCAAGCAGTCTTGCCACGGGTACGATATTTATCGTAACGACACCATATTACTCTATTTTACATTTTTGGATTATTTGTTAATAACAAACCATTAGGTAATGACCAAATTAACAATTAGCAATCAAGGTAAATATAAAACCATAAATTCTACCCTAGTTTGCTTTGAAATTCCTTATTTAGTAATAGTTGAGACAAAAAAATCCTCAACGCAAACGAGAACGATTGTTGTTTCCTGCAGCGTTGGCAACACTTGCAGGTAAAAAAGAGTAAAATGTAGGTTTTTTTAACTCTTTTTTAACCAACAAAACCTCTATGGCGACATCCACGGATGTCGCAGAAAGTGACACCATTGCTCTTATGGGATGTAGCTCACCTGGCCCTGGCCTACAGTCACCTTGACACACAATCACAATTATTCTAAAATAGCGAGCCGCAGATTTGCTTATTATTTGGCACCAGTAATTAGTAAGGTCTTTGTGTGCATGGTATGCAATCGACTCTGTGCATACTTAGAATCTGCTGGGCTGTTTTCAGGGTCTCAATATGGCTTCAGAAAAGGTAGATCGACTGCACAAGGTGTTGACTCTCTTGTTCAGGATGTTCTTAAAACATTCGAGATTAATGCCTTTGCTCAGGCCACTTTTTGTGAAGGGTCAGAGGCTTAAATTTTTCAAATCCTTCTTGGAAAACCGAGATCAGTTTGTTATTAGTACTAAGAGGGGAATTCCTCTCTTTTACCAATAAAGTATAGAGTCCTCAGAGTTCTGTGCTGGGGCCTGTCCTGGTTCTTATCATGGTAAATGATCTTCCCAGTAATGTTAACTCTAATGTTATATCTATGCAGACGATACAACTCTGGTTAATGTAAGTAATAACTTAGGGCAGCTCAAATTAATTGTTAACGAAACCTTGGATCAGGCAGCCTTGTGGTTCAAAGCGAACGGTCTCCTCTTGAACAACACAAAAACTCAACATCTAACTCAACATCTAAGGCCCATAGATATGGGAAATATGTTAGAAACTGAATATGTTAAATTTCTTGGTATATCAGTGGATGTTAAGTTAAGGTGGTGTTACCATATTGATTTTATCTCAAAGAAATTATCTTCTTTTATTTTTCTGTTAAGACGCCTTATAAAACATGTCACAGTGGATTGTTTAAGGATGGTTTAGGTTTACTTTTCATACTTCCAAGCTATAATAAATTATGACCTGGTTTTATCCGGCAACTGTTCTAGAAATAATGAAATTATTGTATTGCAGAAACGTGCCATTGGATTTGTGAAACAATGTAGTTGTAGATATCAATGCAAACGTGTATTTATTGAGTTTAAGATTTTGACACTGGTTAATTTGTACATTTTTGTGTTAGTACAGTGTGTATTGCAGCACCTAAATGAGTTTACCTGTAAAATTAACGTCCATTACCACAATTACGGCCATCTCTAGTACAAGGCCATTACCTTCGAAAATTTTGTCAGATAATTTTTTAAGAACACAGGCCCGGCCTTTGACAATCAGGATTCAATTTAATACAGATCTGATAAAAAAATATATATGTGGAGTTTTAAAGATTCAGTAAATAATCCAGATTGGTATATATCTTTACGAGGATGTTTCTTAGAAAGCGATTTCGTTGTAAAAGAAAATGTGAAAGCCATTATTTTATTCAATTTTGTGTCAGACTTTTAAAGTGAAATATGTTGTTCTATATAACTTAATGGGTGCTGTTAGGCCTAAGTGTCAAACCCCTACCATCCAAAAACTTTGTCTTTTCCTCATACTTTCACTTTATCAAGAAAACGGTTTCTTCTATTTCTAAATTACATCTCATCAAATGTTCAACTCCGAGACTTACTTAAAAATCATTTGTAAAAACTAAACCATCACACAAATATTATTTAATTTTTATATTAAGTTTACAAGTACTTTTAAGTTATTTTAAATTATAGTTTAGGTTAAGAAGTAATTTTATTTTCTAATAACTCATTTATTTGTAAATGTTGTAAAGCCTTTACTGAATAGCATTCATACAGAAGTATTTATTTTGTGAGTTAGTAGTTGCTAGATTTTAAAAAACTCTTACAAGGTGCAAATGATATACCAATGAGTTAAACAGTTAATGACCAATGAATTTTATCCATTGTTGTCAGATTTAAGTAGGCCTATACTAGCTCTCCCTCAAATTGCCGGTGTCAAGGGAACATTTCACAAGTCGGTAGTTGACGTTGGCCGCATAAACCATAGGTAATAATGTAGGCTTCTATGGATGTTGAAAGCATAAGCTTGTAATACTTATGTCAGTGTTATCAAAGAACTTGGACTTTTTTTAGCTTACTAGTATACGTGTTGCTCGAAATCAAGCAATTTATTTAAATACAGTACAAATGTTATTTTAGCTCTAAATCAAAGACATCTGACCAATCCAATTATGTGAATATCTTTAATCGCCAATAACTACAAGTATTTACAGCTGATTATTAACAGATGTTTCAAATGCTTTATTCAGTCCCCAATCTTATTTAAATGGGAAATTTTGAGATTTCAATGTTGGATAGCGCCTTTATTTTCAGTCTGATTCTCATCAAATTTTGGCGGAAATGACTAAAGACCAAGCCCTATCCAACGACACCAAAAACTTTAAAATCGGTTGAAAATTGTAGGAGGAGTTCTCAAGACAAAAAAACCCTTAGCGTATTAAATAAGTATAGATTTTTTAACAATCTATCTATATATTAATAGGCAAGCATGTTTCGTTTCCTCCTTTTTTCTCAGCTTGTGTGCATCGTAGGAGAAATCCGCGCATACCGTTAGAAAGGTATAGTCCTGTAGATGAGCAGAATCACATTCTAAATCACATCGGACTCCAGGGCTACTCCCCACAGGCTTTCAAAGTTCCAATGTTAATCTTATAGGGGAAGGAGAATTAATTGAATCATTAGCAGCGGGATGAATGGGAAAAATTTGAGAAATTGAAATTTGCAAATCGACCGCCACTGCACCTTCATTTTGAACAGATTATAAAAAGCATAATTAATTAATAGCCCAATGACAAATGACGACTGGGTAAAAACACCCCAGGCCGCTTTGCTTCCAATTTTTATTTTGTAGACTCTTCCATTCAAGAAAATAGTCTTCAAGAAAATATTTCTTGTTCCTCCTGAAAACTAAACTAAGCAAACTCACCCAAAAACTCTCTCAGCGAAACACCAGAATAACTGTATGGACTGGTATTGACTTCAATGCTTTTGTAAAATGGAATATTTTTAAAATGTGAAGTAAACTATTCAAGTTGTGAAATATTAGCTAAAATAGAAAGCCAATTTTGCTCTCACATCATGGTGGGATTTAATTCCATCAGTTAAGAATGGTGAAGAAATAGGGAAGGATTAATTGGGATCAGGTAGTTTTCAAGTAAAAATAATTATACTCAATTAGAAAATTTATTAAAAAAATATGTCAATATTCCACTATAACCTTTGTACATGACAAACCTTGATGATTAATAACTTGATAACTTGATGTATACATGTCAGTAGACTTCTAATACTTTATAATAAATTTGTTTGATAACAAAATTTGGATTAAACTCTTGTATGCCACACAAGAGTTGCTCTTATCCATGTCATGATTTTACGGTGGTTTTACAGTGATGTAACAACATCTCTGTACTACAACAAAGTCCTTAATACCAAAATCATTGTATAGGGTTAAAAATATAAATAGAACCAGTACAACTGATTTCTCTATCATCTGTTTCTAAAACCACAAAATAACTATCCAATAATTTATAGAACAACACACTACATCCGGCTACCTTAATTTGGTGCCAAAACAGTACAATATTTCTTAACTCTGCATAGGTAGGATGCATTGAGGGCCGACAATAATAATTGAGAATTCTCTTTATTTTGTGATGATGTATTCTAGCAACACTAAAAAACTAACTGAAAATTAATTATTGATAGCAACGACTAGGGCACAGTGTACATGAGCTTTTTATAGATTTTTTTATCAACCTAATGTGTATTGGATGAGAAATATATTCACACAGTGTATTTAGTCTATACAGTAGTACACAAGTAGGAAATGGTTCTCTCCAACGATCTCACTGACGAGGCTTCTTACGTGTTTATATCTGTCCTTTAAACCATTGACAGTATTTTTAAGCAAAACGAGTAGGCAAAATTTTGATATGGCATTATTAAATTGTGAAAAATATTAAATAAAAACAATCTTGAATATTCAAGTTTTATTTTATTTAAACAGTTATTTAATAGAAACTAGTTGTTGCCCGTCGATACTCGACGGATATAGCTCCATTAGTGGTAAATGAAACGATATAATAGTGCAAACATGTAGGTAGTCTATAAAATGTACTTCTTTGAACTGCCATACCAAGAACAATAATAGGCCTATATTTTACAGAAAATACTACGATTTTAGTTGGAGCGCCGGAAAAGTAGGCCTATTCCGTAAAACCAATAATGTTGCATCCTTGTACTTATAGGCCCTACTCTTTAGAATTTTATAAACATGTCAATTTTGATTGTTTAGGTAGGCGCAAACCTAATTAGCCTAAGGAAACCGTTCTATTAGGTTCAACAACATCAGAAATAAGTAGACCAATATCCACTTGTAGGCCTATTGGATAAATTGTTCTTAAATTTTTTTGAAGAATTAGGAAAGGCCTAGAGTGTTGTAACTTATGATGGTTGGTTTTAACAAATATTGGTGTATTTAGGGTAGGATAGAACGTAGAGAAACCATTTATAACCACTTCCATATCGCAATATTTATGCTGTAGTGTGCAAGTTTCAATAACTATCCAAATTTAAAGAATACAAATTTTTCACAGAAAATTACATAATTTTAGTTGGAGTGTCTGTCAAAGTAGGCCTATATAGGCATATTCCTTAAAAACAATAATGCTGCACCCTTACTATGTAACACAGACACTCTTTAGTATTTTATAAACATAAAAAATTGATTGTTTACTTAGGATTAAACCTTAGTAGCCTAATCAAAGCGTTATATTAGTTAAAAACATCAATAAATAAGCAAGCCAAAACTATCAATTTGTAAACTTGTTAGTTTAATAAATAAGTTTTTTGAGAGTTTGAACAGGCCTATAAATATTTTAATGTATCTATTTTGCTTAAAATAAATATCGGTGCCATCAGTAAAACATTTATTAGTGACGCCGTTATTGGACACACTACAAAAAGCTCGAATGTGAAGATGGGTCTGGAACTCGGGCTGTCTGATTTGGAGTAAGTCACGCTACCGACTGCGCCACAAATACTGTGGTTTAGCGAAGTAAATGTAAAGCATGACAACGTTGCAAACGACAAATTGATTGCAAAAAATTTCCGATACATCCGTTTCTTTTAATACAAATGTGAGAAATTTATTTAAACTAAACCTTTACAATTTAGTCTTAATTTTAAAGCAATCAGCTATTTTACATAATTAAGCAACTTTCTTTCCATTTAAAGGATAATACATCATAATAATTGTAAACGTTTTTAGGTACTGTACTGACCATAATAAACCAAATCCTTCATGAACTTTTGTTCATCCACTCTGTATTTAGACAAAATACCTCGTGTGTTTACAATCAGCTGATTGAAATCGTGTAAAATAAATAAATTGTTAAGGTTTGAAAATGTCGACATTTTTAATTTAAGGGAGTAAGATAACGTTAATTATATCATTAAGCAACTTTCTTTTCATAAATGACAATACATCATAATAATTGTAAACGTTTTTAGGTACTGGCCATAATAAACCAAATCCTTCATGAGCTTTTGCTCATCCACTGTATTTAGACTAAATACCTCGTGTGTTTACAATCAGCTGATTGAAAGCGTGTAAAATAAATAAATTGTAAAGGTTTGAAAATGTCGATATTTTTAATTTAAGGAAGTAAGATAACGTTAAAGTAAATAAAATCTGCTAATATACAAAGGTTTACGTTTTATTTGGTACAAACTGCGTGTAAATTGGTCCAGTGGAAGTCTCAGACGAACTGTCCAAAGGATTGGAAATGTTGGCTTTTTTCCCCATGTTATATCTCCATAAGAAAAGTTTATTTTTAATTTTTGACCGATTTAACGTAAATGTTTTTGAAATACGAATAAAACCTGCTAATATAGAACCGAAAACGTTTATTTTGGTACAACCCGCATGTAAATCGGTCCAGTAGAAGTCTCAGACGAACTGTCCAAAGGATTGAAAATGTTGGCTTTTTTCCCCATGTTAAATCTCCATAAGAAAAGTTTATTTTTCATTTTTGACAGATTTAACGTAAATATTTTTGAAATACAAATAAAACCTGCTAATATAGAACCGAAAACGTTTATTTTGGTACAACCCGCATGTAAATCGGTCCAGTAGAAGTCACAGACGAAGTGTCCAAAGGTTTTTTAACTTTGTGTTTTAAATATATAGATTACGTTTGAGTGACTCTGCAAGAAGTTTAAAATAAAAAGAACTTGCTTTTTAACACGATGGGCTTTATTCATGGAATTATTATGGGGGACACGCTTGCTAATGGCAGTGAGGAGAGTTGAATATTACTGGAATAAAACGCCACTCCCGCCACCTGCTGCCTAGCGTCGTCGTATTTTGACGCTTATCTCCAGTGCTACACTATTTTACCAAACCTTGGATACAATGCTTTTGATATTATTTTCAAACCTAGTGACAAATGTCTGAAGAAAATCCTAAGGTGTTCTAGATTTACTTTTGATTCTGTATTTTTTACTGTTTTAGTTACGTAGGCATAATTATGTACCAATAAAACATAAAAAAATTAAACAAAAAGAAGAATTCTTTTCTTAGGCCTTAGGGCATTTTTAAGGTTTAAATAGGCTACTTTTTCGAAATAGGAGATTTTAATGTTCTGGAACGGCTAAACTACTAATGAAAGGGTTATAAAAATAAAAATAAAACCGTATTCAATCATTAAATACTGACTATAATTTTTTAGGTTTTAAATAAGTTAGGCCTAATAGACATTTTTGTATAACAAAATCAAAGTAATGAAAATAAAAACTTGAGCAATACAGTAAAAATTATCAAGTTCTCAAAAATGACTGAAATCTGTAATTCTGTGCTTAAGAACCATTGCTGCCATCAAAGAGCATCATTACACAAAACAATACATGTCTTCAGGGTTGTTAAGATAAAATAACAATGATTATAAAAATTATACAAATACAAGTGGTAACTCTAATAGAGCAATTCAAAAATTCTCCCCAGAATAATGAAAAAATTTAAGTTGAAACTAATGAAATGGCTGAAAACTGTCCTCTGTAACTTTATTAATTTGTTCAAGGACATAGTCTAGCTTGTAAGATTGCCTAAAATAACCCATTTAATTAATATCCTTTACAGTTAATATCCATAAATAAGTAGACCTTAATCCAAAATGCTACAAAAAATTGACATTTTGAAATGAGGTAGAGAACATTAGCAGAGGGCAAAACTCAGAGTTTCCCTACAAATTAATGGGGATTTGCACTGTATATAATGAATTGTTCAATGTTTCAGGTCAGGTGTTAATGTTTTGTATGCGATTTCCAGTACATGAAAAAAGGTATCAAATTTACATTTGATACAGCCTTGACTTCTTTCGGTTTTAGTAGAATCATGACCACTGCTGCTGACCAATTGAAATATTGGATGAGGAGAGCCAAACGAGAGATGGAAAATCCCAGTTTCACCAGGTTTCAAAATTACAGGGTTTCCTTGTTCTAACTTCAGTGATAAAATCATATTCTCATAGTGTGGGACTATTTCATTATAGTGTGTGATAACTTCTTCACTCAGAAACTCTGCTTTTATACTTCTAATAAAAGTAATCCTACAGGTAAAATAGTACCGGTAGTCAATCTTTTGTTTGGGAGGCAAACTACTACGACTTTTACAAGTAAATGATTCAATTTCAACTGACTGAGTTGTCTTTAAAATAAGAGTTGAACGATTATAATCATCTAAAAATTTTAAATTAAGAGGAATGTCTGAAACTTTAAAAACACCCCTAGTGGTTAAGTTTAAGGATTTAAATTCACCCTGAGATATTTCTTTTCCTGAACCATTCTCTTTGCCCACCTTATCAATAGGTGCTTTCTCAATGTACTGCTTCCTTTTTTCTAGAGTCTTGCACAGTACAGGCGACTCTAACACTTGTTTTCTGGTCACAGCAAGTGTCAACTCCATGTATTCTTCAGCAGTTAACACTTTTGTAGGCAAAACATGCTCTAAAATTTCTTCAGACGTGAAGGTCAAGAAACGCACATATCCAAGAATCGTTGCCAAACAATCCCGCACAGTTCTGGCAGGGTTTATCTCAGCCTGATGATTGGCCCAACAAACCACACTTGCCCACAACTCCACTTCTCTAATATTCAACGTATCCTGTTTCAAAATGAAGAGTACACAATCTTCATAAAAAAATCAGGGTTTTGAACAATTTTTTCAGTCTCACGCTGAATAATTTTTCCTATCTGAATTTCTAAATCAGGCAAACTAATGCTTGTAACACAGATCAAACCAGGAAACACATCATCAGCACTGGTTGGGTTTAGCCGTTTTACAGCTTTCCGAAGAAGGCGGGGAATTTGGAACTTGTCAGCGCACAAAGCCAGGCCAGCTGCCTCGATGGCCGTCATCTTGGGTAGCTTTCCTCCATAGACGTATCTGAAATGGAAAATTTATTTACATTATAAGAGTAATAAACTCGAAAGTATAAAAGTTAATATAAAAAAACAATTCCTATACAAATAACACTGAGTGCATGGTGTATGAAGAAATAGTGATTTTAGCGAATTTCCCTATAGGGAATACGCTATTACGGTAGAAGACACGGTACGACTTAAGCCCGGGACCATGTTACTTTTTTGTTTTGAGGTCCTCAGGAGCCAAAAACACCGTTCGTTCCAATTGATATATATGTATATGTATATACAGTATATATATATTTATATATGTGTATACATATATATATAAATAAATTTATAAATATAAATAAATATCCTTGTATGTATGTATGTATATATATATATATATATATATATATATATATATATGTGTGTGTGTGTGTGTGTGTGTGTGTGTGTGTGTGCGCGTGTGTATGTGTGTCAGGATGTAAACAGAGCTAGAGAATGCCCCAATGGTCCGATTTTTGTGAAATTTGGTATGTAGGTCCCCCAAAAACCCTAAAAAAAAGGCGAAAAATTCAAATTTCTCAAAAACGGCTCTAACGATTTTGATTAAAATTTTGTGGTTTGTTAGGATTAAATTGATGAATCAAATGACACCACCCGCATTTATGAGAAAATGCGCGTTCAAAAGTTATACAATAAAAAGTGTTTAAAAAACCGATTTTTTTTTATTTTCAAAAAAGCTGTTATTCTGAAATAAATTTTACTGATTACGATTAAATAAAGCTAAAAAAACTAAATATTCCAGTTTTTAAATTATTGCTCTACGTCAAGTGATTGCGGAGAAAATTTAATTTTTCGTTTAGCAGTAAACGCAGTACGTTGTTAAAAGTCACAGACGGCGCTTAGGGTCAAACTCGCGCTGCTCAGCTGGTAGCTATCTGACTGAGTCATCATCAAGACATTAATGTTTGAAGCTTTAACCCCTTTTTTATATTGTTGGGAGAAAGTATGTGTCAGTTGGCTGATACCGTTTATTATAGATATGTACAGTAGCGGCCACGAAATCAGGCGGTTGACTGAAAATGCGATGTTGTCACATGGAACCAAAATATGAAAGAGATTAACGAAAATCTCTTTCTTTGAAGCATAAACTGGCAACACTGAGCATCCAGCGTTGCCTAGACCGTATGTTGAATGTACAATCTATAAAAATGATCAAAATAACTATCTAATAAAACAGATAAAAACATATGAACAGATATAAACCATATGATTGAATTAATAAGCAATGGAAATTTGGCAACGTTGCAAAATCATTCACCCGCCTTATTTCGTGGCCGCGACTTTAGATGTAACATTTACAACCTAATTAGTGTAAATATTAAGAAATATTTTTTCAATAGTGAATTTACACTTGGGCATGAAAGGCTTAAAAAAAGGCACTAAATGGGAGGGGGTGAAAACCTGCTTGATGAATTTTTTTTGATGAATTTTTTTGAGACTCTGATACTGTCAGCCTCTAGCGGCAGCCGTTGTAACTGCTGGGCGCGCAGACTATGAATGTAGTCATTGAATAGTATCTAGTCCTACATTCCGCGGCAAAATTCCCGACACCAACATCATTTACTTGGGTCTTCTGACGTTTCTTTGCTCACAATGTTTACAACTAATACTGGATATTGTTTATTGCCCTTTCATTAGTTGTGCAACAATGTGAACCACAATCAGGTAGTTCCCGCAGTGGCCATTTGACAGCACAGACAAAATAATTGCTCTATCCCTTTAAGCTCCTCTTAGTAATAAGTACGGTAGCTGAATTTTTGATAACATACATTAATTAAAACTTTAAAAAATTCCAATGGCGTAGAAAGACATAAAATACAAAAGAGAACAGGAAAAGGGCAGGAGTGATCTTATGGGAAACTTCTCTGGTTATTTTAAGAGTTAAATTCTAAAATTTTCCTGTTGTGGTGTTAAATTTGTTTTATCTCCTAGTTTTCATATTTTTATATTTCACCTGAGCATAAACCTGAAGATGGCAGGAGAGACATCCGTTATGTGTATTTTGGATTCAGGATTTTTGGTTCTGTTGCTCTCAAGCAGATTTCGGAACACTGGACTGTGGGCAATCAAGTCTAAAGATGCAACCCCAATGCCCTCCTGAAAGCAAAGACAAAATTACTCACTAATAAAAAATAGAAAATAATTTAACTACTATTGGTTACTTTGTTTCCTGTTTAATAGAGATAAAATATATTTAAACAAACTCATTCAATAGTGGTATTCATTCAAAAAGTTACACTTAAGACGATGACACAAACAAGGCACGCTTAATCTATTTTCTATTGAGAAACGCTCGATAAACATCTGTCTGTGAGGCTTCGTCCGTGATAGGATTCAATTACAAACAATATACCAGTAAGCTTTTACTATTGTGGGAAAATAGTTATTCTGATGTTGAGAAAAAAGAGCATCTAGAAATCGTGCTAGAAATAAGAAAACTGATGTCAGTATTTCTAGTAATATTAAGTTTGGCAAGAAAACTGATGCCAGTAGTTTTAGTAAGTCTGGTACTAAGTCGAACAGTGTTTCTAAGGAAAATCAAACTGTCAAATCCTTTGGCTTGGAGAGCGTTTCAGGTTTCATATTCTAAAACCGAGAATCAGCCTACATATCTATTAATTGGGGATTCTATGATTTGACATGCAAGGAAATATTGTGAAAAATATGGGTGTTTATTAAGCGTTAATCCTGGGACAAAAATCAAGGATGTAAAAGGTAAATTGATGAGTTTTGTGAACCTCCAGCCGAAATTTATTCATTTTAATTTTGGGACTAATGATCTTCCAATGTATTACAAGGGTGGTCCTGGGTACAACGGGGGGTCTGGGAAGCGTGAGGCGCTCCACAGCATGGCAGACTTACTCTACTGCTACTTACTCTTACTAGATCCCAGTTTCCTCAAAGCACAGTTTTTTTTAAATACTGTGCTTCCGAGGGCTGACATTAGTTATAGATCACTGGCTCTTTTCAATGAGCACTTTGAACTATGTTTGGCACCTTCGGTGTGTTGAACTAATTGTGTTGAACTAATTCGGTGCTACCTTTGTGCAGACCAGTTTGTGTGTAAGTAAACACCATCTTGGTCGCGACGGAAGGCACCTCAATAAATGGGGGATTTCACGATTTGGATTGAAACTTCAAAATGTGATGATGAAACTCATCACAAATATTGTCGTTTTTCCGTCATCTGTGGCCATCACTTCAGCCGTAACGGACTTTGTGCCACCTGTAAACAACGAACCGACAACACCTGGTCCTGTTGGTGGGGTGGGTGAGTCTGCGTCAAAAAACGGAGTGGTAGAGCCAAACAATCCTTCAGAGTAGCCCATCTAAATATGAACTCTTTATCGACGGGGCTTGAGGAGATGTTTTCTGTTGTGAAAGATCTGGACTTGGTCCTGCTAGGAGTGACAGAAACTTGGTTAACTGGCCAGAAATGATCTTATGAAGTGAAATTGCCAGGTTTTTCACTTATACAAAGAGATCGTAATGGCCTAAATGGACTTATGAGAGGTGTAGAGGGTGGCAATATACTTTAAAAATAACATTTCTTTTGTGATGCAAGAAATTAATTTAGAAAACCTTGAGAATATTTGTGGTTTGATTAAAATAAAGGGTGAAACTTTCTTTGTCTGCTTTGCATATCGGCATGAAACCTTATCATACACTTGGCTTGATCCATTTCTTTCAGATTGTTTTTAAGATATGTCACAGTTTGCAGAGAACATTATTGTAATGGGAGATCTAAACATCAACCTCTTGGGCCATTCTCTAGCTGAAACACGGTTTTTAAACAAACAGTTAAGAGCCCTTGAGGCCAAGGAATCTGCTTGAGGCAATACAACTGGTCAGTGAGCCGACACGTGTTACAAAAACCTCATCCACGTTGATCGATTATATTATTGTGAATAAAAGCCTGAAAAGAACTTGTTGTGATGTAGTTGACAAGTCTTCAATTTATATCCATAGAGGCATATGAATATCTGAATACAAACTAACATACTGTGATATAGGTAACAGTGGAAAAGCCATGAACCCCAGCTAAGTTCGTTATTTACAGAGATTTTTTCAGATTTAAAATTGATAGCGTTATTGACAGTGTGTCCGAAATACAATGGGAAGAAGTGAATAATATTTCTGATGTTAATAACATTCTTTATTTTCTTAACTCAGCAATTTTAAGAGTGTTCAACAAACATGCCCCAGTAGTGAGGAAAAAGGTGACTAAAAATAAAGCACCATGGAGAAAGAGATTAAAGATCTTACAAAACAAAAAAACTATTGGAAGAGAAAAATGTTAGAAAGTAGGTAACCGTGGAAAGTAGAAAGTAGGTATAGTGGGGTGGAATGCGTGTTCCTGTCATAGAAGTAAAAGATGCAAAAAATAGTATCAAAAGTGGAGCGGTCCGCACTGATGGAATAACCATTTTAATGATTAAAATGATAGGCCCATTCTGTATTGATGTGATCACCCACCTCATGAACAGTTCCTTGGCGACTGGTGTCATTCTTGAGGCTTGGAAGGAAGCCATTGTTATTCCATTGCCAAAGGGTGACTTCATCTACAGTTGCTGAACTTCACCCTATTTCAGTGTTGCCGGCCTTGTCTAAGGTCCTTGAAAAGTTAGTGGTTGCCCAATTTGTTGAGTTCCTTAAGAGAGAACGTATTATACCTCCTTATCAGTCGGGCTTCCATAGAGGGTATAGTAGAGCAACTGCCCTACTCCACGTTTGTGATGATTTGCTGGACGCCAAGGCACAGCGAAAATCATCCATCTTGGCGTTGCTGGACTTCTCTCGTGCTTTTGACTCTATTAATCACAGTCTGTTATTGGCTATTATGAAGTATTATGGAATAGGGCCTGATGCAGTTGCTTGGTTTTCATCTTATTTAATTGGCAGAAAACAAAAGACCAAAGTTGGTACTGACTTTTCCCCTTCTATCAGTACATTATTAGGTGTTCCACAAGGCAGCTGTCTTGGACCCATTCTATTCGCATTATTTGCCGCCACTGTGGGTAACTCTATTAAGCACTGTGTAAGATATACTCATATGCTGACGATGTCCAGTTGAGTATTTCTTACTCAACTCTTCAGACGGACCAAGCTGTTCAGCACTTGAATGCTGATCTGGATACCATTCACAAGTGCTCAGTAAATCATGGGGTGAAACTCAATATCGAGACATGCGCCTTGCTAAACTTTCTTGGCAGCAATTATTCACCTCAGCCACCAGTTAATAAGATATGCGTTGGAAGTACAGCACTACTAAAGTTGGATTCTGCGAAAATACTCGGTGTCACTTTTGACTCCAATCTGAACTTTTCAGACCGTGTGAGTTCAGTGTGCAAGAAAGCTATGTCTCGTCTGAGAGTCCTGTACAGACATAAACATCTATTCCCCCAAGCGACGAAGCTTCAACTTATTCAGGCATTAGTGCTCTCTGCCTTTGAATACTGTCTTCCTGTTTATGGCAATGTCGTGAGTGCAAAGTACATGGAGAGAATGCAGAGAGTGCAGAATATGTTTGTCAGATTTGTTTGTGGCCTGAGAAAATTTGATCATGTATCTGGTGCAAGACACAGTTTAGGATTGTTACCTATGTCTGATGTCTGCACCCTTCGTACATCTACGACTGTCCACAAAATACTTATTTCTGGCAAGCCTGAGTACTTAAGAGAGAGACTGAAAACTCGCTCTGAGGTGCGATCTCGCTGTACGAGACAGGATGCTGTGTTAGAGCTGCCTCGCGTACGTCTGGAGGTTTATAGGAAGCGATTCTCTTATTTTGCCCCCAAACTGTACAATGAAATGCTCCCTGTCTTAAGGGATGACAAAAACGGTCATGTGGCATTCAGAAAGCGTGTCCACAAGATGCTGTTTGGTTCCATTTTATTAAATTAAGATTTTTTAAGTTATGAACTGTAACATTTTATTTTGTTAGTTTTAGTATATTATTATTATTTGACCTGAGTTGTTTTGAAAATCAACTGTTGTTGAAAACCGCTTGAAATAAAGACGATATGTATTTATTTAAATACATTCCCTTCAAGACTTAAAGAATATCACTGTAAAACAGGCTTTCATAGCAATATTTAACTACAACAAACAATGGACCACTCAATTTTGATTTCCAGAGGACAGAAAAAAGTTGCTTTGTTTTCAGAAGAGCAATATTTTTTCTGCTTAAAAAAATAAATAAAAATGTGAAAAGTGGATATTATTTAACCCATATTTAAAAAAAAATTTGGTGGGGCCTAGCCTATTACCCTCATCAGGATATTAACTAATCTTAAATGACTAAAGTTGAGTAAATGCTTAATTTAATAAAATTACAATACTTCAAGACATGCTAGAGCAGTGTTTCCCAACCGGTGGTACCTAGGCAAAAGACAAAGGAAGAAATAAGAAATAAAAAAGTGTATTTCATCGATGTGATGCCGAAGGCTGTTTTGTTAAGCTCAGTTCTGCATTACAATCCATTTCCACTTAGAGACGGTTTGACAGCTCGCGCCAGGTAGTCCGGGAATATCTCAAGTGCTGGTTAACGTAGTCAGCAGTTAAAAATTGGGTTTGACAGCTCGCGCGTATCTTCTTCTGCTTGAGTTTATCATTGTTCGCGCGCAATTTTCGCTGACGGCTGAAGGGTGAATAGTAGGGAATCTGTGTCGGAAGGTTGGCTGACGGCCAGCTTTGACCCCGGCGCCCGGCTGTCTCCAAGGCCGTCTGAACCTTGAGACACCCCGAAACATGGAATCGGCTATACGGTGAGGGGGTGGGGTGGTTTACAACAATTTACGAAAAACTATCTTGTTACTTGAACCCCTCTTGTGAGTGCCCCCCCACGTTCGTTATCAGTGGAATGTTATTGTTGTGACGTCTTCCTGCAACTGTCAAAGCAAAAAATTATCTTCACTTAGGAAGTGCTCCTGATTCAGTTCAGGAAAATAACATCTACTCTTAAACCACCTCTTAGTTTGCGACTTGTGAGGCTTCAATAGGGAGCAGCACCTTTGATTTAG
This sequence comes from Neoaliturus tenellus, assembly GCA_030545055.2. Classification (NCBI taxonomy): domain Eukaryota; kingdom Metazoa; phylum Arthropoda; class Insecta; order Hemiptera; family Cicadellidae; genus Neoaliturus; species Neoaliturus tenellus. Next base: position 13,048,717 of record CM061534.1, on the reverse strand, counting down.
CTAAAGCAATTTCGTACCAACTTGGCAAAAGTATATCATTTTTAAGAATCCCGTCTTCCGAGCACATTTATGTTAACCAATAATGATTTTGTGTCCAGTATTCTTCGAAACAAGTTCATTTACCTGAAACTATTTCCTGTTACATATGAGACATGCTCTGCAAAAATGATGAAACGTGGGAGAGAATTGATTAGTCATATTCATAGAAAATTGTATGTTTATTACTTGGTAACACTGGGATACAAGCTGTGTATTCGTTTGGTAAAGCACTGAGAGTGATTTGCCAACATAGTTTCTGTCGTGACAGTTATTAGTTTGTGAGTAGAATTAGTCCTGATTAATAATTAGTCCTTGGATCTTTCCTGAACAAGAAAAAACCGCAATTTTGTCATAAATATTTATTTGTTTGGTCATTTTATATTTTTATTATTTTGGTTACTTTTGTAGATATGAGTTTGGGTGGTACGCCAAAAAATTTAAAAAGCAGTGGTACATTTTTTGTCTATTGCAAGAATATCAACACGCCTTGAGCCGTAGGTGGCACACCTGACGGAAGTGATCGTCAGCTGTTTGTGAGATTTGGAACTGTCATGCTTCCTTTTTCTTCACATGGACCGTGAACGCCGCAGACAAACTCATCGTTTCCCAAGTGTTCAATTTTTCATCTTTTTACATCCAGCATGTGATGACATTTATCTCCACACCTCACTTATCAATGAAGTCTTCGTAGTCCTCTGTGCCACCTCATGAATGTGGTCCCAGAGTGGCCACCATCATCGTCCACCACCATCTACACCATGATATGGAGGAAGACTCTAAACCTGGGAGGAGCCGATGGGGACATGCCCCGTTCCCAGATTCTTCAGCTCCACATACCTGAACTTCACCCATTTAATACGGCTGTAATATTTTTGTTGTTAACTTATTTATTTATGTGTTGCCCCTGTTGTTGTTGTTTTGTCAGTCTATTTTGTTAATAAGTTTTAAGATGAATTTTTGGGAATTTTGGTAAAATAATTTTAATCAAGGGGCCCTCTTTGAAATATCTTGCAGAAGACAAGGTAAGTTACTTTAAATTAGCTGTTATTTGCTCATTCAAGGAGGAACGTTTTCTCAGATTTCTTGTCCTGTTTGGAGGGGAACAAAATTCTTGGGTTTTCTTGGCCAGCAAAGACTAGCCTCATTTTTTTAGGACTGTGAGCCTTAATTTTTTTGTCTCCGTCCTCATGGGACACGCTTCCATGACCTGTGGTTGGATTCAAGCTGGGAGCTGAGGTGAGGTGGCTGTTCCGCCTCCTACTTCCAGTCTTTGAAAATGCAATGCACTTCTTCATAAACTTGTAATGCAGTTTTCTTATGGTTAGAGGCTATAATTGTTATTACTTCATTGTGCCTTTTATTTGTCAGGGTGCCCCCATGGTGACATGAATCCAACACATGAACAAATGTTTCATACTCATTGGAGTGTCTGAAACGGGTTGTGTTAGGTTCACATCCAAGACTGTCTTGAGGGAGGCAACGTTTCCAGGACGTCATGTTATTTAATCTTCCTTATTAACAGGTAGCCTACACTGTATTGTGTCTTAATACACAAAATTTAAACCTAAATAATAAATTAATTTCAACACTTAACAAAATTGTTCTTGATTGTGTGTAAAATACAAGTATTACCCTGAGGGTCCTTACCCCGTACCCGTACCCGTAGGTGAGATTCCAAAGGCCAATAGTCCTTACAAAATGTGTGCAATTACAGACTACTATAAAATGACAAAGATTATAGTTATCAAGAGAGTAGACTGTCATAAGGTACTGTTATACTTACCACGTCCTCAGTTTCAGGATTGCCAACGATCAGGAGGCAGTCATGATATTTTGTGTTGCAGAGAAGAAAGTCTGCAGCATCTCCTTCAAGACTGTCTACAAAAATAAGAAGCGATTGAAAAACAAAGTGAAGAAATTTGTAAAGATTAGCTTGATGCGATGGTGGTTACTGATTTGACGTAATATAACTTTAGGTTTGCTTTAATTTTAATTGGTATTTTATCTTAGAAGAACTTTTCTTGATTGAAATGACAAATTGTGATGAAAATTAGAATAAAATATTGTAATTGGATTAATTTTGAAACGGATATAAAACCGAACCAGAGTTAAAACGCTTTCTGTAAACATGACCTCCATGTTTTAACTAATTCAAACAAAATCTTCATTTTGGAAACAACTACTGTATATATCAATAGAACTCAACTTAAATTTTCCTTCTGTTCCTCACCAACTCTTTCATTACTTTGTTTTATTTTTTCAATTAATTGCAAAACAGAGAACTACGGCGGTGAGGACAGGTCTGGTTCACTGGTTCACTTAAACAACATTATCTAATGTGTAACACAACCTAAACTAACTGCTGCAATATATTGTTACAGCATTTATTCGGTTATTAAAAGGGAGGTTCCACTTACAGAAAAGTAAAATAATGTATACTAATCATGTGGAAATAATGAAGACAATTGGTACCTAACAGAAAGGCATATAGTTTACACTTAAACACGAATTTGCTGAGTCAATTGAAGACTTTCAGAGAAACAGGACTCAATATTATCAAAACCCACCTAGTTAAGGCATAATTCCGAGTTTATTGGCATTCATACTCCTGATGCATTTCAATCTCGGATATGATACTGAATTGACGTATATCAATAGGCTAAAAAAGTTAGAGCCAAGAAAAAAATTGATGTAGGCTATCCAGGGTCGGCTTTACGAATTTGCCGCTCATGGGCCCAAAACATTTCCCCCACCCACACATCCAAGAAAAATGTGTTAAATCCAAAACAATATTCTTTGTACAACATGCGCCAAAATAAACAGTACTGAAACTGAATCAGCCATCTTAACCAAAATGATACAAAACCTTCAAGAACAGTATGAGTAATGCTCCCCAACTGGATACAATACAATACAATACAATTTTCTTTATTGTGCATTCATTAAGAATTACAATAGTGTCAAGAATACATGAAAACAAGTTATTTTTCAGTGCCTTCAAAAAATCCATTAGTGAGTGTGAGTAGTCTTTCAACTAGCCACTTCTTTAGTTCCTTGTGCAGCTTGTTGCCAGTCAAGTTTCTCAGGCGGTCCGGAAAGTGGTTCTTCAGTTTACAGCCGGCATAGGAAGGTTTTTTCTCCCACAGTGTAGTACGTACGGTGTACCTGGAGGACGAGCTTGGAGCCATGACGAGTGGTATAGTGGTGTAGATCGTGGTTTCTTGGAGGGTTTATTTCATCTACATACATTATGGTTTGAAGTATGTAGAGAGCCACCACTGTAAGTATTCCCAGGTTGGTGAAAGCTGGTCTGCAAGTCTGTAGAGGGTCAAGGTTAGCAAGAGTTCTTATGGCTTTCTTCTGAAGAACAAAGATTCGGTTCATGTTGTGTGCTGAGGTTCCTCCCCACGCTGTCATATCTAAGATGTGATTCTACCAGGGCAAGTAAGCTGTCTTAGCCGAAGAGGAGCCGATCAATACATACTGTCTTAGCCGATCAATAAGGAGTCCACCTATGTAGTTTATTCTTCGGACAACATAGATTCCAGCACTGATTTTTTTGCACTGATGGTCTATGTGCTCTGTCCATGATAATTTATTATCAAGTTAAACAATAACACCCAGGAATTTTGTATTGGTTTCTATTGTTACATCCTTTATTTGAGGGACTACCTATGTCTTTTTTCTTACTGAAATTTAGAGATGTGGTTTTGGAGGGGTTGATTGCTAGGCCATTGTTCTTTGAATAAAGAATTGCTTTGTTAATTGCTAGGTCATTCATCGACAGGGCCCCTGTAAACCTAAAGAAAGCATTGGATTAAGAAAATCAGGACTTGTATTGACTTGAGAGAGCTTTCCTCCAGAAACTTATAATCTATAAATTAATAACTTAGGCAAGCATGTTTCGTTTCCTCCTTTTTGTCTCAGCTTGTGTGCATTGTACGATAAATCCGCGCATAGGCCCTGCCATTAGAAAGATATCGTGCTGCAGATGAGCAGAATCACATTCTAATTCCCATCGGATTCCAGTTCTGCGCCCCACAGGCTTTCGAATTTCCAATGTTAATCTTATGGAGAAAGAATTGAATCATTATACAAAACAACTGCTAGAAAAACAGATGTTTCAGTTATAAAATGTTTACTGTAAACTTCTTGGGGTCAGATCAACCGAAATTTAGGGTCGAATTTCGATCAAGAGGCGATCTCTAGTTTTAATTAATTCCCATTACAATTGAACCAGATTGCACAATATGGCCATGTGTTTGGAAGTGTCCCTGCCATTGACAAATTAGCAGGAAAAAGCCAAAGAAAGGGTATTCTCTAAACCTTGTTTCTTTGGACATAGAAAGACACAACTTTTTCATCTCCATAACGATCACTTTAGAAGCCTACATAACTGATTTTGTTTCTAAGGTACTTACCAGTCTCTGTTTCTGCAGACATTCCGTAGGTTAATGGCCGCACATGGAATGGATAAACAAATTACCGGTACTGAAAGAAGGAATAAAGCTAAACCCTCCACTCAACGTTGGGAACGTAATCGCTAGACTAATAGGGAAACGAAAGACAGAGATAGGCCTATAAGAATCGTCCGTGACGAATAATGTTATCGTTATCAACTTTAACTGCTGCGATAGCGATACCACACTGTCCACACTATCACATGATGACAACATGTGATGGCCAATTAAACTGGAAGTCCGTTACAGCTGAGCTTATATTTGATAGATTTTTTCTATTTTAATATATTATTTTGATCTTTGTTGTCCTGTTAAAATTTAACAGTAAAAAAATGTAACAGTGAAAAAAGTAAATCATGGTTTAATAATGAACTAGGAATACGCTCCGATGTCCGTCCCGTACAAGAATTTTTTACTCACTTTTTGAGTTATTAGGTGACGCTTTTTAGGGAAAAATGCATTACGCACACAGGTGGCAAGCCTGTAGTGTGGGGCTCCCCTAAAAACGGGTTTACCCACTAAAAACCTCGCCTCTATTCTTTAGGATTCTAACCTGGAGTTGTTTATCACATTACGTCAGGCTAGGCCAAAATGTGGCTTATGCCCGTGGGGCTCACTCCTTATCCAGCCACTCGATCAAGGGATCTGGGCCACTTCGCGGTCCAGATCATGTTCTTTTCCAGGAGGATGCCCCGGACGAACTGTGATAAACAATCCCAGTTGCCCTCATCCTCCAAGATCTTTTGGCAGACCGAGTCCACCGAAAATGCACAAAAAAATTTGTGTGGCCTTCAGGCGCGGCCCTTCCCAACGGGGCCAGCGGAAGAATGTGTGTTCCGCATCGTCGGGAACGCCCGAGCAATAAATGCAGTCCGGTGAACCGGTCTTGCCCATCCGGTTCAGGTACGACCGAGATAGCCGGGAATTGTCAAGAATTGGCCGCCGTTCCACCCATGATTGGACGTGCTTGATAAGTCGCACCTCGTCCATCGTCCTCGGGTGTCGTGCTCCCAGCTGTGTTGCCACTGCTGGAAGGTTCTGGAGCGCTCTTCTGTTCTTGCCGTGTCCTTGCCAATCTCGCCTTGTCTCTGATAAATTGCCTTCCTCACTCCTGCCAAGAGCTTGACAGGGATAACTCCGGTGACCACCAGGACGGAAGGCTCGGACACTGTCCGGTAGGCGGAACACACCCCGAGCGCCGCTCGACGTTGAACACGGGCGAGTCGCAACCTGTACTACTCTTTACCGAGAGCGTCTGCCCACACCTCTGCTCCATAAAAAAGCACGGACTGAACCGCGGACATCAACAGACGTCTTCTGCTGGATCGTGGAACCCCGACATTGGCCATCAGCCTACTAAGGTAAGTGACTACCTTAGCGGCCCTGTCCGCCGTACGGAATATCTTATCCCTCCAGCTTAACTTGGTGTCCACCATAATCCCGAAGTACTTAGCAGCACGAGTTGATTGGACCACCTCCCTTCCCACTCGGAACAGAACGACGGTGTCCATCCTCTTCTTCGTAAGGATCACAATCTCCGTCTTACGGAGAGCAAGCGAGAAACCGTGATCGGACATCCATGTGTTGACCACACGCATGACTCGGTTCAACTTTAGTTGGGTCAGCTCAACGTTGTGTGCGACAATGAGAGCTGCGACATCATCGGCGTACCCAACCAAAGTGGTTTCCTCAGGCATCTCCGACCTCAGGAGGCTGTCATAGGCAACGTTCCAGAGATCCTGGCCGAGTATTGAATCTTGCGCGGCACCAGAAGTGACTTCCATCGTCCACGTTCCGTCCCTTGTGACGTAAATCAGGCTTCGAGAGCGGAGATAATCCGCAACAAGATGAGTCGCAACAGATATGCAGGAACGCGAAAGGTGTTGCGAAGCGCATCCAGCATATCGACCCTCCTCGCCGAGTTAAAGGCATTCTTGACATAAGCGTAACAAGAAGCACTACTCAGCGAGAGAAATGGTTGTGGCTCTCGGCTCTCTTCACAGCTCTCTGGACTTCGGTGATAGCGTCAATCGTTGACCGTCCCTTTCTGAAGCCGTACTGACGGGGGCATAAGTACCCGGCAGCTTCCACGGCAGACGTCAGGCGGGAACGGATCAGCTTCTCGGACAGCTTCCCAGCCGTGTCCAACATGCAAAAAGGCCTGTGGGACGACGGCAGCTCGGGATCACCTTTGCCCTTGCTGATGAGTACAAGTCTGGCGGTTTTCCAGGGAGCCGGAAACACCCCTTCTACCAAACAGGCGTTGTACATTCTCAACAACAAGTCAGTCATCATTAATTGAAAATACTTTCTTTAAAGCCTCGCTGGGAATCCGTCCGGGTCAGGAGCCTTGTTGCTCTTTATTGAGAGAACGGAGGTTTCCATCTCCTCGAATGTGAAGAGTGGAACGTCATCTAACCGTCCGAAGTCAACCGGCGTACACCCTAGGCCTAGTGTACAAATAAATTCATACAAACAATGATTTTAGCTAAGATTTCAAAACAAGCAAGTAACTTAATAATAATTATGCTTATAATATAAAGGTAAATAGACTGTAGAGCGAAAAAACAATACAATTTAAAATCCATGATTGCAAATTAATAAAAATCAAGTTATATAAGTATTGTAGAATTACGCTTACTTAACACTTAATGCATATTTTGTTACCTGAGACATAGGCTACAATAGCACAACAGTTTCTAATTATTACTTGTTCCATTTAAATCTTTTTCCAAATATTATATGTACCCCATAAATTAGTTAATCGCATATAATTCCGTTCGATAGCAATTTATTCCACAACATGCCTATCTTTTGGCATAATTTATAACTTCGACAAGTATACATCGGTGTTGATCTATTTAATTTAACAAATAGTTCTGTCAAAATATCAATTAAATTTTATTTAAAAACGTAACATAACGGCGAGCAGATGTAAACAAATCTGAAGAGGTTATATTATTTTCAGCATACAAGCGACAACTCAGCTGTGATGGGGGAATATAAACTGATCATAGCAACTACATTATAGTAAGATGCACGAAAATAGTCCGATGGAAATTTTAACAGCTGTGTCCCCCCTCACCCCCTCTCGCCCTGCAATGTTGTTATTTGTGGTTATGTTTACCATGTGTAACACAGTATAAAAATGTGTTTTAGAATAAATCTGGCAACAATGCATCGACTCTCATCGGACTATTTTCGTGAATCCTACTATAGTCAAATCATGTAGCCTAAACAACTAAAGATCTTTCAAAAATTCGGGAAAATAAGATTTTTTAATACTTGAAAATAATTGCTCGATTATAGTTTATTACCTAGTTTAAAATACTTAAAATCTAACCTGAGAATTTCATTGAAATCAAATTAGTAATAAAAAAGCCTTTTGGGGGTCTAAAATTCGCCTAAGTGAAATTTAAAGTCGATCGTAAGAATTTTATACTCTATGTTCCATAGAGTAAAAAATTCAATTAGCCACTCAACGTAAGCTTTTAATTTTGGCCTATGATTTTTTAAAGAATAATGGTTCAGAGTCTGCAAAGGAAAATTATTTGCTTTTGAAAAAAAAGGGTATAGAAATGCAATCAAGGCAGCTAAGTTAGAGTTTAATTGTAGGATATAGAGAATTCTTCCAATAAATGTAAGACTGCTTGGTCTGTGATAAATGATGTTAGTATATAGACCTAGTAAAGGTAAGAAGGGTGATATTCCTATTAATCCAGCTTGTTTTTCCAATTATTTTAAGAACTCTGTTAATGAAATCAGGAGTAACATTTCACAACCAAACATATGCTCTGCTGAATTGTTGCATAATTTTGCAATTGAAAGAAAGGAATTTCATTGGAAGTTTGTTTCTCCACAGAATATTTCATTAGTTTTAAGTAACCTAAAGTCTTCAGAAGCCCAAGATTTTTATGATTTTTCTAATTCTCTGTTAAAGGAAATAGGGCAGTGCCTTGTTGAATCGCTCGCCTTTTGCATTAATGCCTGCCTAAGGGAAGGGGTTTTTCCAAATTTTCTCAAAATTTCAAGAGTGAGTCCTATTTTCAAAAAAGGGGACAAAAACAATCCGGCTAACTATCGACCGGTCTCACCCATTCCTGTCTTGGCCAAAGTTTTTGAGTATGTTATATTTGATCAGATAAGTGCCTTTTTGGAAACATCCTGTTTTTTTTCACTGAATCTCAGTTTGGTTTTCGCAAAGGTCGCTCTACCATGAGTGCCATTGTACTTGTCACTGACATACTCAACGCTTTTGAGAGAAGGGACTTTTGCTTGGGGAACTTTTTGTGACCTGAGTAAAGCCTTTGATTGTGTGGACCATGACATCTTACTGCAAAACTTGACTATTAAGGTATTCATGGTTCAGCTCTAAATTTATTCAAATCTTAATTATCTGTCAAATAGAAGGCAGGTGGTTAGTGTGAATGGTGAGCGGTCACCGCTTGTTGATTTAGACTGTGGAGTTCTTCAGGGCTCGATTTTGGGGCCTCTGCTGTTCTTGATTGCCATCAACGACTTGCCACATAATGTTAGTTCCAAGTCCTATATCTATGCAAATGACACAACTTTCTTGAGTACTGGCCACGATTTATTTTCAATCAGGGAAACTGTCAATAATTCAATTTTTCAAGCTTCAAACTGGTTTTCTGCTAATAGCTTTCTGTTGAATTGTAGTAAACTCAATCAGTCATTTTTAGTTTAAGGCCTCTTGCTCAAGATTTTGATACAGTGAGTCAGGCAAAGTTTTTGGGTATTATTGTTGACCAAACCCTAACATGGATTCCACACATTGAAAATATTGTTGTAAGATTGCCTAGAGTAAATTTTTTGTTATTGCGTTTAATGTCCTGTGTTCCTGTTAATTATGTTCGTTCAACTTATTATGCTTTATTTCAGTCTGTTATCAATTACGGAATAATTTTTTGGGAAAGTTCTCCTAAAACTCAGGAGATTCTGTTAATGCAAAAAAAGCAATCAGGATTATTTGTCAGGCGGAAAGAAATGCTACTTGTAGGCCTTTATTTGTTGAATTGGGAATTTTAACTGTTGTCAATTTATATATATATTTCATTTTTGTTATTTACTTTTAAGTCATTGTACAATTACCCTATTAGATTAGATTTTCATGATTTTAACACTAGACATAGACTTGACTTAGACATTCCTTTTGTGAGACTCGAGAAGTTACGATCTAGTCATCTTGTTATGGGCAAACGTCTTTTCAATAAGCTTCCCACTGAGTTAAAAAGTATTAGTTTTAATTGTTTTAAATCAAGAATTTCTCAATAGTTGATCTTAAATCCTTTTTATCATGTTAATGAATTTTTAGTATTGCCACCCTCAAGATTTAACTTGTAGTGATAATTTATTTTTTCTGTTATATTAGTGTTTTTAATGATTTTTTAAACAATTGTAGCTCCGTCTTTTTTATCTGTTTTCTCTCTCTCACTTGGTGCCTGTAACATTGTTTTGTTTGTAAACTTTAATATGGGTATATGCTATTTATGTTTATTATGTATATTTTGCTGTCATATTGACTTTGAATTTTTCATAATTGACTTAATCTATCCATAGACCCTATATATAATACGTGATGCCCTTTTTTTGTTAACACTATACTCCTCCCTTATTTCTGGACCAATTTTAAAGTTTGAGGTGTCAAAAGAATGGTCTCAGTTCGTAGTTTTGCAATAAGGCCCGCGGGAAGCCTTCAAAGTTAATTTTTTGTCCATTAGATTAACATGGGAAACAATTTATTTTGAATTGGAAAATAAAACAGCTGTTTATAGTAAAACAGAAAACATATGGTAATAGCTAAATAGAAGAAATTGAACTATCAATTGTATACAAATTGTACTGTAATATCAAAACAATTAATTTCATACTTTAATATGAGGAGTGTCTTTTGTGATGTTTGAACTTTTTCTGAAAATGTAGCGGGTAGATTTTATTTTAACTTTTTATTTACGTGTATTTGGGCACAAAAATAGGTTAAGTAACTTAACTCTAGACGAATTAATTTCTCTGTACGAAAACAAGTTTGTAAATTGAGATTTTTGACATGGGTATTATTTATAGTCCGTTTTTTTAAGCCTGATCCTTCTCGAGAAAATTGGAGTGGGGGAGGGTTTTAAACTGTAAACAAAACAATTAAACTGTAAACAACACATTTAAACTCGTGACAAACGTGTGTCGAGTATCAGATTTCCTCAAATAACGTTTTAAATACGTTATAATATCTTTCAGTAACTCCTAGTCAGCTGTTATATTTCTAAGCCAAACCTATTCCTTGTTAAAAAGTAACAGTTCTAAAGTAAACTGATTAAAAACAACTGCTACCAATAATATTGTGAAACTGATACACATTATGTTGTGATGTAAAATTATCAGCTGGTATGCAACAGTGAAATAAAACAAAAACAACAAAAAAACCAACAAAAAACCAAAAGGCTTCAGCCAATGGGATAGTAGCAAATATAAACAAACCCCCTCCACCATCTCTCCCTCGAAGGATCAGGTTTAAAAAAACTGACTATAGTTTGTCCGTTTGGTATTGAAACAATAACGAAACTCAACAAATATTAAAATAAAACACTAAATTTGTGTGCATGGGTTTTCAAACTCTTATGAACTATAGGAAAAGGGATATGTTATCGGTGTAATAACCTGTTTGTTAACTATGATATGATACTATAACAAAATTTAATGCAGAATGCTACCCATATTAAACACCAGTTTAAAAAGAGACAAAATTAAAAAAAAAATTATCTCCATTATAAACAACAATCTTATTACAAAAATGGTTTGTGTAAAGAAAATTTTTAACCAAAATATAAATATCGCCTCATAAAAAACAAATGGACCACACTCACAAAGATGTAGATTGTCTTAATTTTTGTGATTTCTTTATTTAATTTTTTTTACATTTGGATTATTAGTCAATAACAAACCATTAGGTAATGACCAAATTAACAATTATCAATCAAGGTAAATCTAAAACCATAAATTACCCTAGTTTTCTTTGAAATTTTTTATTTTAGTAATAGTTGAGACAAAAAATCTCCAACGCAAGCGAGAACGACTGTTGTTTCCTGCAGCGTTGGCAACACTTGCAGGTAAGAAAGAGTAAAATGTTGGTTTTTAAACACTTTTTTAACCAACAAAACGTCTGTGGCGACATCCACGGATGTCGCAGAAAGTGACACCATTGCTCTTATAGGATGTAGCTCACCTGTGGCCCTGGCCTAGAGTCATCTAAAACTGGACTCGATACTACTGTTACCTTATACTACGACCACTTTCCACTTGTTGGCTTTTTGTCGTCAGTGTTGCCAATGCGGTCTGGTAATTTCCCCGCCGACCGGTCGACACCGTCGGAAATCCCCGGCACAGATTTATCCTCTCATAACTATAGTTGGGAGATGACTTGTTGGCCAGCTAGGGAAAAAGGGATTGAGGGGAGGTTACCCCCACCTCAGTGATTTCTAGATCTCCTATTGGTTAATTTTTAATGTCTTATTTTATTTCAATGCTATTTAACAGCTGATAGTGGTGGGGGTATTCCCCTTACCAATAGCCAACAAGTCATCTCCCAACTATAAAAGTTGCCCATATAAATCTCCTTCCACCCTAACAATATTACTACATGAAAATACTACTAATTGTGTGCAGCATAAAGTTTGTAAGGGCTTTATATTGTAATAAATATATCCATAATATTTAAATATATGAATTAAAAATGCAGCTGCATGGCCATATTTAGTGTTTACAAGAATAGTACAGACCCTTATCAAAAAGTTAATTCGTACTTATAAGTTTTCGGCTAGCCTATGTCAAGGAAATAAGGAAATAGTTTAAACAAGATAGTGGTGATTTTTTGTTTTTCACACATAGGAAAAAAATAATCTTTCCTGTAAATGAACGTTAGTGTGATAATGGTTCATGCCAAACATTAACTTAATAAAATGATCCATTTCTGAAATAAAAATTATGTGAAAAAAACAAAATTGTGGCTAGCAGCATAATACCTGTAAAGCACTTTATAGACCAACACACATCGAAGCGGCAGCGGGGCGAAATCACGCGCGGGATTTTAAAACACATGGTATTAAAAATATGAGCACCTACACCAGAGCGGTAGGCTACGGTACCGCTCCCGTCGCGTACCGCCAGTTTGGAACATGTTGGATTTTCCCGCTCGTACCGCCGCGGGACGCAGGGCCCCCAGGGCTCATTCGGTCTCGATACATCGGAAAGCCTTAACATCTCAAACATCTCAACAGACGTGGTCGGTCGAAACTATCGACCGACATATTATCACGCTTCTTTCGACCACACACTATACTGTCGAAAGTAATATCGTATACAGACCAGCAGGCAGACGACAGTGACAGCGAAATAAGCGGTTAACGATTATATGGAGACAGAAAACATTGCAATTGCAAAGCAATGGAGAGTGTTTTTCACACAAAATTTTTAACAAGTTGCTAAAACTAAGATAATTTGGGATTATAAATATTTGTATGAGTTAGTGTATGTAATAAAACTGGGTTAGAATTAAAAATTAAAATAAATTGTAAAATTTTGTATGTCAATAAATTAGCTTATGTTGACACAATATTAACAAATTAAAAAATAACAATTGCATTTTAACATCTCCAATCTTGAGTTTTCAATTAAGTTTTACTAGGTTAGAATTTTTATTTTTAACTCGGCTTATCCAAATATAGCCTACCTATGGTAGTCCTAACTCAAAATTTCTGGCAATTAATTTCCATTATAGAGCCTACTATTCTGCTTGAATTCACCATTTACTCCTGGAAATATGAAAATCTATCTCTTCTGTATGTTGAGGATGGGGGGGGGGGGAGTTACAACAGTTTACAGGACACCCTGGTCCTACCGATTTAAGTCTGAATTGTGGCAAGGCTAGGCCTACTCATGACCTATATCCAAAACAAAGATAATCTGTAAATTAGAATCTAGGCCTAACTTATAGGTATAATGTGCATATTCTTATAGGTTAAATTACACCCTATTTAGATGGTGTTGGCTACATTTTTGTTAAATGTAATTAAGACTGAAAATTCAACTTTAAAGTTAAGGTATTGAAGTTTTGTATTTATGTTTCAGAATTATTGTAAAAATTGATGTTAGCCCTAAATGTAAAATTTTAAGTAGTCACACAAACAAGAAGGCCTAAGCCCTAAGCCTTCAGCAAATTTGATACCTAACTTAAATCATAGTGTGAATGGAGTACTTACATTACTTCAAAGCCTAGGGGCCTCCTTCTTCATCGTCGCCGGTAGTAGTAGACTGGATGGATTGTGTCACAATTTTAAAAATAAACTAGCAAATTTAAGTAAAACTAATATTTAAAACTTTGTATTAACAATTTCACTATTTGAGTTTGGGTTTGGGCGGCAGTGACGGCACAGACAGTACACAAGAAAACTGAAGGTCACGACGAAATTAAATTGAAGAACCAATAATTACGAACAACTAATAACATAAGCAAACTAAATTATGTGTCACTATAAAATAACTCTACATAATTATACAACACGAAGACAGCAGGAGCAGAGCACAGCTAGATTTCGAATTATTTAGAAAGGTTAGTTGGAAAATGGCGGCTCAATGACAATGACGGGCGGCTGCGATGCAGGCGCAGGGCAAGAGGGAGAGAGAATTGTGGGTAGGCAAACCTTACTGAAAATGGTTTGTCAACTTTTACGCTACGCTCGCATTAACCGCCCCCAAGAAACTCTACGCAAAACCCGTTCAGGCAGATTTCCTGCTCAGTTGAAACATGAAAGTTTTCACGTCGAGCGTCTGACAATGGTAGAGCAAAGTTAGCCGTAAGCATGTGTGCTATCTGGGTGTGGGCTACACTTCCACAGACTCCTCGTGGAACTATCGAATGAAAATTATCGATCAATATATCGACTGAAAACTAAGTTATGTTCAATTGAATCTACCATCTCTAATACATGAATTAAAATATCGGGTAGGCCTAATGAAAGGATCCAATAACATCTGTCAACACCCAAAACCTTTGAATCGTCATGGAGTGTCACAAAAAATCATTGAAAACAGGACTCAAATAAGTAACTTAATGTAACATATCCGACAATCTAGGCCTAGCTGATTACCTCTATAAAAGTTTACATGTAGGGAGCTGATCCATTTTTGCATTTTTTTAAATGCCACAAAAAGTGTATATCCCAGTAAGTTAATTGAAAAAGAGGGATGTTTGCTTTCATATGATGTTGAAGGCTGGATATTTTGTTAATGTGTTTTTGTTACAATCATGTTGAACCTAATCATGTTTGGTGTTTATAATTTTTAATTACCGGTAAATTAGTTACCAAAATCATTGCTAAAAAGATACGATACAGTAATTTATCGTTTGGTAGGAAAAATCCACGCATACTGTTAGAAAGGTATCCTGTAGATGAGCAGAATCCCATTCTAATTCACATTGAACTCCAGGGCTATGCTCCACTGGCTTTCAAATGTTAATTTATAGAGAAAGGATAATTGATTGAATTATTGGAAAGCTGTTGTAAAAACAACTGATAGAAAAACAGAAAGAACAGATGTTTCAGTTTTAAATGTTTTTAAACTTCTTGGGTTCTTCCAAATCAACCGAAATTTAGGTCGAATTTCGATCAGGAGGCGAAGATAAAATTTTTTGAAGTTTGGTAACTCAACTGAAAACAACCCCGCACGTGATCTTTCAATAACTTTAGTTGGGAAAATAATAATAATTTTGAATTGCTGTTTTTTTTTCAGAGTCATAATTTTGTTTTTAATTTTTCTATTTGTAGAAAAAAAACTAGAAAATATAAGCTGAAAACTTATTGGTCGGTAACTCACATTATACTTTGTCGTAGGTACTACTTGTAAACATAATTTCTAACCTTTCAAATTATTTCAAAAGTGTGGTTATGTCAACTTAAAGAATTAAATGCTGATAATTTAAAATTTAGTTTGGCAATTGAGGAATTATTTTTATAAAATCAAATAAAATTCACGTGCCTTATGTTCATCACCCAATCCTCCTCCATCACAAACAACTCTCTACTTTGTCTAAACAATTTTTGTCATAAATAAATCATGGGAATCAATAATAACAAGTTAAATTTAATTAGCCTAGCTTGAATTCCCTGAAAATATAAATTAAAATTTGGAAATTGTTGCCAACTTAAACCTAACTATTATTTTGCTCTTCCCAACCTACTTATTAATTTTATCATGGTTAGGTTTTCAATGAAACTTTTGGTTGGAATACTTATGGCTTTTTTCTATATGCCTACTTAATATTTTGTTCACAGATAATTGCCTTATACGGAAATTCAGGCATAGCTGAGGAGAAGCCAGATCAGAGAAGCAGTGAGTGACAGGCTTATGCGGGCAAAGTTCAGGAAGATTCAAAGGTAGAAATTTTTCTTTATATCTTGAATGCTAAGCAATACAAAATTTAATGTGCTAGAGAAACCTAACACTTTATTTATTGGAAATAATGGCACGGTTATAGATTGTGATAAAAATGTGAGTTAGGTATAGAAATCAATCATACTAAGCAGTGTAACAAGGGCCGGCGCTAGCACTTTTGCCGCCATAGGCCGAGGTTACATTTGCCGCCCCTTCCTACCCGACTCGCACTGACCCGACTTGTGGTTCCTTAACAGCTACATATGGCTACAACATGATAATGCAGCCCAGGCTCGACAACCAAGATGGAAGAGTTGCTTCCGTCTAGGTGACCTCTGCCCTGCCTCTCTCTTATCAACTGCTGCTGTGGCCTCCTGCTGATTGTTCACTTCTTTTTTAAAATTGAAAATCTGCAAAGACGTTCTTCTAAAGTCTCTCTTGATCTACCGATCATGTAAATTTACATTCAATACGTGTAAAACTGATTTTGAAAATCTTTTACAGTTAACTAAAAACCCAACATCTTATTGGGGACATAATATTTGTACAATTAAAAACAGGTTATAATTTAGATTATTTATGCTTAGTTCCAGCATTTGGTTTTAAAAATTATATAACATCCTCAACAAGAATTGTTAATTGTTAATGATTTGTAACGTTCTCCTTTCCATCCGTTTTGATTTAAATTAAACTGATAAATCGACTATAGGCTACTTTAAGTATTGTTCTCTTTTCTCAGGGTCGTTAGCGGGTAATTTGGTGGAACAGCGTTGAGGTCCTAGGCTAAACAAGAAAGCACACTTTGAGTCTAAATTCACAAATTTATTACAATGGAAATATATTGTTGTGCACAGTTTATAAAATAGAACAAATTACAGTCACCATATTAAAGCACCGATGATTAACTTTCACCATTTATTTGAAAAGTTCCACGAACTAAATAAACGGTATCAGTTAACTGACACATACTTTCTCCCAACAATATAAAAAAGATGTTAAAAGCTTCAAACATTAATGACTTGATGACTCAGTCGGATAGCTACCGGCTGAGCAGAGCTCGTTTGACCCTACGCGCGTCTGTGACTTTTAACAACGTACTGCGTTTACCGCTAAACGAAAAATTGAATTTTCTCCGCAACCACTTGACGTAGAGCAATAATTTAAAATACTTAATTATTTAGTTTTTTGAGCTTGATTTAATGGTGATAAGTAAAATTTATTTCAAGACAACAGCTATTTTGAAAATCCAAAAAATTGATTTTTGAAACACTTTTTACTCCATAACTTTTGAACGCGTATTTTCCCGGAGATGCGGGTGGTGTCATTTTATTCACCATTTTAAGCTTAATAAACCACAAAATTTTAATCAAAATCGTTAGAGCCGTTTTTGAGAAATTTTGATTTTTGACAATTTTTGAGGGTTTTTGGGGGTAAAATACCCTTAAAAATAAAAAAATTCAAAAAAATGAAAAAAACGCCTGGAATTATCGTGGATTTGGACCTATGTACCAAATTTAATTAAAATCGGACCATTAGGGCATTCTCTAGCTATGTTTACATCCTGACACACACACACACACACACACACACACACACACACACACACACACACACACAGACAGACATCACTCCGAAAACCACTTTTTTGGACTCAGGGGGAACCAAAATGGATAAATCCACCAACAACTCAAATTCGAAAATTTTGACGAAAACAATACTTTCTCCATATACTATGGTATAGAGGGAGAAAGTAAAAATGAATTAACTTTTAACCGCCACATAAAACTACTTATATGCAACCGGCATTATTCAAAACCCAGCATCGAGAGCAAGAACAAGAAGCGAGCTCTTCTCTCCAAAAGGTATCGCGTAGGAAAATTTTACAGGCGTACTCTCAAATTAATTATTTTTGTATCTGTATAAGAAATTTAGTTTATGTATTTGTTTAAATATAATTATTATTTATTTATTTAATCTTGAGAAATTAATCTTTGTCTAAATAATCATTTAAATAATTTTCCTTGAATTATTTATAACAAACTACTTTTTTCAGTCATCTTTCCATTTCTCCCGTCACTAGTGTGACGTCGGATCATTTCCCGCCAATGTCGGATTTTTTTTAAGTGGCCAATAAATTTCTTCAGCTTGACGTTGACTATATATATGTACTCATTTAATTGTTTATTTATTTTAATTTGCCATTTTCCGTTCGTTATTTTGTACGCTATTGTTGTTATTTTAAATTAAATATTTTATTGTAAATTTTGATACCGTTACAAATTCAGAGTCATGCATTGATCATTTTTTAATTAGAAATTCAAAAGCTATTGATTTTACTTGTAACATTGAAAAATTAGGTATAACTGATCATTTTGCTGTAACTACAGAACTTCCAGTGTTTTCTGATGGTAAAAGTAATAAATACAGTGTTTTCAACTCCTGATTTAGATAATTGTGTTCTGAATTTTATAATATTTATAGTAAATGTCTTAATGCTTCATATCTATTAAAAAGACGAGCAGTAAATATAAGACCCACAAATCCTTGGGTGACTGACTATTTACTTAGATTAACAGGTGTTGGATATAACAGTGAACACCTCAGTGCCTGCTTTTAAATTAAATTAAGTGAATTGAATCGTCTTTATTATTATTGTTTACACTCTCTCTTGTAATATTTTTATATCTTAATAAAAGTGGAGCAAAGAAAAATGCCTTTTTTTGTTGTAAGTACAAGATTATTCTCCTCTCTACTTTTATTAAGATAAGTACCAGGGGGACCGAGCTTAAGCTCGGTAAAATTATTACTTTCGTTTCTCACACAAAGCTCGTTCGCTCCGCTCACTCGCCAGGCGGAAGGTTTGCTGCACATTGGTATGATTTTCCTAAAACCACAGGTTAAAGATGTAACACATTGGTTTATTTTATCTACAGTTATCAGCTGATTTTTGTTCAGTTAAAAAATTTCCATAAGGATAACATGGGATCTTTGAAGGGCTCTAGCGCGAAAACCGGATTTTTCCCAGCTATGGGACCAGCTCCAATCGATTTCTGGTGGCCAAAACCCCCATATTCCAAAATTTGAAGGAAATCGTCGGAGCCGTTTTTGAGATAATTGTGCAAGCAAGCAAGCAAGCAAGCAAGCAAACAAGCAAACATTGCTCGTATAAGAGTATAGGATAGAGTGTTTTTGCACATACGGTAAATGAATACAGTAAACGCTAAACACTATTTAAATAAAGACGGATTTAGGTACTTTTGCTGCTTGAAGATATAAAAAGTCGTTGAAAAATGATCAATAGTAACTATTAGACACCATTCATGCAGTTGAATTATCCTGTGTAACGTAATATATGTAAATTTGCCAACTTAAAATAGCGTATAGCGTTTACCGTAAGATTTACCGTATGTTGCAAAAACTCTCTATAATAATAAACATATGATTCAATTCACTTAATTTAATTTAAAGGCAGGCACTGAGGTGTTCACTGTTATATCCAACAATAGGAAAAATAATATCTCTAAACTCTTTTCAAGAGATAGAGGAAGTGTAAATTTAACGAATGAATACAGTGCTCTTTCAAAATTGGTAACTAAAGGAACTAGGCAAGCTAAAGTCACTCATTACTCTTAAATTATTGAAAATAGTTTTGGCGATAGCAGAAAATATTAGTCTATTATCAGGGATATCATGAAAAAAGGGAAACAAACTATTAGAGTGTTTTTGCACATACGGTAAATGAATACAGTAAACGCTAAACACTATTTAAATAAAGACGGATTTAGGTACTTTTGCTGCTTGAAGATATAAAAAGTCGTTGAAAAATGATCAATAGTAACTATTAGACACCATTCATGCAGTTGAATGGTTACACATGAATGCATACGTTAGACACATTAACTAGAGTAGTACAGGAACTCAAGGGGAACTCTGCACCGGGATATGATGGGTTTAATGCTACTGTAATCAAGCAAAACTTTGATAGTCTGGCTTATCCTCTATTACATATAATAAATCTCAGTATAAGTAGTGGTGTCTTTCCGACTCTTTTTAAAATTGGAAAAGTAATTCCTATATTTAAATCCGGTCAAAAAGACAACATGAGTAACTTCAAACCAATTACATTGTTAAATGTCTTCTCTAAGGTTCTAGAAAAGTGTGTTAAAATACAACTGTGTGATTTTTTGGGAAATGCCAACATTTTAAGTAATAATCAGTTCGGTTTTACTAAAAATAAAAATACAACGGATGCTTTGTTTATGTACAGTAAAAATATTTATAAGTCGATGGAATCTAATAATAAGCAATTAATTGTTTTTATTGATCTCGCCAAAGCTTTCGACTCAATTGATAGAAGTAAATTAATAGAGAAACTTGAATATTGTGGAGTAAAAGGAATAGCTTTAAACTGGTTTAAAAGCTATTTATCCCAAAGATTTCAATTTGTGGAGATTGTAGGAGTAAAGAGTGACAAAAAACCAATAGACTTTGGTGTTATTCAGGGTAGTACCTTGGGCCCTGTTCTCTTTCTAATGTACGTAAATAATTTATGTAGATTGACAATTGATGGGAAATTGATACCTACTATTCGCAGATGATACGGCAATAATGTTTGAGGGTCCCAGCTGGGAGGAAGTGTATAGGACTGCTACTCGCGACCTTGGTATTATTTATAACTGGTTTTGTTATAATGTATTGTCTGTCAATGTGACAAAAACTAAATGCATGGCGATCGCACTGAGAGACGCTGTGGGGCCTCATCAGTTCGTATTAAGAGGGCGTTGGAGTCAATCCAAATTCCGCCTTTCCCCCATAAGAGCAATGTTAAACGGGATGTCAAATAACTCTTTTATTTATAATTAGAAAATAATGGTTTATAGCTCTAAATAAAGAAATCAAGACGGATTTGGTTTGCGAGAGGAGTTTTTTATAAAAATCAGTGTTTTTTTCTAACTTGAAATAACAAAGCAAGTTTTTTTATTACTTTTAAAACATTTTCTACAGAATTTTATAAATTATTTACAAAGAATCGATCTCGCAAAAGGAACGGGGAATTTAATTTTGATTCAAACGCTATTTATTCTAAACCAATCGAACAAAAAATAAAGAAATTATATGACAAATGCCGGGGAGAAGTTTAGCATTGCTCTTATGGGAAATAAATCCAACATGGCGGCACTCCAACGCCCTCTTAAAATTGCATACTTGTGGAGGGGGGTGGGGCTCTGCTTGCGGCTGTGTGGAGATCGAGCGTGTGTATCTATCTATCTCTTATAT
The DNA here is from genome assembly GCA_030545055.2 of Neoaliturus tenellus. Taxonomy (NCBI): domain Eukaryota; kingdom Metazoa; phylum Arthropoda; class Insecta; order Hemiptera; family Cicadellidae; genus Neoaliturus; species Neoaliturus tenellus. The sequence continues at coordinate 13,027,502 of CM061534.1, read as the reverse complement.
TAATACGTGATGCCCCTTTTTTGTTAACACTACTCCTCCCTTATTTCTGGACCAATTTTAAAGTTTGAGGTGTCAAAAGAATGGTCTCAGTTCGTAGTTTTGCAATAAGGTTTTAGATTTTTGATATTTTAATTCTGAAGCTCACGGGAAGCCCTCAAAGTTCATATTTTGTCCATAAGATTAACATGGGGACCATTTATTTTGAATTGCTAAATAAAACAGCTGTTGATAGTTAAACAAACACATATGTTAAAAGCAGAATGGAAGCAAGGAATCTAAAACAAATAAAGACAAATAATCTCTTTATTTATTTTAGATTCCTTGAATAGAAGCAAATTGAACTGGTACTGGAATATCAACACAATTTCATACTTTAATACGAGGAGTGTCTAATCTGAGGTTTTAACCTTTTCTCAAAAAGTTAATTAATAAAGATGACGCGCCACAATCATCCTACACTCATCCCTCATTCATACTTGGCTTTAAACTACCTATTGAGTTAGGTCGCCATTTCAATAAAGGTATTAAAGGTATTAAAGGTAGCAGGTATATTTTGCTTGAAAGTTTTATTCACGCGTATTTGGGCACGCGTCAGGGCATAGTTGGTGGAAGTGTAATAATCTTTTTATTTACTATTATAGTATAAACATGTTTTATGCAGAATGCTACACATATTAAAAAACCTGTGTAAAGGACAACATTTAAAAGTTTTTTACCTCCAGTATAGAGGAGGTAAAACAAGCTTATTACAAAAATGGTTTTTATATATAAAAATGTTAACCAAAATAAAAATGCCACTAAAAACAAAATGGACCTCACCAACAAAGATGTAGATTCTCTTAATTTATGTGATTCCTTTATTTAATTTTTTTTATGGAAAGTTAAGTTAAAGAGGATTTAGGCATAAATAGTAATGTGGACTCATACACTATGTCATTGACTACCTCATACAGTAGTACTACAAAAACAGCCGCAGTGAGTGCTGCATAACTCATATAGGACCGGGGAGTAATGAAATGATTTTTATTCTGTTGTCATTTACGTTTTATGTTTTATGAACTATGTGGATCCAACATCTATGAATTTATTATAAATTTTATAGTAGGGTTTAGACAAAGGCCCTAAGACATATCGGCGAAAGAACAACTACGTAATCTTAGCTAATTTAGAAATAAAAGAACGAGCACCACATCTCAACACTATCACATTGGGAAGTTGGAGGATTGATAATGAAAATCGATCTGATTTTCACCATAGTGAAATTTTTTTTTCAAAGTATTACCATGGAGCAAAGTTTGATCACCAGGTACCCTAATAAATGCAGCGCATTGCGCTGCACAGGTCCCCTAGTAGTTATAAATATCTCGGTGTTATTGTTGACAGTAAACTACAATGGCAAGACCATGTATTGTATGGAAGAAACAGGTTACGTAAGCTTATGTATGCGTTCTCTCAGCTGGGAACCATTTTAAATTCGGAACTACTAAAGTTGGCTTATTATGCTTATGTTCAGTCTGTGCTCCAGTATGGCGTGGTGGTGTCGGGGGCTGCTTCTCAGACAGTTATAAATGCACTATCAATAGCACAAAAATCTATAATAAAAGTTGCTTTACGTAAACCTAGACGTTTTTCAACTGATGAATTATTTAATTTATTTAAAGTGTTTGATGTCCGCCAACTTTTTGTTAAAAATATATTATTTTTTATTTTTAAAAATAAAACATCAATTTTTTCTTTAACTGGTCATGATTATAGCACTAGACATCATGAAAATGTCGGTATACAAGTGTTAAGACCAAAAAATAAGTCTAGTATGTCTAATGCTTTTTATGTGGCTCACAGTGTTTTCAGAAATGTTCCTCGGGAAATCAGGGAATCAGGTGACTGCAGTGAGGCCGTATACCGCGGTAGGGTAGTTAGGTGGCTGACGGATGTAGGCCGGGACGGCGCAGCAATTCTTATCTTCCCTCCTCATCAGTGAAATTCTTTGATAAACTTATTTTGTATGTAATTTCTTTGTTATTTTATCGTTGAAAAACATTCTCTGACAAAATTAACTATCATGAATTGGCATTTTTACCAGGAATTTGCAATGACATTCCAGTTTTTAATAGAAATATTTAATCGAAAATAGTTCAATCTTTACTTCTATTATGTATTGTATGGAGTTATGTTCCGACATTCCTGCCATAGATGTGTTTATCCTGTTTTCCTTAGATATTTAAATAGTATTCTGAAAATAGTTCTCATTTTTTTTGCAGATGTCTATCTTTAAGATAGGTACTTTAAAATTATAATATCCACATGTAGCTCAGTTTTACTTATAATTTATTTTTTATAAGCATTGTTACTTTAGTTTCTATAATTATAATTAATTCCCCTCGCAAGATTAGATTTAAATGTTTTCCTCTTGTTGTAATTAGTTTTAAGTTATTTTGTTACTGAACAACGGCTCGTCCCCACACACAGGATGTCCTATGTGGGGACTAATTTCCATGTATTTATATGACATATTATTGTAATAATTGGTTGGAAATAAAATAATTTGAATTTGAATTTGAATTTGAATGATCAATAAATGATTATTTTTGTGAACATTGTTAATGAATCGAAATATGAGTCTTTTGGATGCGATATGTTTCTAGAAGAAGAAATGACACATTGTAACGTTATTTTTGATAAATTTTTATTATTAATGAGGAACGGGTTTTAATATAATTTTAAATATGAAAAACAATATAAGTTGTGGCTTGGAAGATATTAGCATAATGACAATAAAAAATAACATTAATGTATTTATACCACTTCTCACTGATATTTATGCCTTCGTGTTTCGGTTGAAACACGAAGAACGTAAAGGAGAATGAGCAAGCCGCTTTTAGGCGAAGCTCTATTGTGCAGAGGTCTCCGACCTCGAAGACTGGGACGCCGACAGGGGGAATTAAAACCTCCCCCCCACCGGCACCGTTCAAGACGGTAAGTGACGCCGGATCGTCGTCCGAGCCTGAAAAGGAGAAAGTGGATGTCAATCTAGCGATGAAGGTGACCGAGGCAGAAACCTCAAAAGCCAGGCTCGATGGAATACCTCCCAGGAAGAGCCCTCTTCGTGCGGCATTCGAGCTGCAAATGCTTCGGCAGCAGCAGGACGACGCCCACGAGGAGGAAGACTCATGTCTGAAGAAGATGAAAGCTCTTTTGAAGGAGATGGCCAAGGCCCTCTTAATTCAAAAGAACGTAAACAAGGCCATAAAAGAGGGGATTCCGAAACTCGAAGATTCTCTAGACGAAATCGAGGAATGCCGGAAAATCAGGCTAAAGGCAGTGAAACAGGAGCGCGATGTCACGAACCGAGTCATCTCTGCTTCGCCTCAAGCTCATCTGGCTGAGTCCCAGACTCAAGCCAGAAAGCGAAAGAAGAGGCAGAGCGGTTCATCATCGGGAAGCCCTGAGCTCGGGGAGTTGGACTTGGCGCCGAGGCCGGTTTATGTCACTGCATCATCGCACTCATCTCCTGTCCCGGCTGCTCATTCCATCCCGGGCGCTGTCGTTGTTCCAGCGGCTACTCCTGCAGAGGTTCCTGCTCCGGCGGCTAATCCTGCCTTGGCAGAAAACTCTGCCTCGACACCTTTGGGGGGCTGGAAGACGCGCCTGTCTAAGAAAGGAGGAGGCAGAAGCAAGCGGAGGCAGCTTCGAAAAGTGCGTCGAGGGTGGAGCGGACGCAAGTCTCAAACCCGGTTGGGGAGGCCTCTGGCAAGTCTGTCAGAAAGCCTAAACAACCAAGGCCTAAGAAGCCCAGGAAGGAGGCAATCTTGATTAAGCCCTTAGGGGGGCGATCTTTTGCCGATGTTCTGGGTCAGATTAGATCGCAGGCCAAACCGGAAGAGACCGACACCGTTATCAAGTCTATTCGGCGAACCCAGAACGGGGATGTCCTCCTCGAACTGGGGAAGTCGAGTGACAAGATCGGTTTTGCCGCTTCCCTCAAGACTGCACTTGGGGACAAAGCTCCATCAAGGCCCTAGAACCGAAGTGTTCGGTCGAGATTCGGGACCTTGATGCCCTCTCCACCGAAGACGAGGTGACCCGTGCGATCCAGGTGGCACTCCCGGAGATACCGGCTGATGGAGTGAGGGTATGGCTGACAAAGCCTAACCGAAGTCAACTCCGGATGGCTGTTGCTGAGATGGGCGAAAAGCACGCCAATAAGCTGCTTAGCCTTCAGCACCTCAGAGTCGGTTGGGTCAGTTGCAGGCTCAAACGGAGGGTGGTAGTTTCGAGATGCTTTCGTTGCCTCGGTTTCGGCCACTCCTCCCGAAACTGTAAAGGGCCCGACAGGAGTGCCAACTGCTTCCAGTGTGGAAGCCAGGGCCACAAACGCAAGGAATGTTCCTCGAGCCCCTCCTGCTTCCTCTGCAAGGATTCAGGCTCCAGTGCCCTCGGTCACTTACCCGGGTCTGGTCAGTGCGGTGCCTTCAGAACCGCACTTGAACAGGCAAAAGGCAGCGGCCGGTAATTCGCATCCTCCAGGCCAATCTTCATAGATCCTGGGGAGCTGATAACCTTCTAGATCAGCTCGCCCGAGAACTTGGTGCTGACGCGCTCCTTATCAGCGAACAGTATCGGGACAGAGACCCAAACACTTGGATCTCCGACAGCCTCGGTACTGCTGCACTTTGGGCGCGTAATACGCGGGATGTCTTGGTGCGGAGTCATGGTCGCGGCCGAGGATTTGCCTGGGTTAGGTGTAGGGACGTGACAATCTTCAGTTGCTACCTCACCCCCAACGAGGCCGTCCAGGACTTCCGCGACAAGATAGATAGCCTAGAGGAGTGCGTTCTTTGCACCACCGGGCATGTCGTCGTTGGTGGCGATTTCAACGCCAGGGCCGTCGAGTGGGGAATGCCCTCTACCAGCTCCCGGGGGAAATACATCCTGGATTTCATCGCCAGGGCCGGTCTTGTCGTCCTCAACCAGGGCGACACACCTACTTTTCGGCGCCCCGGGCAGAGAGGCACGATCCCTGACGTCACCTTTGCGTCTGAGTCGCTCCTTCCGAGGATCTCTGGCTGGAGGGTTGTGGAGGACTACACGGGTAGCGACCACCAATACATCGTGTTTGATCTGCATGATCAGGAAAATCGTCGAGTTTCCGCATCTCGGGAAGGGCCACGCCGGTGGAACACCAACAAACTGGACGTGGTTAAGTTCACCGAAGTCATCTCTCGGGGAGCGCAGGGGAATCCTGGTGAGGCTGGGGCCGAGGCACTAGTAACATCCACGATGGAACTGATCGTCTCGGCCTGCGACCAGTCTATGCCGCGAAGGAAACCCCGACGCGACAAACAACCCGTTTACTGGTGGACTGAAGAGATTGCGGAACTCAGAAGAACATGTTTAAGAACTAGACGAGCCGCCACTAGAGCGAGAATTCCCGCAGACAGAGTTCGTAAGTCGGAGGCCTATAAAGCTGCGAGAAAATCTCTCCGCCAGGCGATCAACAGGAGCAAGGCGAATAGCTGGAGGAGACTTCGTGACGACGTTGACTCCGACCCGTGGGGCCTGGGTTACAAACTTGTAACGCAGAAACTCGGCGCCCGCTCTCCACCTTCCATCATGGAGGGCGCCACCATGGGGAGGATCGTCGCTGCGTTGTTTCCTGAACATCCTCAGCGACCGCCGGTTGACTTCAGACGGGTAGAGGACGTTCCACTCTTCACTTTCGAAGAGCTGGAAACCTCCGTTCTCTCCCTGAAGAGCAACAAGGCTCCTGGCCCGGACGGGATTCCCAGTGAGGCTTTAAAGAAAGTATTTTCAATCAACGCTGACTTGTTGTTGAGAATGTACAATGCCTGTTTGGTAGAAGGGGTGTTTCCGGCTCCCTGGAAAACAGCCAGGCTTGTACTGATCAGCAAGGGCAAAGGTGATCCCGAGCTGCCGTCGTCCCACAGGCCTCTCTGCATGTTGGACACGGCTGGGAAGCTGTTCGAGAAGCTGATCCGTTCCCGCCTGACTTCTGCCGTGGAAGCTGCCGGGGACTTATGCCCCCGTCAGTACGGCTTCAGAAAGGGACGGTCAACGATCGACGCTGTCACCGAAGTTCAGAGAGCTGTGGAGAGAGCCGAGAGCCACAACCATTTCTCCCGCCGAGTAGTGCTTCTTGTTACGCTTGATGTCAAGAATGCCTTCAACTCGGCAAGGTGGGTCGATATGTTGGATGCGCTTCGCAACACCTTTCGTATTCCTGCATATCTGTTGCGGCTCATCGAGGATTATCTACGCTCTCGAAGCCTGATTTATGACACGAGGGACGGAACGCGGACGATGGAAGTCACTTCTGGTGCCGCACAAGGTTCAATACTCGGCCCGGATCTCTGGAACGTTGCCTATGACAGCCTCCTGAGGTCCGAGATGCCTGAGGAAACCACTTTGGTTGGGTACGCCGATGACGTTGCAGCTCTCATTGCTGCACGCAACGTTGAGCTGGCCCAACTGAAGTTGAACCGAGTTATGCGGGTGGTCAACAACTGGATGTCCGATCACGGTCTCTCGCTTGCTCTCAGTAAGACGGAGATTGTGATCCTCACGAAGAAGAGGATCGACACCGTCGTCCCACTCCGAGTGGGAAGGGAGGTGGTCACATCAACTCGTGCCGCCAAATACCTCGGGGTTATGGTGGACACCAAGTTAAGCTGGAGGGATCAGATCTTTCGTACGGCGGACAAGGCCGCTAAGGTAGTCACTTACCTTAGTAGGCTGATGGCCAATGTCGGGGGTCCCCGATCCAGCAGAAGACGTCTGTTGATGTCCGCGGTCCAGTCCGTGCTCCTTTACGGGGCAGAGGTGTGGGCAGGCGCTCTAGATAAGAAGTGCTACAGGTTGCGACTCGCCCGGGTTCAGCGTCAAGCTGCGCTCCGGGTGTGTTCCGCCTACCGGACAGTGTCCGAGCCTGCCGTCCTGGTGGTCGCCGGAGTCATCCCCGTCAAGCTCTTGGCAGGGGAGAGGAAAGCGATTTACCAGAGACAAGGCGAGATCGGCAAGGACACGGCAAGAACCGAAGAGCGCTCCCGAACCTTCCAGCAGTGGCAACACAGCTGGGAGCACGACACCCGAGGACGATGGACTGCGCGACTCATCGAGCAGGTCCAACCATGGGTGGAAAGGCGGCATGGCGAGGTGGACTACTACCTCACGCAGTTCCTGACAGGTCACGGCTACTTCAAGTCGTACCTGAACCGGATGGGCAAGACCGGTTCACCGGATTGCATCTACTGCCCGGGCGTTCCCGATGACGCGGAACACACCTTCTTCCGCTGTTCGCGTTGGGAAAGGCCCCGCCTGGAGGCCACAAGAAAACTCGGTGTTTTTTCGGTGGACACGGTCTGCCAAAAGATTATGGAGGATGAGGGCAACTGGGATTGTTTGTCACAGTTCGTCCGGGGTATCCTCCTGGAAAAGAAAACCGATTTGGACCACGAAGTGGCCCAGATCCCTTGACCGAACAGCTGGATAAGGAGCGAGCCCCATGGGCGTAAGCCAAATTTAGGCCTAGCCTGACGTAATGTGATAAACAATTCCAGGTTAGAATCCTAAAGAGTAGAGGAGGTTTTTTAGTGGGTAAACCCGTTTTTTAGGGGAGTCCCACACTACAGGCTGGCCACCTGTGTGCGTAATGCATTTTCCCTGCCTCTCCCTCAAAAAAAAAAAAAAAAAAAAAAAAAAAAAAAAAAAAAAAAAAAACTGATATTTATGCTAAATCACTCAACAGGGCAAATTTCCATTTAGTTTTAAAATGACTGCTGTGGTTTCTTTGTTCTTAGTCTGGAGTCTGGGGACCCGACTCTTGTTTCCTCATATCGAAAAATTTCCTTGATAAATAGTATTACAAAAATCTGTGAAGTTTTCATCAAGGAAAAGTTGCTAGAATATTTTTTTTTAATTAGGGCATTTTTTCCATGAAGCAGTAGGGGGTTTTGCCTGATTGTGGTACTGATTTGGCAATCGAGCAACGCATTAACATCATTGTTTGTCGACTGAAAAATATATGTACACTTTATAGTGTATTTATATTTTAAGAAAGCATTTGTGAGGTTGATATCAACTTTTTGTTCAAAAAACTTAAGAGGTTATGGGGGTGGGGGTCCTGCTCTGAACTTTTTTTTACACCTTCTGAAAAACAGAAACCCAAGCAGCATGAAAATTGTTGAAACTTGTTTTAAAATAGTTTTGAAACAATTTTAAAATAAGTTTGGTTTTAAAAGAAGTTTGAAACAAGTTTAAACTTGTTTTGAGAGTTGGTAAAAACTCGTATTAAAACAGTTTTAAAACAAGTTTGAAACAAGTTCAAGATTGTTTTGATGTAGTTGATGAACTCTCTTTTAAAACTGTTTTAAAACCAGTTTGAAACAAGTTTAAAACAAGTTCAAAATTGTTTTGATATAGTTGATGAACTCTCTTTTAAAACAGTTTTAAAACAAGTTTGAAACAAGTTCAAAATTGTTACAATATAATTGGTGAAATATATTTGAAAAATATTATGTTTTTATTTTGAAATATGTAAATAATAACCATAAGTACCCTTTTTGAAACATACATTTTTTGATTGCACTGATAATCCAGTAAATTTGTATTAAAAAGTTCCCCTCGCTAGAAAAAATTGGGGTAGTTTTGATTTTTTTTGTTTCTTATGTTTTTTGGAGTGCTGAATCCGAATCTGAGGTTTGCTAACAAAATTTCTTGACGGAACAAATGGAAAATTGTCAAAAATGGAAAAAATGTGAAAAATTTTTATTTTTTTGTGATTTTTTGCTTATAACTCAAGAACTATTAACTTTTCGTAAATAATGTATATTATAAAAATTAAAGTACACAAAATTTGCTACAAAATGCACCCCCTATTCGTTTTTCTCCGATGAACCGTTTGGGCTCCAGGGCTGTTTGAATATTGGAGTTTTAGCGAATTTACCTATAGGGAATACGCTCTTACGGTAGTAGTCACGGTAAGACCTAAGACCGGGACCATGTTACTTTTTCGTGTTAAGGTCCCCCAAAGCCAAAAACGCCGTTCATTCAAACTGATATATATGCATATATATATATTATACATGTATATATGTATATGTCAGTTAACACGATAACTTTTGAACCAAAACTCCGATTTTGATAAAATTTGGTACAGGGGTGTAAGGCAGCATTTACTTGATCGAGTTCGCAAACCAGAATGATCGGACAACATTAACGGGGTTTTATGGGGTTTTAAATGGGTTACCTTTTGGTTTTTGGCTTTTTTTAACCTTAGTTTATAAAATTCAACAAATTTAACCTAAACTATTTAAAAGAGCTCAAAAAAACAAACAATTTGGTATTTTGAATTTTTTAATTAGCTTATATGGTTATGGAGAAAATCCAAATATAAGTTTTCTATGGTTTTCTTATGGGAAATCAACAAAACCCTCTATCTTGCTTATTTATTGACATAGATTTATAAATTTGTTTATGTACATTCATTAGAAAAGGTATATACTTTATTTACTTGCAAAATCCATATGGCGACAGACTTATATACTTCCCCCATCAGGTTTATGGTGAAAATAAAAATAACAGAAACTGATCAAATTTGTTATGCACATTCGTTATGCAAGTTTTAACTTATATTTGCTTACAAACCCATATGGTAAACAACCTAAGTACTCACTACCACGGTGTTTATGGGGTGAAAAATATCATACCAACATACTCTTTTCCGATATGTATCATTAGGAGAATAGTCATTTATATCCCTATTTATGAGCACGTAATGAAATTTTGTTTACGGGTTCATCTAGTTAAGATTAATATTACTAATTTAGAAATTCGCTAAGTAGTACGCAGGTCTGCTGCGACGGGGGGTATTACCATATGGGTTTGTAAGCAAATATAAGTTAAAACTTGCATAACAAATGTGCATAACAAATTTGATCAGTTTCTGTTATTTTTATTTTCACCATAAAACTGATGGGAGAAGTATATAAGTCTGTCGCCATATGGATTTTACAAGTAAATAAAGTATATACCTTTTCTAATGAATGTACATAAACAAATTTATAAATCTATGTCAATAAATAAGCAAGATAGAGGGTTTTGTTGATTTCCCATAAGAAAACCATGGAAAACTTATATTTGGATTTTCTCCATAACCATATGAGCTAATTAAAAAATTCAAAATACCAAATTGTTTGTTTTTTGAGCTCTTTTAAATAGTTTAGGTTAAATTTGTTGAATTTTATAAACTAAGGTTAAAAAAAGCCAAAAACCAAAAGGTAACCCATTTAAAACCCCATAAAACCCCGTTAATGTTGTCCGATCATTCTGGTTTGCGAACTCGATCAAGTAAATGCTGCCTTACACCCCTGTACCAAATTTTATCAAAATCGGAGTTTTGGTTCAAAAGTTATCGTGTTAACTGACATATACATATATACATGTATAATATATATATACATATATATCAGTTTGAATGAACGGCGTTTTTGGCTTTGGGGGACCTTAACACGAAAAAGTAACATGGTCCCGGTCTTAGGTCTTACCGTGACTATTACCGTAAGAGCGTATTCCCTATAGGTAAATTCGCTAAAACTCCAATATTCAAACAGCCCTGGAGCCCAAACGGTTCATCGGAGAATAACGAATATGGGGTGCATTTTGTAGCAAATTTTGTGTACTTTAATTTTTATAATATACATTATTTACGAAAAGTTAATAGTTCTTGAGTTATAAGCAAAAAATTACAAAAAAATAAAAATTTTTCACATTTTTTCCATTTTTGACAATGTTCCGTCAAGAAATTTTGTTAGCAAACCTCAGATTCGGATTCAGCACCCCAAAAAACATAAGAAACAAGAGAAATCAAAACTACCCCAATTTTTTCCTATGGTAAACACTAATTGACTGCATTATGACATGTTTCGACTTAAAGTCATTTTCAAAGTGCCTTTTTTCTCTTTTTTAAATAATTATATAATTATGAGATTGAAACACAAACTACTAACATCAGATACAGACATATAAAAGTTAATAGCACTACAGATTTAACACAGTTGAGTACTCTGATTTTATTCATTTTCAACAATCATTATGATTTAATTGCCAAAACCATGTAAGATAAGTCCGAAAGATTTAAGACCTATCATTTCTTAAAGTATAGTATTATTCAACATCATTCTTATTACTTCCAAAACATTTAAAGTTTTATGTTACACAAACAAGAACAAACTCTAAAAGGTTTTTCTAACCCACTTGTGTGTCGTATTTAATTAATAAAGGGTTTGTTTTTAGCGAATTTCCCTATAGGGAATACGCTATTACGGTAGTAGTCACGGTAAGACCTAAGCCCGGGACCATGATACTTTTTCGTTTTGAGGTCCCTAGAAGCCAAAAACACCGTTCGTTCAAATTGTATATATATATATATATATATATTCCCATATATATATATATATATATATATATATATATATATATATATATATATATATGTATATATATATATATATATATGTGTCCGTGAACACGATAACTTTTGAACGGAACCTCCGATTTTGATGAAATTTGGTACAGGGGTGTAAGCCAGCATCTACTAGGTTGAGTTCGCGAACCAGAATGATCGGACCATTGGAACGTGGTTTTATGGGGTTTCAAAAGGGTTAAAAATGGGTTTTTGGCATTTTTCGACCTTAATTTTTAAAATTCAACAATTTTAACTGAAGCCATTTAAAAGAGCTTAAAAAACAAACAATTTGGTATTTTGAATTTTTATGTTAGCATAACTGGTTACGGGGAAAATCAAAAAATGTGTTTTCCATTATATTCTTATGGGAAATCAAGAAAAGCCTATATCTTGCTTATTTATTGACATAACTTAATCAAATTTGGTATGTACGTTATCTAGATAAGGTTTAACTTATACTTGCTTACAAAATCCATATGGCGGCAAACCTACATACTCACCCCCATGGGGTTTATGGGGAAAATAAACAGAACACCATAGCCTTATAAAATTTGGTATGTACAATCACTAGGTAGGATTTAACTTATATTTACCAACTAAACCCATATTATGGCGGCAAACCTACATACTCTCATCCCCATGGATTTTATGGGTTTTATGGGGAAATAGAAAATATACCAAAATTCCATTGGAAATTCGCTGAGTACGCAGGTCTGCTGCGACGGGTGTATTTATTTATTAATTTAACTTAAATTGTGGTGCCATCACAAGAAACACTATACACATAAACTTCTGTCAACTTATCAAATTCAACAACAAAATATTTGACAACTGTTATAGCATACAAGTAAATTAAAGTATATCACAGTCAAATTGTGTCAAATTTTTTACATAAATTTATCTTTTAACTATTGAATTTTTTTTAACAAGTTATTTATACACCTGAAAATAGTAAAATTTTAAAGCAACTTTGATTTAGAGTCTACTTTTGACATTCCAAAACTTAAGACTTGTAACTTCCCCCCCCCCCCCCCAGTGCACCAGTGAAAGCCAAGCTGTAAGTATAACTAGTAATTGTGAGGCATGTTCTAAGCATCCCAAGTAGCTCAGTTGGTAAGATGTTGGGACAATAAGTGAGAGGTCGCTGGTTCAAACCCTGGGGAAAGTATGATGAAAATTTTGATAGATTTTATTTACATTTTTTCAATCACTTGGCCAAAAAATATACATTCTGTTATAAATTTTGAGAAAAAGACCTAGTTTTCAATTTATAAAACTATTTTTTGTAGTATAACATTTGACGTAAATCTTGTTTTAATACTCGTATCAAAATTGTTTTGAAACAATTTTAAACTTGTTTCAAAATTGTTTTGAAACAATTTAAAAACTTCTATCAATAGTGAAAAAATTCCACATGTAACTGCTATTAAAATAGTTTTGAAACAAGTTTGAAATTGTTTTAATATAGTTGAAATGCTACTTGGGAAGCAGGAATTCAAAATAAATAGTATTTGTGGTGCTATCTAAACATTTAAAAAGAAAGCCCTCACTCAATGACTGACTCACTCATTCACCACTAATTCTCCATCTTCCCGCCTAGCTAGAGTGCTGAAATTTGGTATATTCATTATTTAGGCTTAAAGTAGGAAAGTCTGACTATTTTCAAATTAATATTCACAAAGGGCTACGCCCTATACGTCCTCAAACTTCCAAAGTTATCCTATGGGAATTACGTTTGTTTACATCTGCCACATGATGATTCATTGGGCGCTTTTATACTAGACGACATGACAACGACACAATATCGCGACCATGATGTAAAGGACTACACATTCTAGTCCTTTACATCATATTTGCATCGATATCGTCGAGCACCAAAATCAATGTTATCTTATCGACCCTTTCAGCGAATTTCCCACAGGGAATAAGCTATTACCGTAGGTCTCATGGTAAGACCTAAGTCCAGGACCATGTTACTTTTTTGTTTTGAGGTGCCCAGAGACCAAAAATGATATTCATTAAAATTTATATATATATGTGTCCCTAGACATATATATATATATATCCGATATATGTCATGGTCCGATCGACACCAAATTTGGTAGAGATGTGTAATCCTACGTTTATTCGGATGAGTTTGTAAACCAAACATATTGACCTACCGCCACCGGAAGGGGTATTTGTGGGGGGTTTTGTACCCCAAAAATGGGTTTTTTGCATTTTTCATATGTAATTTTAAAAAATTTTAAATTTTCATTTTCACCATTGGATTTAGCTAAAAAAAAAAACACACACACACACAATTAAGTATTTTGAAGCTTTGCTCTATCTCCATTGGTTACCGAGATATTAAAAAGTCTAAGACAGTACATTGTATTTTTGGGCTCCAATGTTAATCTTATGGAGAATAACGATAAGTTAATATTCCACTTATTAACCAATACTAGAGATCGCCCACTGGTCGAAATTCGACAAAAAATTCAGTTGATCTTTTGCCAATTAGTTTTAGAATGTTAATCTCTGAAACATCTGTTCTTCCAGATTTGCTAGAATTTGTTATTGCAACAGCTGTCTATGATTCAATCAATAATTATCTCCCATAAGATTAGCATTGAAACTTTGAAACCCTGTAAAGCGAAGCCCTGGGGGCTGAGGGGAATTATAATGCGATTCTGCTCATCTACAGCACAATACCATTCTAACGGTATCCGCGCATTTCCCCTATACGATGCTCACAAGCTGAGAAAAAAGGAGGAAAAAGAAACATGCTTGCCTATTAATATATAGATTTTTTTATAAAACTTGGTATGTTTAATTTGGTTAAAAGATTCATCCATTTATGGTAAAAAATCTTGGTTTTTGTGGTTATCATGGCAGCAAACCTGCACACTCTTTTCTCTTTTCCCATGTTATTCATATGGAAAATAGGCAAACTCGTTTATTTATGGACAGATGTAGATGAAACATAGTGTATGGCTTCATATGGTCGAAATAAATTTTTTATGCTAAAAACTTACTTTTAGTGTTCCCCATGGCAGCATACCTGCATAATCTTTCCATATATTTATTTTAAGGAGAATAGACATTTATTTCCCAATTATGAGCATGTTATGAAATTTTGTTTACAGGTTTAGCTGGTCAAAATTAATATTACTATTTTGGAAAATTCGCTGAGTACGCAGCGATAACGATGTCTGCTGCGACGGGAGGTATTTACACTTGACGACACCCTGCAAAAGTGTTGGTGTCATGTCGTTGTCGTCGATTGGTGCAACTGATGGTGTCGTCACGATATCGTTGGGCAGCAATTTCAATTAGATCTTATAGAAGCATTTCACATTTGCCGATTTGTCAGTATAAGGTCATTGACATTTCGTAGCCCAGGTCGGTCGTCGAGCACACCGTCCTTCCCACATTAGTCCGGGATGTATTGGTGCAGTAAAAGTTAACTTATATTTTGAGAAGTGTTTTATAATTATCTATACAAAACATAATTAATTAACATAACATAAACAAATAACAACAAAAACAAATAACTAAACATAAAGGATACATTATTAATTGTCCTTTCAAGTGACGAATATTATAATTAAACTGGTTCTCTATTTTTATGTGGATCATATTTCTAATTTAATTTTTTTTAATTGAATCAGTATGTTGCTTAGATTAGTAACCTAAATTGAATGCTTTTACAAATTGGATATTCTAAAATACAATGAAATGAACATCCTGAATTAAGAGTTTTTGTTTTCATATTGAAATTTAATAAATACAACAAATTTTGATATTTTTTAATAAAATTTATAGGTTATCTGCTTAATAGTCCCAAGAGCTATCACTAAATCGCCAATGGCTGGAGGAGGGTAAAAGAAAAACACTCACCCACCCCGAAACAGGTAGAAAATTAGAAGTGTCAAAACGTATGACAAACTTACGTATACCAACAAACCTACATACTAACCCGACTGTGGTTAAATAAATAAACCCTAAATCGCACAGAAATTCGATCGGTACCCATGTCTGAGACGACCCGTAGATGCAAGTTTTAATACATCTTTAACATTGGCACCTCGTAAACCTTCAGATGAAAAAAAAACTCCTTGAAAACTAAATAGTTTACAGTTTAATTTCGCAACATAAAAAAGGATGGTATCGTTTTAAAAACTTACAACCGTCACAATGAGCTATCGTTAACCATGTACTTGCCTTTTTTAGTTAAAACCTACATCTAAATTCATATCTAAATAGCTTACCACTCCTATTATGACTGAGTCACTACTGAACCAGTTTCAAAGTATTTATTCTCTTTACGAAAAATGGGTTAACCTCTCGTGTCCAGGGACTAGGTGCGACTTAATAAGTTTGGCGATTTGTTATATTTGTCGTTCCCGATTTTCTACCTGTTTCAAGGACCGATTCCTTGGCTTAGTCTGGAAAATTTCTGTTTACGCAGGTCTGTTGAGAAATAGGTAACTTATTCAATTTGGTATATATATAAAGATAATTTATTAAATAAATTAACACCTTTTTCCTAAATTGAGGAAGTTGCAAATATACAAAGGATAACATACAAAACAAACTATTAAATTTTGATGATGTGAAATTTTGAAGTTAAATTTTAGTATTTTGAATATAAATGATTTCTTAAAATTGCGACAGAGTGCTTGATGGTTGATATTAGAATTTTGTTTAGATTTTCTTTTTTTAAACCAAATTTCTTCCAGAACGCCTGTGTTAATGTTGGAATCGTGCCCCTGGATCCAATGAATATTCCAATTACTTCAAATTTATTAATTTTATATTTTTCAATAAGGTATGGGATCGTCGGCTCGTAAATTTTTCATTTTTCATTGTCTACTTCGGAAGGCTGATCTTTACTTCTTTCAAATTGTATTGAAGGGTCGATTATATATCCTGTCTTATTATCTTCGTCAATTGCTATTATGCCACATCTTCTGTTTGACCCATTACTTGATATGCAGGATACCTCTTCGTAGACTTTGTAATTGTATACGCGTAAAGAATCAGCAATCATTGTCCTGATGGTGTGATGGCGTTTGTTCCGAAGAAGTTCCCCATATGGGCAGAATCCAAGGATATGAGGCAATGATTCAAAAACATAATTCTCAGTGGTCGAACAATGTATACTTTAGAATTGATTTTAGTTTTATAAATGTGTAATTCTTAAACGCTTTAACCTTGAACATGATAAAATGATAATGAGATATTTGGGTTATTGACTTGTTTTTTAAACAAATTATAGTGTGTACCTTTGTGGTAACGTACTTTAATCAATGGATGGACCCAGAATTGTCTATTTATACTACTTCTTTTCCTTTTTAGTCTAAGAAGACAAAGTAAGTAAAAGCGAATGGTAGGCTCAACCAGCTTCAACGTTGTAATTTTATTTTGGAAACAATATTGTGTCCTTGCCATGTCGTTGTCGTGTCGTTTCGTCAAGTGTGAAAGCGGAAAAATTTACCGGTGTCGTGTCGTTGTCGTGTTGTTACCGTGTCGTCAAGTGTGAAAGCAAATGCTGATAACCATAGAAGTAACTAGCTGCGAGATATAATATTTAGTTATGTTTGTCTTTGTCAAAATTTATGTATTGATAGGGTGATGTACAATTATTTTTAGTGTGGTTGGTATACTTCTGTTGTTTTAAGTACAGTTTACTTAATTTCGAATTTTATAACTAAATACTTTTTTATTTATTTTTTTATAAAACCTTCAAAAACGTCTGCAGCATAAAAATAAGAAATGAACCTTAAAAGAAAGCTCAGGATTCAAATACGACCCTGATACAAGCTATGATTCTGACAAAACCATTGCGATAGCAACCAAACCGATTTACTTAAAACTTTGAACACAGATACATCTTGCCTCAGATACATTCTGCGATTTTGCAGAATTCCTTCAGGACTATGTCTACAGGCCTCAAAAATTTCAAAACAATGTTATCAGTATGGCCAAATTTAAATTCAAATTAAGAAACCTGAGGGGTTAAAATTAGGAGTGATCTCTTTGCTCATAGGTGCTCAAAAAAGAAAAGTGTTTTGTACATCTCCTGTATGGCTTGGCCCCACAGAACCTCACAATTACTATATAACCTAAAAGTGTTCAAATTTGATATGGACGATTCTCTTTGCTCATAGGTACTCAGTAAGAAATGGTTTTGCAAATATAGTTTTTTAAGAACTTTAGGGCTCCGCCCCACTGGACTTCAAAATTACTTTGGGGCCTCCGGGGTTTAAATTTGACATGGATGTGCCTCTTTGGTCATAGGTACTCACCAAGAAACGGTTTTGCAAGTATAGTTTTTGAATTTCTTTAGAAACCCGACCCACAGGTCTTGAAAATCACTGTACGGCCCATGGGGTTGAAATTTGACATGGACGTTCCTCTTTGCTAATATAAGAAATAATTTTGCAGATTTCCTTTAGGGCTCCACCCGTTAGAACGTCAAAATTACCATAGATTTTAAGAGGTTCAAATTTAACGTGGATATTCTGTTTTGCTAATAAGTGCTCACTAAGAAATGGTTTTGTAAATACAGGGCTTGTAACAGTTCTTGATGTTAATAAAAATATAAAAAATTACCAAAATGATGGAAAAAATAACCAAAAAATAACCTTGAATAAATCCAAAATGTCGCTAAAAGTTACAAAAACCGGCGTTTTATCAGGATATTAAAAATACGTAGGCAATAAAAATGATGTAGGATAATTTTTAACTAGGTAAGTGATCATCTACTAAAGCAATATTAATAATAATAAAAATTTTTTTTAAAATAGAAAAAATCCTACCCGATCCATCTTTTACTTTTTTATTTTTTTTTTTAACACTTATTTAAATTTTACAAGCTTAATCCAAATCGATCAATAACAACCTAATTTTCCTAAAAAAAAATAACCAAAATCCCCAAAAAAATAACAAAAATGACCAAATTCTAAAAAAATAACAAAAAATAACCAAGAGCATTAAAATAAAAAAATAACCTGTTACAAGCCCTGTAAATATAGTTTTTGAAGTTCTTTAGGGCTCCAACGCACATGACTCTAATCCAGGGCCTATACAGGGTTGGAATTTGACATGGACGTTCCTCTTTGCTCATGGAGGTGTTCAATAAGAAAAGATTTCACAAATTTCCTTTAGGGCTCCTCCCCACATATAGTCAAAATTACCATAGATCCTATGGGGTTGAAATTTAAAGTTTACGTTACGTTTTGCTAATAGGTGTTCACTAAAATACAGTTTTGCAAATATAGTTTTCGATGTTCTTCAGGGCTCCGCTCCACATGACTTCAAAATGACCGTAGGGCCTACAGGGTTGAAATTTTACAGGGTTGGTCCTGATTGCTCGTAGGTTTTCACTAAGAAAAGGTTTTGCAAAATCGCTTCAGCCCCACTCACACTACTTCATTCAATGTCGTTCAAAATCAATGTATGGCGGAAAAAGCCGGTTTCAATGTCATTCTTAAGGAAGAAGATTTCTTTGCACTTTAAGATTTTATTACATATAAAATATGGGGTGGCACAGGGAGGGGTGGTTAGTCCTGGATAGTTCATCTATATATAACATTTTGAACGTTGGCTGAATGGATTTAGCTCCTAAATTTTGTTTTTTGTTTTTATTTTTGCCATTTCTGGCAAGAACTATCATTTGAGGTTGGCCTTGTGGCATTGTTTTCAATTCTAATTATCTGTTTAAAAAAAAAAAAAAAAAAAAAAAAAAAAAAAAAAACCTAAACAAGACCCTGAAATTTAAGTTAAAGGTTTTCTTGTGAGTCTTCATTTGCCAGTCCCTGTTTGCTGTCCCAAACATTATTAGTTAGGGCCTGATCTGGGACAGCATATGAAAGTTTACAATAATATGTCTCTTTAACAGAAAAAATGCCAAATCTGACCTCAAATGAACGTTTGAGCCAGAAATGGCAGGCAGTCAAACTATACAAAAAAGCATTCTACCGAAATTTCAAATTACAATAACTCGAGTTGTATTCTACCATTTGAGATCGGGTTTGTGGCGTTTTGCATGTGGCGTCTACATTTAAAGACCGTTAAAATGATATGTAACATGGCACAGGTTGATACAGTTTCCTCTACGACTTCCTATAGGGTGCGTTCCCCATGCTGTGCCCACACTGGAAATCTGGCAACATCGATTTTTTACAACTTATTGTCCCCAACAGTAATCAAAAGTTAACATTCGTTAGACTTTCAGTGTATGGCCAACCTGTTTAGAGCTTGGAATATTAGTTAATAAGTGAAATATTAACACATTCTTACTCTCCATAAGATTAAAATTGGAGCCCCCAAAATACCACAATGTACTGTCTTTAGACTTTTTAATATCTCGGTAACCAATGGAGGTAGAACAAAGCTTCAAAATACTAAAAATTGTGTTTTTTTTAGCTAAATCCAGTGGTGAAAATAAAAAAGAAAAAAATTACATCACGAAAAATGCAAAAAACCCATTTTTGGGGTACAAAAACCCCCAAAACTACCCCTTCTAGTAGGCCAAGATATCTGGTTTACAAACTCATCCAAATAAAGGTAAGATCACAAATCTCTACAAAATTTGGTCTCAATCGGACCATTTTTACGAGAGTTATCGTGTCTAGTGACATATACATATAAATTTTAATGACTATTATTTTTTATCTCTGGGCTCCTCAAAACGAAAAAGTAACATGGTCCCGGCCGGGGTTAGGTCTTACCATGAGACCTACGGTAATAGCTTCCTCCCTATGGGAAATTCGCTAAAATGAGGCTAATCCAAATAAAATAAACGGTATCAGATAACTGACATATACTTTCTCCCAAGAATATGAAAAGGTTTTAAAAGCCCAAAAACATTAATGTCTTGATGGCTCAGTCGGATAGCCATCAGGTGAGCAGCACGAGTTATTGCATCCAAAAATTGAGTGTTTAACACATTTTGCTCTATAACTTTTGAACGCGCCTTTTCCCGGAGATGCGGGTGGTGTCATTTCATTCAGCATTTTAATCTTAATAAACCATAAAATTTTAATCAAAATCGTTAGAGCCATTTTTGAGAAATTTTGATTTTTTACGTTTTTGGGGGGTTTTTGGGGGTAAACTACCCTTAAAAATAAAATAAAAAAATGAAAAAAACGCCTGGAATTATAGTAGATTTGGACCTATGTACCAAATTTCATTAAAATCGGATTATTAGGGCGTTCTCTAGCTCTGTTTACATCCTGACACACACACACACACACACACACACACACACACACACACACACACACACACACACACACACACACACACACACACACACACACACACACATCCACACAGACATCACTCTGAAACCCCTTTTTTTGGGCTCAGAGGGCACTAAAACGGATAAATTTACCAACGAATCAGATTTTAAAATGTTGACGAAACCAATACTTTCTCAATATATACATTTATAGGGGGATAGGGAGCTCAAAAATGGATATATACATCATCAAACTAATGCGAAAATTTTTACGAAAACAATACTTTCTCCATATACTATGGTATAGGGGGAGAAAGTAAAAAATAATAAAAAAACAGCTGAAGGAGTACCTATTTAGTTGGTGCAGCCATATAGGAGAATTAGAGGAGTTTTCCACCTCCCTTTGTAGAAATAGGTAAAATAACATATTGGGCCTGTTCATGACAAAGATATGTCATAAAAAATTGATTCTTAGCCGAATAGGTAGTTTTAATTTTAAGGCCGGATTTCACCAAACTTTAACCCATTATGACCTAGCGTTACCATTTGGCAACACAAATATTTCGCAGTATTTTAAATCAGTTTTGGCATGATATTCCATAATTCTATTGGCATTTTAGTGTACAAATATTAGGCGTTAGAGGATTAGGGTTTTGAACAGCACGCGCTCCTAGTGGCAAAAGTTGTAGGCCGTTAGTGAGTGAGTTTGCTACGAGAGCACAGCACGAGAGCGCCGCATTATATTTAAAGGAAATAATTTGGGCTAGTAAGGGTTAAACCTCCGTTAGCGACGTTGTTAGCTCTAACCGACGAATTCAAAGTTAGCAGTTTTGTTAACCGTCGGTTAGCAACTAACCGAAGGTTAGTAGGTGCTGCTACAAGCGGAATTTGTAGTTACTTTTTGTTGTGTTTATATTTGAAGAATCATATTATAACTTAAGGCCCGTCTATACAGGCGTTTTAGATTCGCCGTTCCTATATTAGACAAACGAGCGATTTGGCAAAGTCGCTCGTATAGACATGGCCATTAGAATCCGATGCATCCAGTCGACGCCCGTTTTTCCGGTACGCCTAAAACGCCCGTATAGACGAGGCTTTTAAGGGGGCTTTCCCGGAACACGTTTATCTTATTTTTGTGTCTACTGTAGTTTTATTATTAAACACTAGAATATTATTTAAATATATAATTAATAATTAAAATTATAGTCAACTTGGTTTAAACTTTGTTTAAGGTTTAACTGATTTATGGAAAGCGAAACCTAAAGAACACCAAGTTGATAGTTGATATCTGACTTAATTTAGCTTAAAATTTATCCTCATCTTTATTTTCTATGTATACGCTAATGAGGCAATGCAAAGATCGAACGCGAGAAGAAAAGCAATTAATTTTGCATTTGGAGGAAATGTTGATGATGAGTTTGTAGTTTGCCGACTAGATGGATACTGATTGATCTTGACGATATTGATTTTATTACAATGTTTATATGCTATCCAAGCGTTCGGCATTAACAATTCTTGAATCCATTGAAAATCAACTTGAATTTACCGTATACTTCAGATAGGTTGGTAGTTTTGTGCTAAAAATTAACGATAAATTTTAAGTGTGTACAGGCTATTTAAATTAAAGCTATTTTAAAACTGTACCTAATTTGAAAAATAATCAATTATTGATTCTTTTTTAGCGAGCCTATAACTTTATTTTTACAACCCAAATTAGAACAAGGTTGTCAGAGTAGTAAGTAGGGCCTATACTGCAATAGTATTTATAACGTTTTCATTCTTGCTAGGTTTTCTCATATTTAAACACATTATTTTGGAAACAACCCTATCAGTCCCATAAATAGGCTTCCACGGCCTAGCCTACATTTGCCTACAATGATATGCCGCAATAACTTAAGTAAAAAAATAATTTGCATGTAATATTGAAATTTTATGGTTAATAACAAAAAACGCCGAAACTACACTTACTGAATCGTCGGCTTCAGTGAATAAAAGTTATTCTCCATACATTCCATACATTAAAAGACACAAGATTCTGTTGAAAAACGTTTATATTCCTGTAAAATTAATTTTTTAATTGACCCCAAAAAGGTATAATAATGTGTCGTATAGGCCTACTTGTACCGCAATATGAATTTTAATTAAATACATTCATTGGAGATACTATGGATTTTAAAAATCTAATTTATGAATAAAGGTAAGTGTAAATCCTTGATAAATATTGGCTAAAATATTTTAACTGGGTAGAAACAGCAAAGACAGTTTAACCATTGACTTTGAGTGTACATAGTCAATGGTTAAACGTAACAATTGTTCAGTGCTAACCGGAGTTTACATTTTTGTAAACAAAGAACATAGGATAAAGTTAAAATATCACCAGACTACCATGTAAATATATGCACTCAACAATACTTTCTTAACTCCAGTTAAACGTTTTTAACTGGCCAAATTTGGCCAGTTAACAATTTTAACGTTGGGTTAGCACCACATCAACTATGTGTTGTTTCACTTACATTTTTGGCAAAAACCGCGTCCGCTGTTTATTAAAAAAAATTATAAAAAGAAAATTGAGTTACAATAGGTTAATATACAGATATTAAAACCTATACAGATATATTAATATACAGATTCTATTGACAACAAATTGCGCTTTATTAACTATAAAAAGGACTTTATTGTAAGTAATATTTGCTTGAATATAAAAAATTTATTTGAAAAGAGCATTGTGCATCATGCATTTATCGTAGTGCGTGCGGTACTTGTACAAGAGAGCCTATACAGTAGTCGATTATATGCAAAAGTAAAAATTTCAAGCATCACAATTTTTTTGGATACCGAAAATGGTGTTATTTTCAGAAATAGGAAGAATTTCTTTTCTTTAAATATAGGTTATGTGTAATTCAGCAATAGAAATGACTGACATCGTCTGTAGATGTCCAGGGAGTACCCTTGACTCACAAATTTTAACAGTCGCAAAAAAGTATTATTCGAGGCTGGAAGTTACGGTGATGCTTTACTAATTGGTGTTTCAGGCTACGTATGCAAAAAATACCTAATGAATCCTCTGGATATCTGTGTAACACCAGCCGAACACCTTTACAACGAATCAAAGATTAGAACCCGAAATCCGGTATAAAGAATATGTGGAGAGTTTTCATTTCCTTTAGTTTCGCGGCAAGAGCACCCGCGATCTCCTGCCATTACGACGTAACTTCTGATAGCCTATGTTATGCCTTGTGCGTAAGTAGGCCTACAATGTATGTAGGCCTTATGGCTTACGTTATGTGGTCAACATATATCGTTATCCAACCCATATTAGAGGGGCCCCTATATCAAGGGGACCCTGTACTATTATTTTTGTACAGTTTCTTTCTTCGGAACCAGTATCCTAATAATAATTACGTTCAATATATTATTACTGTTTGTGATTCAAACTAATTTCATATTATGGACTTTTTGTCAATCCCGAATATCATGAGTGAGCGTGAGAATCATCCTAATCGCATTCATATTCAGGTTAAAATACCCACTATGTGAGTCCCTGACTCAAAATAGTGATAGTGATAGAGAATGGTGTAAAATAAAATTGCCAAACAGGGAGATGACGAAAAAATGCAATGATTTCGTTAACAAGGACATTTGTAATAAAAACAAGTCAACAAAACTATGTACTCTTAATATAATCATATAATTTACATAATCAATATAATCTTAAAAAATTAAAAACCAATATAAAATAATATTACATAAATAAATAATATTTGGTACAATTTAATAAATTAAATTGAACAATCCCAGGTTTTCCTAGCTGCTCTTTTAGATTTTGTTTTTTCCTTTTAATTTTTATCTACCTCTTGTTATAATTTTTCTTCCTCTTACTCCTCTTTTAGAAGGATGGTTCTCTTTGTTATATTGTGCTCCTTATTTGCATGTTCCGTTGTTACTTGGAGGGTGTTGATCCTTGTTTTTGCAAGGGCAACCCAACGGCTTTACTCTCTTTGATGACCGGCATATTTCTGCTTGTAAGATGCCTGGTCCCTAGAGCAATTTTTCGAGGAATGGGTTTAGGTCTTAATCAGACTTGCTACTTCTTTATGCTGTCAATTACTTCAATTCAAATTTAAATTCAAATGACGCAGAGGTTGGTGCAGAGGTTGGCTCGGCCCAGGCGGTGGAGAGTAGTTGTCCGCAACAGCCGTACTATGAGTAGTTTAAATTGTTAGAGAGCATTAGCCCTGATTTCACTATTAAATGTCGAGTTATTCCGTTGCTTCATGGACTTTCGAACTATATATGATACGATGCACTCGAGTATTGTTTTGAGAGGAAATTTATATTAATTCAAAACCCATTTAAATCATTTGCGGCGTGTAGGGCTCGTCCCTCTTCCTTTTCCCTCATTCAGATTCTTGCATACTCATAAATAGAAAAACAAATTAGGATATAAAGCTTGAAAATATATGAAATAATATTTTTTATCATTCTGCACGAAATCAGCCTGTTTTTTGTTCTCTCAATAGTACCAAAACCGATTCTTTTCTGTCCTAGGACTGAAAAATCATCTGGAGGATTTTTTAGGTCCTAGTACTGAAAAGTCAGCTGTTTGCTAAGTATATTACTATTGATTTATTTATGTTGATGAGTAGAATTTTGAAATTCAAACGTTATGAAAGCATTGTTTGTAAATAACAGAAATATAAACACTACATATTACTTACTTTGTAAATATAACCTCGAAAATAAAACTTCATATTTATTATTTTTAACGATCAAAAGTCTAATTTTCGCATTATGATAAAAAACGTTGTTCATCACTCGGAGCAAAAGTGTCTTTTTGATGCTTAATCGTTTTTAAAAACTCGGCTGCGCCTCGTTTTTAAAACACGATTGCGCACCAAAAAGACCCACTTTTGCTCCTAGTGATGAAAACTACTATTATATAGCATAAAACAATTAACAAATACAAAATATATAGAAAGGCACGATATAAATAATCAAACTTGCTATTGAATCTTCAATGGCAAATCAAAATACTTCAAAGGTTATGTTTATATTCTTATTAAAATTGTAATATTACATATGCAGCTGCTGCAGTAGTATGCTTATATAAAGAAATCCCAAATGGTTTATAAATTATCAAACTAGAATCATATGATTTTTGTTTCTCTGATAAATGAAGGATATTGTAATTTTTTTTTATATTTGTTTTTAAACAGCGCATTCTGCCGGTCAACAGGCCTACAATAGGATAACCGACAGTTAAGAATTGTTTAACTGTCAGTTAGCGTTAACGGACGGTTAAGCTAAACCTCCGTTAAGAAAGTTTGGTGAAATCAGGCCTAAGAGAATTATTGTTTTGCATTTGACTATTACTGTGTGTGTACATTTGTATTTAATTGTTGAATAAAGAAATTTTGACTGACTTTCACATCTGTTTCAAGAAAATAAGTATTTAACGTAAAATAAAATTTACTTGTTCTCTGGATTTATGCGTTCTTTTAAATATTTCAGAAATTATAATTTATAACAGTTTAGAGTGAGTACAGGAGCATGAAAAAATACAACAATAGAGGTTGATAATTTTGTATTGGAGGATAGTAGAAAACAGTTCTGTTATATTGGCAAGGTTAATTTTAACAAAATAATTTCAATTCTTGGAAATGATATTATAATTAAAGGAAGACTTGATTTAAAATAAAAATTAAGAATATTATTCAGAGCACAGACTTTACAATATTTTCACAAGAAAACAGTATTCTTCACATACTGTAGATTTTGATATTAGGGAAGTTGTAGTTTGTTTTCCTAAATGATCAATGTTTATTGTATGTAATTAATTAATCCAAAAAGATTTTTATTTTTTTTTTCATCTGTTAGACTTTAATATAATATAATACACTGCATTAAAATATGTTCTAATTAAATACTTTTGTTCATGTTAAGAATTGTTTGACTGTATTTGAATTTTATGTTGTAATACTTTTTTCACGTAGCAGACTGTTTTAGCGAATTTCCCATAGGGAATAAGCTATTACCGTAGGTCTCATGGTAAGACCTAAGTCTGGGACCATGTAACTTTTTTGTTTTTAGGTGCTCAGAGAACAAAAATAATAGTCACCAAAATTTATATATATATATATATATATATATATATATTTATGTGTGTGTATGTATGTGTCCTAGGACACGATAACTCTCGTAAAAACGGTCCAATCGACACCAAATTTGGTAGAGATGTGTAATCCAACGTTTAGTCGAATGAGTTCGTAAACCAGACATATCGACCGACCGGAAGGGGTAGTTTTGGGGGGTTATGTACCCCAAAAATGGGCTTTTTGCATTTTTCATATGTAATTTTTAAAAATTTTAATTTTTGTTTTGACCATTGGATTTAGCTCATAAAACACACAATTTAGTATTTTGAAGCTTTGCTCTATCTCCATTGGTTACCGAGATATTAAACATTCTAAAGACAGTACATTGTATTTTGGGGCTCCAATGTTAATCTTATGGAGAATAAGGATGTGTTATTATTTCAATTATTAACCAACTAGTGGCTCATAGGGGCAAAAGCCCCTAATCATAAAATTAAAATGGCATGCACCATGACGGATCACCAGTTCTTCACCTCAACACCCGATACCTCGACAAAGCCCGCCACTCAGAAATCCTAACACCTTACTTCGATCCCTACTTCACCGACCGCCAAACCATCACAATCCACCACCTTTCTAACCTAGATCTGCCTCCGTAACCAACCAATAACCACAAACCGCACACCCACACAGTAACTCCATAACGACCGTAGCAAACCACAACCATATCCCCACTGCGCCAGGCATCTCGTTAAGCAGTCTTCTGGCTACTCAAAGTCCTGGTCGCAGTGGCTCCCTTCCCCCTCTGGCGCGAAAGTAGGCACCGAAAGAAAAAATAAAAAAGCCCTACCGTAGTGTCAGAACTCCTCCCCTCCCCCCTCCCCTCCAGCATGAAAGTAGGCAACGAAAGAAAAAACAAAAAAAGTCCTACCGTAATGTCGGAGTCAACCGCTACGCCTAACCCCACCCCTGCACGAAAGCAGGCAACGAAAGAAAAAACAAAAAAGCCCTGCCGTAGTGTCGAACCGCATCCACAAACCCTAGCCAAGGCTGAAGAGGGCAACGCCCTAAAACAGCCGCAGTGGGCTCTTCCAGCTCACTGGAACCTCACGATCAAGTCAAGTCAAGCCAGTTCTTCACTACGAAAATTTCTAGATCAATACCGTTTAAACAGACCATCGCCCCCAAAGCACTCTTTAAAATCCTGTAGGCCTACTATTAGGCCACCCGTTTGTAAAAGCTTCATTTTGTCTGGTTTTAAACTTATATCGATCTATGAAAAATAAATTTTAAAAGAAGTCATAATTCCTTTGAGCCATGACGGAATAACATAGACAACATAGACAAACATTGATATAACATAGAAAAGCGCCAATGAGTCAAAAACATGACGGGATGTTCTGTACCAATTTAAGAGTCAATCAACTTTCAATACTTTGTATCATACCCCTTTCATTGTCTTTTTTGTCCTAAAATTGAATGGATTTTCTTAGCACCTGTCAGAGGTTTTATTATTTTTTAGTCACCAAATATAAACACAGCGTCTCAAAATAGATCATCTTCGCTCCTACTGTCAATATTCGCCCCTCCTAATCAAAAATCTTGACTTTGTGTAAATAAAGTAGACTTTTTTTTAAATCACTATACATGGAGAATCTTTAAAGAAGAATATTAAAAAAAAAAAAAAATAGTCCTTCTTATATTGGGTTTTAAAAATTCTTCACTCAATACTATCATCTGGTCTCTCGTTTTAAAATCAAACTGTAACATATGTTTTAATGTACACAAAGCACACTTTTTTGAATTCCTATACTATTCTTATGGAGGACGTTTTACGTGATTTCTCATTTTCTGTTGATATTATGGACACACTGATAATTTTTCCCTCGTGTATGAGACCGATATCTTTAATTTGAGACCCCTACCATCTTTCTCCAATTTATATAACGCTCACAGTTTTGCTCAAGAACTCGCTTACCTAATTATACATATAGATATAAATAGATTGCTTCTCTTGGTGTTAATTATTTTATCATCTTCACTCAAAGTTATCATCTGTGTCTTGTTTGAAAATTAAATCATAACACATGTTTTAATGTACACAAAGCAGACGTTTTTTGAATCCCCATGCTATTCTTATGGAGGACATTTTACGTGATTTCTCATTTCCTGTTAACATTATGGGCACTCCGATAGTTTTCCCTCGTGTATGGGACCGAGACCTTTAATTTGAGACCCCTTACATCATTCTGCGATTTGTATAATGCTCACAACTTTACTCAAGAAATTTCGCTTACAGAATTATATATATAGATATTTTTAGATGAAACTTGGTATTTAGCTTCATTTGTTTGAGATTCAACCATTTATGTAAAATCTTTGTTTTTGTACTTATCATGGCAGCAAACCTGCATACTCTTTTCCCATGTTAATCATATGGAGAATAGGCAAACTCTCTTAATTATGGACAGATATTGATGAAACTTAGGATATGGCTTCATATGGTCCAAATAATTTTTTTTATGCTTAAAATCTACTTTTAGTGTTTCCCATGGCAGCATACCTGCATACTCTTTCCCTATATCGTCACTTAACAAACAATACCGCCTATCTGCAATTTTTTGCGAAACCCGGGTTTTGAACGCTGCGCATTCTGTGGGCGATCGCGCACACTACTAGGGTTAGTTTTCTGACGTTTTCCAATAGATAGCGCTGTTATACTGTTTGGAGCAATACCGCCAATCACGTTTCTTATCAAAATAGCGCCAATCTACTCAGTCGCCATTGGACAGTGCATTGCAACAGGTAAGCTCTGTTTTAACTTTGTCTTTAGAAGCTTGAAATGCATTACTAGAGTACGTACTTGTATATTTATTACTCAGACAATAGTCATGTAGCTTAATATGTCAAAGTAATTGTGATTTTCAATTGAAAAATACTAAAATTGCCGCGATCAAGTTTTGATTGTAGATAGGCGGATTGTAGATAGGCGGTTTTGATTGTAGATAGTGTATTTCCCCTACCAAAATAATAGTAATACCGCCTATGTAAAAATCAGTGATTCCGCCTATCTCAAATAAAAAATAAAAAAACAGTGGCAATACCGTCTATGTACATTTAAAATTATTAAAACTATAATTAAACAACTAATGTCGTCATTATTACACTTTGCTTAGTATAACTTAATATTTTTACATAAAACGTTTCAAAGATTGGTAACACTGCTCTTTTGATTCAGTTTTTTGTCTCTCCTGAAAAGTTTGAGTTTTGCTAGATAGGCGGTATTGTTTGTTAAGTGACGATATGTATCATTAGGAGAATAGACAATATTTTCCTATTTATGAGCACGTAATGAAATTTTGTTTACAAGTTCTTCTGGTCAAAATTAATATTACTAATTTGGAAATTCGCTGAGTA
This sequence comes from Neoaliturus tenellus, assembly GCA_030545055.2. NCBI lineage: Eukaryota > Metazoa > Arthropoda > Insecta > Hemiptera > Cicadellidae > Neoaliturus > Neoaliturus tenellus. Next base: position 12,997,276 of record CM061534.1, on the reverse strand, counting down.
CGCAGGTCTGCTGCGACGGGGGGTATTTGTAAATGCCCTGAGGTTTGTTTTTTGTACAGTAAATTTTTTCCATACGAGCTCTGTGAGCTCCTGGAATGTAAAAATGTACAAAAAATATTGTATCTAATAAAGGATTTGTCTATTATCTATTGTCAAGTTTGTTCTCAAGTGAAACTTGAGGTCTGCATTTGTCATTGGAAAGTTATTTCATTATTTCTAATCTGCAAACTTTAAACCATTGCTAGTGTATTATACAAGATATTAAAAGAGGATGGATTATTTCCTTTTCTTTTGGCACGTCCAACTAAATATAAATTAAATACCCAGACCAAATTATTGACAGAGAAAATATTTTGTCATTTATTGATTATAAACATGTGTTTAACAATGAGTACATATTCAACCATTAGTCTAAATGCATTATTTTTTACAACTAAAACTTCACTTGTGAAATGGTAACAAAATGTGACTGTTTGTAAAAGATTACTCTTCGGCTGAAAATTAACTTAAGACAACTTTTAGGACTATATGATGTCCTTTGCCTTTGACAAGTTATTTTTCATTGAATAAGTGTGTACGGTAATTGATTCCCAAAACATGAAAGTCACTGTCATATTTGATAGAAAAGTGTTCTCCAATTATAGTGGTATCGAAGTCCACAAAATGCCCATCTTTGTAAGAAAAGATCTGTAGAGCTGGGTGCTTATCATCAAATTTTAGTGAGAAAGTCCAAGTCTCTCCTGGATTCATAATTAATGGTTGTCCACTTTCCAACTTTAAAGGTATAATGATATGTTCAAGGCCATAACCAGTGCCATGGACAATAATCACTTCTTTATTCACTATAACACTCTTCAATCTTTTTTCAACTTTAATTTCGCATGAGATTTTGTACCATGTAGCATAAGACATTCCACAATCATATGTACTGTCATAATATGTGCTTACACATTTTCGACTTGCACATTTCAAAGACACTACTTCAATGGCCTCGGTAGGTGTTATGTGAAAAGTAGAATCAATTTTCTCTGTTTCTGAGGTTACTTCATAGTAAAAAGCTGTTTCAAAATAGCATGATTTACAAGACTTTTTAGTGTCATGCTCACATATAAGTGAACCTGTTTTGTTTTCGGCTACCGGTACACACTTTTCCTCAGGTAATTTTGTGTTCAAATTAAAATTTCTTCTTTCTGAAATTTTGCAAAGTATACTCGATTCTAGTTCTTGTTTCTTCCTTGTTATGGTTAGAGTCAAGTCAACAAATTCTTCAGGAGTTAAGACATTTGTTGGCAAAATATACTCGGCAATTTCCATTACAGACAGTGTAAGGAATCGTACATGACCGATTGTTTTCACCAGACATTCTCTGATTGATGTTTTAGGATTTAACTCAACTTTGTGTTCAGCCCAACGAAAAACATTTTTCCAAACCTCCAGTTCATCTATGTTCAATGAGTTTTGTTTCAAAATGTAAATCACACTCATTTCATTTAGATCGAGGAAAGCAATATTTTGAAAAACTTTTTCAGTCTCTTGCTGGATAATTTTGGAAACTAGGGTTTCCAAATCAGGGAAATCAATATGACTCACACAAATCAATGCTGGAAATACATCTTCAGCACTGGTTGGTTTCAGATGTTTAAATGTTTTCTTTAAAAGTCGATAAACTTTAAACTTGTCAGCACACAAAGCTAACTTTGCTGCTTCAACCGCTGTCATCTTCGGTAGCTTTCCTCCATACATGTATCTAAAACAAAAGGTTTAGTTTACAAAACAAACAACTTATAATCAGTATCAATGCACAGCTAATGAATGAATGAATTCATAAAATTTTGCAATCGAATTGTTCGCTTATGGAGGCTACAAAATGTATTTGTATCATTTTTTTTAAATTCTTGCAAAATGTACAAATAATACAATTCTAAATGAAAATAGTAAGAGATTCTGTTCAATACACAATAACTGCATACGATACTGACAACAGTCTTCTGTAACCATTTGATTTCCATTGAATTCGGTATCATAGTAGATTGACAGATAATATGAAAAACCACTATATCATAAAAAGTCAGGGTTTGCCGGAGGTAACTTAGGTTGGCCATTTTTGCGTTGCTGCCATATCTGCATGTAAGTGTTCCACTTCTTAAAATTCCAGTAAAAACTAAATTAACTAAATGAAGTTTTAACTAAGTACAACACACTCTCATTCACCAAGACGGATGACGGGCGGTTTGGCTGTAAAAAAATCCAGATGATGGGGAGTGGCCTTGTCAATCACTTGGAGGGATGTAGATTATAATACGAAAAAGCTTCTTACAAAGAAATACTCCCGTCGCAGCAGACCTGCGTACTCAGCGAATTTCCAATGGAATTTCAGATTATTTACTTTCCCCATAAAAACACCATAGGATCGAGTATGTAGGTTTTCTGCCATTGGGTGTTGTTAGAAAATCTAAGTTAATCAATAGTTAGTGGATGTAAACACAAAATTGTATCAAACTCTGGCAATTTTTTATTTTCCCCATAAACCCCATGGGGGTGAGTATGTAGGTTTGCCGCCATATGGGTTTTGTAAGCAAGTATAAGTTAAACCTTATATAGATAATGTACATACCAAATTTGATTAAGTTATGTCAATAAATAAGCAAGATAAAGGGTTTTCTCGATTTCCCATAAGAATAACATGGAAAACACATTTTTGGATTTGTCCCGTAACCAGTTATGCTATGATAAAAATTCAAAATAGGCCTGCCAAATTGTTTGTTTTTTAAGCTCTTTTAAATAAATGGTTTCAGTTGAAATTGATGAATTTTAAAAATTAAGGCCCAAAAATGCCAAAAACCCATTTTTGACCCCTTTGAAACCCCGTTCCCATAACCCGACAATGCTGGTTCGCGAACTCATGAAAATAGACCTGGTCTTACACCTCCATACCAAATTTCATCAAAATCGGAGGTCCCCTTCAAAAGTTATCAGTACCACGGACACATAGATATATATATATATTCACCTAGATCCCCCGTTTGTGGTCCAGGTATCAAACTACATTCAATTGTGGTCCACGGGTTTTTCTCATGTATTTTTTAAATGTAATGGTATATATGAATTTTTTTAGTGTATTCATGCTTAAAAAAGACCTTTTTATTAATGTATATAGTTTTGATGTTTATATATTCATTTAATTTCTCATACTTTCGTCTGTCACTTCACATTCAATTGTAGTCCACCGCCATTGTATAAAGTCAGGTAGAAAAATACCACTGATTGTGGTCCAGTGTGTACATCATTTCCACCGATTGTAGTCCAGTTTATATATTTCAATTGTGGTCCATTTGCAACGTTGCCATATTTCATAGCCCTCAAGACTGCAATTAACCTATGTGATAACATATTATTATTTGTCTAGCTGTTCAATTCTGAGTTTGAATTTCAAACTTTTTTTGAATAAATTACTTTAGACTAGTTAATTTTTAATAACTTATAACATTTTTGTACGAAATGTTAATATTATTTTTTGTTTGGTAATTTGAATATAAAACAAAAATATTTATAAAAACGTTATTGTCAATGCATGGTAAATTTTGTCATTAATTAATGATAATATTTAAATTTTTATGATAATTTTATAATATTTATAGCAACAGAGCCCGTTGTGGTTAAATACAACGGCCTCTGGAAAAATAGTACATACATGCTTTATTTCCTGTGAAATTCCTTAATGGTTATTTTATTGATTTTCAAGAAAGAAATTGTTTTAAAAAACTAATTTTCTAATGCTGCAAGATAATAAAAAAATCAAATTAAACGTATTTAATTACAGAGTATTTTTATAAAGAATATTTATTGAACAGGTAAATACTTTACCTGATTTTTTTAAGTTTTTTATCATTTTACAATCTCCCTTTATATTTGCTAGGGATAGTTTTAATTGTAAAGTTACAATTTACTTTCGTCCCTTTCCTCATTATTAAAAAGTTATTTGCAAAAAGCTAAGCAAACTCCAAATTTATAGAGGTGAGAAAATACTGAATTAGAGATATTTCTATTAAACTTTATAGAACTAAATATACAGTTCTATTGGCCCGTTTTTATTAATTAATAGTTTGTTGGAAAGCTTTGTCTGTCTAGATGTGCAAATAATTTTGAAAGTTAATATGAAATAGTTAATATTATTTTTTTTAAGTTTTACTGTGTAAACACAAGTATTACCTAAGTAAGAAATACATAAAAATTGCTTCATATTAAAAGTTAATTATACTTCTTTGCAATGGTTATAGTTCTTTGTAATTATACTTTTGGCTGTCTATTACCCGTATTTCATAGAACTTCATAGCCAATTTCCAATTTTTTCCAACTTTCCAATTTTTTGGAAATTATATTCTCTTTCAGAATATAACCATGTACTTTAGTCGATTCCTTCATCAATTAAATTTTTTTTGCTAAAAACTAAGCAACCTCAGATACATTTTTACTAAACTTTTTACAGTTTTAACTTCCTTACAGTTACAGTGTTAACAAAATCTACAGTACCACTGGACCGATTTCATCAATAAATAGGTCGTTGAAAAGCTTCATCCGTCTATGTGTAAATAATTATGAAAGTTTGAGATTTTTAAATATCAAAGACATATTAAATATTTTGTAAATATTCATGGTGAAATAGTACAAACACATGTTGTATACAAGAAAAATATTCAAAGTGGGGTTTCCACATTTATTTAATTGGAGGAAAGTATTTTTCTCCCGTTAGTGAGTGTTTCCAAGAATTTCATAATAACTTTTTCTGAGAAAATTAATTTTTCCCAGAATATTACCATCTACTTTAGTTATTCTCTCACTATTTAAAAGTTATTTGCTAAATACTAAGCAACCTTCGAGTTTATGCCTATGTTGATGAGAAAAAAATGGGTTAAAGATATTTTTATCAAACTTTGTAAAACTAAATCTACAGTTATACTGGATAGATTTTAATTAATAAATGGGTCGTTGAAATGCTTCATCCATGGAGTAAAGTAATTATGAAAGTTTCATTTTTTAAAGATTTATGGTGCAAAAGTAAAATCACATGTTTGCTTTAAGAAATAATAATAAATAAATAAAAATGCCTTTATTTTTGAGCGGTTCTCAGTACATATACTGTTTTACAGAATAACTCTTGTCATCTAACATTAACGAAAATTAAACTAATATGTATGTATGTAAAATGTAACTAATATTTACAATAATACAGACGATTTACACTTAAGTAAAAAAGTCCTTTAATCTTTTTTTAAAGGCATGGACTCCCAACTCTTTGAGGTCCCAGGGGAGGTCATTATATAAATTAGGCCCAAAATATGCAAAACTTCTACGCCCAATTTCCAACTTCACTTTTGGGAAGTGAAGTTTTTTGTCCTGTCGGGTGTGGCACTGAGACATCCGATCACGGGTAACAAGCCTCTCTAGCAGGTAAATTGGCTCATTTGAAACCAATACCCTATGAACAAGAGAGCATGTTTGCATACGGCATACGAGTGCTGATGGCATAAGTCCGGCAGCACTCGCAAAGGCAGATGAGTTCTCGTTTCCGAAGGCCGTAGATGTATCGCACAGCGGTATTCTGTAGCCTTTGGATTCTGCACATTTCTTCATTGGATATGCCGTTTCCGTATGCAGGGAAGCAATAGTAAAGCACTGAAAGGACAATAGACTGAACCAGCCTCAATTTGGCTGCCTGAGGTATAATTGACCGGCATCTGTAAAGACCCCGAAGTCTACCCAAAGCCAGCTGAGAAACGTGAGTGATATGATCAGTGAAAGTGAGACCACTGTCAAGAATGACGCCCAAAGTCTTAGCAGTGTTGCTCACCCTCAAGTCTATGTCATCAAGTTTAACTTGCACGTCTCCACCAAGGATTCTTTGGAGAATATATTAAAATGGCTTTATTTTATAAGTGTACTAGCTGTTTCCCGTCACGGCTTCGCCCGTGACTGAATTTATTTTTTAGGTAATAAAATCTTTAAAAGAGCAACAAAATCTTCTTCCTTAAGAATGACATTGTAACAACAAATTACTGTGTGTTGAGCTCTAAAGGAATATTGCAAAACATTTTTTTAATGAGAAACATTGAGCAAAAAAGAACAACCATGTCGAATTTCAACCCCGTAGGCTCTACAGTCATTTTAAAATCATGTAGGGCGGAGCCCTAAAGAACATAAAAAACTATATTTCTAAAACTGTTTCTTAGTAAACACCTATTAGCAAAACGGAACATTAACGTTAAATTTCAACACCGTAGGATTTATGGTAATTTTGATGATTTGTAGGGGGAAGCCCCTGGAATAAATTTTAAGTCCTATGGGGCAGAAAAGAACTACGAAAACTATATTTGCAAGGCCGTTTCTAAGTGAGCACCTATTTGGAAAACGGAGCATCCACGTTAGATTTTAATCCCTTAGCACATATGGTAATTTTGATGTTTTTTGGGGTGGAGCCCTAAAGTAAATTTGCTAAATTGTTTCTTAGTGAGCAACAATGAGAAAAGAGAAACGTCCTTGTCAACTTTCAATCCCGCGGGCCAAAAGTAATTTTCAAGACTTGTAGGACGGAGCCCTAAAGAATTTCAAAATATACACTTTTTTGAAATTCTTAAGCTAAGGGGAACGTCCATGTCAAATTTCAACCCAAGAGGCCCTAAAATGTTTTTTAAGTCCTGTTGGGCAGAGCCCTAAAGAACTTTGAAAACTATATTTGCATAACCGTTTCTTAGTAAGCACCCATAAGCAAAGAGGAATTTCCATGTCAAATTTCAACCCCGTGAAGGCCCTAATGTAATTCTGAAATCCAGTGGGGTAGAGCCCTAAAGTGCTTTAAAAACTATATTTGCAAACCCTTTTCTCAGTGAGTACCCATGAGCAAAGGGAGTCCTCCATCATATTTCAACCCCGTAGGCCCTAGAGTAATTTGAAAGTCTAGTGGGGTGCAGACCTAAAGGGCTTCAAAACTATATTTGCAAAACGTTTCTTAGATTCGAAAACTATAATGGTAAAACAGCTTCTTAGTGAGCACCCATGAGCAAAGAGGAACGTCCATGTCAATAATTTCAATCCCGCGAATGCCCTAAAGTAATTTTGAAATCCAGTGTGGTGGAGCCCTTAAGTGCTTGAAAAACTATATTTGCAAAACAGTTTGTTAGTACCTATGAACAGTAAAAAAAGTATACAGTAATAAAATAAGAAATAAAGTAAACTGCACTTAATACAACCAAAGTACACCAGACTAAAAGGAATAGTACATCACTATAATCTTGACAATTTCAAACATAAATAAACATTATATCTCACACCTGGTTACTTCTATGCTTATGAGCATTTTCTTGCATGAATCATCATGTGGTAGATGTAAACAAACCTAATTCAATTTCATAATCATATGTTAGAATACAAAAATGTTGCTTCCATAAGAATAACGTGGTAACTTTGAGGACGTCTAGGGCGTAGCCCTTTGTGAATATTAATATGAAAATAGTCAGACTTTCCTATTTTGAGCCTAAAGAATGAGTATACCAAATTTCAGCACTCTAGCTATTCGGGAAGGGTCGCGGTCAGGTTGGCACCACGACAGATTGGCACCACGGTGTTTTAGCACCCGGCGTCAAATTGGATCCGATCCCCTGAAATAACACTCCCCGTCAGGTTGTCACCCCGACAGATTAGATCCGATCCTTTCTCGAGGTTCCAACCTGTCGGGTACTGTCACGACAGATTGTCACCCCAAGCGGCCGGCGTCAAATTGTCACCACGTCAGATTGGCACCGATCCTCAGAGCCGGCCTTAGGGCGGTGCGAACGCACCGGGCCCCGCGCTTACAAAGGCCCCGTGCAAAAAATAAAATAAAATAAATAGACAAGATTTGACTAGAGCAGTGGGAGACGGCCGTTTATAGTGCCACGGCCTTGAAACGGTCATCTACGTCTAAACATTTTGTACTAGTAAAACACCTGTGAAAAACACCTTGAAAGTGGTTATATTATTATGTCATTAGAAAGGTAATATTATGAAATTTCTTATTCATAATAAGAGATAACCGATAAGAAGTTGTGTTACAGCAACTAATAACTCACAGAATATTTGTTGATTTTTTCGCCGTCAATCCAAGTAGCCACCACACCACGTTTGAAACGTCGAAACATTACTTTTTGAACTTACCTAGCTCAGGTAGTAGGCTAATTTGTATCGTATAAATTTGTATTCGCACCTCTCGTTTGTCAAAAGAGTTCCTAACTAGTATCAATTTATACGTCGTAAGGTCTCATAAGTTTGAATGTACAATATACGTATTTTTGAACTCTATAACAAATGGCGAACGGCTGGCAGACGACCGCTAGCTAAAATTGTTATTTGATGTAGTGTACATCGTTATTACTAGTCAAATGAAATGTCATTTTGAAGAGGAAGAAAATGTAGATGTATGTAGCTTAGGTTGGTAGTATATGATGATCGCATGGAGTGCGACATCATCAGAGTGCATTGTTTACATGCACTCTGTCCTACTTTCTTCACGCTCCTTGCAATTCTGTTACAACCTCGTAATGCAGGTGTTTACAGCATTAAAAATTTATTAAAAAATTGTACAACATTCATAATTTGTTATAATCTATTATTTAGGCCTACTCGTATAAAGACAATAATATTCAAATTTATTACTCGTACATAGCCTACTTAATTTTTATTGCTTGTTTCCAAAATAATCTTACATGTTACCATTTACAAATTTTCCAATTTTCCTTACTCCTACAATATCACTAAGGACTACAAAAACATTTTCTCTCCATTTATTTTATGTTTTTGTGTAAGGAATAATTGTCTACAGTATTTATGTAATAAGTGTTTTTTATTCAATTTTATATTAATTTACACAACATTTTTCACCAAGGCTGTATTTAGAATGTTGAATAAAAAATATAATTTTTTTTTTTTGAAGAAGTAAAAAATTGCCTAGGAGGGGAAGGTTAGTTTTGAAAACCCTCGCACTGGAGTTTGCAACCATCCTGGTGAAATTGTTTTTGACGAAAGGACAAATAAGCGGTTTACCCAGCTTATTTATTGGAATCCAGGTTGAGATTTAGTGAAAGTAGTAAGTTATACAAAAAGAAATATATAAACTGCATTTATTGCCAGTTTTAAATTAATTTTTGCGACTCTTAAAGTTTTGCGTTTTCAAGCAATAAGGCATATTGCGTAACGTTTTTTAATTATATCCATTTTGGGATCTTATAAGGTATCTTCAATGAGTTATATGAGTTCCACCGTCCTATTTGGAGGCTCAGCGGGGCCTACGAAAACTGACTGACATGCATACTTCTCTCCACCACCAAAGTCAAGTGACAACTTGCGGCCGATTTTCAGCACAAGTTTCGATACGATAAAATTATTGAAATGTGATATCTTTCACTTATCTCCTGCCTTTTAGATCATAGGTTATTCGACAAGATATTCTAATCTAGATCAAACAAAATTATACCATTACTCTAAAGTTAAAAAATATTCTAATACTTTTTTATTACGATATAAAGTCAAAACTTTATTCAACTTATAGTTTTGTTTACTTTTTTATCTCCCTTTTACATAAATTTATATTAAAATGCTAATAAATAACTTTTATAACCTAAAATTTAGAATTTAATTTGCTTTATCGAAAATAAAAAAAATGCTAACTGGCAAACTACTGATTTAAGACGTTTATTTGATGTCTAATTAATAGAAATAAGTATCTTCATAAGCATTGGAAGAAACCCGTTTACTAAAAAGTAAGTTTTAAGTTTTGAAATCAGAGGGTCAATAGTAAAATTCAATTTGTAATTTAATGAGGATTAGAATGATAGTCTATGCTTATGACTTCATTTACGTGTATTTAAAACTACACGTAAAACTGATACTAAGTTAGGCTATTGCAATGCTTCCAAATAATTGAAATTTGACCGCATCTGGTCACGTGACCAAAATTGTAAGCAGGCCCGTTAAGTTTTCGTGTGCCCCGCTCGATGACGTTTTGCTGAAAATTAGATTTTGCTTAGGGATATTTTACTCTAATCAGTAGTAAATATTGATTTTTCTTTATGGGGGTAAATATTTCCATAACAGTTTTTTTTTTAACGATTTAATAATTTAGATATAACGAAACATGAATTATTGGTTTTTGCCTTTCTATAAACAAATTTATAATTCGATTTAATGAAAATAATAACATTATTTATAATGTTTTTATCTGTCATAGGCTATAGTTACAAATTATAATGGTTAGTACTAGGCTATTTAATAAAATTTTTCTTTTGATTTATTTCCATCAGATTAGGTCTTAGGAAATTATAAATATTATATTATAGGTAAAACAAGGGGTACCTCAGGTGCGAGGAGGAGCATAGTGGTGCCATTCTGTCGGGCACTGTCACGACAGATTGTCACCCCAAGCGGCCGGCGTCAGGTTGTCACCACGACAGATTGGCACCGCGCCTTTCTCGAGGTTCCAACCTGTCGGGTACCGCGCCGACAGATTGTCACCGATAGCGGTAGGCGTCAGGTTGTCCCCACGACAGATTGGCACCGGCCCTTCTCGGGGTGACAATCTGTCGGGCAGCGCACGCGACTGATTGTCACCTCTAGGATCGGTGCCAAACTGTTGTGGTGCCAATCTGACGGGGTGACAATCTGACGCGTACCCTTCGGGAAGTTGGAGAATTAGTGATGAGTGAGTCAGTGAGTGAGTGAGGGCTTTGCCTTTTATATATTTAGATTATATTTATTGGCAAGTTTAGGCTTCTTTCCATCAGTATTTTATAGAAAAATTGCATAATAACTGTTTATAGGAAATTTTATTCTGTTTCAGAATATCTCCATTCACTTTGATCAATTACCTCACACTTTAAAAGATATAAAAATAATAATTACAATAATAAGCAACGTCCAAAAAGTCGCTATTATCTGACTAATTTTATTGTAATTTATGATTTTTTAATTCTTTTAATGTATTTCTGTAAACTTTGATCAAGTTACTTCCCTTTTAAAATCATACGTAACAAGCAAATACAATCTACCTATACATTTATATCTTTAAAACAGTTAAGTAATTGGTGTGCCGGTATGAATCATCTGTTCATTTTAACATGTAGTACGTAGTACCAGGTTACCGAGCCTTGCTCGTTGATTTTAATTCACTTTTATTATAGTGTCATGGTAATCAAGCTATTAAATCTACACCAGACTCTTCACAGATAACAGCTGTTAAAAACTGCTTAAAATTAATGTTCCTTCATTTTTTTTTACTTTTAGTTGTTATTTTGTTACCAAAATAGCAACCCATAAGACCAATGTTAAAAATTACGATTTTTAAACTTAAATTTAGACCAAATTTTTTCTTGGGATTGAGGCTGTTTCTAAACTTATTTTTGGGACAAAACACTCTTAAATGCAAAGTTTAAGCAAAATCCACCCGCTGGATTTCGAGATCGTGGAACACACATCCCTTCAGACATTGCTCGTATTATAGTATAGGATTAAAAGAAACTAGTGTATGTGTTGCTCGAATTCGATCAATTTATTTTAATACAGTAAATGTTACTTTAGCTCTAAATCAATGACATCCGACCAATCCAATAATGTGAATATCTGTTATCACCAATAACTACACGTGTTTACAGCTGATTATTAACAGATGTTTAAAATGCTTTAGTCAATCCCAATGTTATTTTGATGGGAAATGTTGAGATTTCAATGGTAAATAGCGCCTTTATATTCAGTCCGATTACATCAGTTTTTTGGCGGAAACAACTACAGACCAAGCCCTATCCAACGACACCAAAAAACTTAAAAATCATTTGAAAATTGTTGGAGGAGTTCTCAACACAAATAAAAACCCTTAACGTATTAAATAAGTGTTAATACCTGCTGTGTGGCTGGTAATTTAACAGCTGATTGTCGTATTGTCATTTCCTTACTCTATTTTTACTCTATTTACGTCCTCCCCCAAAATTGGGGTTTTGTGATTGCCAAGTTTTGTACAGGAAATCCCCAATTTTAATGTTGATTTTGGTTTATTTCAAAATGTTAATAACTTTTTATTCCTTGGCATTTTTCAATCCCTACTACAATCAGTGATTGTCTCTCTGCCCTTCATTACCTGAGCCAATGAAAATTTTATTTTTTATATTTAACTAGGGTTGTGCGAGTACTGGAGCATCGAGTATTTTTTTGAACAGACTTTTTAACAGTCGACTCGACTTGATGTTTTGGAAAAAGTCGTTAGATCGTTTAAATCTGACATATGAAGTGAACGTTACAAACATATTCGTATATATTTTAATATTTTTTAATATATTTTAATTTTAATATATTTTAATATTTTATATATATATTTTAAGAAACCCCGTTTAGTTTTGTTGTTATAATCAACTTAAATTTACATTTAAATAAATGACATAGGTTATGTTTCATTGTATACATTGAATATGACTACCCTTTCGATCATTGTGAGATAGAAAATAACTTCAAATGGCGTTGTTAAAACTAAATGTCAGTTACACGATCATACTGCCACCTTTTGCTTGAGAAGTATGGTGTAAGTATATACTATGAATTTCACTGCATGTATGACTTTGTCAATGATATTTATGTATCCTTACGACAAATAAATTTATTATAATTATTATTATTATATGGATCAAAATCAGTACTATAAAACATCTATCTATCTTCTTATTTCTATAAGGGTTTCGTCTGTTACGTCCCTAATGCTCTTGACCTACTGAACCGATTTTTACGATTGAGGTGTCATTTTAAAGCTTAGGATATACCGCAGTGATGAATCACAATTAAAAAGGTCATATTGTTTCGGGCTTCGCCCCCCTTGCCTTTGATTTATTTCTAGAGGGTGCTTTAAAATGTTGACCAACTTTTATTGCAAGTTCTTTCATGTGAATTTTAAATTAACAGCTCATTACCTTCAGACGAATTTTAAAAGCCATGTAGTAAACAAAATAGATTTCTGTCACTTTATAATCAACATTCACGTACTGAAGGCGAGTTTCACTCATACTGTATCATAAAATGTGCAAATTCGCTTATAGGCCACCTCGTATTCATTAATTATTTACTTTTAAAATATATTAAATGCTCAAAATGTATTGTAGAGCAAGAATTTGATGATTATCATTAATATAACTGTTGATTCATTGATTATGAAATCTGCACTCACGACCAATGAACATTTTATTGATGAGTTTTGTACCTAGGTGTTAATAAAACTAACAGGTGAATCAAGTAGTAGGGTCTAAATGGAGAGTGATGAGAAGACAATTTCATCGAGTTTTCTTATTTTAATCCTTTAGGCATTAAAATAGGAAAGCATTTTCCATTATTTCGAAAGCCACAAATAAATACTGGGTGAGTTTATTAAAGTGATCAAATAGTTAACTTTTTTATTCCATATGGGACAGTATATTTGTCATGGAGGAACCCCATTAATTTTTTAATCAGCCTTCAGGTGTGTATTTCAATTTTCGAAAATTTCCACCATTTTTCCAATATGGCAAACAAATACATTTTTTTTTAAATACAAACCCCTTATTTGTATGTCATTTTTGGGTTGAATAAATAGTTTTAGTTTTAAGAAATGTTTATGAATTGACATTAGTCTCTAAACATCGGGGCCGCCCTGAGGGCGGGGCGATTGGTGCAGCCACCCCGGGCGCCACAATTAAGGGGGTGCCGCGGCCAAGGGGTCGCCGCGGTCATGGGGAAATCCTCGTTTTATAGGGCTCAAACACTTCACAAAAATTGAAAAAAAGGAAAACTTTAAATAATTAAAACGACGATACATATAAATTAGAATGACTGCTCATAGAATTAATATATTTGTTAATTTATTTGTCTTTGATAACACCATTTTATATTTACACTGATGCGTTAGGCCTACTTGAACCTACTCAGAGATAACAATATTGTAATGGTTGCAATGATGACTCCAGTTAAACATTATTCGTGAATCACTACCCTTTTAGTAAAAATAATTATGCTGTTTTATAATGGTATTCAATCAACAGTTAGGATTTTTGAGGTGCAGGTTGTCTTTGGTTATAGCGTGTGACAGTCAACATAACCAGAATCAGACCGAGACCTTGAGAATAATAAGGGCCAAACTTTCACTGCCTATATCTCAGAAACTTTTCAGTAAAATAAAAAATGCACATGAATATAAATGTTCTAAAATGATTATTTGGAAACATTTTGCTCATAACATTTTACACATAAAAAATATTATTTTCCATTGAAATATTGTCCAATGTTATTCTTATTTGACTAAAAGTGAACTTCAATTGCCCCTACCTCTTTAACTGTATGAGGTTACAAGGAAAATATCAAATAATCAAAATATCTTAAAATTATATGTACAACCAAAAAATAACCTAAAAAATTGGGCGTTCGAATTAAAAATGTTTTAGTTGGCCACTATATTCGAAAATTGGCGGAAAATTTTGAGAAATGGAACACACGCACCTAAAAGCAATATGAAAAAGTAAATGGGACGGTGGCGACGTCCTGTAATCCCGCTACTTGGAGGTCATGAATTGTGGATAGTTATAAGCGATGGCTTGTGGATGCGATATTCCCTAGTGGGGATTTACGTCCGCACTAGTGAATACTAGTTCATCCATAAAGACCATCCTGATAATTAGGAAAATTCTTATATGACGTTGAAATTGTGGTTTGGATCCCACGGTAAACTGTGGGTCCATAGATACCATTTCCTGTTGGGCTAAAAAACTCACTCATATACATATAAATACAAAATAATCTTACTATCATATTTCAAACACGTCATTACTTTATTACTATTATCTTTATTTCATTCATAAAAAATTATTTTTCGCACACTAATATTATGTAAAAAGAGCGTAAAACTCACAAGTCTATTGAGCGAACCCTATACTACACTCTGGCTTTTTATTTTATGTAGGCTGGAGTGATCCTCACTAAATTTTGCTCGATCATAGTATTCATCAATGGAAAGTTATAAAACTGAAATGGTCCAAATTGGACATACGGCCTTTTAAAGTTATAATGTTATTTTAATAGGAGAAATATTTTATTTGGGTTTTTTACTGAGTGTTGATTGTACAGCTGTTATTAGGATCAAATTTAACTGCAGACTGTTACTATCAGTTGTTCGTAAATACAGTTGTAGTTTTCTGTGAAATTGTTGTTTTGTTTATTTTAATGGGTTGTTTTGTTTACCTTCATACGTGAATGAAATGCCACGTTTATGGAGAAGAGGTGCAAATCTTGGACGACGCACCATTTAATATCTAAACATATTAAAGAGAAAGCCCTCACTCATTCATTACTAATTCTCCTCAACTTACCGACTAGCTAGAGTGCTTAAATTTGTTATACTAATTCTTTAGGCCTAATATAGGAAAGTCTGACTATTTTCATATTAATATTCACAAATAGGGCTCCGCCTCACACGTCTTAAAAGTTACAATATGTTATAATGGAAGCAATATTTTCATATTGGAACAAATTATTACGTTTAAGAATATTATTTCTATAAAAAACAGCTGTTTTATTTAAAGTACTGAGGGGAGATTGGTAATTAGAGAATTATACAGGGTGAGTTCTCAATGCCACCCCCTGAATTTTTAACGCATTTCTTAAGATATCGACTCTCAACTACCACCGAACATTATTGATTAGCTTTTACTTCTTTTTGATGTGGTTCACATTTTTGGCCACTATCTTGGATCCGCCATATTGGAATGAACTTTTATTTTTCAAAGTAAAGGTAAGGTTGTGACCCATTATTTCAAAGTATTTTTTTGCGTTGAAAACAACGCCGCAATCCGTTTTCAACTATTTGTTTTCGTTCTTAAGATGTTAACAGTTTTTAATACCATATTTCATAATGAAAAAATATGAAAATCCCTTGTTATATTAAATTTATTAAAGAATATCGACTTTTTATAAACATGTATCCCACATAAAAAAGTACTTCTTTTTAATGGGGTTTACATTTTTGGTCGCCATCTTGGATCCGCCATATTGAAAAAACTTTTATTTTTCAAACTTAAAGGTAGGGTTATAACCCATCATTTCAAAGTAACTTTTTGCGTTGAACACAATGCCACAATCCGTTTTTAATTATCTGTTTTTTGTTTTTGAGATATTTCCAGTTTTGTGAATAAAAAATTAAAATTGAGTTAATATCTCGAGAACATAAACAGATAATTAGAAACGGACCACTGCATCGTGTTCAACGCAAAAAGTTATTTTGAATTTATGGGTCACAACCCTACCTTTACATTTGAAAAATAAAAGTTCATTCCAATATGGCGAATCCAAGATGGCGGATAGAAATGTAAACCCCCCAAAAAAGAAGTACTTCTTTTTCATGAGGGATATCTGATTATAACAAGTCGTCCTTTAAAATATTTAATAAAATAACGGGTTTTTTATTTTTTTTTTCATTTTGAAATTTGGTATTAAAAAACTGTTAATAACTCAAGAAAGAAAACAGATAATTAAAAATGAATTGAAGCGTTGTGTTCAACGCAAAAAACTACTTTGTAATGATGGGTCACAACCCTACCTTTACATTTAAAAATAAAAGTGCATTCCAATATGGTGGATCCAAGATGGAGGCCAAAAATGTGAACCACATCAAATAGAAGCGAACGCTAATCAATAATGGTCGGTGGTGGTTGGGAGTCAATATCTTAAGAAATGCAAAAAATAAGGGGCGGACATTAAAAACCCACCCTGTAGAGTGAGCGCAGCGAACGAGATAAAACTGGTGACGAGTGTGTGCAGCGAATTAGCTGACCTAATAGGTGAGTGAGCGCAGCGAACGAATGAAACCTGATGGCGAGTGAGCATAGCGAACAAGCTGACCAAAAAGGCGAGTTGAGCGCAGCGAATGAACTAAACCCTGACGGCGAGTGAGCGTAGCAAACGAGCTCACATGAATAACCTATAAAATATTTGCTATTATTGATTTTTAAAAACAGTCGCCCTGCTCAATATTACAAGCAAACAACTGCGTTGTATTCCTAGTTTTAAAACTCGGCTTAACCTTAATAATCACTACTCAAACACACCCACATTTAACTAAGAAAACAGAAACTTGACAACACTGCAAAGGCATGCCAAAACTATATCGACAGCACTGGACCACAATCAAATGTAGTTTGCTACCCCAATTGTAGTCCCCAATTGTGGTCCACGTGGACTACAATCACAGGTAATTTCATACCCCACTGGACCACAATCGAGGGGTCTGGAAAACTATATATATATATATATATATATATATATATATATATATATATATATACATATATATGAAAATGAACGAATGGTGTTTTTGGCTTCTGGGGACCTCAAAATGAAAAAGTAAAGTAGTCCCAAGCTTAAGTCTAACCATGGGTACTACCGTAATAGCGTATTCCCTATAGGGAAATTCGCTAAAATGTGATAAAATCATAATGACTGAGACATTGGGCTTATCAAATATGCAATTTAAGGCATAGAAGTGCAAAAAATTACTTTAAAAAATTAAATTTTCAGTTTAGATGAAGTGAAGTCCGGATGTTGCTGATGGGAATGAACGAGGGAGAACTCTTAATACGTATGCAGTCTGTCTGCAATAACACAGTCACCGACAGCTGTCAGTCACTGAATAATGGCTTTGAAAATTGCTTTGAGAATGGCCGGTGAAATTAACAAACTTATGTTCAAAGAGATAAAAGAGTTGAAGCAGACAAAAGAAAATAAATAATATAAAAATAATGAATTATTAGCGTTTATAATAAAAGTTGAGGATCTCCAAACTGAAAATAATCATGGATTGCTAGGAAGGGGAGCTAATAATGTAGTATGCTTGAGGTGCAGCTGTTACATATTTTGGAAATTCTGGATAGCGCTGCAAGTCTGTAATGTGGTCGTCATTATTTCTGTTGTAATGGTGACCAATATAAACATTCAAAATATACTAAAATACCAGTATTTGTAGTTCTTTTGGAAAAAGTTATAAACACTTTGTATGACAAAAATAAACAGTAGTAAAGGAGTTATGGTTATTGAAAAGTGTGACATTGATCAGTTAACTAAGAAAATACAGTACGATAAAATACTAAGCACAAGCCCCAAAGCAGAACAACGGGCCACAGTGAGACATTGTCGCAGAAAGGACCCGGCTGCAGCAGAAAGATCGGCTGCAGTGGAAACATTGATCATGTCGGAAAGATCAGCCATGCCACATGGAAAGCGTCATCCGTCGGAAACATTGGCCACCTTTGAAACTTCAATCATGTCGGAAAGATAGTCCATATCAAAACATCAATCGCACCGATAATAAACGTCGGCTGTGGTAGGAAGCACACTAATTTTGACTGTTAACGTTTAATTTTAACATTAGAAAAATAACAGTACCAGAATTTGAATCAGAAGTACCAACAAACCCTGATCCCACACAAAATCAAATAATCTCAAAATTTGAAAAATAGACCAAATAACCCTGCTCAGTTTTTTAAAGACCAACCAGTATTATGAACAGATGAAACTGATGAATTCACAAGAAGATGAAAAATACCCCCATCACAGCAGATCTGCGCACTTAGCGAATTTCCAATACTGTAGCTTTTAATGTTTAATCAACAAAATATTTGGTTTGGTTTTATAAGTGAGTTATATATTAAAGTTATGTAAAAATATTTTAAATTATTACTTGAATTATTAATCCATACAATAAAAAATATAATATGTCTTTACTATATAATACGTATGGATTTATATTAATTATTAACATTAATTACGCATAGTTACATTAATTACAGATATAATTGGTTTTGTAAACAGTAAAAAATGTACACAGCGAGTGATATAATACACAAAAATTATCTGTTTATAGATCCCAAAATGTAAACATTAATATGACAAATGCGGAAAGTCAGCTGATCAGCTGATTATGTTCACACACCTCTTATTCCTTATCCCATTATACAGCTGTTAACAGCTGTATATTAACATATTTTTAAAATGCTCAACCCAATCCCAATGTTATTCTAACGGGAAAATTTCAAATTTAATTTGTGGATAGCGCCCTTATTTTAAGTCCGATTCTCATCAATTTTTGGCTGAAACAACTACAGACCAATTATATCCAGCGACACCAAAAAATTGAAAATCGGTTGAGAATTGTAGGAGGAGTTCTCAACACAAAAAAGGCCTTAGCGTATTAAATATGTATAGATTTTCCATTAACCCTTCCCAAGCTATTGACAGATATATCCGTCAAACATCATGTCTGGTCAGGGCTGAAAACGGATACATCTGTCTTAACAATTTTCTTTTCCGGGATAAAGACGGATATATCAGTCCAAAAATACGAAAAACATATGTTGCATATATTACAATAATAAACATCATATTGACTTATAGACGGGTAATTCAATTTTTACAGTTGGCAATATTATGTCCCCCAATGTTATCATCTGTCTCTCGTTTTAAAATCAAACCATAACATTTTTTATAATGTACACAAAGCAGACGTTTTTCAAATCCCCATGTTATTCTAATGGAGGACGTTTTACATTATTTCTCATTCCCTGATACCTTTATGGACACGCCGATAATTTTCCCCTCGATCATGGGACCGAGACCAAATCAAATCAAATCATCTTTATTCATATGTACAAACAATTATACATGAATAGTGTCAACATTTTGCAAGATAATGAACAAATAAGAAATGAAAAATGAATAAGGGAGAGATAGTAAAAATAAAATATACAAATTTAGTGAGAATTATAACAAATATTAATGAGGCCTACTAAAATGTGAAAGTTACAAAAAAAAAAAGAGACAAAAAAAACAACAAAAAAAAGAGACAAAAAAAACACAAAAAAAACAAAAAAAAACACAAAAAACAAAAAAAAGAGAGATAAAAATGGAAGAAACTGTCACAATTCCTCAAAGGAGTATATTGCCTTGTTGATGAGAAATTTCTTGAGTTCAGTTTAAATTTTTTCAGTGAAACCTCTGATCTAATACCAATTGGGAGCTTATTGAAAAATTTTGAACCAGCATACCTAGGTTTTTTTTCAAAAAGTTTTAATTTGTGGGGGACTATTGTGAGAATGCCACAACTTCTTGTGAGATATTCATGATTGTCGCCAACCATTTCTAATTCCTGAAGCCTGTTTTTTACAGATAAAACTGTTTCATATACGTACATTCCGTATACTGTCATAATATTTTCTGATTTGAAATACTCTTTTACTGAAGTTTTAAACGGAAGATTACAAATTATTCTCAAAGCTTTTTTTTGCATTTTTAGAATGGAATTTAAATTGTTTTTGGTCGTGGCCCCATAAAGAGAGATCCCAAATGATATAATAGAATGGATATAAGAAAAGTAAATTACTTTCAAGGTTTATTTTTCACAGAAATATTTTAACCTTATTAAACAATATAACCCAGATGAAATTCTAGAAAGTAATTGTTCAACATGACAATCCCATTCAAGCGATTTGTCAACCACTAGCCCCAAAAATTTTATTTTATCCTTGACATCAATAGTTTTGTCTAGAAATCTAATAATTGGCTGAGTTTTGTTTTTATTTGACTTAGATTGAAAATTGATTAAATTAGTTTTTTCAAAAGAAAAAGAGTTTTCAAAAGTTCAAAAGTTTAAGAGACCTTAAATTTGATACCAATTTGACACCTGCAATTTGTGAAACACTCACAATTTTTCTCAAAAAATTTCACTCGCAGAATTATTTTACAGAGTGAACAACTTAACTGTGCCACCATTGGCATATCCTAAACTATGAGATTTAGAGAAAACTTTAAATGGGGAACATCACCTATTTTTTAAGGCAGTATAAAATATGAATTCCATTTTCTTCTAAATGGCCGCCATTTTCCAATATGGCCAAATTAAAAAGTTCTTATGGAACACCCTACATTTTATGGTGTTTTTGAAATTTCCATGTAATTTGAAGACATTTTTATCCTTTGACATTTTTCTCTAAACCTAACGGTTAGGGAGCTACAGGTAACTAAAGTTCATTTTTAGTTCCATAAGAATAACATGGGGCAAATTTTATCTGACCATATCTCCGAAACCATTCAGTAAAATAAAAAATACTCAAGAATACAAATGTCTTAAAACTATGTTTCAAGAACATTTCACACATAAAAATTGTCATTTTAGCATAAATCAACTTATTTCCAATATGGCGGTCAAGAAATAAAAGTTACAAAAATTGATGTTTTAAGAAAGAAAATGGCATTAACACATCAGTTCAAGACATTTTTATTCTTTGATACTTCTTATTTTACTCAATGGTCTCAGAGATATAGGCAGATAAAGTTTGCCCCATGTTATTCTTATGGAACTAAAAATGAACTTTAATTACCTGTAGCTCGATAACCATTTAGTTTAGAGAAAAATGTCAAAGGATAAAAATGTCTTTAAATTACATGGACATTTCAGAAACACCATAAAATCTGGGGTGTTCCATAAGAAATTTTGAAGTTGGCCGTCATATTGGAAAATGGCGGCCATTTAGAAGAAAATGGAATTCATATTTTTTATTGCCTTGAAAAAATAGGTGATGTTCCCCATTTAAAGTTTTCTCTAAATCTCACAGTTAAGTTGTTCACCCTGTATATAGATATGAGATTTCAGTTTTTTTTCCCTTAAGAAAACTTTTATGGTATTTTCACCGTAAATAGTGCACTTAAGTTAATGATTCAAAATACTTAATTGTTTGGAATGGTCTCTTGAAATATTGTTTACTTTTATCGAATTTCCCATAGGGAATAAGCTATTACCGTAGGTCTCATGGTAAGACCTAAGCCCGGGACCATGTTACTTTTTTGTTTTTAGGTGCCCAGAGACCAAAAATAATAGTCATTAAAATTTATATATACAGGGTGTTCAGAAAAAACGTTTCAGGAATTCAGGAGGTTATTGCCCACATCAAAATAAGGAAAAAAGTTTCTATAAACATATGTCCTAAAATGCTTCGTTAACCCGCTAGCCGCCATTTTGTTTTTTACACTAAATAATTTTTATTTCTGTAATGGATCATTGTATTAAGTAGATATTTGGCATGCACCTTTATCATAGCAATACCCATTTTCAAGAAAAAATTAATTTTTTCCAATGTGTATTTTCAAAATCGCGGCCATTTAAAAAATTTAAACTAAAATATATCAAAACCGGTAAATTTTATAAAAATTTTATTAGACACAAAAAAGTTGACGAATTTAATTATCTAACCAATGGTACCAAGTTTGTAAGGATTTGACAACAAATAACGGAGTTATTAGGATTTTTATGCATAAAAACATTGTTTTTGCATTGTAATTAATGCAAATTAAGGTAATTTTAATTGAAAAATCTCAATAACTCAGTTATTTGTTGTCAGATCCTTACAAACTTGGTACCATTGGTTAATTAAATTTGTCAACTTTTTTGTGTCTAGTAAAATTTTTATAAAATTTACCGGTTTTGAGATATTTTAGTTTAAAATTTTTAAATGGCCGCCATTTTGAAAATACACATTAGAAAAAAATAACTTTTTTCTTGAAAATGGGTATTGCTATGATGAAGGTTCATGCCAAATATTAACTCATTACAATGATCCATTACGGAAATAAAAATTATTTTGTGTAAAATACAAAATGGCAGATATCTGGGAAAATATGCATTTTCGGACATACCTTCATAGGAACTTTTTTCTTTACTTTTGTATCAGGAATCACATCCCAAAGTCTGTAAACGTTTTTTTTGGACACCCTGTATATATATTTATATATGTATGTGTCCCTAGGCACGATAACTCTCGTAAAAATGGTCCGATCGACACCAAATTTGGTAGAGATGTGTAATCCTATGTTTATTCGGATGAGTTCTTAACCAGACATATTGACCTATCGGAAGGGGTAGTTTTGGGGGGTTTTGTACCCCAAAATTGGGTTTTTTGCATTTTTCAAATTTTGCAAATTTTTATTTTGACAATTGGATTTAGCTCAGAAAAACACACAATTTAGCATTTGAAGCTTTGCTCTATCTCCATTGGTTACCGAGATATTACAAAGTCTAAAGACAGTAGGTTGTATTTTGAGGCTCCAATGTTAATCTTATGGAGAATAAGGATGTGTTAATATTTCACTTATTAACCAATGTTTTTGGATGAAACTTGGTATTCAGCTTAATTTGGTTGAGATTCATCCATTTATGGTAAAAAATCTTGGTTTCTTTGCTTATCATGGCAGCAAACCTGCATACTCTTTTCCCATGTTAATCATGGAGAATAGGCAAACTCCTTTAGCAATGGACAGATATTGATTAAATTTAGTGTATGGCTTCATATGGTCAAAATAATTTTTTTAATGCTAAAAAACTACTTTCAGTGTTCCCCATGGCAGCATACCTGCAAACTCTTTCCCTACATTTATCATTAAGGAGATAAACATTTATTTCCATATTTATGAGCTTGTGATGATTTTTGGTTTACAGGTTTATCTGGTCATAATTAATACTACTAATTTGGAAATTCGCTGAGTACGCAGGTCTGCTGCAACGGGGGTATTTAAAATTAGGGGTGAAAATTGCCAAACTCAATTTTGACCCCTTTGAAGCCCCATAAAACCCCTTTCCCGTAGTCCGATCATCCTGGTTTTCGAACTTAACCTGAAGAACGCTACACTACACCTTCATGCCAAATTTTATCAAAATAGAAGTTTTCTTTAAAAAATTAACGTGTAAACGCACACACACACACACACACACACACACGAACACACATATATATGAATTTGAACGAATGGTGCTTTTAGCTTCTAGGGACCTAAAAATGAAACAATAACATGGTCCCAGGCTTAGGTCTTGCCATGAGTACTACCGTTATGGCGTATTCCCTATAGGGAAATTCGATAAAAAGAAAAATAGGGAGGATAATACAGAACATTACAAATATTGATAATGCAAATATTTTAGTATAACATGTAAAAGACGATTTATCCGGAATTTGAAGAAGCCAGTCGTGGTATCCGTAGCATTGAAACAAACAGCTCCCAAAGAACTGTAAACTCCCGATTATCAATAAGCCGATTATCTGAGCTGTGGTTTAAGAACAGCTCAGTTTTTCTTATTTGAAAATCTTTTTCTCTCTCATTCAGCAAAAATTTTTAGGTTATTTAAGCTCAATTTTTCTTATTTGACAATCTTTTTCTCTCTCATTCAACAAACATTTTCAGGTTATTTAAGGCGGTTTTTTAGATTAATGATAAACTATATTATCGCCTATAATCCGGTCTATGATTTTCACTGATAATCGGGAGTAAACTTGCCTCTAAAAATAACAATAACTTTTTCTAAAAAGTATTCAATGTGTATCAAATCTGTTGTAAATGTGAGTGACACAAACGCTATATCTTCATTTCTCATAACACCAGGGAGGGACAATTATTTTTTTACAAATAGGAGACAAGCTTTTTCGTGAACTTTTTAAGATTTTAAAAGGCAATATTATAGAATTTTAGAATCTCATTAATTACAAATAAACCTTCCTTTAAAAGACTTCCCAAATTAAACCTCTGACTTCACTTCATCAATATACAAGCTTTGTTATTTAGGTTGGAGCTGGGAACGTAAAACAAAAATGTATCATAGTCCAGTGCTTGTATCTTACCAAGACTAATAACCTAATATCATCTTACCACATAGGAATTGAAAAAATTACCATGGGGAATTGCAATGTCTGATATTCATTTGCATTTACAACAATTCATTGACAAGCTTTGCCTGATCTACATAAAATTTCAAGGGGTTTCTCTAACTTTAGCCAAGCTTTCAACTTATCGCTTGATTTTCGCTGACTTCTTCAAATTCCCAAATATCCCCTAAAGTTCAAGATTGGGTGACCATGTACTTGACCAGAGCTTACCTCAACATCAGCTTGAAGGAGGAGGGGGACACATCCGTCACGTGAATCTTGGGTTCTGGAGGATGTTTCGCTTGGTGATTGTCAAGCATTTCCCTGAACACAGGACTGTGAGCCATCAAGTTTGACGACACAACTCCCAAGACCTCCTGAAGAGAAAAAATATATTATCAATCTTAACACATCGCAGAAATTCTTTTCCTCATTTCCATTCGATTCATAAAATTCATTATTAGAAACAGGTTCACTATTATTTGAAGGGGTCAGTGGATGAATGGGGTATGTAACAAAAACCTAGTTTTGAGATATTTGGCCTCAAAGTTTTAATGTTAGAACTTTTTTATTACAGTACACTCTCGTTCATTGGACTCGCTGACATCGGAACTCCGCTTCATCGGAACTGAAAATCTGGATATTATTAATTTTCTTTCTTACGAAATAAATAATTTTTCCGTTTTAGCGCCTTCAATTTCCATTCGTTCTATCCGCACAACAGTGAAGTATCACATTTTGCATCAAAAGTCATCAGGCGTTTTCCATAATCTGTACCCATCGATGTGATTTACACGGCCGTGGAGTATTCGCAAAAAAATAGAAAGAGGAAGGGGGCAGGAAGTGAACATCCGCGTCGACCGCTTCCCAAACTGTCATTCAGTCTGTCTCGCGTCGCGACTGCACCTGTGTTACGTGGAAGTCAGTTGACTGCTGGAATATGAATATGGAATATGAGAATAAAGATTTTGGATCTTCATTTCCTGCGTTGCTTTTATTCCTATAGGTTCATTGTTACCATGTTCAAAGTTTGAGTGCCTTATTTTCATAAAAACTCTTGTGTTATCTTAAAATCAAGAGTGAATACAATCACGATAGGTCATCGTACGTGCGGAAATGATGACTCACGACGGACTCCGCTTTATCGGAATTTTTTGACATCCGAACCGGCCATCCGCCACATTAGTTCCGATGAACGAGAGTGTACTGTATTGCTTAGAAAAGGTTGAAATTTTAGTATTGTACGGCTATATATGTCACAGTTTTTCGCTGCAGTAAAAATATGTTTGAAAATTATTATTTTTTATATTTTATTAATAAACAAACATACATACAACCTTTTTTCCAATAAAAATTATATGAATCGCTTATTGAATTTGGAAGAAGGGGGTAAGTAGCAGTGTGGTTTAAGATAAAACATATACATACTGCAACACAATACGATTTAATCAGCGTGAAAAAAAACACTTTACATAACTATACTATCATTGAATGTTTTTAAGACTCATATTCATTGATGATATGCTGGTATTACCAGCGATGATGCATTCAGTGTAGTGGAAGAAAGGTGTATGTAGCATTAGTTTATAATTCAAGTGGATGAAGGAGGTAAGTGCACAGTAAAAGTGTAACATACCACTTTCTTCCACTACAATATTATTTATTAGTGTGCACATACCTCCTTTATCCTATTGCTATCTCCATGGCAACAGGAGTTAGAGAGCTAGGGTAAGTGCCAAAAGTTAAGTTGTCCCATACAACCTTCATCTATGCGAAAATCCAAAAATTCACCAAAATGTCACATACCTCCTTCATTCACTGACCCCTTCATTTATGTTTATAATTTATATTTTGTCTGTGAAAGTTTTATGAATGAATGAAGTCTCATGTGTAATCTTTATTCTTTAAAACCAAAGCTTCTAAAAGCCGTCCCAATAGTGGCCCCATTCGCCCCTACCTAAGCCCAGCACTAAAATACCCGTTAGAGGCAGACGTGCTCAACGGTTCGGCCGGCGTCTAATTATCCACCAATAACAACAATCATAGTGCGGTATTATTGTTTTTTGAGGTCACAGTAGTGACGTTTAGAGTCCTGTTCTGAGGGGTTTCCAGTTCGAGTAGGAGTCAAAAAGTGCGCTCTTGAGAGCCCTGATGTCGTTGGTGACCCAGCTGCTAGAATGAGATCTCTTTTTCGCAGTTTGCAATGGACATGATGTTTCAAAGTGGAAACACAGAGTTTCCATGGATCGTTCGGCTTTTTCCTCCATAGACCTTTTTTCTCATAGACCTCCTGCCAGCTCTCAAGCTGCAGCCTGCATTTGAGTTCATCAAGATTTTTGTGTAATGTGGGTCTATGAGATTCAGACCAGGTTGGGGCACCCATGGGATTATATCATGTAGGCATGGTATTTTTCATTACAGTATGTTATAGGCTACAATGTTTGTATACTATAAAGGTAGTAAACCTGTTTAAAGAATAAAAAAAAATATTATAATATAATTTTTCTATAATTCATATTTTTGTGACATTCATCCTGTAATCCGGGATATTTTGTTACGGTATCCATAATGTGTCAAATCCTAGACATGCCAGATCAGAGGAAGTTTACTGTATTTCCAATAGGCCTATTAAGTGAGGAATAAATGCAGGTTATAACTCTTACATTTTGACATTGCACAAAAAACAGTCTAGTGTAACATTATAAGTTATTACAAACCCTTCGATGGAGTTTTTGTCTTTAATCGATGAGGACAAATACTATAATGATGACGCAGAAAACTAAACAGAGCTGCAATCACTCAAATGAGCATCGAGCAGGACTATAGAAGATGTCTGTAGTCTTACTACATGTTGTAAACTTATCGGTTTGTACACGAAAATAAAATGCATTTGCACAAAATGCACACGAACGCTTAATTAATGCTTTTGTAATGAATGAAACAACAATAACTACAGTAATAAGTTAACTGCAACTGTGGGAAACGGCACTGCTAACACAAAGTAGCATAAACACTATACATCGGACTAAGTTATGCAACGTCTGTAGAGTGACAGGTTGCAACACGAAGAGAACGGGTGAGTTCAATGATTCACTTTGTTTTAGGCCTAATTTTAGGGAATTTCCCTATAGGGAATAAATACACAATTACGGTAGTAGCTATGGTAAGACCTAAGTCCGGGATTATGTTACCTTTTCATTTTGAGGTTTCCAGAAGCCAAAAACACCATTCGTTCATTTTCATATATATGTATATATGTGTCCAGTGGTACTGATAACTTTTGAAAGGGACCTCCGATTTTGATGAAATTTGGTATGGAGGTGTAAGACCAGGTCTATTTTCTTGAGTTCGCTTACCAGCATGATCGGGTTGTATGGGAACTGGGTTTTATGCGGTTAAAGAGGGGTAAAAATGGGTTTTTGGCATTTTTCACTGTAAATTTTAAAATTCACCAATTTTCACCATAACTATTTTAAAAAAAACAAGCATTTCAATATTTTGAATTTTTAATTTTACCCAACGGGTTACGGAGAAAATCCAAAAATGTGTTTCCCATGTTATTCTTTAATGGGAAATCAATAAAACCCCATAACTCGCTTATTTATTGACGTAATTTGATAAAATTTGGCATGTACCTTCAATAGATATAAAGGTTAACTGATATTGGCTTACAACACTAAAATGGCAGCCAGGGCCGCCGAGAGAATTTTTGTGGCCCGGGACAGAGTTCCGGTATGAGGCCCCCCCCCCCCCCCCCCGCTCGGTGCATCCCTGCCTGCCCATAAGTGATTCATAAATATTTTATTTGTATTATTTTAAGATATAGATAGGATAAATGTACTTAGGTTTACAGTAGGCCTACATGAAATGATTTGATTAATCTTGCACTTTGGCTAAGTTCGAGTGTGCTTATTGGAGAGCTACATCATGGTTTTAGGCCTAACTTAAGTATTTTGAAATGGCTAAGCTTACAGGGAAAATTATAAAAATGCATTTTACTTTCAAATGGTTAATTAATTACATTTTTTTATTTACTAAACGCTTTTTGAACTTATAATTAGTTGCTTTTTCTTTATAATCAATTTATAAAATTTAAAGAACTACGCAAGGTACTATTTACTCAAGACTAACCCTCAACTTCACTCCTAAGCCATTAGATAATTCAGTGTTGGTTCCTAAGCCAAACTAAGTTCCGTTCACAAAAACTAACCAACTCGCAAACGTTTCTTTCTAGCCTTCAATGTGGCAAATTCATTTATGACATTATTAAAAGACACTTTTATCTTATAGGCCTATATATCTTCTATCTTATGTACTTGAACCAACAAACGCAGACACGACAATATTAGTCGAAGCCGTGAAGGATCGGTTGTAAAATATGATACTTTTGCAATGGTGTAGCTGTCAAATATTGGCACAGCACGAGGCAGCGGGGCCCGCTGAGCGGGCGCATCGCCGCCGCCGCGGCGTCTGTTCACAGACACAGAGCTTAAAACCAAGGAAACTCATACAGGCTGATAGGCCTGTATATAAGGTCATAGGCTATACTTTGTTACGGTTTGAAGATTTTTATAGGTCTTCAAAAATACATGGTGTTACTTCATAGCCTATGCAGAGATTACATTTTTCTACCATAGAAAAAAAACACCTGAAGATGAGGCCCCTTGTCTCTTGAGGCCCAGGGCAAACTGCCCCCCCTGCTCCCCCCTCTCGGCGGCCCTGATGGCAGCAAACCTAAACTCACCCCCATGGGATTTATGGGGAAAATTTATAAAGTATTTGATTTTTACCTTAAAAAATCATGAAATTTCCTAACTACAACTATTTTTTACAACATCCCATGGCAGTAAACCTACACACTCATTCCTATGGTGTGTATGGAGAAAATGTACAAAACATCAAATTCCTTTGGAAATTCGCTGAGTAACAGGTCTGCTGCAACGTTGGTATTTTAACTTCGATATGTTGTGGTTTTGCAGTTAAAACTTCGATAGGGCCTATGTAATGGTTTTTAGGTCGTGCATCGGTACTACAAAAGTTGGAAATGTTAAGGTTATCGTGGCTAACCCTTCGATATATAGCCTTCTGGGGTAAAAACATTACATTAGATTGAGAGGCACTTTCAATGGGAATTGGAAAACTTTGTTACATCAAGGAATTCAATACATTGAGGTTCCACTGTACCAACAGTGAGACCCCTCAAAAATCGAGTTCAGTCTCAGTTTAATGTATCACTCGAAATTAAGGACCTAGGCCCAATAAGTTTTACTCTATAAATAAAAAAAAAAAAACTTACAACATGATCAGTTTTAGGATTGCCAATGACCAGGTAGCAGTCGTGGTACTTGGAGTTCGACAAGAGGAAATCGGCAGCATCTTCATGATTGTCTGCAACAAATTGTTATTTTAGATTAATATTTTTAAAATATATTAGATTTGCCATCAACATCAGTTAGCTTTTAAATGGTTCTGTGATATTTTACTATTTGGATGGTAGGAGACCTAATTAATTGATAGGCCTAAGTGAAAATTCCTTGTCTACAGGTTTGTCTTGCCCTGTAGCCAACAGGATGGATGCGGTTTGAAAGGTTAAGGTTTCAGGAGAAATTCAACATCTTTAAACGCACATTTATTATTTTGTCATAATTTAATCATTTTTTAAAAACAAACGTAACCGGACATTTACAGGCCATTCAAATGAGTTCTAAATCACTCGATATCTACATTCGATAACTAATTTGGTATTCACAATAATTTTTTTATTAATTTTTCTGACTTTTGCTCACCATTGATTTCCCTGACTCTTGAATTTTGACGTAATACAGTAGACTCCCTCTTAACCAGCCACCTCGGGACCAGGCCGCGGCCGGATAATGAATTGGCCGGTTAAACCGATGTTCATTTAAGAACGACAACCCACAATTTTATATGACCTAAATATAATTATTACTTGAAAAACAACCTTAAATACATTACTGTATATGATTTATAGCTAATATCCACACCCATGAAATCCACAACAAACCTACACTAATAATAATTTGTTTCTTTATTGTGGTCTACTGGATAGTAGGTCCAAACGCATTGACTTCCGGTGGCAGTCACTTCCGTCCAGGACGTTAGAGTTTAATTGGTTTGAGAACGTCAATATGAAATAAAGTTGAATTGAATGATAAATTAGATAAGAAAACTTAGTTTCCGGCGAAACGCGGCCGGTTAAAGCGATGTTGAGATAAAAAATGGCCGGTTAAAAAAATGTTATTTTGTGTCAGGGTAGGCCGGTTAAAGCGGAGACCGGTTAAAAGGTGGCCGGTTAAGAGTGAGTCTACTGTAATAAAGTACGGTAAGGTTACTGTAACTTTTGCCTTCGTCAATCTGTCACTTTGTCATGATGACAAGTTTCGAAGCATTTTCTCCATTATCAAATCTTGCTGTCAATTAAAATTAGTAGAACACAGTCTTTGTCATGGTTTTAAAAAATAAATAACACAATACAAACAAACGGACAAACAGTACACTTAACATTGAGAACGATAAAAAATTAATTATTCCTAACACGCGTGGCCGGCGGCGCAGACAAGTTCCGACTGAATTGAATCCAGGAGGCAACATCATGATTAAGTCTTGAATTTTCCTAAAGAACTGTTAGGGCCTATACAAGTAAAAAATACATATATTATTGCCTAGGTAAGTTAAATTGCAGAAAACACTGACACATGGGTTAACATTACAAACATTGGGACGATTGGGTAAATACACCTCATTAAAGGTATTCAAAATAAAGAAGTAAATGCAGTGACATAAGTGTGCCAACTATTTTTTTTTTTTTTTTTCAAAACTATGAGAGGAATTGAAAAAAAGATAAAAACCAACTAGCCTACCGTACAAATGACAATTTAGCCTAACTTATTCTGTTCATTGTAGTGATTTTCAAATTTGGATTTTATCCGTCATTATTCCAATACGGAAACCAACTTAAAATATTGAAATACAGACCCCCCATTATTATATCATTTTTTATTTAATACAGGCCCGCTGTTTGTTTGTGACGATAAGGTGGCACCGACAAAATTTTGTGCCACTCCCCTTGATATGAATCACCAAAAAAATACCCTAATGCCAGGGGCATTTGAAAATTTGACACATACGTTCACAACATTTAACAATGACAAAGAGGTGCAGAAAATGTAATGACTCCTAAAATTTCCCCCGCTGTTATGAATTAAAGATTTCCCCCAAAGATACACTCTCATGACTTTGCCTTAAGACTCAACAGCTTACAATGGGCAGTACATAAAGATTTTTTTTTATTTTAGTCTATTACCGTATATTAAATCACAAGTACCTAGGCCTACTTAAAATCAAATCAAAACTACTTTCAGTACCGGTACGTGTATAAAAGTATTGTATTTGTACAGTACTAATAAAAAAGTTTAAAGCGATAATTTTATTAGGGCCTACCAGAAAATTCAAGTAAAAGTAATCGTAAAACTAATTTCAAAATTCATTATTTTGAAAATTTTAATTGTAGGCTACTGCAGATAGTAACCATGACTTTAGCATCTCACTTTTCTGAAAATAACACTTACCGACACGCGAGTCAACGATGTAGACCTAAATCATTGGCCTACTCAGAATATGCAAAGTGTTCTCTTGATTGATAAATTTAAAAAGATCAAAAAGTAACCAGACTAGACTACAGGAAAAATAAAATCTATTTAAAAAGTCAGTGGAATTTGTATTTTTTTTACTTAACTTAATAGTGCTCAATTCCTGGCTTTTGTAATAACTTATTGGTTCTTAGTGGAGATATTGAGACGAATCCTGGACAAATAATAGAACACCTAGCCCTAAAGGTTTAGATTCATTAACCTTAACAACATTTGAAAATAATGGTAAAGAAAAATGTTAATTCGTGTAACAAATATTTTAAAAGGCTCAAAGCACACATACATGCTATTCATGAGAAAGGTGTTTTTTAAAGTCTTTTCACAACTGCAAGAAAAGAGTTAAGAGTCCGAGGAAGTAAATGAACTACACAGGGTTCAAAGACGTTCAAAGGATATGACAAATGGCAACGTCAGTGAATGGTTCGAACTTTATGATGTCGATATAAGGATGGTGGAGCAATCACTTAAAACTTTCCCTAATGATTGCCTTTTAGTAGATCCTAGGGCCTATTACAATAAAAATTGAGAAGAATGAAGAACTAGGCTATTAAAAAAATATTCGGCCTAGTGTAGGCTATTGTACTTTCAATGATATAAAAAATAAATAAAATGTTGAAGCAACCAAATATTTTTTTTTTTTGACCACTTGATAATAGATTGACCCAGAAACGTTAAATCGACCTGTTGAAATATGAATTATTGTTAGATCACTATCGCAACATCGGCTTGTATGGCGGAAGTTTTTATATTCTTGGAAATAGGTCGATTAATCAGATGGACGATTGGATCCGAGGTCGGTTAAGAAAGCTTCCACTGTACCTGAATATATGAACAATTACCTATGTAGGGCCTATCTTACTTAAATGTGCTCTAAGCTTACCGTACCTATACTCACATATATGAACTCTCCTGGTCATAGGGTGGTTCTTAATGTTAATGGAGACTAGTTAAGGTTAGGCCTATTGTTTGTCAGATTAAAATAAATTTCTTCAAGCTAAATTTTGCATTTGACAGTAAGTTAATTTTTTATCCAATTCAATCGATATAGGCCTATTGATACACATATTTTTATTCTATAGTAAGTAGGCTAGTGTCTCTAGGCTCTATATGAAACTATACACACTGTAGCCTAAAGTAGGCTAGGGCCTACTTAAACTGGCAGTTTCATACATTATAATGATGTAAAATGTGTTGACATCGTATAGCTCTAAAACAAACTATTTCTCTTTGCCTAATTTATTTTTCCTAGGTGTTTGGTGGGAGGGTTAAAGCATCTCCTGTCTCAACGGTAACTTAGGCTATCGCTAAAATGTCATGGGTTGGATTCAAATGTTTGTTTGGTAATATGTGCGGAACTGGCACAACACACAACACACATTGTTTGGTAACAATATCTATTAGTGAAATTTAAATTTTAGACGTAGCCTATTGTTGTAAAACTGAATGGCTTAATAAAATCTTTGCCTACCTTGTTTTGCTCCGCTACTTATATCTGATTCTGCTGACATTATTGATAAGCTGTGTAAACAGTAAACTTTAACTCAGCTTCAGAAAGTAAGGCAACGAAAGCATGAAACAGTACAAAAATTTTTAATATAATTCTGTCTACATTAGCCCGGTTTAATAACTCAGAAACCGGTTATTTACATTTTCATGGTCTGATCTGGAACTAAATAACTAAAACTCTACTCTCCTTAACTGAACAATGTGCAAATTAACTAAGGCGATCAACTTTCATTTTAACTTCAACTTCGGCGAGAAAGAGAAGAGAAGAGAACGAAACTTCGAAACTTGAAAGAAATTGAAATTGAAGAAGAAGAAATATATTTGAACATTTCCGTTTTCCCCTACTCGTACTCGATGTGCTGGACAGTTGTGCCAACTTACATTATGGTTCTATTAAAAAAGTAATGTAAATATATATATATATATATATATATATATATATAATACTGCTATCTTTTTTTCTCGCGGCTTCGCTCGCGTTACCCACTGTCAGGTTTAGCTCATTTGCTACGCTCACTCGCCGTCATCAAGCTCACCCGCCATTAATGTTTAGCTCGTTCGCTACGCTCACTCGCCGTCACGCATATCCGCCGTCACCCTGTATATAAAACCTTGCTGGAATATCTAAAAATGGTATTTCTATTGAATTTGTTTCTTAGCAACAAATAAATAAATAGTAAAATAAATTTTGAAATTTTTTATCCTTTGTAAAAATATATTTATTTTTGATAAAAAAAGAATCCTATGTTACTTTCTGGAAACCTCCAGGAATATATGTGTACAAAGTTTTATGATGATCGGTTAAGTAGTTTTCGCGTGAAAGCGCAAGTAAAATACGGTCATTCACATTTTTTTTTTTAATATTAGGCGCTTTCACACTTGACGACATGACGACGACACGGCAACGACACTTGTGGTAAGAAGGGAGGGATGAGTGTCATCTCCTTTATGTTTTGTCGTGATCATGGATGGAGATAAACATATAACTGATTATTAATTTTTTATTCATGGGTGTGCCCCAATGTTTTTCTACGAGAGTGGAACTGCAATGTAATAATACTTTGTTACATATAGACGATGATACTACGGTACGATAAGATTGATACTGATATTACCAGAGGTGCCCCCCCCCCCCCCTTGGACCTGGACTCACCCCCCTACCAATCGGACCGGAACCCCCCCCCCGCAGCTATACAATTTGTAACCCCCCCCCCCCCCCGGAAAAATGTCCTGTTCTAAATACTAATTATTCTTGTGTAAGCTTTCTGTAATTAATTTATCAAGAAATTTATTTAAATGTAAGCTTGGCTGTTTGGTATTACTAGTTGAGCAATCTGTAATAAAACATTTTTTTAAACCTGTGTAAGTGGTTAGGATGTAGGCATTGGAGTACATTTTAAAACAATTGTAGGCCTATTTCTTAATAATTTGTACCTTTAACTATATACACCAAAGTGAATAGACTTCTCAAAACATAGGTTGGGACACAAGCACTCAAAAACACAAGGAGGTGATACCCGAAAGATATACTTTTGGTATCGATTCGACCTTTTTCTATGTACACTAGGGATCACCAAAACCAATGTTGCCACGATGAACCCTCTTGCAAAAGTGGTTTTAGCTTGTGTTAAAGATATGGAAACTTAAGTAATTTTTTAAAGTACTTGTTGCATAATAAAAGCCATAGCTCCGTTGTTTTTTTTTGTTGTATATTTTGTTAAATTAAAGATAGAAATGTTCACAAAAAGTTAAACAACGTGACTAATGCACTTTAAAACATTTTATTCCATCGGAAAGTAGTCAAAGCGCCTCTAAAACAAAGAATGTTGTTCCAAAATATATTTCAGGTTGTTTCCAATTGAGTTTAAGTCATACCAATGGCTCGAATGTCACTAAATTTGACATAATTAGATAGATTAGGTAGTGTACAGCAATTTTATGTCTCTTAAAGCTTTTTTTCTATGAAGTGCCGTTTTCGAGTAAAATGTTATTTTACGAAGTTTATCAGGTCGAGGGCAGCGCTGTTGGCGGGTCTGCCGACGGAGACTGCACCACAGAACTAATCTATTCATCATTGTATTGTCATTTTAAGATTTAATAATGTTTACCAAGTTAATATTTAATCTAAACTGCTTTCTTTGTACCTTCTTGAACATAAATTGCAATTACCCCGTATCAGCAGTCCTGCGTACTTACTTTCTTTTTTGTTTCTATAATAAATTAGCATTGCCATTGAGTATTTTGGTTTACAGGATAGGCTAGTTCATGTTTTCTGCAGGGGTACAAGTTTAAAGTAAAATCTATTCTTTCTTATAATAATTCAGTTTTGAAAATCTTGGCAGAATCGAATCTGGAGTTCCACTGGACCGATTTTAATTTTTAAGATGTCGTTGGAAAGCTCTCATCCTGTAGATTTGCCAAAAAATATGAAAGTTTGATGTTTTTTTTTTTAGTATTTATGGTGAAAAAAACATGTTTTCCATAAGAAATATATTAGAAACAGGTTTTTACGATTTTTTTCATTTGAAGGCAATTTTTGGCTGCCTTTACTGCGGTTATTAAAGAAATGCTTAATAGTAATTTGTAGGAAATTTAATTCTCGTTCAGAAAATCACCAGCCACTTTGGTCGATTTCCTCACCGTTCAAAAGTTATTTACAAAAAACCAAAGCTACTACCAGTTTTGTTTGCGTTTCAAAAATACTGAGTTAAGAGAAATCTTGGGGAAATCGAATCTGGAGTTCCACTGGACCGATTTTAATTTTTAAGATGTCGTTGGAAAGCTTTAATCCTGTATATTTGCCAAAAAATATGAAAGATTGATATTTTTTTAATTTTTATGGGGAAAAAATTAAAAACGTGTTTTTCATAAGAAATACATTGAGAACGGGGTTTTACGAATTTCTTATTTGAAAGCAATTTTTGGCTGCATTTATTCAATGCTTCAAGAAATGCTTAATAGTAATTTGTAGGAAATTTAATTCTCTTTCAGAAAATTACCTTCCACTTTGGTCGATTTCCTCACCGTTTATAAGTTATTTACATAAAACCAAAGCTACTACCAATCTATTTGCATTGAAAATTCAGTTTTTAAGATCTTGGGGCAATCGAATCTGGAGTTCCACTGGGCCGATTTTAATTTTTAAGATGTCGTTAGAAAGCTTTTATCCTGCATATTTGCCGAAAAATATGAAAGTTTATGTTTTTTAGTATTTATGGTGAAAAAATAAAGAAACATGTTTTTCATAAAAAATATATTGAAAACGGGTTTTTACAATTTTTTCATTTGAAGGCACTTTTTGACAGTGTTGGGGAGTAGCGCGCTACTTGTAGCGCGCTACTGTAGCTCCGCTACTTTTTTAGTAGCGTCAGTGTAGCTCCGCTACTTTTGAAAATAAGGCCGGATTTCACCAAACTTTAAACCTCCGTTAGCGACGTTGTTAGCTCTAACCGACGAATTCAAAGTTAGGCCCGATTTCACCAAGAACTTAAACCGCCGTTAGCACCAACTTAAACTGCAGTTAGCCCGTAACTGACGAAGGCCCGATTTCACCAATAACTAAAACCGCCGTTAGCGCTAACCAAAACTGCAGTTAGCCCGTAACTGACGAAATCTGATTTCACCACTCGCCGTTAGCGCTAGTTCAGACTTAACTCGCCGTTAAGAATTAACTGCCCAATTTTGGCCGGTTAACTTCTGTAATCTTGGTTTAAGGAAATATTTTGCATTGGTTTGTTTACTGAAGAGAGCCGTCTGCTGTACGTTGATAGACTATTAATTAGTTATTTGTGGTTTCTATTAATTTATGTATTTTGTTAAGTTATGTTATTGTAGTATATTAGATTGAAATATTTAAGTTTAAAGTTAATATGGAAAGGCCAAATGCCAGAAGAAGGGCTTACGAATTGGCATTTGAAAGTGATAGTGATGAAGAGTATGTTGTTCGCCGACCTAGATGGATAAGAGAAAGGGTTGACCATTATAATGATTTGGACGAAATTGACTTTATCACAAGGTATAGGTTATCAAAACGTACTGCTCTATCAGTTTTGGAAACTATCGAAGATGAGCTGGAATTCCCTACAGACAAGTAAGTTTACAGCAAAATGTTAACACCAATGTCACTACCTAGGAACTAAGCCTACTTGAAATTACCTGAATCCTAATTGCCCGAAGCCTAAACTTATACTATAGGTAGGCCTAGTGATGGGAATAACTGATTGGAAACTATAGATTCAATTGGTTTTTTGTAACAACTGAGTTGTCGATTGTTTTTCATTAAATGCTTTAAAGTAGGTCATAACCATTGCTATGGCTGAAACCAGTCAAACTCTTCTTGTCAGTTGTTTTATCAACAGACGGGAAATAGTTTGAGAGTATACAGAATGGAAAAGGGGCCTACGACTACAAATTTAATGTTTGAATGGATGTTTTCCAGTGTTTAGACTGAAACCAGTCAAACTGATTTCCTAGGTTATACAGACCAACTGCAACAAGCCGCCCTACCGATTTGAATTTAACTTATGACAGCAAGTTTTGAAAAATAATTTATTTTGAGTTGCTGCTCTAGCAAAAACTGGATAAAATGGAAGAGTAACTTATTTATTTTTTTGTTTTAGAAATGATTGTGTGGCACCAATCAACCAATTACTCTGCGCTCTTCGTTTTTACGCAACAGGCTGCTACCAAGCAGTTTCTGGAGATTTGTCTGGTATCAGCACATCCACTGCGCACAGAATTGTTCACAGAGTTAGCTGTGCTATAGCTGCGATGCGTGCAGATTTTGTCAAGTTTCCAGATACACAGGAAGAAATAAAAAGAGCTCAGCTGAAGTTTTATGATGTAGCTCGTTTTCCAAGGGTTGTAGGTGCCATAGATTGCACCCATATTAAATTTGGAAAGTGTCCTGGTAAGTGTATAATTTTCATATATGTAGGCTACTACAACTAACCTGTCAATGTAAAAATATTAACCCTTGGGTTCATTTTATTTTATATAGGAGTTTACTCGCACCCTCACACATAGCAGTTACCCTCACACGCTGTTAACTTGTATCCAAATGTAACATTAAGAAAAAAAGCTTATAAGACTAGTTGTAGCAGATGTTTGAATTCTGCTTCATGAGTCAGAAAAGAATGTTCACATTAAAGCTAGGTTTACACGTGAGAGTTTTTCCATTTTACCATTTTTTTTTCAGATGCGGCAAATGGTGAGATTTTTAGGAATAGAAAAATCTACTACTTTTCACTGAATGTCCAGGCTGTTTGTAATGCGGACCTCGAGATGACAGATATTGTAGTGAGGTGGCCAGGAAGCACCCACGATTCATATATATTTAATAATAGTAGGCTCAAGAGAATGTTTGAAGAAGGAAGGTATGGGAATGCTGTCCTGGTTGGGGATTCAGGATATGGTTGTAAAAGCTACATGATGACCCCACTAGATATTTGCAACACCCAAGCAGAACATTTGTATAATGAGTCCCAAATACGGACTCGCAATCCTGTTGAAAGGATGTTTGGGGTATGGAAAAGGAGATTTCCAGCCATGGCATTAGGCCTGCGTTTAAGCCTAGACAATTCAGTCCCTGTTATAATTGCAACGGCTGTGCTCCACAACATAGCACAACAAACCAGAGAAGCGCTGACACCTGATGACCAAGAGTTATTATTACCTGCTCCATGGGAAACTCTTATAGCAGAGGGGGACATAAGGGTGCCTTATGTTCGCATGAGTGGACCCCAGGTAGAAAATGTCAACTTCCAAGCGCGACAGGCTTTAGTCGCAAATCATTTTCACAGGTTTGTTAAAAAAAATTATATTTCCTTTCCTTTTCAAAATTTTGTAAATGTATAAAGGCTACAAGATAAGTTTAAAATGAAAAATAGTTATATATTAAGTTATAGTTTATATATTATTTCATGTAGCTTGTGTATATTATCGTGGAAATGAACTTTTTATTTGATTTGACAGTTCATTTTTATGTTCATAGAATACTATTTGCTTAAAATTTGTTCTCAACTTTGTTAACACTATTTATGAACACCCTGAATCATTAACTTATGTGGTCAAGGTTGAATAACACAAAATTAAATTTTATTTTGTTGGTTTATTAAAATCCCACTGAAATTTTGATGAACACAAAACATGAATGAACATAAACAGGGTTCTTACAACCAAATCTCGACAAAATTCAAGGACTTTTCAAGGACTTCTTAAGGACCTCTCATGGTTTTTAAGGGCCACGAAATATTTACATCGATTGGTAGGATTACACATTGCTTACAAATTTGTAGTTTAAAAAAGAATGGTTGGTTCATACAGAATGGATAACATGTAATTTACTGGACCATAAGAACCCTGATAAAATATGAAATTTTACAATTACTTTAATACCTAATATATACATAATTTGTTTTTACAGGCTTGCACAGTTGGCAGCTGATGCCTAAGTACAATTGGTAGGTGATGCCTAGGTGCCTACAACAACTTACGACTAAATACAATAAGGACAAATCGTTCTGACCTACTTATAACAACATTTCGAAATAAAAAGTTCTTACAATTTTATTGTCTTGTAATTTTGTCCAATTCTGCCATGAGAATTTTCCTCCTTAATATTTCCTGCTCGGTTTTTTCCTTTTCCTGCTTCAGCTTCTCCTGTTCTTGTTGTTCCTGAAGCAACAGGCAACGCATGGCAACTTCATGTTGCTGTTTTGCCTGCTCATCACTTGCTTTCAGGGTTTCTATTTTTTTGGAAGCAAGGGCAACTGCTTCACTTTCTTTCAGTACAGGACGCCTCCTGTTAGTCATGTGCCTCGTTGACTTTGTCGCTGATTTTGATGGCGTTTTATAATCCTTTTCACTTTTTGAAGAGGTGGATTGAGGACTGGAAGAACAGCCAACTTCTTCAGGAATAGCGGAAGCTTCCACTTCAATCTCTTGAACGAGTTCGAATTCATAATTTTTGTTTAGCACCTTGGCTCTTGGAGTCCGTAAGAGAGAGGGCGTATAAGTGGTCCAATCCCCATTTATTGGTACCTTAAAAAAAATTTAGTTTGGGTAAATAACTTATGACCGCTTTGCTGTCATAAAGCAAGCGGAAAGCAATAATGGACCTCTTAGCGGCAATTTTTGGCTTTGATCTATTCATATTTCTGTATTCCTCAATAGATTCCTTACACTTTGGTGCAAGTCCCACCAGTCTACGATTTTTGTGTTATAAGACAAAGTTATAGGAATTTAAAGTGGGAGGAATAGGCTATTTTGAAAATAACCGAGATAAAAACTTAAAAATTTCAAAATTGCATCATACAATTTGCATATTTAAGCAACGAATTTGGCATCAAAAGAATTACATTAACATATTTTGTAAATATAATGTACTACTTAATAATATCCCCAGTTAATAATACAATAATCAAAGCTTAAAATGTAGTTCAAGGAGTCCGCAGCCCTTGAGGTCTCTTATTGCTTTCTGCCTCACATATGAGAAAGTTTAATCAACATCTTTCAAAACATAATTGAAATAATTAAGTTCGTATTCTTTATGAAATAAAATGTGGAAATGAGCAGGTGTGCTGCCAATATCATCATCAGGGTGGTTATAAAGTCCCTTCCCCCCTAGGATTTTTCTACAATTTATATTAAAATTGATTTTCAATGACGGGATTCATTGTGTAGGTACATACTCTAACTTTTGTAGTAATTTAAAGTTTTGGGAGTTACCTGAGGTCTAAGATGTAGGAGTCAACTTCAAAATTCCTTATGAGAAGCTAGTCATGCGACATGTCAAATAACACTGCCTTTTCCCCCTGTAAACAGTGGTGCTATCTAAATTCAAAAGGGTCATACCGTTTTCAAGATATCTGTAGGTCTAAGATGTATTAGTCGACTTAAAAATTTTAACTTGAAGCTAGTCATGCGACATGTCAAATAACACTGCCTTTTCACCCTGAAAACAGTGGTGCAATCTAAATTCAAAAGGGTTATACTGTTTTCAAGATATCTGTAGGTCTAAGATGTAGGAGTCGACTTAAAAATTTTAACTAGAAGCTAGTCATACGAGGGTATAACCCTTTTGAATTTAGATTGCACCACTGTTTTCAGGGGGAAAGGCAGTGTTATTTGATATGTCGCATGACTAGCTTCTAGTTAAAATTTTTAAGTTGACTCCTACATCTTAGACCTACAGATATCTTGAAAACGGTATAACTCTTTTGAATTTAGATTGAACCACTGTTTTAAGGGGGAAAAGGCAGTGTTATCTGACACGTCGCATAACCAACTTCTAGTTAAAAATTTTAAGTCGACTCCTACATCTTAGACCTACAGATATCTTGAAAACGGTATAACCCTTTTCAATTTAGATTGCACCACAGTTTTCAGGGGGAAAAGGCAGTGTTATTTGACATGTCACATGACTAGCTTCTCATAAGGAATTTTGAAGTTGACTGCTACATCTTAGACCTCAGAACACTCCCAAAACCTTTAACTACTACAAAAGTTAGAGTATGTAGCTATAGAATGAATCCCTTCATTAAAAATCACTTTTAATATAAATTGTAGAAAAATCCTAGGGGGGAAGGGACTTTATAACCACCCTATATCAAGACTTTAAGCCACAAATTGATGCATGAAGCTAAAACCAAGTTTCATTTGTTAATAGCTGAGATATCTATTGTTCATTATGTTCTTAGTGTGAAATCAGTAAGTAGGTTTGCAAATATCAAGAAATATTTCATTATAAAAGAGAAGTTTGTGTTTTAGTGGGAAACCTAGAAAAAACCAGCAATGGTTCCAGGCTTAACTTTTTCCGATCGGGTAATCACTTCTTCTCTATGTAAAATATGCTGAAACAAGATGGGGAATTATTTAGAACTAAATACCTCAGCAGCAGATTCCATAAGATTCTGTGGAGCAAAGCAATAACTGTGCTCATTACTGTCCAAATCCTCTGCGGCAATAGAAGGGTTTGATATTTCTTCGTCACAACCTTCATTATTACCTGAAATGAAAATTATTGTCTCACTTCATGTTACTTAACATTGTAAACACAGTTCCTAATTCTTTGGCTGCAATTATAGATGTTGTGATACGTCAGTCATTCGATAGTCTACTATAATATCACATCAAAAGTATCGATACAGTTAAGTATGGAATTATTGTAAGGTAATTGAATGAGTAAGGTATTGAGTATGGTACAGATTAAGGCATTGAAAGATTTTCATAACTTTTTTTGGAAATTTTTAAGCCAATTGGTAACAAAAGCCTGAGATTATCAAAAGAAGAATTTAGGGATTTTTGTACACACCCCATTTCCTTTAAGAGTGCCCATTTTTTCCCATTAACATTTAATATAAACATATTCATTTTTAGACAAACAGAGGGTAATTTCTATAAAATTGCAGCTGTTACCTTGTAATAAACAGCATAACAGTAAACCAGATGTAAAAGCAATTGATATTTACTTCATGATTGATAAGTATACTGTATATATAATTTGGATTTTATTTTATATAACCAAAATCAACATTGAGATTATCACCATGGCGTAGGTCGACTGACGAATCGACCAAGCAAAGGCGGAGTGATATGTTGCAGATAATGGTTACGGCTTTATACGTAAACTCTACTTTAAATGTTAAATTGAAATATGTTTAAATTCAACAGCCTTATTATATTTAAATCAACATAAGATAAGCTTTTGAAAGAAATCAACCTGTAAATTGGTTAATTTATAAATTAGATCTACTTTTTTTTATACAAAACTGCATATTTTCTTCTGATACCTATTAAGTGTATTAGATACCAAGAACAATACCACAGGTATCGATAAAAAAGTATCACTGCTATCGATAGTATAACAAATTCGCTAGCTGCAATGCCTAAATGGGATTGTATCGCTTGACATAACCAGTGTGTACATTGTATCTGAGAAATGCCATAAAGCAAAAGTTATTACCATATCTCACACCTACTATCCTTAACACAAGCCTACCAAACATTATTTTTATCAAAGCTCAATATATTAATAGCCTAAACCAAATAGGCCTATTAGAATTGATTTATCTAACAATGTAGCATCTGAATCATAGATGTTCGTCAATCCTTCAACATTTGTTTTGATCAAAGCAATTACTTTTTCTATGTTCGGGTCTTCTTTCGGTTGGTTGCATGGACCTCCTCCTATGAAAACCAAAAAAAGGGTTTAGCATATTTATAACATATTTAATAACATTTAATAGCATTTAATAACATATTTATTGTAATTTACAACTTTTTTTACTCAAAAAGTAAGACTCCGGCAGTTCCGCGATCACTCGCGCCGTTAGAACTATACTAACATGGAGAGTCACGCGAACGCTCGCGCAGTTAGGCGGGCGCTAACAACGGTGGAGGTGCGAGCCTTTTCCCCTCTAAAACTACCCTCCCCACCACACTACCCACCCCAAACTGCTGTAGCGAGTGCATAGAATACTGAGGAAAGCATTCTTAAAAGCTCAGTCGCAAGAAATCATTATTAAAAAAATTTTCTTCAGAGGAACTAAAAATGTTAGAATCAATCTAATAGCGCGAGTGATCCCGGGTTAATTGAGCTTCTCACAGATATGATCCAATACCAATCATAGTAGGCTATTACAAAGTAAGTAAAAATTAGATATTATTATATATCTAATAATAATGTTTAATAATTTCTTAATACCCTAAGCTA
The DNA here is from genome assembly GCA_030545055.2 of Neoaliturus tenellus. NCBI lineage: Eukaryota > Metazoa > Arthropoda > Insecta > Hemiptera > Cicadellidae > Neoaliturus > Neoaliturus tenellus. Next base: position 12,952,625 of record CM061534.1, on the reverse strand, counting down.
GAGATCAATAAGCACAGGACAATACATACCTGTGGCATAGCGGTTACTATTTATAACTGTCATAGTTTGTTTGGCCTTCTTCTTTAAATTGTCCCACAAGGTTTTCAGTGATGCATGGTCTCTTGGTATATAATCCGTGATGGAATTAAATTGCTTGGCAATCAGGAGCCACTCATTGTTTTTAGCCCTGCTTGACAGCGCGTCTGTTTTCTTACATTCAACAATGGCAAAGTGTTTTTCCACCAGCATTATCAAATTCCTTTTCTCGTTATTAGTGAATGTGGGATCCCTCTTCCTTTTGCCGGTTTTGGGTAACCCCACGCTCAAACAAATATTTGCCGTTTGGTCGGACATAATGCACCTTAAATATACGATAATTAATACTATTACACTATTATACAATTAAACTATACTATTACTACACGAAAATACAAATCTGATAACTATTAGTCCTATACTTATCTATTCAAAACCAAAACTGAACTGACTTGAGCTCTAATAAACCGATAATGACGACTGAGGACTGACGACTGGACGACTCTCTTCTTCACTCTGATTTCTGAACTATTTCATAGGTTATGTTTACTTTTTTTTGCTCACATGTCAGCCAAGTGTCATGACAGTTCACTGCCTCTTCGATTCACTCTAATCTCTCGTTTAAGAAACCAGCGTTAGTTTCGACGTGTTTTCGTTGGTGAAATCAGATTTCCTTAACTCCAGTTTAAATCATCAGTTAGTTTTAACCGAGGTTTAGCAAAACCGTCGTTAACGTAAATTTGGTGAAATCCGGCCTAAGTAGCTTGTAGCTGTAGCGAGCTACATTTTTAGAGCAGTTGTAGCGGATTATTTCGCTACTTTACTCGCTACTTTGGTTTCAATAAAACATAATAATTAATTGTTTTTACATTTCATCATTCATTGCTTTCAAATAAACACGAGAGAAGGTTAGTCAGCTGTTATGTTTTTTTCTCGTTGGAATTGAAGATTACATTCAATCCATTGCCACCACCAGACGCTCCAATTGAGTACCATAACCTCAAAACCACAACATGACAATCAACAGTCTTGTTCTCTTTTGTGTTTGCTGACCACTAGATGCGCTAGTAGTATTCTACTAATATGCGCCTATAGAATAGAAACTAAACTGCTGCGTGCTGCACTATGCTTGCGCACCGCCACGATCGCTCAGGACGGCAATTAAGGAAAGGAATGTTTACAACAATGAGAAATGACGCGACGTCAATGAATTCAAATAAATAGCAAATTGTTACTGTACTGCCATAACGACTCAACTAACATAACCTCAACCACCTTGATTGATGTTAGAAATTGATGTGAACGTTTACCGTAGGCCTACTTAACGAACTTTGTAAATTTGTACTTAGTACTCAGAGTGCTTCATACATATATTCTGTTTCTGTAGTATCTAATCTAACAATCGACATCATGGCAATTAGTAGGCTTAAAAGCGAGGTTTGCCACAAAACTGAAGAATCTAGTCCTTCTTGTGTGCATACGCCAACATTATTAACCGTGGCCGGTCTAAGAAAAATGTTATAAACTTGTGAAGTTATAACTTAATAAATATTGTTGTTTACGTCTTTGATGTAAGTCTTTTTAATCGACAATTAATTTATATTTTCATGCCACTATTCTGTTTACATTATACCTAGGCTCCATAAGAGACACAAATTATTAAATTAAAATGAAAATATGTCTCAACACAATACCAAAAAAAAAAAAATAGGCCTTTATTTAAAAAAAAATTACTTTTAATAGGGGAAATTGGGTGGTTATATATTACAAGAGAAAAACAGGACCAGATTGCGAAAGTAGCAAAGTAGCTTAAATTGTAGCGAGCTACTTTTTAATTGTAGCTGTAGCTGTAGCTAGCTACTTTTTTGAAAATGTAGCTGTAGCTGTAGCTAAGCTACTTTTTTTTAAAGTAGCTGTAGCTGTAGCTAGCTACTTTTAAAAAGTAGCTTCCCCAACACTGCTTTTTGACTGCTTTTATTGCGGTTATTCTAGAAATGCATAATAGTAATTTGTAGGAAATTTAATTCTCTTTCAGAAAATCACATCCACTTTGGTCGATTTCCTCACCGTTCAAAAGTTATTTACAAAAAACCAAAGCTACTACTAATTTATTGGCATTGAAAATTCAGTTTTCAAAATCTTGGGGCAACCGAATCTGGAGTTCCACTGGACCGATTTTAATTTTTAAGATATCGTTGGAAAGCTCTCATCCTGTAGATTTGCAAAAAAATATGCAAGTTTGATGTTTTTAGTATTTATGATGAAAAAATAAAGATACATGTTTTTCATAAGAAATACATTGAAAACGGGTTTTTACAATTTTTTCATTTGAAGGCTATTTTTGACTGCTTTTATTGCGGTTATTCTAGAAATGCATAGTAGTAATTTGTAGGAAATTTAATTCTCTTTCAGAAAATCACATCCACTTTGGTCGATTTCCTCACCGTTCAAAAGTTATTTACAAAAAACCAAAGCTACTACTAATTTATTGGCATTGAAAATTCAGTTTTCAAAATCCTGCCGCAACCGAATCTGGAGTTCCACTGGACCGATTTTAATTTTTAAGATATCGTTGGAAAGCTCTCATCCTGTAGATTTGCCAAAAAATATGAAAGTTTGACGTTTTTAGTATTTTTGGTGAAAAAACAAAGAAACATGTTTTTCTTTAAATGCAATTTTTGGCTGCTTTTATTGCGGTTATTCAAGAAATGCTTAATAGGAATTTGTAGAAAATTTAATTCTCTTTCAGAAAATTACCATCCACTTTGGTCGATTTCCTCACCGTTCAAAAGTTATTTACAAAAAACCAAAGCTATTACCAGTTTTGTTTGCATTTCAAAAATACTGAGGTAAGAGGAATCTTTTGGCAATCGAAACTGGAGTTCCACAGGACCGATTTTAATTTTTAAGATGTTGTTGGAAAGCTTTCATCCTGTATATTTGCCAAAAAATATAAAAGATTGATATTTTTTAGTTTTTATGGCGAAAAAATATAAAAACATGTTTTTTTATAAAAAATACATTGAGAACGGGGTTTTACGAATTTCTTATTTGAAAGCAATTTTCGGCTGCATATATTGTGGTTGTTCAAGAAATGCTTAATAGTGATTTGTAGGAAATTTAATTCTCTTTCAGAAAATCACCTGCCACTTTGGTTTATTTCCTCACAGTTTATAAGTTATTTACAAAAAACCAGAGCTACTACCAATTTATTTGCGTTGAAAATTCAGTTTTGAAAATCTTGGGGCAATCAAATCTGGAGTTCCACTGGACCGATTTTAATTTTTAAGATGTCGTTGGAAAGCTCTCATCCTGTAGATTTGCAAAAAAATATGCAAGTTTGATGTTTTTAGTATTTATGATGAAAAAATAAAGATACATGTTTTTCATAAGAAATACATTGAAAATGGGTTTTTACAATTTTTTCATTTGAAGGCTATTTTTGACTGCTTTTATTGCGGTTATTCTAGAAATGCATAGGCCTAGTAGTAATTTGTAGGAAATTTAATTCTCTTTCAGAAAATCACATCCACTTTGGTCGATTTCCTCACCGTTCAAAAGTTATTTACAAAAAGCCAGAGCTACTACCAATTTATTTGCGTTGAAAATTCAGTTTTGAAAATCTTGGGGCAATCAAATCTGGAGTTCCACTGGACCGATTTTAATTTTTAAGATGTCGTTGGAAAGCTCTCATCCTGTAGATTTGCCAAAAAATATGAAAATTTGATGTTTTTAGTATTTATGATGAAAAAATAAAGATACATGTTTTTCATAAGAAATACATTGAAAACGGGTTTTTACAATTTTTTCATTTGAATGCTATTTTTGACTGCTTTTATTGCGGTTATTCTAGAAATGCATAGTAGTAATTTGTAGGAAATTTAATTCTCTTTCAGAAAATCACATCCACTTTGGTCGATTTCCTCACCGTTCAAAAGTTATTTACAAAAAACCAAAGCTACTACTAATTTATTGGCATTGAAAATTCAGTTTTCAAAATCCTGCCGCAACCGAATCTGGAGTTCCACTGGACCGATTTTAATTTTTAAGATATCGTTGGAAAGCTCTCATCCTGTAGATTTGCCAAAAAATATGAAAGTTTGACGTTTTTAGTATTTTTGGTGAAAAAACAAAGAAACATGTTTTTCTTTAAATGCAATTTTTGGCTGCTTTTATTGCGGTTATTCAAGAAATGCTTAATAGGAATTTGTAGAAAATTTAATTCTCTTTCAGAAAATCACCATCCACTTTGGTCGATTTCCTCACCGTTCAAAAGTTATTTACAAAAAACCAAAGCTATTACCAGTTTTGTTTGCATTTCAAAAATACTGAGGTAAGAGGAATCTTGGGGCAATCGAAACTGGAGTTCCACAGGACCGATTTTAATTTTTAAGATGTTGTTGGAAAGCTTTCATCCTGTATATTTGCCAAAAAATATAAAAGATTGATATTTTTTAGTTTTTATTGCGAAAAAATATAAAAACATGTTTTTTTTATAAAAAATACATTGAGAACGGGGTTTTACGAATTTCTTATTTGAAAGCAATTTTCGGCTGCATATATTGTGGTTGTTCAAGAAATGCTTAATAGTGATTTGTAGGAAATTTAATTCTCTTTCAGAAAATCACCTGCCACTTTGGTTTATTTCCTCACCGTTTATAAGTTATTTACAAAAAGCCAGAGCTACTACCAATTTATTTGCGTTGAAAATTCAGTTTTGAAAATCTTGGGGCAATCAAATCTGGAGTTCCACTGGACCGATTTTAATTTTTAAGATGTCGTTGGAAAGCTCTCATCCTGTAGATTTGCAAAAAAATATGCAAGTTTGATGTTTTTAGTATTTATGATGAAAAAATAAAGATACATGTTTTTCATAAGAAATACATTGAAAATGGGTTTTTACAATTTTTTCATTTGAAGGCTATTTTTGACTGCTTTTATTGCGGTTATTCTAGAAATGCATAGGCCTAGTAGTAATTTGTAGGAAATTTAATTCTCTTTCAGAAAATCACATCCACTTTGGTCGATTTCCTCACCGTTCAAAAGTTATTTACAAAAAGCCAGAGCTACTACCAATTTATTTGCGTTGAAAATTCAGTTTTGAAAATCTTGGGGCAATCGAATCTGGAGTTCCACTGGACCGATTTTAATTTTTAAGATGTCGTTGGAAAGCTCTCATCCTGTAGATTTGCCAAAAAATATGAAAGTTTGACGTTTTTAGTATTTATGGTGAAAAAACCAAGAAACATGTTTTTCATTTAAATGCAATTTTTGGCTGCTTTTATTGCGGTTATCCAAGAAATGCTCAATAGTAATTTTTAGGAAATTTAATTCTCTTTCAGAAAATCACCATCCACTTTAGTCGATTTCCTCATCGTTAAAAAGTTATTTACAAAAAAACCACATCTACTACCAATTTGTTTGCGTTGAAAAAATACTGTGGTAGAGATATTTTTATTAAACTTTGTACAGCTAAATCTAGAGTACTGGACCGATTTTAATAATCTTTTATGTGTTGTCGGAAAGCTTCATCTATGTATATTTACTCAAAATTGTGAAAGTTTGATGTTTTTCTTAGGAATTATGGTGAAAAAGTTAAAAAGATAAACATTTTCTTCCTTTAAACTGTGTCTGATCACATGGAACACATGTTATTAATTTATCAGCTGATTGATGCATTGTTGTGTCCTTGACTTTTATTTGTGTACATTTTGTTGTTTACATTTGGGATTTGTGGTTGTGAGTTCCTTACGTTTTGTTGGCGTTTAAATAAAGTTATGTGCTATTGCACATAAACTGGGACTACTATTGCTCTTTTATAGTAGGAGATAAAACATATAGATTACCAATACAAAATGCGACAGAAAATAATTTCCTTTCTCAAATAGAATTTAAATATTGAAAACAAATACAACAATTTTTTTATTTATTTCACCGGAAATAGCATATAGGTAAAATTTTTCTAGAGACCGTTGTATTTAACCACAACGGGCTTTGTTCCTAGTAATATACATAAAATGGTTTGTCGATATATATATTAATCGGTATTATGTATTAGCCTACTTTCAGACTAAACAAATTAACAAATGGAAATCGTATCAATATTTTTTGTATACCATCGACGAACGCACCAATAATACATTAAATCTTTAATATGAATAGTTAATGAGTTATTTTTTTTAGATATTACAATCTGTTTAAATTAAAACTGATTTATAAAAAAATGAAACTAGGGATTGACTATCTTGTGACATTTTGTTGCAAAGCGTTGATTAGGCCTATACTCTTGCCAACACTGCATAAAATTTTTTATCTATATACGAAATTCAATAATAATCCTCTCGTATCAGCAGCAAGGATACTTAAAACTGGTTATCGAGATATTAAAAAGTCTAAAGACAGTACATTTTGTATTTTGAGGTTCCAATGTTAATCTTATGGAGGATAAGAATATGTGTCAATATTTCAATTATTAACCAATATTTTTGAATGAAACTTGGTATTTAGCTTCATTTGGTTGAGATCCATCTATTTATGGTAATCAATCTAGATTTTTGTAATTATCATGGCAGCAAACTTGCAAACTCTTTTCCCATGTTAATCATATGGAGAATTAATAGACAAACTCCTTTAATTATGGACAGATAGTGACAGATATAGATAAAAAGTGGTTTCATTAACCTTTTTTAACGCTTCAAAAAATATATTTATAAAAAAATCACTGAAATAGTCGTAGTTGTTTTACTTTTCTAACAAGATTTATAAAGCATTCAAAAGAGTGATATATTAATAGGTTGGTAAAAATTAAAAAAAAAAATTAATGGGAAAGAACAAAACTTTTTCTTTAGTCTACTTTTCTGAGCTTGGGTGCATTGTATAGGAGAAATCTGCGCTTATAAGGTAGTGTGGATAATCAGGCACCTTAAATAATTTACAAGCCCTACAACTTGCAATCTCTTAAACTTTCAATGTTAAGTTAACCTTGTAGAATAATTGCGGCCACGGAAAGGTTCCAAAAATAATATTTCGAAATTTTTGTATGTACAGTCTGTTCAGGGTTAAAATAGTACAAAGTAAATTAAATTCAGAACGTTTGAAGGAACATACAAGACACAGTCGTCAATGGTTAACTACTCATTCACCTGTCTCGCAGCTTCAATCAACATAATATCCTTTTACTATAAACTATAATGTGAGCAGTGTGTGTGGCAAAGTATTTTCCATGATCTAGAAATCTACCTTGTAGAATTTGCTTAAAATTTTCATTGAAGAGGGTTTCTGCCCAAAAATAAGTTTTGAAACAGCCTCAAACAGCCTCCAAGAAAAATCTATTTCTGTCTATAATTAGTTTTTAAAATGTAATTTTTTTAACTTTGCTCTTATCGGTTGCCATTTTGGTAACGAAATAACAAAGAACGGCAAACAAACATAAAAGAATACTACTTTTAAGTTTTTTTGAAACAGGTTCTAGACACTGTGGTTGTTAACTGTGAAGAGGTGAAGTTTGGTGTTCTTGTAAACTTAATAACCTGATTACCATGGTACTATAACAATAGTGAATTAAAACAAACGATCATGTGTCGGTCAACCTGGCACCAATTATTAGGTTATATACACTAGGGCTTAACGCGGTTAAGTCAAGGACAATTAGCCTACACTCCACTCTATGAAAGGTGAAGCCTTGATGATGACGTATGTTATTGAGGATGCTCTAAAACTCTCATATCTCAGCTGAATGTTTCCCGTTCCCGGCGTTCCCGGTTTACCTCACACCGCCGCTAAATCACCTTTTTCACAAAGCCGCCAACCTCGCCGTCATTCCACAGATAACATCAGCGATCCGGTAAATCATAATCGACCGATCGATTATAAAAAACCGACCGTCGATAGTGGAGTCGATAATCGAATTATAATCGAGTGTAGCCACTCCGATGTCAACGATAGCGGCGGGGGGCGTGGCGACGCGCTTCGCGAAATCAGCTGTTCATGTCATGATCAGCTGACCAGATAAACAGCTGATCCTCCGATCGCGCCATTATTCTCACAATACCTGTTATCCCGCCGGCTGGCCGGTGTTTGTTTTTATAATGTCTTATTACCCGAAGGATGATGGTTCGCGATTATCTATTTAATATCATAATTTTACTTTGCCGGCCGCGCCGCGAGTTAACCTCTTCATTATTTTGAAAACGGAACGTTCTCGCGCGCTTTCTCCGTGGCCATTTTGAAAATTGTTGAGTTTATTGTGAAGCGCCAGGAAAGTGTTGATTTTGCAAATTGGTAGTAACGGCACCGTTATTTGGGCATTCCGAATATTTGGCCTCTCTTTTATTTTATTTTCATTCGTTTTTGCACAAGTAAAGGTTTTAAAAAATTTGTTTGGCATTATTTGTTATGTTGTTGATCGATTAATGCTTGAAAATCCATGCCTTGAGCGTAAAACACTTTTCCTGACTAGCGACAGGTCTCGACATAGGCCTACTCATGACCGCATTAAACTTATCTTTCCCAAAACTAGAGAAAAAACCTATAAAACATGGAGAACATTGCCCAACGGTCTGAGGATACACCACATTGACGACTATAAAGCCGTGGTACGACTAGGCTGTTTAGCATCCGCTACTGTACTAACCAGCCGCTGATAATATTGCCAGCAAGAAACCTAGTTTGATCCAGAACAAGCAGCTGGCGAATGCCAGCGGACTACCGTTCACTAGCCGAAATCAGAAGTTGAATATGCTTAACTTTTAGCATTGCCTTATTGCCTACCGAATTTACCAGTGGTGATATATATCGGCTGCTAAGCAGTCAAGTCGGACCGCGGCTTATAGACACTATACTGTCCAGCACCCCTAAGGAGGGCAGTTAAAAAGAAATCCGCCCTAGACAACACCCCGGTCTTGAAGACTGCGGAGAAAAGGACATGGTCAATGACTGTATGACCCGTGCTTATTCTACATAAGATGTGTAGCCCAACTAACCATATCGCTTATCGCCATCATAGCGTATATGCATTCTGAGCTGAAGTGAAGCCGAACTGCTATATAAACCTCAGAGCTCTCTACCAAATCCTCAGGACCTTCCAAACGTCTTCATATATTTTAAGGAACCACTTCCTTCAAATACTCAAAAAGAAACCTAGATTCCTTCAGAGTCTTAGATCTAAGTGTCATTGTCTAAAGATATAATTTATTTAGTTACCTATACCATCGTTTATTAGGCACTGTGTAGGTATTTTTAAAGTTGAGATATCTGAAAGCAAAATTTATTTAAAACTACTATCTAATCATTTTGTAAGTTTGTTTTTGTGAGAAATTTAAGAAGTGCAAAGAGCGCAATATCGATCCATGAGGCACGCCTTATACTGTATTCCTAAGGGATGATTTTATTATGATACACTATATGCTAGGTCTACTACGTATTAGCTTTGACTATATACACTAACGTGAATAGACTTCTCATAGCATAGGCGAGTTTGAACCCAATTTACGGTGTGGCGATCTTTTGCAGCGAACTGAAGTACGAGTGACATTCGACATGTAAATCAGTATTACCACTCTAGCCAAGGATGAAATATTTTATAACTGAGGATTATGTTTATGTTTCGATAGAGTGTTTTTGCAGCACTGTAAATCTTGCTGAATAATTACAACATTGATTGCAACGCCTCTGGGCGCGGCGAACATGCACGAACCTTTCAAATTTCACTATCAAACTAAATGGATTGAATGAGAAGTCTACTCACTTTAGTGTATATAATCTATTAGGGCCTAACGCTTGTCAGTGAGATACTGTAATTTTGAATCCAAATAGACGAGCATAAATAAAAATAAATATACAATAAATATTACTAAAACCTCTCCGTGCAATATAGCCTACTAATTTAATCAAGAGACTAAAAAACTCTCGAAGTACTCTCTTTCAATAAAGTTAATTTAATCCATTTCCTACCTCCAAATCGAATCGCGCACCGGCGATCGTTAACATAAAACAATCTGTGGAGAGAGAGAGAGGGCAATTGACAGCTGGGAGCCGGCGTTGCTAGGCAACAGCCAATGGCAGACAAGCCACGCCCCCTGGAGGGAGAATCAGCTGTTGGAACAGTTGTTTATTGACAGTCAATTGAAACCCCCTCCCTGCCCACTTAGGGATCATTACCAACCTTATAGAAATCCTGAACGCTTAGTGGCTTTATGGTTACAGTTTATTTTATAACTTTGGATAGTCCAAAGTTGTTTATGAGCTTAGGCTGCGAGTCTTGGCGAAATGTAGATTTTAACTGTCGAACAAGTAGGCACATCTGCTGGGTTGTCTGCTATATAGTTGATTTTATAAACAGATTAGCTGTAATAATTGTGTGACTTGTTTTGTACAGTATCGAGTCATACAACATTGCCAGATTTCTGAATCTTACATTACTTTCTGAATTTGATCAGCTAACATGTTCGCTGCTTAGCAGCATTTTTTAAGTCCTCCCATCCTGAAATTTAAACATTTGTATCTGACTTTTGTATAAAGTAACGCCACTGGATCACTTTCAATACTTGATTTTTGGTTCCGGTAGTAAAAAACGACGTCAACTTATGTGGATAAATTTCTAACCACCAGCACTGTGGTATAGTAACTTACTTGAGAGCTCAAATATGAAAGGTATTTCCTTGTAATTATTAGCTTGGATAATTCTATACTTTGAATATACCGGGTGTTTATAAATGGATATTAGGGGTTTAAATCTTTAATATTTATTACATTAAACTTACAGTTGTAAATTATATACCAAGAACCTTATAAATGTTAAATGTGATTTCCATTGTTTGTCCCACGCACACATCAGGTCTATACCCAAGTTCTGCCCAATATTTGTCTAGTATATACTTACGTTATTCTATCACTTTAGCCTAAGTTTAATAATTAATTAGCTAGTGTGCTTGTTGTTCCAATCGAGTAATTAATTTAGATACAATACAAAAGTTACACATAATAGTTCTAAATCAATGACATCCGACCAATCCAATATTGCGAATATCAGTAGCGTCCAAAATTACACTTATTTACAACTGTAAATTAATTGGTGATTGAAATGCTCAACCCAATTCCAATGTTATTCTAAAGGAATATTTTCAAATTAAATATTTGGCTATAGCGCCCTTATTTTAAGTCCGAATCTCATAAACTTTTGGCGGAAACAACTACAGAACAAGTCCTATACAACGACCACTAATGTTTAAAATCTGTTGAAAATTGTAGGAGGGGTTCTCTTAACAAAAAAAGTCTTAGCATATTAAACAAGTATGGATAATTTACTACATGTTTTCATCAAAAGGGGGTTTTCAGAAATGTTACTTTGTAGAACAAAAACTATAATAGTAGTTTTCATCACTAGGAGGAAAATCGGGTCTTTTTGGTGCGCAATCGTGTTTTAAAAACGAGGCGCAGCCGAGTTTTTAAAAACGATTAAGCATCAAAAAGACACTTTTGCTCCGAGTGATGAACAACGTTTTTTATCATAATGCGAAAATTAGACTTTTGATCGTTAAAAATATTAACTATAAAGTTGTATTTCCGAGGTTATATTTACAAAGTAAGTAATATGCAGTGTTTACATTTATGTTATTTACAAACAATGCTTTTCATAAGGTTTGAATTTCAAAATTCTGCTCATCAACATAAATAAATCAATAGTAATATACTTGGAAAACAGCTGACTTTTCAGTACTAGGACCTAAAAAATTCTCCATCTGATTTTTCAGTCCTAGGACAGAAAAGAATCGGTTTTGGTACTATTGAGAGAACAAAAAACTGGCCGATTTCGTGCAGAATGATAAAAAATATTTTTTAGAACATATACAATATTGTGTGGAAAAAGTCCCGGTACGCCTCTTATTTTTTTAACCAATTTTATCTAATTAATTTAAATTTGTGCATCAATAAGCTTTTAAACCCATACTTTTTCAGAAATATGTGCATGGGATTTTCACCTTACCAAGGGACGGCTTAAGGGGAGAAAGAAAAAAATATTTAATGTAAGCATAGGTTAATATGAATATTAAATTAAAAGTCTCTATTTATAGCGACCCGCGCTATTAGAAGGGTGACCGTGTCAAAAATGGCAGGTTATCAAGCATTAAATCATATTCCTACGTACTGCTGAAAACAAAAAATGCAATGACTCCCGATACACTCGACCTTTTGAGGTCAAATTTTCTCAAACACTGTGAATTATTTTAATCAACAATATAATCCACGAATGGTTAGTTGCTGTTGCTATTTGAGTTAGCCTGTATAAAACTGCCCTATTAGCTAATAGGCCTAAGCTGGAATAATGAAAAAAAAGTTGAATATATTCCAGATGAAACGCTTTTTACAACAAAAGTATCAGCACATCAGAGTTCTAATTGAATTTTCAATACATATATGAAATTTATCCAACATGTAGGCCTATATAAAATCAAAAGCAATAACTCACTCATCCTAATTCTTCGACTCCCCGACCCCATTATACTCCAGGGTTTTGAAATTTAACACATCAGGACACAATTATTTGGGTAAAAAAACGAAAATACGTTGATTAGACATTTGACATCAGGGTTTGCCACACTCACACTGGTTTTTAAACGTCCTGTGTTATCTATATAAACACAGTGATAATAAGCAGATTATTGTTAAACAAGTTTTATTTACTGACTGTATATAGCGTAATCAGTAGAAAATTAAATCCAGAAACAATAACGGGCATATATGTACTGTGGGGTGGACGGGGGATAAGCGAAGCAAACATACTTTCAGATTAGTAGAAACCCAATTATGTGAATATTATAGTTTTGGAGTGCTACAGGGTTCGTTAACGGGCCCTATGATATTTCTTGTGACGATAACCGATCTGCATTATAGCGTTGATGAACAAGTATTGTTGCTCTTTGCAGACGACACGGACCTGTTTTCTTCGCACAATGACATAGTCCTTGCCAAGACAATAGATGAAGAAGGGTGCGTTACTCAGGGGTGGTTTATCCTGAACAGGCTGACTTTAAATGAGTAAAAAAACTAAAGAAACATGTAGTATGCCAACCCAACCAGTGAAAAGTTAACTTTGTATAATTATTAGGCTTTGTCATGTTATCCTGGCATGGCCACATTGATTTTTATGCATTAGGTTGAGTAGAGTGATTTACTTGTTGACACTTAACGTCAGACCTTCCTCGCCATTTTCTGAAACAAGCCATTTTGCATTCTTTCACTCAGTTTTAGTTTACGTTACCACGTTCTGGGGATAGTGGTAAAATGTTCTCATGCTGCAAAAAAAGAAAAGAAAAAACCTGAAAGGATTGATTTTTGATGTTGGTTTTCTGGAACACTTTAAACCTCTATCTGTACAACATGGCATTTTACAAGTTGTCAAAGAGTAAATTTTGCAGTGTCAACACGAACAAGAGTAGACAATCCTCATGTCCAACAAACAGCGATGTACAGTCACGTTACTATACACAATATGAACATATTCCCAGAAATTGACTATACAAAATCAAACACTGCTTTCCTGTTACAGGCGTTAAATTCTTCAATTTGCTTCCACCTCCGATCCGTATAACCTGCCTAAATCCACATTTTCCATTGTAATAAAGAAATGAAAATCCGTTCTACAAACTTACCGAATTCTTCCAAGAAGGTTATATCACAATACAATAACACCAATACTCTTAACACCACCACCTTATGTTTTCGTAGGGCCTATGTTTTCGTCATGCATTGCCAAGCATAATTCGCTTTTGTCTTTGAGTTTGATTTCTGTTTGTTTGCTTGTGCATATGGAATATTTTTTGCATTGTTTTGTGTACGACATTGCATTCTTAAACTTGCATGGGTTGTGCTACTTTTTATTAGTAATAGTATTTTATGATTGTATGATAAGCCTACGGGATAAATTTGGCAAAATAAAGTCTTATTAAAACTTATCGAGCAAAGTTATTGAACAAGTGAGAGTCAGTGGGTCAAGAGAAAGGCGCGAACGAACTAATCTTTAAGTTTGAAGCAAGTGAGCAGAACGAACAAGCTTAACATGACATTACTTCTAGAAATTTCAATCTATTCCTACTTCATCTTCCGTAGTGAATCTTTAAGGGTAAGGGCTACATCTAGTTATTGAAATGAAAAAAATACAAATAACACAAAGTTCCAACAACTAGGCCAACAGCGACGTAGACAGCTGGGCGGCGAACATAACCTCGGAGAGGTCGAGTTTGAGGTTATGTCCGGGTTATCAGCTGATATTTCCCGCCATATCTACCAGCTGATGGATGCCAATTAGTTCAGCGGCCTGCCGCCAGGGCGAGAGGTTATCGGTGTTTTTGATTAGCTCAACATGTTTTTGTTGTTTTAGGCCTGTTAGCGTGCTCGGACAAGCTTTTCTGACGAGGATGTGACTAGGTTATTTATTGGTTAGGGCGTGTTTTGGAGGGACAAACTACTTTATGAGCAGTGAATAAAACTTAAATTTAGTTGACTGCAATAATTAACCTACATTTGACCCTTAGCCTATAAAAATTTACAATTGGGATATGGATTTTGGATTAACTTAAAGTAGATAAATGTGATATTAAATTTTTTGTTGTGCTTTCTGTTTGTTAATTATTATGAACTAGCAATTACCCGGCGCGCGTTGCTGCGCTCAAATTAAATTATTTACATAAATAAGCCTAAACCTATTTCATTGGTTTTTTATAACAAAAGAGTCAATGGAATAGAAAGTAATTATATTATTGTTATTGTAGGCCAAAGAATAAACAGGCATTTTACAAATTTAAACCCAGAATAGTTAAAGTTTGCCTTGTATCTTATTGATCGTAATTGCAAATGCAAGAGCACCTATGAGCAAAGAAGCACGTCCATGTCAAATTTCAACCCTGGTGGCCCTAAAATAATATAAAGTCAAGTGGGGCGGAGCCCTAAAGAGCTTAAAAACTATATTTGCAAAACCAATTCCTAGTGAGTACCTATATGAGCGAAGAGAATCCTCCATGTCAAATTTCAACCATGTAGGACCTAAAGTAATTTTTAAGTCCAGTGGGGCGGATTCCTAAGTGCTTAAAAACTATGTGCAAACCCGTTTCTTAGTGAGCACCTATGAGCAAAGAGAATCAATCATCCATCAAATTTCAACCCCGGTGGCCCTAAAGTAATTTTTAAGTCCATTGGGGCGGAGCCCTAAAAAGCTTAAAAATCTATATTTGCAAAACCAAAACCGTTTCTTAGTAAGCACCTATGAGCAAAGAGACACGTCTATGTTAAATTTCAACCCTGGTGGCCCTAAAGTAAGTTTAAAGTCCAGAGGGGTGGAGCCCTAAAGATCTTACAAAACTATATTTTTAAAACCGTTTCCTAGTGAGTACCTATGAGCAAAGAGAATCGTCCATGTCAAATTTCAACCCCGGAGGTCCTAAAGTAATTTTGAAGTCCAGTGGGGTGGGGGGCTGAATTTCTTAAAAACTATATTTGAAAAACCGTTTCTTAGTAAGCACCTATGAGCAAAGAGGCATGTCCATGTTAAATTTCAACCCTGGTGGCCCTAAAGTAATTTTAAAGTCCAGTGGGGTGGAGCCCTAAAGTGCTTAAAAATCTATATTTGCAAAACCATTTCTTAGTAAGCACCTATGAGCAAAGAGGCACGTCCATGTTAAATATCAACCCTGGTGGCCCTAAAGTAAGTTTGAAGTCCAGAGGGGCAGAGCCCTAAAAAGCTTCAAAAACTATATTTGCAAAACCGTTTCTTAGTGAGTACCTTTGGGTAAAGAGAGTCCATCAAATTTCAACCCCGGTGGCCCTAAAGTAATTTTAAAGTCCAGTGGGGTGGAACCCTAAAAAGCTCAAACAACTCTATTTGCAAAACCGTTTCCTAGTGAGTACCTATGAGCATAGAGTATCTTCCATGTCAAATTTCAGCTCTGGAGGTCCTAAAGTAATTTTGATGTCTAGTGGGGTGGAGCCCTAAAGTGCTTAAAATCTATATTTTCAAAACCGTTTCTTAGTGAGTACCTATGAACAAAGAGAATCATCCATGTCAAATTTCATCACCTGTAGGCTTTTAGAGTAATTGTGAGCTTCCGTAGGGTGGAGCCCTAAAGACAACACAAACATCAATATTATACCTCACATCTGGTTACTTCTATGATTATAAGCATCTGCTTGAATGAAACTTTAAAATTTTCTAATTACAGCAGTTAATTTTGTAAACACTAAATTTCTAAAACCTGACACTGCATCATTGTATTCCCTCTGGGTCCGAGCCCTTTTTTACAGATTTGCACCAAACTTCACACAAACCATCCTTGAATAAGCTTAATAATGAGTGAAAGTTTCATTACAATCTGTTCAGCGGTTTCGGAGTCTATAGGCAACATACATATATATTTATATATATACAAATATATATACATACTTCCTCTTTTATAGATATAGATATACTTTTTACATTGCCATCAGTTTCAGTCTATATAAATATTGCTTAAAATTTTAATAAGGAAACTCTACCTAGTAGGCTATCCTTACACCGAGTGTGTCAGACCATCCGTACCTACTTTTAAATTTTACAGGATAAAATGTTAGCAAAAACCAACTGTGCCATAGTAGTTAAACCAATTATGCTCTGTCGAATGACAGTGATTGCAATATACAGAGTGTACAAGAAGTCACCTTTCCATGCTGGAAGTCACTAATTTTAAATACATATTCCCACTTTTTATTACATTTTTGGACTCTAGGAAACTTAACAATTTAATTTGCACCTATAATTCTGATCGTTTAGGAGATTATGGGTGAAATTGATATTTTCCTAGTAGAATAACATGAAACACATTGTCTAGAACTCCATTATCTCAGAACATTTTCGGTTAAACAAACATGTCCCGCCACAAAAATGTCTTAGATTCTCCTTTAAATATTTTTCCACCAATTATCAGTTTTGAAACGATAGTAATCATATCCTTTTAGGAATCCGTCTCTGGCATTGCAAATAGTAACCATCCCATAAACAAACGACACAACATCTGTTTACATTTTCCACCCCACTTGGCTGGTTCACGGTACTTCTGTTGAAATTGTAAAATTTCCAATCCTAAATAAACATAACGGCCAATGAATAAAGACCGGAACATTGCAGGGATGGTGGTAACGCAACACATGCGCTACAGTTGGAATAGGCAGTTTATTATCCGAATGATTCGCCGTCCCAGGGGTCTGAGGGTCGGGGGGGGGGGGGGGGGCAGATTTTGGGGTTGCAGCCCCTGGTGGGTCGTTTGACAGTCTGTGGTCAGATCTGTGATTCAATGTCAGATGTGGTGTTGGAATCCTGATCCCGTGGTAGGGGGCGATGATTATTGTGGATCAGTTGTTGGCTTGTCGAATAGTAGATGTGGTGTGGTGATTTGGGTGTAAATGTACTTCAGCTATCATATGGTCTGGTGGTTCCTTTAGATGGGAGGTTTCCCAATTTAATTTGAAAGCTTGACGGTTATGCTTTGGACTTTAATAACTGATTTTCAGTAGTACATGCCGCTAAACATAAAGTCCAACGTAAAACTAACCATATTCATAATAATTTTGGTAATCTGTTATGGTAAACAAGTAATCAGAGTCGTCAAGAAAAATCAATTTGTTGCTAAAGCTAGGATTAATAAGACTAAAGGTAGATAAAATAGATAATTATAATTGATTTTGGATCTAAAGTGGAATGTGCGTTCTTCATATAGTTCTTTTAGTTAAGCCAAATGTGCGCGAGGTTGAGACCCGACCAAAAACTATGTACGTAAAACCATTGATTATACACTCAATGCTATTCCAATGCTAAAAAGAATTAGTTCAAAAATATTTTATAAAAAATTAGCAGCATATTTTGCGTTTTTTGGAGAAGTACACAAAATTATACTTATTCATTAAATATCATCGAGCGCTTGTCGATGGTAGTGCCATCTATGTTAACCTTCGGGGTACTTCGCCAATTGTTGTGAACACTTACCACTAGTTTGTAAGTGTTGTACGACCAACTCATTACGAGTGTTGAGCGCATAGTCAATTGTATAACAAAATCTACGAACGACAAGGATAGGTTATTGCAAGTCCCTGCCAGACTAAAAATTGGGAATTCTTCTGCCTGCTGGATATTTTTACAAAGACTCACTTAAGAAAATAATCCATGGTAAATATTGCTCTCCCTTTCCGATGCTGTGAACGTTTCAAAAAATATATTTTGATCTTAAAGAGTGATATTCTTTAATTCTCTGTATTCATTGTTTACAATGTTTACGGTTATACATCTATATATTGCATTTTCATTCAACTTTTTAAATTGAAATTTATATCATTAGTCCACTGTAGCCAACCATCACAAGAAGTCTGAACTTATCCAGAGGCAAGAAAATAAGCAGTCGCAAAGAACTTGTTCAATAATACTCTATCCAACAGTAGTGTACCGGTAACCCAGAGAGATCCTGGAAAGAAAAAGCGATTAAAATGATTTGTAGAAGGAAACAAGGCAGAAGTCGAAAACGAAAAACGGCTCTGAAACTTTTTCCATCACCAAACAAACGAACTTCGACCAACGTGAAACAATTGAACAGCCGGAAATGGACCGGGTCCAAACCGGAACAAGGCAATCAAGGCTGCCAACGGCGAAACAGTAAATATCCCGACAATCAAACTTTTATAATTTTTCCCCGATTCTTCTAGGCCCGAACATAATTTTATTTCATATTTTTATTCTTCTTTCTCATGCCAACCGAGGCTTTGCTGGATACAAATCGTTCATAGTCATGATATTTCCTTTTATTTAACAGTCCGTAGATATTGTATGTTGAATTTTGATACTTAATCGGCTAAAGCTATTTGTTACGAAAGTATTTCTAATTTATGACTAAAATAAAGTTCAAATTGTTTTTAATTAGTTGGCATCAGCCATTTGGAATAATTCACACGACAAGAATTAGGCAGAAATCTGCACTACGGCTGTAACTTACGTATAACAGTCTCATCACCTGTAGTAATTAATTGACTTTACAACTCTTGTTTGTGCTTCAATCCACATTTAAATCCGTAGGCAATTCAATTAATAAGCGGATCACATCTTTTTAACTTTGGCAATAAAGAATGGTGTGAAAGAGTCCCTTCACATTTAACTCCACAATTTTTTATGTGGTTGTCAGAGTTGTCTTTTATAAAGGTGTTTATTTATTAAATGCAAATTTCTTTCTTTTCCGTAAAAGTAAAATAATGAGGATGAAGGTTGTTAAGTTAGTTTTTAGGGTACTCTAGTTAGATTTTGAATTTAAGTTTTCTGAACTATTCAGATAAAGATCTCAAATCCCATTTGACTTATTTCAACATCCACAGTCCCCAAGATCGACTGGTCTGGTGTAAATCGTGTAGGCCCTAGCTTGGAGTAGCTTTTCTGAGTCCCCGAATTACACGATATCCTGGGAAAGGTAACCTGTTCACTGCATGAATATGCACATGCATTAAAGCTTACCGTACTACAGATCAACCCCTGATCAAAATTCTACCAAATCCAGTTGACCTGACCTAAAATATTTCATAAACGAAACATATATAGCCTACTTTTTGTTTTGCAGCAGTTGTTTTCTGTCTAATGATTCAATAATATCCTCCTCCATAAGATTAACATTGAACTTAGAAAGCCTGTGTCGCGTAGCACTGGGGGCAGATGTGAATTACTATTATGGGATTCTGTTCATCTACCCCTACCGGACCCTATACCTTCGGGCGTAATAGAGTGATGTGCAAATTAAAATGCAATTGTAATGTAAAACAATCAAATAATTTTCGTAAAATAATTTCATATTCATATATTAAATTTGTGTTGTATTTTTTTATAATCTACAGATTAACTCTAAAACAGGACTAAGGGATCTAAATGTTCGCTCTAATAAGGAAGTGTATTAATTTAACACTATTCTATGTTTGTTTCTACCCTACTCTAATTGTATTCGAAATTCACGCTCACGAAAACCCTAATTATTATTTTGAGTTTGGTTGTGTTCGGGGAAGAGTACCACTGGTTTGAAAATGTTTGGTTACATTAGTAAATTTATTTTGTTTCTAGAGAGAGGATTGTTCTAGAGTCTGACTAGACAAATTTGTCCAATAGGTTCAGAAGGGTTTGGTTAGAAAAACCAAATAATTTGCTAAACAAAATTTGTTTGTTAAACCAAATTTAGTTGTTGTTGTGTTCAATTAAATTAATCTTCTTTCTATTAATCACAATTACCATATAAACTTGATTTATGAACAATTTTGTTTGTATTGTATTGTAGAGTAATTAAAAACATTTAAAAAATCTGTTAAAAAAGTATTTGAATTTAAAACATAAAATATTGCTGCGAAAAAGTTTATTTTGACGAATAATATAGTTTGAATAGTTTTAAACTATTGACTGTAAACATTTGTACACATCCAAAATAATTTTTTGTTTTTAGTTGTTTATTGTTTGTACAAGTAAAAAACTAATTGTTAACCATAAACAAATACTTCAAATGAATTTATTTTCGATATCCTGCTTAGCCTCGAAGTGGAATGTAAAATAAACTAGTAATTACTATCAATTCTCTATCAGTTCGTTTAAGATTAAACTTCGATATTTTTAAGCAATAAATTACATTTGAGTATTTTAGGTATACTCATAGTGTAATATTAAACAGTTAGAATTGCATCAAAATAGTGCGAAAAATGTATTTGTTAGGCGACAAACACTGAAACACTTCCAAATAAGAGGTAACTTAAATCTATGAAAATCCGTTATGTCCTATGTTAAATACAAATAGGACTACCCCTTAAAACACATTTTACATTAGTTTAATACGACAACTACATAAGTTACATCCAGTATAAAGGTCCTTTCAGTTACTTTGTAGGACCTTTAATTTACTTCCTTTAGTAGTGTGTTTTTGCGGTTGCTGGCTCAGTTCAATGACCTCTGAGGAATGTGATGACGTCATCGCCAAGGTCAACGACCCCGATGACGTCATCGATGACGTAATCGATGACGTCATCGACGATGACGCAATCGATGACGTCATACCCATGACGTCATCAAAATGACGTCATCGATGACGTAATTGATGACGTCACCATCGATGACGTCATTTCCGTGACGTCACACCCATGACGTCACAGAAATGACATGCTGATGACGTCATCATCCATTACATCATCAAAATGACGTCACTGACACTGTTAAGGTCAAGGTCACGCCGAAACTCAAAATTTTTTGGCACTTTTGCCGTTTCTCGCACTACGCTCCGAGTTTCAGTCAGAGTCCACGTGACCTTGACGACTTGGAGCGAATTTGCGATGAGAAACAGCAAAAAGTGCCAAGTCAAACTCGAGTTTGCGACATGACCTTGCTTAAACCGTCATCCACTAGTCCTCAGAGGCCATTGAACAAGCACAACATCCGCAATTTCATATTACTGTGACCTTGAACACTTAACAACTACAGAGTGCCGACACCGATGCGCACCCCACGACAGCCACCGAGTGACTGACAGTCAGGCTCCGTGTACTGGAGGTATATCGGCTTGAGAGACTAAGACTCTAAACTGTCAGGAATGGGAGTAACTAACTGAATTTTGCAAGGAAAAGTCATTTCATCCAATATTCTAAACAAATCTTCATCAGTAAAACTGACATTAGTCTGTTTGGTAGAAAACTGAGGGTGTCCGCGCAACAGTTTGCGCCACTTAGCTAAAGTCGAAACTCTCTTAACTTTGAGTGGTGGACAGTGAGCAACTAATAAAGCCTTAACACGGCTAAGTTTCTTACCTAAAGTGTCCCGCGACATGGCGTCTCCTCACAAAAGTCCGCACAATACTGAGAGACTGCTTGTAGCGCACGAGTCAAGGGAAAAGAGGTGGGGGAAACAGCAGGAGTGGGGGAAGGTCACAGTGGTGGGGGAAGGTGAGGCTTAACGCTGGAGTATCGCATCACTTCACCATGAGCTGTCCTACAGTCAACACACTGTTCTCTTGGCCCGAGTTGGCACTAGAAGAAACATTTCTGTACAGCTTAGGCTGTGAGAGCCGAGGAAGCAAAGTCAAAGTGGAAATTGTGTTAAACTCCAAGATAAAGAGTCTCCTAAATAAACTAATTGTATCCCTGCAATCTCCTATAACTTTAGAGAAATACCACTTTATTAAGCGACACCTTATACTTTGGCAAAACGAAGCGGAAATGGAAAAGATTACAGTAAAATTAATTTAACTTAAAACTTGGACTGGACAGTCATGGCGATACCATGTGGCGTGCAAACGCCACCCTAAACATTACAAGTTAGGTTATTGAGCACCTCTGGTATGATAACCGATGTGCTAGAGTTAAAGTGTGATGACCTTGAGTCAAAACACTGAAATACTACAAGTCGATATCGTCCCAGAGTTAAAGTGTAGTGACCTACATTCAGAACTTGTAAAATTACTTACATATAGAGAGCTATGGAACAGCGAGACGCACCGCATGGAAGCCGGAGACATACTGGCGAAGCGGTGTTGTGCAGCCTAGGGACCCAGTTGTGGTGGGGGTACAGCCAACACTTAGAGTACAAGTGTTGTGGGTGACCTTGACCCACTTAACTTACCTGACCCCCCCCCCCGACAAAAATGCGAACCCCCCCCCCCCCTCCCCGACAAAAATGCGAACCCCCCCCCCTCCCCCACCCCTGATATCCTGGGCGTGGCAGCCCCGGCGGGGATATAAGGGGGTCCAGCCAGAGCCGGCTCGCAGTCCGCTCCCGCGCGTTGAACGTGAACGACCGGGACGGACCGCCATAGGCATCACTAAACATTGAATGGCGCCTTCAGTGTTTAGCGAAGTCTACTCTAACTTTAAGACTTGTATTAGTTGTAAGATATTGCGCTTGCGTTTGGGTATTGCGAATTGTTTTATATGAGAGTGTTTTACTTGTACCCTATGTCTCCTGTGTCTTTTATCCTTTGTGTCTTGTTTGTTATATGTGTTTAATGTGTATGTGCTTGTTCCAGCATTGACTACGTTGAGCTCAATTGTGTGTTGTAAGTGTGTTATATGTTTCTAAAGTGTATACGCTTGTTTTAGCAATCCCCCCTTGAGCTTTTTCAATGCTCAAAGTAAATTGTAAAGTCAGGGAACGGGAGTAGGCCCCCCGTGTAAAAGCATTTTATACCAACGTTAGCATGAGTCCTCTCAGGCATGCAATATTGCGGCTGGGTTTGGGACTCGGTCCGTTTGTACGCTGACATGCAGACCACAGCTGTGGCCAATTTGCGGTGGCCTCTGCACTCGGACCGAGGGCGTAAGCCACTAGGGCTGTATTCAACCTCTTGTTTCCCTTCTGGAAACTCAAAATTATGTAAATGAATCTTTGTTAGCTATTTGTGTTTTTAGTCCCCAAGGCCCCCGAACATTCGTGGTTCGCCATGGATGTACGGGGGCCGAAATTTTTTAATGTCCGTGTGGCCTTGACCCACAAAGACTTGTAAAAATTCAATGCATTGTAAATTAAAAAATATTAAAGATAGGTTACGGGAGTAGGCCCCCGTGTAAAGCCTATTTTAATTATCGGTAGGCTCCTGCCAGGCATGCAAAAGGTTGCGGATGGCATTTGGGAGCATGTCCGTTTGTACGCTGGCATGCAAAAGGTTGCGGCGGCCTCTGCACTCGGACGAGGACATAAGCCACTAGGGTGTCCTCAGTTTGTTTCCTTCTGGAAACACAAAATTATGTAAATGAATCTTTGTTAGCTACTGAAAAGACAATGCAGTAAATGTTTACAAGTCTTGCGTGGCGAAGGGAACACGACATTGGATGTTGCCTTGTTGTCATAGTTGGGTCTCTTCGGAGGCTACAGCGATGACAACCCAAGTGCCCCACACCCCCATCGGGGGGTGTGGGGTTTAATTTTTTTAAAGTTTTTCCGTGACCTTGACCTAAATATATAAAACTTATCAAAAAATTCTTTAACAGTCAGGTCTTATTAACAAGGTATTAAGCTCTTTCAAAAAATGTACAAGTCAAGTAACACACAAGGTTTGACTCGTCTATAAGTGTGTCTTTTTTGGAGGCTTCAGCGATGTTAACATAAACGCCTTAAGTGAGGCTTATTGTTTTAAATTGACTCCCCCCCCGACAAAAAATGCGAACCCCCCCCCCCACCCTGATATCCTGGGCGTGGCAGCCCCGGTGGGGATATAAGGCGGCCAGGTGGCATGCACTTCTCATTCCTGTCCAGGTTCCCGTACCGGACGGTCCTCTCTCGCTCCTGAGATTTTGTTTACTTATTTCAATCTTCTTTTCATATTTACTCTTGTCATATTTACTCTTCATTTATTCGCTTCATCAAGATGGGTCTTAAGCTCAAGAATTACCCACCAGCTTCTTCAACCTCGGCCAACACGCCTCAGCCCTCATCGTCCTCCGCTCCGATCCTAGAATACCTCATGACAGCGCAGATTCTGAGCTGCCTGACGATGCCGCCGCAGCCGCCGCCACCGCAGCCTGCCTCGATGCCCAGCCTCTCACCATTGCCACCAACATTGCAAGAGGTTGACGCACCTGCAGCATCGGAAGAGACTGGCGCACCTGCAGCATCGGAAGAGGCTGGCACACCTGCGGCATCTTCAAAAAACCCCAGCGGACGAGTCCTGATAGCCTCTCCTGCACTCTCGCTGCTATCAGACTCGGGATCGGAGTCTGCGGTGTTTCAAGAGGCGTCAAGGTCGAGGATAACCCCCTATAGTCGCACAAAGAAAATCCTATCCTACACCAAATCCCAATGTCCCTCACCCATATCCCCCATGCCACCTACACCAACCAAACCACCCCGTAAATCAATCTTCTCCCCCGAACTTCCCTCAATCGACCTAACCCGTTCACCTACCCCACCCAAAATTGTCTGCAGCCTACCTTTTGACCTTCTTAAACCTTCACCTCCCACCTCCATCCCTTCTAGCCAGCCTAAACCGGAAGAGCTCCAAAACACTCCAGTAAAGCGTCCAACACAAAAACGTAAGCGTGTTAAACTCCCTGCTGGCAAGGGTAATAAATGCGATTACGTGTGGATGTCAAAAGACTTTGGGGTTCTTTGCTGTCAGAAGTTTGCTGTTTTAGATAAAGACCGTTGCCAAACGCACTTGAACAAAAACATCAATCTTCCGAGAGTAAGACCCTACAGTCTTAACAACATTAGGTCTAAAACATCCCAACCCAGACATCCCCACAGTCCGCAACCGCTTGATATTAGAAGACTTAAAATGGATGAAAAATATTATTTTATTGCTCAAACTTATGGAGCTTTTGATGCCAAAGTAGAAATCATTGTAAAAGGTGATGGCAGCCTTCATACAATGAAAGTACCCGTTCGGATGGTACAAAGACAATATTTCATCCATAAAAAAGGCTATCTAATACGAAGGGAAGGATGCCAATCTGTGTGGGAAATGGATTAGGATGTAGGCCTACCAAAAGAAATTCTAAATTGTTAGGTTGTGTTGGACGATATTTAAAAAAACAAAAATTCTTCTTCCAAATTATTTTTTCCAAATTTAGTCCTAACCCTCTTAAAGTAAGGGAGAGGAGTATTACACAAGTCAAATAATAAAAAAAAAATACTTGACTTGTATAATACTTTAACCTGGCGGTGATGTAAAGTCACTGGGACAATCTCAACCCGTGTCCTTGAGGGTGAAGACTAAGTTACGAAAATCTTTAACAAATAAAAACTTACCTCCAAAATCTTTACCTGGAGGTAAAAATTTTTCAAAGTTTGAATGACCTTGACCCATATAAATTACTGTTTAAAGTAAAGTGCTAACCTTACAACTAATGTCATGTATCACGTGATACCCCCCACTCTAATGCTCTTACTAAGCTTGTATGAGTCGTTCATTTGCTTCAGTCTGTTTCTGTACTCCGTGTAAACATGTCACGGTACAATTACAAAGGTGGTGACTTCTTGATAGATCCACACAATGTTTGGGAAGTGCTAAATCGGCATAGAATGGAAGTTGAGCACTGTATAAGACGAGATGGGTCTACATTTTATCTATGTATTATAAACAACCAAACTCATAAGTATGAACACTGGACAAAAATTAATTATAACAACATAGATGAGCTGTTTGCTTGGGTCTTTGAGCTGTGTAAAGTTATTGAAGAAACCAAAATGATGGGTTTGCTAAAGGTATGTAAAACCGATGACCGGGAAGAGTAAGGGAAATTTAGTGGAAGTCCTTAAGCTATCCCCCCCCCCCCGGGGTTACCCCCACCACTAAAAATGGGTATATATAGGAGTGGTGATCAACCGTCTTCTCATTCTGCTTTACACTGTTTAGCTGAATACTACCATGTCAGCCATGAACATTCCAGCCTCTACCTCTGGCCCGACCGCATCCAACTCTGGCTCAAGCTCTGGACCGATCCGGCGGGGCCGCCTGTCAAAGAGTCGCGTTCGGTTCTTCGGATTCACTCCGAGCAAGACGGAGTTGTGCAGCAGTGGAGCCTCCAGAAGAGAGTCTAGCCTGTATGAAGAACTCCAGCAGGTAGTGCCAGGTGTAGTGGTTGGTGCATCTTCACAGGAAGACACTGTTAGAGCTGCTATAAGATATATTAAAGGTTGTAACGTATTGATAGAGGAAAAGGACAGGTTGTTAGAGGAAAAGAAGAGGTTGTTGGAGAGTGCACACAGTGAAATACTTTTGATCCGGAAAGAATGGGAAAAACTAATTATGAAGTGTGACAGATTGTTAGATGATAGTGATGATAGTGAGGATGAGAGTGGATAGGTGTGGGTAAAGACTCGGACTGGGACTTGCGTGTTTGTATGAATGTGTGTGTGAATGCGGAATACAGAGCGGGGGATAGATCACTCTGTGGCAATGGACTAACATGCCACTTAGTGATCTATCCCCCGTTCTGGTAATGTTTTTGGATGGCCTTGACCCACTTTACCAAGGCTAGCTAGTACCCCCACCACTGATAAGTGTATATATACGGGTATTAACGTGCAGTTTGGTTATTCTGCTTTGTACCGCTTAGCTGAATACAGCACTGTAACATGGCTTTCAACTCCAAAACTTCTCAGGCTTCCTCTTCTTCTTCAAGAAGGCGTGCTGCCAACGTTCTGCCTGCTACTCGTGGACCTGCTCGACCATTCCACAGCATAACTGTTGCTCGGGCAAACGCCTGCAAAGCTCCGATGCTACGGACCTTGCTGGAGGTAAGCCAAGACGGACAAGGCTTGCTCAGTCCTGGTCAACGGCAGGAGCAAGAAAGGCGTATGGCGTACTTCAGGCTGCAGGGTGTAGTTCCCAGCTTGAAGTTAGGCGATCCGAGAGTAGCAAGCATCAACGAGGCAGCGGACTACATATCACACCTTCACAGTGTTTTAGAAGTAAAGGACCAACAAATTGAAAACTTAAAAGAACAATTGAAACAATTTAACTTTAATCCTGTGGAGTTTGTGGAAGCAGTGATGAGTGATAGTGATGATGAAGGAACTGAATATATATTGGGTATGTAATGAAAGACTTGGACAGGGTCATGTGTGTGTGTGTGTGTGTGTGTGTAGAATACAGAGCGGGGGATAGACTACTTTGCGGCAATGGACTAGCATGCTGCTTAGTGGTCTATCCCCCGCTCAAAGGGTAGCATTGGATGACCTTGACCCACTTTACAGCAAGGACAACCGGTTAACTGGTATAAAAGAGGGGTCTATACATCTCGACTTCATTCTGCTTTGGACCTTCCAGTGGAACGCTAGAAACAATGAGTGGATCGCTGCTTGGTGCTAACTTGGACAGGTATTCTGTGATGGTACACTATGAAGATTGTAGAGACATGTTGACGGCTGTGTATGATTGTTTGGTGAGAAAAATCTTTCAAGAAAACTGCCAATTTATGTTAGCGTGGAAAAGAAACTTGTTTGTTGATGGTCATGCTACAATGCAAAGCATGAACCACCTTCATGTGTTAAAAGTAGGACATCATAATTTGGACGAACTGGACAATATGTTTAGGGAGCTGGAGTGTTTGATACATCAGGAATGTAAACCATGTGAAATAGAAATTTTTAAATTGGATATGGAATTAGAATAAAATGTGTTAAACAGGACTTGGACTTGGACTTGATTGAGGTTTTGTAGAACAGAGCGGGGGATAGATCACTTTGCGGCAATGGACTAGCATGCTGCTTAGTGGTCTATCCCCCGCTCAAAGGGTATCTTTACGTGACCTT
The DNA here is from genome assembly GCA_030545055.2 of Neoaliturus tenellus. Classification (NCBI taxonomy): domain Eukaryota; kingdom Metazoa; phylum Arthropoda; class Insecta; order Hemiptera; family Cicadellidae; genus Neoaliturus; species Neoaliturus tenellus. The sequence goes on along the minus strand of CM061534.1, from coordinate 12,924,322 downwards.
GACCCACATAAATTGTATAGTTGGTGGGGGTATAAAAAGGGTAAGCAAATTGGATGGATACAACACTTCCATACCATGGCTCCACTTGACAACACCGTGTTCCATCGCAACAGAATTGTCTCTATTCTGGAGGTAATACCTCTAGAAATTATAGAAGTAGAGGACCAACTACCTGCGGTTGATCAAGAAGAGGAGGAAGAGATAATGGATATTGAAACGGACTCTGACGAAGCTGGTTCAACGGACAATGAAGTGGACTTGCACGCCTACGAAACATTAGAGTCATCATCTGAGTCGGAAATGGAATTCCAATTGGAAATCGAAGAAGAAGAAGAACAAGACACTCCTCATCGTCCAATGGATAGGATGTTAGTTGCCAGAAGAATTATGTATTGTCATCGCTGCCTATTCCGTGATGAGGATGATTCCGACTCTGATGGTGATGTTTCACCTTTGTAAAAGCTTAAACAAAAAGTTAAAAAAAAGAATGTGAGCGGGGGATAGAGCACTTTGTAGTAAATGATGCTGCTTAGTGCTCTATCCCCCGCTCAAAATAATAATTCTAAATGGCCTTGACCTATATAAACTTGCTCAAACAGATGTCTTTGAAAAACATGTACAAATTATTGAATCTAGACCAAATATCATCAATTTATCAAGCCTACTGATAAATGTATTACAAACGGTTGTGTAAAGGCTAAATTTAGCACATGAGTGATAACCTGTTTCTATATGACGTCACTTTCCCCACCTATCTGCCTCGGATATAAAGGGTCCCGGTGGAGCGCGCTGCTCATTATTGTGTGGACATTCACAGAGTGTGCATTCAAAGCCAAACTGTTTGAAATGGCTCTTTGCGACATTTGTGGGGAAATCTTTCAAGACGAAGATCTTTTCACCATACACAGAGAATTACATGAAGAAGAAGATGGAAAAGAAGATATTACCATGGATGAAATAGACTTAGACTCAATTGACCGGTTTTTGGAAGAGCACCAGAAGCAGACGGACTACTGGGACAGCTATCTACAGCAAATGCAAAGAAGAAGACCTAGTGTGATCCAATTTGCTGGTGCTGGACCATCCACTACTAGAAGACCTATTGAAGAAGAGGATATGCAAGAAGAGGACACGGAAGAAGAGGACACGGAAGAAGAACTGGAAGATGTGAGACAACTGCGCACCACGGCCTTACCAGGACAGGTTGTAACACATTTTAAAATTGATAATGTGCAATTGGAATTAGATAATTTTATAACCCAGGCCAGAGTACTTGTTGGAAAAACGCTAAAAGAAGAATTACAGAGATTGAACTTCATTAAATTTGGACTGGTGTTAGAATCAAAGTTTACCAATACTGATGGTGAAACGGCATTAAGAGCATTCATTACCAAAAACCGAACCCTTACAACTGAATCTGATATCAATGAAATTATTGAAGAATGTTTGCATGAACTGCTAGTTAAACTGCAAGAACATGAAGGAAGAGGATCCGGCTGGAGTCTGTCATCGATTGAAGGTATGGATGTAAGGGTTCACAAGCACGGATATGGTATAAGGGGTAGTAGTTATATACCTTTGCCAAAGAAGATACAAGCTACCAAATCTTGTATCAATGTGCAAAATGAGGACAATGAATGCTTTAAATATGCTATGCTAACAAAATATGTGCAAGAAAATCCTTGTAGAGTTAGCAGAGCGTATCAAATTGTCCAACACCGCTACAACTTTCGAGGCTTGTCATACCCTGTTAGTGTTAAAAGTATTGGTAATTTTGAGAAACAAAACCCAGGTGTTTCTGTAAATGTGTTTGGTTTAGATAATTCCAATAGTGTTTATCCTCTGAGAGTATCAAAAGTTGAGGAAAGAAACCACACGGATCTGTTATTGATAACTAAGGGTGAAATTTCACATTATGTGTGGATAAAGGACTTTGCAGCCTTGGTTAAAAATCAATTATCAAAACAGAAACGTAGGTTAACAGTGTGTAAAAGATGTTTCTGTTTCACATATAAAGAGTTGAGACGTGGAGGATCGGAGTGGTTGTCGGAACACCAGCGGCTTTGTAATGACAACTATGAAGTGAAGATTAGTCTGCCACCACCATCTAGAGCATTTGTCCAGTTCAATAAAACAGTTCACCAATACCGGATTCCACTAGTTATCTATGCTGACTTTGAATCCACGTTAGTGCCGCAGGAACTTTCGGATGGTGAATTAACTAGAAGAACCAAATATCAATTGCATCAACCTAACAGTTTTTGCTTATTGGTGAAATCTACTTTACCTGAAGAACAATTGCAAGACTATGGCTTAACATCCACTCCGATACTCTACCGTGGGGAAGAAGCTGCTAAGTATTTTGTAGACCAGTTGTATGAGATTGCTGAAAAGGCGGAACGCTTATACGGTAATGTTTTACCCATGGAACCTTTGAACCAAAATCAACAAGAAGAATACATTTCAGCAACAAGATGTTATCTATGTAAGAAGAGCTTCAGTGAAGAAAATCCAAAAGTAAGAGATCATGATCACCTCACAGGGTTATACAGAGGACCTGCTTGTAATTCATGCAATATAAATTACAAACTGCCAAACTTTATCCCTGTAGTGTTACACAATCTTAGCGGCTACGACTCCCACTTCATTATTCCAGAATTAGGAAGAGATAATGGTAAAATCGATGTTCTTGCTACAACATTGGAAAAGTATATCAGTTTCTCAAAAACAGTAGGTAAAATTAAACTTCGCTTTGTAGACTCTTATAGATTTATGGCATCTAGTTTGAGCAGATTGTCTGAGAATCTACGAAGAGAAGACTTAAAAGAAACCAGCAAGATTGTACCTGAAGATAAATTGGACTTAGTATTACGTAAAGGAGTGTTCCCCTACGATTACATAACTTCTACAGAAAAATTTGAAGAAACCAGTCTACCACCGATTGAAGCCTTCAACAGCAAATTAAACGAAAGTGAAATCTCCGTTGAAGACTACAATCATGCTTGTAATGTTTGGAACCAACTAAACATTCAAACCTTAGGGGAATATTCTGACTTTTATATAAAATTGGACGTAACTCTGCTGTGCGATGTGATGGAAGAATTTCGAAACACCTGCTTCTCCGCCTATGGACTGGACCCTCTACACTCGTACACATCTCCAGGATTAGCATGGCAAGCTATGCTAAAGTCAACCAACTGTCGACTGGAACTTCTAACGGATATTGATATGGTGCTCATGATGGAATCTGGTGTACGGGGCGGTTTGACACAAGCTGTAACACGTCATGTCAAAGCCAACAACAAGTACATCCCCGGCTTCGACGAGCAACAACCATCGGTCTACCTTGGCTACTTTGACGCAAACAACCTTTATGGTTGGGCAATGTCAAATCCGCTTCCCTACGCTGACTTCAAATGGATCGACCCGGCCACCATCGGAGACATCTCACAGATTCCAAAGGATGGTCCAAAAGGCTATATTTTGGACTGTGATTTTGAATACCCGGAGCACCTTCATGACCATCACTACGACTTGCCTCTCCTAGCCAAGACTGAAGTTTCACCGGCAGGAAGATGGCCAAAATTGATGATGACCTTGGAGAATAAAGATCGCTATGTGGCTCACTACTGGGTAGTTCAACAGGCTCTCGAATTGGGTCTACGTATAGTGAGAATTCATAGAGCAATTGAATTCACCCAGTCTTGTTGGTTGAAACCATATATTGATTCCAACACTACAAGAAGAGCTGCAGCGACAACAGCATTTGAAAAGGACTTCTATAAATTAATGAACAATGCCATCTTTGGGAAGACCTTGGAGAACAAAAGAAAACACAAAAATGTAAAATTAGTGAGTGATCCTAGGAAATTGGAAAAATTAGTGCAAAAACCAAATTTCGGAACATCCATGATTATAAACGAAAATCTAGTCGCTGTCAGTATGAAGAAAACAACAATAGTCATGGACCGTCCGTTATACATAGGTATGTCGATTTTGGACATAAGTAAAACCCTGATGTATGATTTCCATTATAACAAAATGGTTAAACACTACGGAAGGGAAAACATTGGAGTCGCATACATGGATACGGACGCGTTTATCTACTGGATAAAGACTTTGGACATGTATGAAGACCTAAGGACTTTTCCATACAAAGAAGATTTCGACTTTTCTGACTATCCGAAGAACCATCCAAATTTCAATGAAAAAAATAAAAAAGTAATTGGAAAATTCAAAGATGAAGCAAATGGAATGCCTTTAGAAGAAATAGTAGCGCTGATGGC